>CAMTZC010000015.1:2530000-3780000 GCA_947086505.1 Morpho deidamia
AAAATAGTATTTTGTTTACTTAATGATTACTTCACATTATAATAATAGGTAATAGTGGAAGTTAGATATTAGAATTTTTTTTATCGCATATCTTATATAATCAACGATCTAAGATAAAAACGATATTTACGCGCTAATTAAAGCTGATCAATGACAAAGTTTTTTTTTTTCAAATTCAAATTCAAAATATTCTTTATTCAAGTAAACTTGTAAACAAGTGCTTTTGAATCGTCAACTTTACTGCTGGTTCGGAAAGCCGTCCTACCGAGAAGAGCCAGCAAGAAACTCGGTGGAGCTCTTTTAAAAAAGAAGATTCCTAATACTAATTACATTTTGTCATAGCTATCCTGCACAAGGTCAAAGAGCAGCTATATCCACGCATTCTTATCATCAATGTAAGCCTCCACGGTATAATAGGCTTTCTGTATCAGCCTCTTTTTAACAGTATTTTTAAATTGCTGTAATGGCAAAGTTAAAATTGATTGTGGAATTTTGTTATAGAATCTTATACCCAAACGCACAAACGACTTACATACTCTTACAAGGCGCAAAGCAGGAGCCGCAAGCTTATGTCGGTTCCTACTTTGTCTATTATATACATCGCCAATCTTTTTATAATTATGTATATTTTTATGCACAAAAATCAAATTGCTAAAAATATACTGTGAAGCTAACGTAAGAATACCTGTTTCCTTAAACTTCTCTCGCAGGGACTCACGCGAATTCAAATTATAAATGCCACGTATGGCTCTTTTTTGCAATACAAAAATTTTCTCAATATCAGCGCATTTACCACATAACATTATTCCATAAGACATAATGCTATGGAAGTAAGCAAAATAAACTAGTTTTGCTGTTTCGACGTCTGTAAACTGTCTTATCTTTCGAATAGCATAGGCTGCTGAACTGAGTTTCCCTGCGAGAGCTGTTATGTGTGTGTTCCATTCAAACCGATACTCCACGCAAGGAGTATCGGTTTGCGACATGTGTACGCAACATTTTATCATAAGAAAACAATTTGGCAGGGTAAAAACATGTAATACGACTCATAATTACTGCAGGCGTGTCCAAGTACGGGTATGGAATTAAAAACAACAATGGCGGCGCACGCGCAGTCAACTGACATTTGGCGCTCCGTCTCACCTGCGCTTGCGCAACAAGCCGTGCATCCCAAACTGCGGCATGTTGTTATTAAATTTAATAGCCTGTACCGTGCAATGTCGACAATCTTCGGCTACACACTAGGGATGTCACTTGAAGTTGGAAAAAATCGATTCCTTATAATCGATTACAAGCAATATAACAGAACTAACTACTTTGCTATAATCCGCACGGGTTAAGTGAATGCATGCAAAGCCAATGTGTATGAAGCAGGCAAAATCTACGCACCTTATACATGCAGGACCAGCCACCACATGCACCCCAAGGCGCAATTCACCATATGTACTACATATGTAGGTCAGACTGGCCGAAGTTTTGCGGTTCGATTCCGGGAACATATGGCTGCGTTTAGGAATAATAAACCACAAAATTCTAATTTTGCAAAACATTTGCTGGAAAGCGGTCATAAAGTGCCTAATGACCATTCATTTCATATTCTCCACACTTGTGATAAGGGACTCCGACTCAATACGTTGGAGCAACTTGAGATAATAAAAAGTAACAATGGTCACTTAATTAACGAGCAAGTAAATGTATCTAATTCCGTTTTGCTACATGTGTTTGGAGGGGAGGGTATTGGTGGGAGTTGAACTATTTAAGATTGCTTGTATGGGTAGCGCGGCGCAGTACGATTTTTGTCGTGGAGCCTATCCTCCTGATAATGCTTCGGTTTCGGGGCGAAACGATCGTCGAGATTGTGGTGGTGGGTGTGTGTGCTGCTTTTGTGTGCGTTGTTGCTGGTGAATTGCGCCTTGGGGTGCATGTGGTGGCTGGTCCTGCATGTATAAGGTGCGTAGATTTTGCCTGCTTCATACACATTGGCTTTGCATGCATTCACTTAACCCGTGCGGATTATAGCAAAGTAGTTAGTTCTGTTATAGTGCTTGTAATATTGAATTCCGCAAAGTAACGCCTGCTTCTATAAATCATTATAATCGATTGTTCTCTCACTAAATCAGATCGGTTTGTAAAAAATTCTATCACACAAAATTCATCGATTTTCCATGTTATTTTTGCATGCATTTTTTCATATAATAATAAAATTACCAAGCCCATATACATAATTTAATGGAAAAAAAGACCAATTAAAGTGGACTCGTAAAATTAAAAAATACCATAGATGGCGCTATTTGCAAAATTCTATTTAAAAAATGTAATTTGGCTTAGTCCAACAACTCTCATGTTATCTTTTTTACTTAAAAAAAAAGGAAAAACGGAAAAAAATTGAAAACGGAATAAATAATCTATTATTAATAAATATAATAAATAAATGAGTGAATAAATAAATCTATTCAGTCATTTATTTACAAATTATTGTTAATTAATTAAATATTATTATTTACAAATTATTATTAATTAATTAAATGTTATTTAAAAAAAAACTTAATCTATTTTTATTTATTATTAAGAAAATCGAATATTAACAATCGATTACAAGAGAAAAATAATCGGTTAATATAACAGTCGATTACTTTTCACATTGTTATTACACACGTAAGTTATTCGACCTATCATCGATATGTACGCGAACACGTGAAAACATGTATATTTTATTTTTTATCAATCATCTTTATCAAAACAATACGCTTTCGTGATGTTTGTGTCTCTAGAAAAACCAAACTAATAAATAAATGCAAGCCTATCTATCAGTCTATTTATCTATCAGTCTTTTAAGCTTTCACGGTAAATCGCTGTACAAATAGTGATGAAATTTAATACAATTGACACTAATATAACATCTATATTAATCATAAAACAAAGTTTTGGAGACTTCAATGTTTTTTTTAATTAGATCTTCAATTTTCTCCAAATCTACTACTGAACTGATTTTTGTACGGTTTTTACTAAAAATTCTCGAGAAAGGTTCAGGTTAACAGTATATTCTCCGGAAGGGCTAAACCATCTGTGGTGGAAATTTTACTGAAAGATAAAGGAGGTTGTGGAGTAACATATAGGCTAATTTCGATCCTCTGTCTCGCAGGGTAGGGATTCACGCAAGAAAAAAAGAGGTGGCACACTTTTCGGGCGAAGGCGCGGGCACATTTATCATATGATAAAAAGATCCGCTTTTTCTTCAGAAACATAAAAAAATAGTACATAATTAAGAATATTTGAAAAATTAAGTTGAGGCACACTTAGTCGCTGTTACCGCTTATAAATATAAATAAAAGTAAACGAACTGCGTTACTATATGACGTTTTTATTTATTTTTTAATTTCGAAGTTATCACTGAAACAGAATTTTTTCACTATTACCAAGTGTTAGTAATTAATAACAATGAAGCTAGATTTATCCAGTATAATTAATAAATTAACACGTACCAATTATTTTTAATTGGTTGTAAGAGTAGACTAATTAATATAAAAATAAAAGTGACCTACTTACAAAATTATTAATTCGTGTAGAAATTGCTGAACATTGTAGAATAAAATTTTAAAATTCATTATTAAACGCTTGAAATTATTATTTTTTTAAATAATATAAGGCAGATGCAGCCTAAGTTGGACCCCGCTTGCCAAAGTAGTCACTCTTTTTTTGAATTTGACTAAATTGTAGGTATCCGGGAACACATATCCAGGAAGGTAATTCCATGCCTTGGCCGTACGGATGAGGAAAGATGAACCGGAACCGTTTGGTCCAAATTAAATAAATCTTAAAATATATTTGTTTATATTAAAAAATATTTATAATTGAAAACATAGAAAGCTGGAAACGGTTATATTTCCCTGTTAGGTGTTAATCTAATGAATCATTGGAATTTAAGAAAGTTTCTTAAGCCTTTGGAATAGATCGAATTTGAATTTAAATCCTTTAATATTAAGTGAGCTTATTTGATGCATTTCAACAGATTATAACAGTTCCTTGTGATAAATTATACTCGAGTGGAGTTAGATCCGTGAGAGAAGACCCTCTTCCCGGGGATTGATAGTCAAGGGTGCATATATTTTTGAAGTTCTGAAGACAGTCCTAATAGGAAATTCTTTAAAAAATGGGTAAATATTCACGTATCTTTATATCCGCACTAAAAATATTAAATACACGTTGCACATCACCATTGAATTTGTGGAATTGTCGTGCATGCTTGGTAACCATATTTTTCGTCGCGCTAAATCTAAACGTTGATCGGGCATTTCGTGAAGAGCGTCCCATATCAAAGACGAAGAATTAGGCAAACAGTATAACCCAAGACGCATGAGAAGCATACATAGACAATATTTTCGTTAATTAAATATATAACGGTTAATAATCAAAGCTGTTTTTAAAACATTTTACTGCCCAAAATTAAATCTTATTTTGTTCTAACAATTAAATATTAATCAAAGATCTACAAACTTGGAATGCTCTCTCAAATCAAATCAAAATAATCTTTATTCAAATAAGCATTTTCAAGCACTTTTAAATCGTCGAGCATCAGTATGAATAATGAAGCTACAACTGGTTCGGAATGTTGCTCTTACCGCGAAGAACCAACAAGAAACTTGGCGGTCAATCATTAAACATTTTCAATTTCACATTATCAAACCGCGGTCTTGTATGAAGCTGAAAGGATTTTCAAATACAAGCATATTTTTATCATAAAAATAATCTTCAATTTTAAAATATGCTGAAAAAATGTTCTCACTTCTGATCAGTGTTAGGTGTCAGACGTACTAATTATGCAGTATTGGTTTATTCGATATATATATCTTTCATATTCCAATAAAATAAATAATACAATTCTGATAATAAATAAATAATATAATTCACGTCTGAGTCGTACTTCAGAAGCATTTATGTTTTCTATACAAATCATCATCCACCTGCCATTATCCCACTCTAACATGTTGTCAAATCATTTGGCTACGTATTTTACGACCGGCCGCCTGCCTGTTGCAACTGACCTTAGTCGCCTTTTACGACATCTCGGTAAGTTATGAGGGTGGTCTATTCTACTCAGTCGCATACCACACGGCGGGTATGTTATGTTTTCTATACAAATAGTGTTAGAAAATATGACACATACTATATCGGTTTCCTAACGACATCGTATCTGTACACTGAATCGACTGAACGGTAGTTTCTAGCTCGATATGTTAGATTCAGACTGGCGTTGGTGGTGACGCTGCGTTCAGCTCCACAGGTCGCGGGTTCGATGAGGCCACATTTTCTATAAACAATTTGTTAGGTCTTTAAGCTTGGGTGTATTTATTTATTTAAAATTATATATGTATACATTTACCTGTTGTCTGTCACCCATAACACTAGTATTGAGTCGCATACTTTGGGGACGGATTACCGTCTGTGTAAGCGTCCCATATATTTTATTTATCTCGAGGGTTGCTCAAACCATGGCCGCCCTAGTCTAATCCTGTATTAGAAACGGTCGGCTTCTTTGTGCCGTGATCACGCGCCCCTAATCACCCGGTGATAGGCAATCACTCAGTAATGGAGGTTGGCAGCGACCCGGTCCATCCCATCTAAGCCACAAATCGAGTTACATAATCCAGTTTTTCCATGATAAGCCATAGCTGCAAAATGATAGGGGATACAATATGTAACAGTCTCCCATACTTATCATCAACCAACCCATCTTCAACCCATACTTATTAGAACATTTCCAGAGCATTGTACAGAAAAAATATTATAAATTCGAAAGCTCTGTTACAATTTTACCGCTAAAGCAATATTGATGAAATTTGATTAGAATAGAAGCTCGTATATCGGGTCAACATGTAGGAAACAAAAAGTCTCGTTTTTCCTACGGGAATAAGAATAAATAATATACTAAATAATTGCGGGTAATTTAACACTGAAATCGATGCGAACAATTGCGGGTAGTACTAGTTTTTTTATTTCCAGTTAACGGTATCTAAAGCAACTATTTATAACGAAATGTAATTAATTATAAGAATGATATTTTGATAATAGCAACCGCCGAGTTTCATGCATATTCTGGCTGGCACTTCTACGTAGAAGCAATTTCTCAAATCGGCAGTAGAGTTGACTAGTCAAAGGCTCTTGGTTTACAAGAGTAGTTTGGACTTGAATTTGAAAGTAATGAAGCACACATTCAAAGTTCGGGCGATCAGTTACTAAGCTGAGAAAAGTCTACTTGAATTATGAAACCAAGGTGTGTGAAGAACAGATATATTACTAAAGTATTGATTGGCAGACCTGTAGATGAAAGTATCGCAACACATAATAAGAGAGGGAAGCTGAAACTCAAATACTTATCCTTCTCTTAACATACATAAAAAAGAGAGACATAATAAATCTTACTTCCTTTATAGTCAATGGACACATTTTAGGGTTAATATATATATTTTTATATTTATGGGACACTTACACACACGATCGTCCGACTCCAAAGTAAGCAACTTAACTCTTGTGTAATGGGTGACGGACAACTGGTAAATATACTACATATATAATTTTAAATACCTACTTAAATACAAATGTACACCCAGGCTCGAAGAACCAACAAATTGTTTATAGAAAATATTGGCCCTCGGTGGGAATCGAAAACGCGACCTGCAGAGTTGAAGGCAAGGTCACTACTCACCAACGGGCCAGTCTCCAGTCCAAGTTGGCTCCTCTATTCTAGTATAATAACTCTATGCTGCGAAGTCTCGATAGCCAGTCACTATTACAGATAGACCTTCAAAGTATTATTAATCTGGCATTAAACAACACAAGTGCTAAATTGCCTTATCAGTGCTATAGCCCGGAGTAAACGCCGCAAAGTCTAGTGGGCGGGTGCGCGAGTCCCGACTAATATATCACGGACTAGAATTATGGTCGCATTGGTAGGTCCATAATCATTTGAGGAAGGTGATTACTGTAGAAACTCTTTAACACTTTAGCAATATTAATCGTATATAAGTTTTGTATTATGAATACCTGGTAATCTCCCAGAGCTGAGATTACCTTCAGTCAAGCAATATAACAGAACTAACTACTTTGCTATAATCCGCACGGGTTAAGTGAATGCATGCAAAGCCAATGTGTATGAAGCAGGCAAAATCTACGCACCTTATACATGCAGGACCAGCCACCACATGCACCCCAAGGCGCAATTCACCAGCAACAACGCACACAAAAGCAGCACACACACCCACCACCACAATCTCGACGATCGTTTCGCCCCGAAACCGAAGCATCATCAGGAGGATAGGCTCCACGACAAAAATCGTACTGCGCCGCGCTACCCATACAAGCATTCTTAAATTAAAAACGGTCAGTCTTAAAACGGAATTAGATTGTGGTGGTGGGTGTGTGTGCTGCTTTTGTGTGCGTTGTTGCTGGTGAATTGCGCCTTGGGGTGCATGTGGTGGCTGGTCCTGCAAGTATAAGGTGCGTAGATTTTGCCTGCTTCATACACATTGGCTTTGCATGCATTCACTTAACCCGTGCGGATTATAGCAAAGTAGTTAGTTCTGTTATATTGCTTGTAATATGGAATTCCGCAAAGTAACGCCTGCTTCTATAAATCAATTACCTTCAGTGCTATCTGGTCTAGTGAAAACAGAAATCCCCTAGAGAAGGCATACGTCTGATAGTAGACGTCTATTAGTTGAAGAAAGCCTGGTTCGGTTCTGGTTATATTGACTAACTTAACGGGCAAAAAAATAACGGATATAAGATTTAAAATTATCAATATTTTTATTTCTTAACACCGAAAATGTATATCTTTTTTTTTCTTACAAACACTAAATAATGCTGTAAGCCCTAATGGCTTTTCAAGCGTCACCGAGAGAGTGGGCGAGCGTAGAAGCATCGCCGGGAAATTGTATACCTATTCTAACTTACATGTACTATACAAATCATGCCCACGTGGTATGATCAATGCTGGCTGATTCCTTGTGCGAATGAACCAGCCTTTTCAATAACCCAAGTGTTAAAACGGATGTAAGTGTATATAATTTGTTTATTAATCGGTGTACTTCAATTATGTTGATAATGGTCCTTCGTTCCGGATTCAATTGTCAAAGTTGCTAGTGGATTGAAATTTATTTATTTGTATTTATAATATTGTCGAATAACACACTTTTGCAAGATGGTACTAACAGAAAAGTAATAATTTGGCCGTTGAAGTGGGAGAAAATCTTACTCCTAACTAAGAATCTTGTGTTAAGGAATATCAGTAATTCTGCGGACTTGTTTGTTTTGCTAGCTTTGTAAAGCAATATCGATGCTCTGGATTACCATAATATAGAATGAATTGCTAAAAATTCTAACGATATAGAAAAGAATAGAAAAAAGAAAAAAATAAATAAAATAAAAAGAGAGAAGAACAATGCTACTGGAATCCTGGCTGAAAGTATTTTGACTGCATTTCCATTTTAATAATTCCATGAAATAATGGTTTTGAAATGGTTTGAAATGGTTTTGTGGTCTATTTATAAAAAGTTCGAGAATAAAGCATACAAGTTACGTCGTGTGGTATCCGGCAGAATAGAATAGAACAACCTTCGTTCGTACCGAGGTGTCGTAAGAGGCGATTAAGGTATGTGCCGTGTGGTATCCGGCTGCATAAAATAGACCATCCTCATTTCTTACCGAGGTGTCGTAAGAGGCGACTAAGGTATGTGCCGTGTCGTATCCGGCTGCATAAAGTAGACCACCCTCATTTCTTACCGAGGTGTCGTAAGAGGCGACTGAGGTATGTGCCGTGTGGTATCCGGCTGCATAAAATAGACCACCCTCATTTCTTACCGAGGTGTCGTAAAAGGCGACTAAGGTAAGTTGACATCAGGCAGGTGGCCGGTCGTAAAATACGTAGCCAAATCACGTGACAACATGTTTGTAACATGTTGTGCCGACCCCCCACTTAGAGTGGGATAAGGTTAGGAGGATGATGAATAAAGTATACAAGTTATGTCATATAGGGGCAGCCAGTTGTCCCACCATATCCTCTGATTACGATACAAAAAAATAAAGACTTATTTATGCCAGTATTAGACATCCAGCTGAGACGAATTAATACACCGACGAGTCAAGTTCTAAAGTTTATGTTTAGTTTACCTATAAACGATTTCTATTTGAAAATTTCTTCACGTGTGAACCAGAAAGTTTCGAGTACTTAAGTTGAGGATTCGGGCCAATGAAGAGAGTGATAAGTTACAGGTAGGTACTTTTACTTTTGATAACACGCTAAACTCGGTGTCTCGGAGGTCAGCCCGCAAGTTGCAAACAGGTGAGCCGAGAGCGTGTTGAGAACATACAAGTGCATAATTGAAATAATTTCACCGATTTTATCAACGCCTACGTGCCAATTGGACTAGTGTTTTGAAATCAATTATAATGTCGAACATTCGAAATAATATCATATTGTCGATTGACAGTTAAATGCAAAGGTGATATGTTAGTTCGAAAAAACTGTTGAATTTAATCACGAGAAAGCGATTATATTTTTTTCTTTAGTATTTGAAAATATAAGTAGACTGTTTAGTGTTATTTTTAGTTCCAGTATCGTTAAGAAATTCGGAATTTTGTATAAGACATATCTCATTTTCGTTACAGATCCAAAGCTGTCACGAGACTAATGTCATGATTTTCCATTGTGTTAGTGTGAATATATGAACAGTTCTAAATATGGAATGGAGCTTCTTCTAGTTCCGACAGTTTCACATCTAAATATCAAGAACTAAATAATTTTTAGAAGCGTCACTTAGCAAGAATATTTTACTACAAACGTGAATTATAACAAAACATATCCATACTTTTGTATCGCCTTACTATTATGGAGTATAATAAAAGTATTAAATTGACTTTTCATAATACAGTTAATGAGAGAAAATATATGCCACAATGTTACACACGTAACTACTTTCATTTGAAACAAAATGCAACAGTATGTAAATACAATTCACAACAATTACTACACCTACCATTCCTTTAGTTTTACAGCTAACACCTTACAAAAGTAATGAAAAAATTATTTTGCTTTAATCTGCGAAACAGTAAATTCTATTTTTTAGATAACACGTTGATCGGGCAGGCACCAATGAGTTTTTCTATTAAAACTCATGTGTCTAATTGATAATTGCAATTTATCACACGCTTTTCAGTGAAGGAAAACATCGTGAGGAAACCTGCATATCTCTAGAGAATTCTTTTGATATGTGTAACCTACCAATCCGCATTGGAGCAGCGTGGTAGGTCTTAGCTCCAACCCTTCTCTACAGAAACGGAGAGAGGAGGCCTATTCCCAGCAGTGGGATTGTAACAGGCCGCTACTTTAGATAACACGTTATTATTAAATCAGCTAAGACGTAATTTCCGTTTCAATTCCGTTCCAAAAACTTTCCCCTATTTTTTAATGAAAAAATGTTTGATTCATTTAAATATATTTTAATGTAAACAAATAAAAACGCTTGTGAACGTTATTTAAGACTGTACTTTTCGATTTCACAAGAGTCATTAACGTAATAACCACGCTAACTTTTAATGTTCTCGTTTGAAAATTAAACGAGATTGAAACTATGATTAATGGTCCAGACTTCCTATATTGAAATATCTTTGTGATTTACGTTATGGTTTATTCAGTCGGTATCTTGAATATGTTCAGATTAACGTGAGCATTGACTAGACATATTTTTAATTATTGTGTTTAGCGGCGTCACCCATTTTTTAATAAGCATCTGCGGTCATTGAGTTATTACAATAGAGTAGAGGATAAGCCTGAAGGTGATAATGACACAATAAATAATTATAGGGTAGATGAAACTCATATACTTCATCTTTTTCTAGACAGATAGACCACACCGACACCCTCATTGACTCTCTCTTTATTGTTATATTGTACATTTAGGCCGATTTCCCTACTCTATGTATTAACTTTACTCTAAGATTAACGGCAGCATTTGACATCTCAACATCTTAGTTATTGTTCGGTATGTTGTTGACGGCGGCGTTTTGTAATACGTGCGATGATTGGTTCTGCATGTATAAGGTATGTGAACGTTGCCTGCTTCCTTCGCATTACAAAGATTCTATGAGATTGTCGTAGTGAGTGTGTGTAGTGCTTCTTGTATGATGCGTTGTTGATGGCGGCGTTTTATTATACGTGGGTGACTGGTCCTGCACCTGTAAGCAATGTGAACGTTGCCTGCTTCCACTTCACTTACCATTACATAGATTCCCTGAGATTTTCGTAGTGAGTGTGTGTAGTGCTTTTTGTATGATGCGTTGTTGATGGCGGCGTTTTATTATAAGTGGGTGACTGGTCCTGCACCTGTAAGCAATGTGAACGTTGCCTGCTTCCACTTCACTTAGCATTACGTAGATTCTCTGAGATTGTCGTAGTGAGTGTGTAGTGCTTCTTGTATGATGCGGTGTTGATGGCGGCGTTTTATTATACATGGGTGATTGGTCCTGCACGTGTAAACTATGTGAACGTTTCTACTTCACTTAGAATTACATAGAATCTGTTAATAAACGCGGAGAATAGCAAAATAACTGTCATAATTTCATTCAACTCATATCCATTATTGAACAGAGAAAACGTTAAACCATAAACCTTTTTTCTCAATAATAAAAGGTCTCTTAAAACGATAATGACCGTGTCATTGCAAAACATTATAGTCACAAGATTTATAAGCTTCATCAAAACAATTACCATATTCAATGGACTTTAATACGCGCAATGTAAAGACCTTTGCTTTGTCGGCGTTCCGTAAGTATTAATAACGCCAAAAATTCAGTCTTCTACCCGCATTATTCATGAAACCTCCAGCCCGGGGGGTTTTCGCAAATTGTCCGCGCAGGCCGTTTTCGGACGCAGTAAAATTCAATCTGATAAGTACTGAATGTGTTTTGACCTTACGCATTTGCAAAGCACTTATTTTCTTATTGATTTATTGCACGTGAAAATCGCATGTTGCGCGCCGACTTTCGGTCTCGAGGTGTTATTTTTTTATGAGTCAAAAATTTGTACTACGCGTACGATTCTACACCAATATTTTACACTAGCTTTGCTAACCATAAGAGATAGAGACATGCTGTTGCTGACTTTTTTGAGGAATTTTATAGATCTACAATTCTGTAGCACATTATTTTAGTGTAACGCTGCTTGCTGAAGGTTTAGACGCGGGCGCCGTGTTTTTACACGGCGCCCGCGTCTAAACCTTCCGAGTTTTTTTTTTACAATTTACTTAAAACGGTTATGTACTATTTATTCATTTTGCAAGTCCGATACAGTCCAGCGCGTCGCTTTAAGCCGAGATCCGGCCTCACAGGAGGCACTCTTAAGGCGGCGCTCCAGGATGCTGCGAGCCTCGCTCAAGACTCGCCACTCGCCATTAGGGCTAACAACATTAGTTAGTGTTTGAAAACAATATCATTTAAAACTTTCGAAAAAGAATTCGAGAGAGAATCGCACTTCCTTTAAAAAAAAAGACTTGTTGAAAAATCTTGTTCTTCAGAAACAGGAAATTATATAATATAATAATATAATATTAATATTAATATAATAATAAATATTAATTTAGTACATAGTTGAGGGTATTTTAACACTTATGTTGATGGGAACGAATCGACGGTATGAATATTTATCTTTTTTCGTTCCCCTCAACTATGTCGATAAAGGGCAAGCATATACAGTTAGAGTCAAATTTTAATAATAATGTGTAACCATAACTAGGCATCAATAAGCTCTAAATAACAAATAACTTGTATTTATCAAAGGCTTTTTGGTAATGTAAAACAATGTAATGTAAGTAATGTAATGTAATGTAAGATAGTAAAGTAGCGGCCTGTTACAATCCCACTGCTGGGAATAGGCCTCCTCTCTCCGTTTCTGGAGAGAAGGGGGTGGGGGTAAGACCTACCACGCTGCTCCAATGCGGATTGGTAGGTTACACATATCTCCAGAATTCTTTAGAGATATGCAGGTTTCCTCGCGATGTTTTCCTTCAACGAAAAGCGTGTGATAAATTGCAATTATCAAGTACACACATAAGTATAATGAAAAAAATAGATAAACTCATTGGTGCCTGCCCGGGTTTGAACTCGTGTTCCCCTCGAAAGAGTCGCACGGTCTCACCGCTGGGCTATCACAACAATGTAAAGTAAAACCCTGTATATCTCGGGAGATCTACATCTATACATATAACATAACCAGGTCCCAAAAGCTGTCTATCAGTATTTGAACCATCTTCTCAAAATCTACAGAACGGATTTTTGTGTGGTTTGAACTAAAAGATGCAATGCTTCCGGAAGGTTTAAGTTATTAGAACGTTACCGTTATATGTATACTGTATTGAAGAGATCGCGCGATATTACTTCACCGGCTGAAAGGTTTACACGCGTGCACCGCGTAAACTAGCATAGATAACCTGAAGTAATGTACTAGAGAATTGTAGATCTGCCAAAATATTAGTTAATAATGGTACAGCTAGCTGTACAGGTAGCTCAAATAACCATAACCGCAGAGTAGCGACGGTCTGACCGGTGTAGGATAAAAAACAGGTAGGTGCATTCGAAAGTAAAAGTATTGACGTGTGCCGAAGAAGCTTCGACGCGACATCCGAATACCTAATCAGTCACAGCCCACGCGGCGCCGAATGCGCCTTGATAGCTTTCTATCTATAAACAACGATATTAAAGTTCAAGATGTGTCATCGTAATTTAAATATATGGGACATTTACACACACGGTCGTCCGTCCCCAAAGTAAGTAACTTAATACTTGTGTTATGGGTGACGGACAACTGGTAGATATACTACATATATAAGTTTAAATACATACAAATACAAATAAAGGCTCGAAGAACCAACAATTTGTTTTATAGAAAATGTTGGCCCTCGTCGGGAATCGAACCCGCGACCCGCGGAGCTGAAGGCAGAGTCATTTTTTACACAGGGTAATTTACATCGCAATTTTTTATTTCTATCGCGACTCCATCTGCAAGGTCCTAGCAGTAGTATAATTAAATAATTATTATTCAATTTTAAATGTCATATTAACTGTCAATATATAAATGAATAAAATAAAATAAAAGATAAATAAAAATTACCTAAATAAATTAAATATCAATTTAAAATAAATTAAATATAAATTAGACATTCACAAACATAGATTCCGAAGGGCATCACTTTGAATTCTTGTCGGGATTAATTGATACATTTTTTTAAATTGCCTTATACAAACTAATATAATACAAAAATGCGAACACTGTCTGTCACTTTGATAACCTTTTACAGCTGATCCGCTATTACCTGGCTAACATATAGTAAAGGGGTAGAAAATTCCCACGGCAATAGAAAAATATACATTTGACATAGTTGAGGGTACATCATCATCATCATGTCAACCTGTATCCGTCCACTGCTGGACATAGGTCTCTCCTATTGCACGCCACTGAGCTCGGTCTTCAGCTCGTCGTTGCCAACCGATGCCAGCCACTTTGCGGATGTCGTCACTCCACCTAGCCGGAGGGCGTCCTACACTGCGTTTGCCAAGGCGCGGTCTCCACTCCAGAACACGTCTACCCCAGCGGTTGTCGGTTCTGCGACAGATGTGACCAGCCCACTGCCACTTAAGCTTGCTAAGCCTTTGGGCTATGTCGATTGCTTTAGTTCTCTGTCGGATCACTTCGTTTCGAATACGATCCTTCAGAGAAACTCCGAGCATAGCCCTCTCCATAGCTCGCTGAGCGACTTTAAATTGGTGGGCCAGTCGCATTGTCAGTGTCCACGTCTCAGCCCCGTATGTCAACACAGGTAGTACACACTCGTTAAATACCTTTGTTTTCAGGCTTTGTGGTATTGACGACGAAAAGACTCGGTGTAACTTCCTATATGCAGACCAGCCAAGCTGTATTCTTCTACGAGCCTCTTTCTCGAAGAGGCCTCTTTAGTTGAGGGTACTTAAACGGAAACGAAGAAGCCGGTACGAGTCGTGATTTACAGGCTCACTTGTCTATAAATTCTACAGCTCTTGATTAACAACTAAGCTCAAGTTGTTAATAATCTAATAAATTAGGCGTTACTTTGCGGAGATCCATAATACAAAAGTAATAATAAAATTATTTTGCTATAACCCGCGATACAGTAAATAGAAAATATATATAGTGCTAAATGTATAGTGGACTATCCGTTTTTTTTTCTCATACCCGATACATGCAGGATTCGTAAACTGCCACAACAATACACAAGCACTACACACGTTCACTATCACAAACTCAACAATTGTTTCGCCCCGCAACCGAAGCATCATCAGGAGATAGACTCCACGACAAAACAAAAGCTTTGCGATTTTGTCGTGGAGTCTAAACGGGTGCGGGGCGAAACGATTGTTGAGGTTGTGCTAGTGAACGTGTGTAGTGCTTGTGTATTGTGGTGGCAGTGGTGGAGGTTTCTGCATGTGTTTTTACGAATCCTGCATGTATCGGGTATGAGAAAAATTAAACGGATAGTCCACTATACATTTAGCACTATATATATTTTCTATTTACTGTATCGCGGATTATAACAAAATAATTTTTTTAAATACTATTTATTGTTAATAATCATTTTTTGGGTCCAATTTATTGTGCCTAACACATTTTTTTTTACTATATCATTGATCGACACGTAGGCGCTAAATACTTTCAACAATCTTTTCACCGGTACTCAAAAGTTTTTAGCTAACGTTACTTCCCTATGTCAAACATTACATTGGACTGAGAGAAGTATAAAAAGGTTGATTAATATATGCAATCGTATCCGTTTATTATTAATTTATAGTTTTCATAATGCTATTGTTTCCTATAAACTGCTGGACATGCCTCAATTCTTCTCTTGGAGAGAAGAATTTAATCTCGGACCGACCTCGTAGCTCCAACGACGATTGGTATACTTGTATTAAATTGTAAATAGCACTAGGCACGCAATATAACAGAACTAACTACTTTGCTATAATCCGCACGGGCTAGGTGAATGCATGCAAAGCCAATGTGTATGAAGCAGGCAAAATCTACGTACCTTATACATGCAGGACAAGCCACCACATGCACCCCAAGGCGCAATTCACCAGCAACAACGCACACAAAAGCAGCACACACACCCACCACCACAATCGTACTGAGTACAGTACAGTACAGTGAGTGAGTGCAGTACGATTTTTGTCGTGGAGCCTATCCTCCTGATGATGCTTCGGTTTCGGGGCGAAACGATCGCCGAGATTGTGGTGGTGGGTGTGTGTGCTGCTTTTGTGTGCGTTGTTGCTGGTGAATTGCGCCTTGGGGTGCATGTGGTGGCTTGTCCTGCATGTATAAGGTACGTAGATTTTGCCTGCTTCATACACATTGGCTTTGCATGCATTCACCTAACCCGTGCGGATTGTAGCAAAGTAGTTAGTTCTGTTATATTGCTTGTAATATGGAATTCCGCAAAGTAACGCCTGCTTCTATAAATCATATAAAGCACTAGGCACGTAAATTTTAATAGCGATTAGTGTGTTCGGGATTCGAACCCGTGACCCTAAATCAACTGTCCTCGGTGGCAGCGCTTAGCTATCACATGTAAATCATAGTTGGTTAATCACAAGCGTATTGTTGGCACTTTGTATTATACTTGCAATATAACATACCGCAGCACTAAATGCTTAGATTGTTGAGTATACCTGAAACCAAAAAATTTTTATATAATTATCAATTATACTTATATGAAGGCGTAAGCTTAAATACTTCAAATATCGGTATTTTTATAAAGAAATCATTGTTCTGCCCCAGGTAGAAACTCGTAACTTCCTGGTAAGAATCGCAAGATCTCACTGTTTGGCTATTATATATGTTTGATACCTATTTTAAATAACGTAATTTTTGTACATAAAAATATAAAGAATTATAAAACGATAGGTGATGTATATAATAGACAAAGTAGGAACCGACATAAGCTTGCGACTCTGCTTTGCGCCTAGCAAAAGTACGTAAATCGTTTGTGGGTTTGGGTATAAGATTCTATAATAAAATTCCGAAATCAATTTTGGTCATGCCATTACAGCAGTTTAAAAACACTGTTAAAAAGAGGCTGATACAGAAAGCCTACTATACTGTTGAAGATTACTTAGATGATAAGGATGTGTGGATATAGGTGCACTTCTACCCTGTACAAGACAGTAATAAATAAATGTAACTAGTTCTAAGATTTATATTTTAAAAAGAGCAACCGCCGAGTTTCTTGCTGGCTCTTCTCGGCAGGAACAGCTTTCCGAACCAGCAGTAAAGTTGACGATTCAAAAGCAGTTGTTTACAAGTTTACTTGAATAAAGAATATTTTGATTTGATTTGATTTAAGTACATACTCCTAATTGCTATATATCTTATCTTATAAATAATAATAACATAATAGTAAATTTTAAGGATGAAATGTTATGGATTGGATAAATAAATTTGATGTACTGCGTATAACCTTGAATTGTAAATGAAATTAAAAATGATAGCGTCATTATCAGTGCCGGAAACAAATGGAGATATTTAACATAGATGACACTTAAAGATTAAGAAATGGGGATGAAAGACAGGAGTATATCAGATCATAACGTAATGATAACAATAACGTAGACAACTGTAAATTATGAAATTACCTGGAGCCAGATGTCGCATCCGTACAATGAAGAACTAGATGATGATGTACATATATAGCCAGTAGATTGGATAAATCGGATGCACAAAAACGAGTCAGTGGTGAGTCGCTAATAAGACACAAAAAAGCTATGTAGAAAAAGACAGAAATCAAAAATATTAATGCTGTTTAATGATAGATTTAGTAAAAAAATATAATGCTTGGAACATCAGTAGAAAGCTGAAGTTAAGTTCTCAAAGTCAGAAGTCATAAAATCATCATAGGCAACACATTGCAATAAAATAAATAACAACTGTTAAAGTACAAAGTTTTCTTGAAATCTTACATCAGATGAGTTAGGAATGTTACAGCGGCGGTGTTCCGTTTGGTGGGTATTATCTAGTCGGGGATTATTGGAGGGCAATAAATAATAATAAAGTGGACAAGCCCACGTTGCGTGACGCACGCTACTAGCCACGCGGCGCTTGTTTCCACACGACAATCGTCCCAAAGGTACAACACATTTTAACAATGACGAAATTCCTTTGTAACGATACTAATAATGTCTCATATACTTTAAAACTACGCTTAGCAATGGTCCCTGCAAATTCCAAAGCCCTTCTTCTTTAACAAATTATTTCTTGAAACTTCACTATTGTTGAAGACATATTCTATGTGGTCTTCCGTAACAGGATAAAAGTATTGTTTGAGTCGATCCAGTTTATAATAAGTACGCTTCTTTTCCAATTGACTAATGCTCTAAAGTCCTAACAGTTTGGACAGTGTTACCGGAGAGACGGGACGAATGACTGCTGCTTTGCCGGTAAATTGCAGTGCAACAAACATCATCTCATATATATCAAATTTCTGCTTGCACAGTATGTTCCTTGACTACACCTGTGCATATGTATATAAAGTAATGAAGAAGGCTTTAAGGATTATTCTCGTTGGTAAAAGAAAAGATTCGTTTGTTGCAAGGATTACAACATTATGTATATCCAATTATATGTTTTGATCGTTATAAAAAGTCAATATCCCAGCTCGAATAATAAAGCATTTTTCTCAAACCTAGAATAATTTTACAATATTAATCTTTTATTGGAATTCCGTGATGTTACTTTATAATATTGTAATACTGAGGAGCAGGTAATAAAAATCATTTCAATAACTAATAGGTATATTAACTAATATAGAAAAATAAGTTTGTTATAAAAACAGCTTTTATTTTGTAGTATCCTCAGCTTCTATTGTCGTGGTTGCACCTGGAGGCGGGGTCTCCGGCAAATTTCTCTCAGGCCACTTGCGTCGTATATAATCAACTAGGTCAGCTAAATTCAGCACTTTAGCCTTACCAGTAGTTGCACCGGGAAAAGCGTTTGTTATCTCTTCTATTAAGTCCTCGTCAATTGTTACGCCGTTACTTTTTAATTCACGAGAGAAGTCTTTAAGACCCATTGGCGCTTTGTTCAATTTATGTAATTCTAAAATAACTAAAGCTATATCTACTTTCTTTTTAGATTTTGTACAAAGAAATTCGGCTCTATTCAATACTATCTCTCGCATATCAGTACGTGATGAAACAAATTTTGGTATGATACCTCCCCATGTAATAACTGCATTTTTGCGATGTTTTAGTGACAAAATTTCATTTTTCATTTGCAGAAAATCTGCAGTTATGAATACATTTTCAAGAAACAGATTTTGAAGTTTAACTTTACGTTCCTTTAACGACAATAATAGGATTAAAGCATCGTTTGGCAGCAAGGGATTGTACGAAAGATCCAACGTGGTTAAATTTTTACTTAACTTTAGACCTTGCACAAATGAGTTAACCACTTCAGTTGATGCTAATTTATTATTCCTTAAGTAAATAGACTTTAAATTAGGAGCTTTCATTAGCTTTTTAATAGCATTACCTATACGCTGGCCACTTAAAGCATTCCAAGATAAATTCACTTCCTCCAAGTCTTTATTTTCCGATAATCTTGCACATAACTGAGAAATAGCGTTTGGGCTAAATATTTTATTCCACGACAAATCAAGATTCGTCAGTTTGTTGTGTGTTTCAAAGGTTTCTGATAGACCTAATACTGCTTTTGCTGTTAAATCATTAAAACTAAGATTTATATCTGTTAGATCTGAACCCAGGAAAATTGCTTTTGACAAATATTCAACACCAACATCGGTCATGTAGTTTTTACTAAGATTGATTTTTCGTAGTGTTCTGTTGACGTGTGAGTTAGCAAATAAACGCTTCGCTCCTTCAGGTCCTATTCTACAACCATGCAAATTTAATTCTTCTAGATTTACATTAACCACAATCATCTCGCCCAAATGATAACAGCCATCTTCACTTATCCAATTATCGGTTAAATCTAGCACTCTGACAAATCTATTATTTTGTAAAGCCTTAGCTATGGCCCTAAAGCCCATATGGTGAATTCCATAATATCTTAAATTTATTACTTCTTCTAAAAGCTGTCTATGAAAACTTCTTATTGGACTTATGCCCATTCCTTTACATAATGCAATGTAGAGTTTCTGTCCATCGTCTGAATATATAAGTTTAGGTCTTGGAAGAAGCAGTGCGTCTTCAATGCCAGGGTCAGTAATACCTGGATATTTGTAGTAAGGATGTCGTAATACTGAACTTGCTGAGAGTGTTATATATTTTGAACATATTTCGCCACTTCCAGGACTATATAGATCTTGTTCGAATAGAAGCCGTTTAACATTCTCCTCAGGAGGTTCAAAATTTAATGACGACCATTCTTCCATTGGGGGTTCTTCAGATGAATCCACATTTTGTTCAAAAATAACAATAGTATTAGGCAAAACGGTATCAAGGGTGACGTCGCTTGAGGACATTTTATTATTATAATTATAGTAAATATCTGGAGTTGATAAATATATATCCACCTAAAAAATATTAAAACATGTAGATAATTGCTAAAAGAAACAATAAATAAGACATTAAACGTCAAATTAGCTAAACCAAAGACTACAGTGTACATATAGAAAAGTTAGAAAATGTTTTTATGTATCTTGGTTTATGATAAATTTCTTTTTCCTTTGATTAATGTACGAGTTCATATTAGATATATTTGGGTTTAATATATTTCTTAAAAATGTAAATAAAAAATCAATGTCCGGTTTCTTTTATTTTAACCATGAATTTCATAAATAAAATATACAGGACCTTCAGAGAAATTCATGCTACTTTACCTCGGTTCTGTCAAAAAAGTTGCTATTTGACATGAAAATATGTTACATAAGCAATAACGTAAATGATTAGTATCAAACACAGATAATACACTATATGTATCAAATATTACAGTGTAGTATCGTATCAGATAACAGCGTCCCAAATATAGAAATAAACTTGAAATAAAAAAAAGTAAGCAGGTCCATTTAATATATTGATACGATGCTTGCCGTAACGTGTGGCAACGGACACAGATTATATGCCTGGCTTTGTCTACGCGATGTAAATCACTTCGTCCCTAAAATATAACAAGCAGCTCACGAAACAAAATGGACTCCTCTAATATCATAAAATTCGCTTATAAAAACGTTTATCATGACTTAAATTTAATAATTCATTTTGCCAAGTAATAAAACTAATCTTAAAAGTGTAAATTTGATAATATTCACACAAGAGAAACTTTTTTATTATCTTAGAGTTACTTGGAATTTTTGATGGGGGATGGGGTGTTAATTTTCTATAGATCTATTAAATAAAATATAACAAACATATATATTTCAAGAAATATCAAATAAGTTATTATCAAAACAATTTTATTTGGCACCGTTCTTTCTTTATATAGAAATTTTTATTCAGGCTCAGAAATTAATGTCTGCTCAGGTTCTGGGGGAGGTGTTGGAGGTAGCTTTCGGTCTGGCCATTTTCTTCGAATGAAATCAACTAAACATTTAAGACTGATTGTCTTAGTTTTAGTGCTTTTCGGGCCAGGAAAAGCATTAACGATTTCGTTTACGAGATCACTGTCCAGTGGAGCCCCGGTTTCACTTATAACTTCTTCAAAAATTTTCGCAGACATTATCTCAACTTTATCCTTAACTATTTGCATCACTACTAACGCTATGTCGACTTTTCTTTTTTTACCGCTTGTAAGAAATTCAACTCTATTAAGAACTATATCTCTCATGTCTGGTTCTTGAAATTGGTTACCAGCAATTACTCCACCGTATGTTATGTTAACATTTTGTTTCGTTTTTATGGATTTAATTTGATCGAGAAGCACTAAAAAGGCCCCATCAACAAATACATTCTCCATTAAAAGATTTTGAATTTTAACTGTATTAAGTTTCATTTTCTGCAGTAATTTTAAGGCATCTTCTGGCGTCATGGGGTTATACGACAAAATAAGTGTTTCCATTTTTTTAGCTTTGGTCATGTACGACATAAAATTCTCGATGGCATCACCTGATAATCTGTTGTTACTTAGGTCTAATACACGTAACGTTGGAATTTTGAAAAGTGATTTTATCGCAGTACCTATGCGGGCACCTGATAATGAATTCCAGGATAAATTTAGTTCTTGTAAAACTTTACTTTCTGACAGTCGTAGCAATAAAGTAAATGTGCCTGCCACTGGAGCAAAAAGATTATTCCACGACAAATCTAACTTAGTAAACTTATTACAAGTTTCAAAGGCTTCGGCTAACAGATTAGCAGATTTACCAGTTATATTATTAGAACTTAAATATACCTCTTGCAGATCGATGCCTCGAATTATTATTGATGCAAAATATTCTAGACCTTGATCTTCTATTTGATTCCTATTTAAATTTAAACTTCGCAGGCTTCTGTTCAAATGCAATCCAGCCAACAACAATTTTGTACCTGTGGACCCAATTCTGCATCTCGATAAATTTAATTCTTTTAAAGTAGAATTACATGTCAACATATCGCCCAAATGGTAGCATGCATCATCATTCAAAAAGTTCTCAGTTAAATCGAATCTTATCACGTTTCTGTTATATTTGAGGGCCATAGCCATTGGCCGAATGCCGGAGGGGCTTATGCAGTAATACTTCAAGTCTATTATATTGGAAAGTAATCCTCTATAAAAAATATTAACAGAATTTTGGTTCATCTCTTTGCAGATAGCTACATAGTGTGCTTGGCCGTCATTTGGGTACACAATATTTTCTTCTGCCTTTAGTAGTGCTTCCCTAATACCGGGATCGACAACAGCGGGATAATTTTAATAAGGTTGCCTTAATATGGAGCTAGCTGACATCGACACATATTTATCACATATTTCTCCACTACCAGGATTATATAATCCTTCTGCATTTAAAGCTCTTTTGCGATTTTCTTCAGGTACAATAAGTGATAGCCATTCATCCATAGGGGGCTCCTCAGAGCTCTCTTCGACAATCGTTTCATATACTACCTCCGTTTGAATTTCCTCTTGTGAAACTTCTGAAGACATATTTTAAAAAATTTGTTAGTTATTTAAATCCATAAAATGTATAAAAAAAATCATAAACATCAAAATACAATAGCAGTGTATAAGATGTCAAAATACTGTCAAATAGTAATGATTTGGACATATTAGAATTTATTGCATAGGTTACATATTGATTCTGTCGCTTTTTACACTCATTAATAAATTGTTTTACCTTGGTAATATTTGATGCCTCAAACAATTTAAATGGGACACAAAATATATCTGTTAATTTAATTAGAGTATGAAAAATTAAATAAGTGATTTGATGATGATTTAATCCTATATTACTCACAGGGGACATATCGATGGCAGCAAACTAGATACGGACATCTGCATAATTGTTATTTTACAGAAGAGCACATTTAGTAAAAAATACTGATCTTAGAAAGTTATCCACCGATAAACATGAAGTTGTCCGTAATACATTGAAATAACCTTCTTTATTGATTGCATAGCAGGTTTTATTGTTATATCGTTGTTTTTCTGAAATAATGTAGTTGTATTTTTTTTCCTCCAAAAACTTCGACGTGGAAAAAGAAATCTGCCGGATATCCGTTTATATGTTGTGAATCACTTCGTTGGTTGGTTGGTTCAATCTCAATGAATTTTTAAGCTTATCAAATCCGAAATCTCATTTATTTTCTTTTGTACACCTTTTAATATATTTACACATTGTAAAAAAATAACCGATGCAAGATAACCGAAGTAAAGGCGGGCCAATTTAAATGTACGTTTCTACTACGACGTTTTCTTTAAATTGTAGATGTTTTCATTTACGTGCCAGATTTTCTTCACTATTTCGAAAACTGAAATAATTCTAATACAGATCTATAGAGGGTTGATTATATTCATTATTTCATCCTCCAGCCCTTATCCCACTCTAAGTGGGGTCAGCACAACATGCTACAAACATACTTACATATGATTTGGCTACGTATTTTACGACCGGCCGCCTGCCTGACGTCAAATTACCTTAGTCACCTTTTACGACACCTCGGTAAGAAAGGAGGGTGGTCTATTCTACTCTGCCGGATACCTCACGGCTTTGAGGGTTGATTATATTGTATTTCTTTTATAACAAAAACAAAAGCATTTTAGCTTTTGCTGCCATCGGTACGTCTCTAAAGCTAGCCGCTGATTTCAGCTATAACCGCGAGAACAAACAATAATGTGGTATGACATCAGTGTTACGGATACATAAATTAAATAATAGATAGGAAATAAACACTGCATAAAACAGATAAATACTATTTAAAATTTCAGAAAATGTTTTTTATTCAAATCCGTATAAATTACTTATGGTGTTCAAATATGATGTTTATTTTAATAAAAACATATAGTAAAAAAAAAAGTAAAGTAGCGGCCTGTTACATACCCACATCTGGGAATAGGCCTCCTCTCTTCGTTTCTGGAGATAAGGGTTGGAGCTAAGACCTACCACGCTGCTCCAATGCGGATTGGTAGGTTACACATATCTCCAGAATTCTCTAGAGATATGCAGGTTTCCTCACGATGTTTTCCTTCACCGAAAAGCGTGTGATAAATTGCAATTATCAATTAGACACATGAGTTTAAATAGAAAAACTCATTGGTGCCTGCCCGGGTTTGAACTCGTGTTCACCTTTAAAGAGTCGCACGGTCTCACAGCTCGATAAAAACATATAAATCACATGCAATTTTATAGCGAATTAAGAATCTAAACACTTTATTCGTTCATACCCGATTACTGTCGTTATAAAGCGTAATGGAGATGAGTTAGATTCGCTAGTAAATTACAAGCGAGCAAGTAGTAATAAAATATTCAATAGACCTCTTAACATTAAATATTAGGTAAGGAGGACTGTAATTTATGTGTAGGTGGTTAAAAAGACTTGCGAGGTTTTAACAGAGCTTTAATTACAACTGTCGATCGTAAGCCGCGCACGCAATTGAAAGAAATGAATGTTCGAAGATAATTGCCGGTGTATTTACTGTTTCAGTGCGCAGAGTAAAGTTGTGACTTCGGTCGGTCGTCATATAATTTTAACCAAGTATAACCTTTTTTACAGATAATTTAGAACCAACTTAACTAAAATATTTCTTTTTTTTTTACCAAATATATACCGAAATCGCAAAAAACTGCTTTGCGATTATGTCGTGGATTATTTCCTGATGATGTTTCGGTTACGCGGCGAAACGATTGTTGAGATTCTGGTAGTGAATTTGTGCAGTGCTAATAGTGTAATGCGGTTTTAAAAGTGCTGGTTTACAGTAAACGCGTTCTACGAATCTTGCACTTATAAGGTATGGCTTTGCTTTATTATGTCGTGGAGTTTATCTTCTGATGATTCTTCGGTTACGTGGCGAAACGATTATTGACATTGTGGTAGTGAACTTGTGCAGTGCTAATAGTGTAGTGCAGTGTTGACAGTGCTGGCTTACAGTGCATGCGTTTTATGAATTCGGTATGCATAAAGTATGGCTTTGCGATTCTGTCGTGGAGTCTATCCCCTGATGATGCTTTGGTTACGTTACGAGACGATTGTTGAAATTGTGATAGTGAATTTGTGCAGTTCGGTCTTGACAGTGCTGTTTTATAGTGCGTTCTACGATTTTCTGTATGCATAAGGCATTTACACAGATTGTACACTTCACTTTTATCATTACACATATTTTCTGATCGCGGATTAAAGTAATATAATACTATCAAAAGTAATGATAAAATTATTTTGCTATAATCCGCGATGAAGTAAATAGAATATATATAGTGCTAAATGTATAGTGGACTATCCTTTCTTTCATACCCGATACATGCAAGATTCGTAAAAACCTATGCGATTTTGTCGTGGAGTCTATCTCCTGATGATGTTTCGGTTGCGGGGCGAAAAGATATTTGTGATATTGAACGTGTGTAGTGCTTGTGTATTGTGGTGGCGGTGGTGGAGGTTTGTGCATGTGTTTTTCCATTATTGCATGTATCGGGTATGAAAAAATGGATAGTCCACTCTATAATACATCTAGCACTAAATATATTTTCTATTTACTTTATCGCGGGTTATAGCAAAATAATTTTAATATTACTTTTGTATTATGAATCTCCGAAAAGTAATGCCTAATTCTATAAATTATGTAATGCTATCATTTCTTTTATATTATAGACTAACGTGATGCTAGTTCTACAAATGACTTCTACATCTGACTGGCCCGTTAGCGCAGTGGGTAGTGACTCTGCCGTCAGCTCTGCGGGTCGCGGGTTTGATTCCCGCCGAGGGCCAACATTTTCTATAAAAACAATTTGTTGGTTCTTCGAGCCAGAGTGTATTGTATTAAAGTATGTATTAAAAATTATATATGTAGAGTATTAACCAGTTGTCCGTCACCCATAACACAAGTATTGGGTACTTTGGGGATGGACGACCGTGTGTGTAAGTGTCCCATATATTTATCTATTTTTTTCCAAATCAACGTTGTGTTTATCTATAGATTCTTTGGTCTTGAAGCACTCTACAGTGAAAGTTCAGCCGCAGGGCACGGAAATAAGCGGAGCAGCGGAGGCGTTGTTAGCGTGTGACGTTGAAGACATCATCAGAGATAAAGTACGCTGCACATCCATCAAAGTGTCTACAGGCTGACCAAATTCATGTACTCTCACAGACCTCGTGCCGTTCAAATTGAGAGTAATGTTATTTATTTGAACATATTTGCATTCACTGATATCTTGTTTTCTTTTTTTTTTGCGTCTACTGTTATTCGTAAGATTTTTATTTAACACTAGCTGTGCCAGCGGCTACGCGCGCGTGAAAATCAGCGTGTCACAATTTTTTATTCTAGAAGTCAAATTTTAAACATAAAAGTAGTTATTATAAATTAACAATAAAAGATAGAGACATGCTATCGCGGACTTTTTTATAGTATTTTTATAGATCTACAATTCTCTAGTACATTACTTTAGCGTATCTCTGCTGGTTTTCGCAGCGCACGAGACTAAAGCTCCCAGCAAGCAAGTTTGTTAACAACTGCTCGATCTCTTCAACACAATTTACATAATACCGATATGTACTATTTACCAAAACCATCCGGAAGTATTGTACAATCTTTTGGTGAAAACCGTACAATAATCGGTTCAGCAGATCTTGAGAAAATCGATTGCATACATACAGACCGCTTTTTGGGACTTTGTTTTATAATAAGTATAGATAGATTAATGTATATTTCAATGATTTTTAAGAGTTGCATTAAAATTGAATGCATGCTTTTACGGTTTTTGCAATACCTCAAACCGCCGTTGGCGCTGTGGGTAGTGACCCTGCCGCAGGTTTGTGCATGTGTTTTTACGAATGCTGCACGTATCGGGTATGAAAATACTAATAGTCCACTATACATTAAACACTATATATATTTTCTATTTACTGTATCGCGGATTATAGCAAATTAATTTTATTATTACTTTTGTCATAGAATAAGACTGCAGTCCACGTGAACGAAGATGCGTTTAAAAGCTAGTAGAAATATATTTTTTTATAGATTTGTAATTATAATTACTTAAAACAAGTACATAGTATTATTTGATGTTTCCGGTACTTAGTTCGATCACAATTGCTTTTGCCTGGTCCGGGAATGCCTAGATAAGATTTATTGCTGTACAGTGAAACTAATCCAATTGGGGCGCGGTCGCTAAATCGTCTAATTAATAGAATTTGTCTACCGCTACATTGTTAACCTCGCTATTATCCTTATCGGCACTGTGTTTCAGGGCACGAAGTGGACTTTCGTCGGTTAATTGACTACTAACTATACTTCTGCTATTTGGTTCTTGGACACTTTCTCTTATGTGTACACCGTAACAAAAATATGTAATCAATTCATTAATAACTAATTGCGACATCGTTTACGACAACTTTATTTTTTTAAGGCTGATTATAATCAGCGTAATATTGAACACAAAGAGGTAACAAGAAAAAATACAGAACAAAAAGTAAAACATGTATTGCTGTGTGGTATCCGGCAGAATAGAATAGACCATCGTCCATTCTTACCGAGGTGTCGTAAGAGGCGACTAAGGTATGTGCCGTGTGATATCCGGCTGCATAGAATGGACCAACCTCGTTTCTTACTGAGGTGTCGTAAAAGGCGACTAAGGTAAGTTGACGTCAGGCAGGCGATTATGTGACAACATGTTTGTAACATGTTATGCCGACCTCACTTAGAGTGGGATAAGGGCAGGAGAATGATAAAATAGTAAAACATGTAAAGCAAATATTTTTTATGGTGAACGTACTTCAGACTATTTAATTCAAAGATTGATAACAAAACAAAATATAATGTGTAAAATCAAAATTACAATCAATTATTAAATACAAATGAGAATCGATCTGAATTATTTGACGTGATCCTTCCTTATCTTCGACATCCTTTTTCTGTTTTGCTCGCAGTTGTTGTGAAAAATCTCCCTACACTGACTTATCTTTAAAAATACTTACTTATGATTTAGTTTTTTTTCTATTTAATGTTACTACTGTATTTATCTTTCTATTAAGATAACTAATGGTTAAGAAGAATAGGTAATATCCAGGCAAGTCGGCATATGAATAAATAATTTGTAAAAAATATTAAATGTAATTTGAATAAAAAAATATTTCAATACTCTCAATAATGCAATATGTATTTTTCCCTATTCCCTAAAAAAACCGCAAATTTTTGAACCTACAAGTTAACCCGCTTTTACTTCAGGAACAGGTTTCTTTTTCTTTTTCTTCTTCAACCGATCGAAGTCCACTGCTGGGAATAGGTCTCTTTCAGGGATCTCTACACTAAATCATCTTGAGACCTCTTTGAGGTCGTCAGTCCACTTAATTCGGGGTCTACCGACGCTGCATTTTCCGGTGCGAGGTCGCCATTCCAGCGCCTTAGTACTCGAAAGCCCATCGATTTTTAGGATACACATATGCATAATTGTGAATATTTTAAGATTGACGGGAGGTAGTAGCGAATACAACTTATCTACTATGAATATTTTGATGATGGAAATATGGATGGATGAAGACAGCATTTCCAAGAATAACGTCATGGAAATATGGTGCTAATGCGATGTACCTTTGGCTTAAGACAGATTGAGGATAGTTTTTTTTCGTTAGGCCATGGAAAGGATAATAATAGTATAAAGTTATGGTCTTTAAATGATTTATTTATTCGTAACGATTTTAGAACAAACGAATATGTTATTTTGCTTAGCGATTTTGCAGTGGAGTCTATCTCCTGACAATGATTCGGATACGGGTCGAAACGACTGTTGAGATTGTGACAGTGAACGGGTGTAGTGCTTGTGTATTGTTGTGTTATTGGAAACGGGTAGCGCGTGAGTTTTTAGTAAGTCTGCATGTATCAGTTCAGAGACCGGACAGTGCACTCTACATTTAGTATTACATGTATTGTCTTTTATCGCGGATAAAAGCAAAATAATAATTTCATTGAATTCATGGAATTTGTTATTAACTCAACTTAGGATTTCAATCAATTAGGACAGTAGAAAATTTTCAAAAATAAATAAATACTAACAAGAAAGTTTAACGGCAACACAAATTGAAACTGTATTCGTGCTAGGCAATTTATATTACAGTTTAAACAAAATAAATCATCCACGCCTATAAACTCATAACGGCTGCCAGCGTCCGAACAGTTTGATTTAGAGAAATGGAAAGGCTCAGTTCGCTATTGTTTTCTCCATGAAAATAATCTTGAGCACCAATAAACTGTGTTCAGTAGGCCTACCATGAACTTTTAGAAAACGATTCAATTCAAAGTCAGTACCTAAACCCTACCGCTTTCTTTTCGTACCATGAAGTGTGTTTGAAAACGACAACGTTATATAAACTATAGATAACTCTGTCTCTTTGTGTTGTAAATAAAGTTTTTCTTTCTTTCTTTTACTCACATGTTCTTAGGACGCATTCCGAACGCTCATTCGACAACGACTTAAAGAGTGCGTCTGTAAGACGTCATGGTATGAAAAAGCAAAACAATTTAGTTTACGTCTTCAATTGAGTCGCAATAAGAGTTCATGGTAGGCCTGCTGTTTTGAAACGGGAGACCGCCGCGCTGCTCGGCAGGCGCGATTGCATCTGACTTTTCGCACATCTACATAGAGATTGGATCTTGTTTTGTATTGTATCTTCAATACATCCTCCTCCTCGCGTCGTATTCCTCATTACTGAGGGTCGTGATCCCTACGTTTAGGAAGCAGACTGACGTACGTCTTCCTTCCATGTGTTCGTCTTTGGCCATGTGGAGTGCGTTGTGGTGTTTAGTGTCTAGAGTGGAGCGGATCTGGTCACACTATGGGACTGCATGGGGCAGATAATGGGGCTGCGGCCTCTTGGCCGTTTACCATCCACTTTGCCGGTGACCAAGAGCTGCTCCAGATTATGGCTGTCATTATTTAGTTTATTTACCAGTTGTCTGTCACCCACAACACAAATATTAAGTAACTTTGGAGACGGATGATGACCGTGTATGTAATTGTCCCATATATTTATAATTATATATTAATTTAAAAAATCAACATGTTAGTAATTAAAGATGTAACGGAGTCACCAGGAAGAAATGGCGAATGCAAGTGTCGCTTGCAGCGCCGTAACCAATCGATAATACTTTTTGTAACATACTTTCTAGATAGCAAAACCAGAGATAATACTGAGCATAACAAACAACGGTCATCTATTTATGAACTGCAAATCACTTACAAATCATCCAATTATGTCATGATATTATATGACATAACTTTTTTTTTATGCAGATCGCCACATCCTAAGAACAAAGTCACATTTCCTATACTTATTATATACATATGTGGGAAATGTGACTTTGTTCTTCGGATAGGGCGAGACGTTAATTCAAAATAGTGAATGGATTGGTAGGTTACATCCCCAATAATCTTCCGAGATATGCAGATGCTCGCACAATGAGTTCGGTGACCGATAAGCGTGTGATAAGCTGAAGTCGTTGATTCGATCAATATAAACAGAAAAACCTAGTATGATTCCCTCGCCTTCTCAACAAACCCATGCGGTCGGGCCGCTGTGTAATCACAGCTCTTTACATTCAATAAGTAATAATTAAATATTTATCGACGATTGTTAATTGCCAATTACAATTCAGCTAATTGGAACGCAATTCCACCTCGCCCTTGTCTTTCAATCGAAACAAGTTACTAAATACCTATTACATACAACTATACAAATAGCGATCGCATTCTGTATCGTTCGACGTATCAAAAGATTTATGGCAAAAAGATAAAGTCTGCTGCGCATGTAAGCTTTTGAATTACTAATTACTTCGCACTTTCATGTATTAACTTTAAAGGGATAAAATAATCGTAGGTGTATTAACTAACACCTTACGTTTTTTTACGGACATAAAATACATATAATTTTTTTTGTGTGAAATAGTGTGATTTTTTTGTACAGACTTAGAACTTAGTAGTATATTGAAAAGCTATGATATCCCAATGAGATGCATTGGCGATACAAGCTACAGTTAACTAAGAGATCCCCCGTCGCAATATAGGGGGGTCATAGTTGATGTTTTAGTAGTTGATGGTTAGTGAGGATGTACCTCACTAACCATCAATACACAATGAGAAAATCAAATTGTAACTAAAATATAACGTTCCTATGCATAGCAATGACAATGGACAACTTAACGTAACATAAATAAATAATACATTGACTAGTAGCAGATTACCTGTAAAACAAATCATGATGATGTATAATAATTGGTTTCATGATGATATACAAAAATAATAAGGATTGAATGTGGCAAAGTTAGGAAGGTTGTTTCTTTTACGAATAAATTATTGATAAATATAAAAATGTTACATGTACATAATAAATGTTGTTACATTGAAATAAACGTATTATTTTATTTTATTTTTTCAAAACTTGTAATATAAATGTACAATGAAATAAACAAACAATTCTACAATGCGTGTCTAACTTTAACTTAGTTGGCTATACGGTCAAGAAGCAGCGCGTGCGTACGGAAAAAACTGCATCGAAATTGTTAGCTGTTTTTTAAATTGGCAAAGCGAATGGCCCTCATGAATAAAATAATTAAAAAAATACCATGGTGGTAATTAAAGCGCCAAATCTGTATCAAGGCTGTTGTAATTTATGCGGATGTGGGCTTATAATAAATTACTAAAGTAAATAAGTAATTAGATTATTCGGTGCATACTTGACTAACTTGTTATGCTGCACGCGCCTATGGCGACGGTTTTGGCCGTGGTGCTCCCTGCTAGAAAACGGCTCTTTGCGACCGTACAATTCGCGGTATAACTAATACACCTGACTGGCAACCCAGTTGGAAGAGGTATTCAGCAACCTTGAGGGTAAATAACCTCTAAACGGGCTGGCGTAGAAGGCAATGGGAAATTACTGCACTACATTTCCCTAGTAGTTAGCTTAATGGAAAAGTCACATTTAGCCATGGCCCCGAGTTCCCGGCGTCCCTTTAATGGGACAGGGGTGCGAAGAATCCCCGGGCGGAAAACTCTTAAAATAGGAACTTGGAACGCGAGAAGTTTGAAGAAAGACGGTAAACTGCATAACGTCCTAAAGGAAATGACGCGACTACAGGTTGACATTTTGGGCATTAGTGATACTAAATGGCCTTATCAAGGCAGTAATTTTACACCTAATGACCATGTTCTCTTCTTCTTCAAAGAGGCGCGCTGGACGTCGGAAAAAATTGTGGTTGCGAAACATAAGAGAGTTGACCGGAGTTTCTTCCGTTGAAGAATTGTTTCGTCCTGCGAAGGACAGAGTGGCTTACATTCTGCTAACGGCCAACCTTCAGTAGTGAAGAGGCACTAGAAGAAGAAGAAGAAGATGAATTTCAGCATATCTAAATTATATTTTTTATTGTTTCTCCGTGTTTTATGGTCGTTCTTAGACGATATATAGACCTTGATACTTCTAGTGTTATGATATGAGTCAAATACAATTGAACTTGGCAATTACTTTACTTCAAAAATAAAATACACTGAATCATGTTTTATTTAAATATATTTTCCTATTTTGCTTATTTTCGTTCCCTGAGTCCCATTATTCCTGCGGCGTCGCCCGCGTATAAATCAGCGTATCACAAATATATATTTCGTTCAATTGGTACAAAACCGTTATGTACTATAAACCGAAACCTCGCTTTCATCCTTTAATAAAACCGTATAAAAATACAAACAAAATACATGCTTTACATGTTTTTAATTTTTGTTAGCCGTGTGCTATCCGACAGAATAGAATAGACCACCCTCCTTTCTTACCAAGGTGTCGTAAGAGGCGACTAAGGTAAGTGCCGTGTGGTATCCGGCTGCATAGAATAGAACACCCTCATTTCTTACCGAAGTGTCGTAAAAGACGACTAAGGTAAGTTGACGTCAGGCAGGCGGCCGGTCGTAAAATACGTAGCCATCAATATCATGTGACAACATGTGTAACATGTTGTGCCGACCCCACTTAGAGTGGGATAAGGGCTGGAGAATGTATGTATGTATGTACTATAAACCGAAACCTTGCTTTTATCCTTTAATAAAACCGTATAAAAATACGTTCGGTAGATTTTAAGAAAAATCAATCACATAGAGAGCTTTTGGGAACTTTGTTTTTATAATATGTATAGATAGATTCATTAGTATTGCATATTGCATACAAAATTTATAAATCATACATTGTAGCGGGAAACACCTACGCAATACCTGTGAGATGACTGAACAGGCTTGGTATGAATGAATGGATTTGTGATTTTTCGACGATATGCCGCATTCTGACGCGTTGATATATTTATGCATTGTTAATTTGTTTATACATTAGCAAACAATAGGAGGTCGCGTTTCAACACTAATAATTTGTTAAAATGAGGGTAGAATAATAAAATTTTGCCTGTAGTACTCGGGTGAAAAGAAGACTCGGCGCTGCAGTCAGTACATCAGACGTAATCCATATATTTATATCATTATTACAACCTTCGTTATATTAAAAAAAAATTATGCTGTTCACGTGGCAATAATAAAAAAGAAAGATAAGAGTGGAGGAAGTTAAGAAAAAATCATTTTTCTGCTTAGAATTTGACATATACTAAACCTAGTACAACAAAGCGCACATTGATACGTAAAACTAACCACAATTGATACTTGACCACTACTACCACTCTGATACTATAATACAAAGATTATAAAACTGAAAACAAAATTCTTATGACAAACATTACGTACAGAACAAAAATTAAAAAGTTTCATTACGATATAGGTCTTGTATGGACACCTGTATCATAATGTAACTTTTTAATCATAACGATATACCTCAAAAAAAAGGTTTCAATGAATGGGTCTGCGGCGACGCAACACGCATGCGCAATCGATGTTTGCGCCTTGGCGCCAATATATGACATTTAAAAAATCTCTTCAATATTTAAACGAAGTTTAGTTTTGTTTGTAAAAAAATATTTTTTTGTGTAAAAACATGTCTGAGAGCGGGGATAGTGGTGATTGTACACCACCAGATATTCTGAAAGCTGCGTCAAACATGACCGTGAACCTGTTGCCGACGAAATCTAGGAGCAACTATATTAAATGTTACCACGAGTTCATGGAGTGGAAACGTACGTTTTACGTATTATAGTATGAGAGTAGATAAAGTAGTGTATGATACTGTACATAACTTGGTCTTATAACACTCGTGTTATAAGAACCCTTATTATGCAACAGTATCATAAACTACTATTTTCACTCATCTTTTATAAATTTATAAGTTATGCACATACGAACATATTTTAAATCGTTAAAAATGATTTCTAACCTATGCTACTCTAGGACTACAATGTAAAAAGGAACTATGTAAAATTTCTTCGTAATCAAACCTAATATTTCGACCCACGCTCGAATTTAAGTATTAAAAAATGCAGATACTATAACAGAACTATAGTACCCGGCAATAAATAATGCACATCGAGGCTTAGAAAGAGAAATCGGCTAGATTCTGCTTAATAGAGCATCGTCTCTGTCGCACAGACTGACGAATACGTGTGTGACAGTGACAGCGCTCTACGAAACCGATCTGGCCGGCTGTTTCGTTGTAAACATCAATGTGCATTATTTAATGCCGGGTACTATACTTTGCGTGTGTTAAGAGAATTTTGTTAAATCCACGAAAAAATCGTACTGCAGTACGATTTTATCATGGATTCAACAAAATCGTACTGCAATACGATTTTATCATGGATTCAACAAAATCGTACTGCAGTACGATTTTATCATGGATTCAACAAAATCGTACTGCATTACGATTTTATCATGGATTCAACAAAATCGTACTGCAATACGATTTTATCATGGATTCAACAAAATCGTACTGCATTACGATTTTATCATGGATTCAACAAAATCGTACTGCAATACGATTTTATCATGGATTCAACAAAATCGTACTGCAGTACGATTTTATCATGGATTCAACAAAATCGTACTGCAATACGATGTTATCATGGATTCAACAAAATCGTACTGCATTACGATTTTATCATGGATTCAACAAAATCGTACTGCAGTACGATTTTGTCGTGGATTCTCTTAATCGAAGAAGCATACGAGAGAGTCTCGTGGAGACTATCCTCCTGATGATGCTTCGGTTTCGGGGCGAAACGATCGTAGTGGAAAACGTGTGGTGACTTGTCCTGCATCTGTGAGTTATGTGAATTTTGCCCGCTTCATACACTAAGCATTACATACATTCTCGTAACACACGCGGATTATAGCAAAGTAGTTCTGTTATAGTTTCTGTAATATGGAATTCCGCAAAGTAACGCCCGCTTCTAGAAATCATTTATTAGAAAATGCTTACTAATGGAACCTCACATTTGAAAGTGGACACTTAAAAATTCTTCTTTTCCTAACGTTACACTTTGACTATGTTATCTAGTTTAGAAGAGATTCCGATTTCGGAATATGCCAATCCATTCCACCATTGTGCACTTATTTTGTTTTTTTAATCGCTTTTGTATTAATTTAATTATTAGTGTATACAGAAAAAACAATACGAACAAATAATAAATAAATATATGGGACACTTACACACACGGTCGTCCGTTCCCCAAAGTAAGTAACATAATACTTGTGTTATGGGTGACGGACAACTGGTAGATATACTACATATATAATTTTAAATACATACTTAAATACAAATAAACACTCAGGCTCGAAGAACCAACAAATTGTTTATAGAAAATGGTGGGAATCGCACCCGCGACCCGCGGAGCTGGAGATAGGCACCACCCACTGCGCCATCGGGCCAGTTAAAATAAACAATATGAAGTACGATTAAATGTGGTATCCGGCTGAGTAGATTAGACCATTCTTATTTCTTACCGAGGTGTCGTAAAAGGGGACAAAGGTAAGTTGACGTGTGGCACGCGGCCAGTCGTAACATACGTAGCTAAATCATCAGCGGCAGGATGATGATGAAGTACGCTTAAATGTAAAGTAAGTATATAAAAATTCTTCCTAACCTAACCTTAGGCGCATTAAAGTAAGTTCTTAAAAATACTTCAGTTGCTTGACTGCTTCGTACGAGCCTCTCTATCTTTTTAATTTTTGATCTGAGCTGCTCGCAAACATATTACGAATCTCATAATTAATTGCAACCTTGACCACAATACAACCCAAAATTATAAATCATAAGCCATATTTATTACGTTGTGCAATGTGAATACCAAATTATATATAACAGACATTGTAAGGTCGACATGACATACCATTAAAAAGTTATGTAGCTATCCTCTCCTTCTCAAGAGATCGTTAATTCAGATCCCGGACAGGCACATATAAGTTGTACACTTTATGGTAAGGAAAACAAAGGATAGCTTACAAATATGCCGAGATTTTCCATTACTAGTTAAGCTTATTACACATGTTCGGAAGCTGAAAAAATGGAAGTACCTTGTTCGGAAGCTGAAAAATGGAATTACCTCGTTCGGAAGCTAAAAAAATGGAATTACCTTGTTGGGAAGCTGAAAAAATGGAATTACCTTGTTCGGAAGCTGAAAAAATCAATTACCATATAACTTCGCTTACTTGGGTAATGCGTCGCTTTGCGACTTTGTCCTGAAGTCTATCTGATGATACTTCGATTACGAGGCTAAACGATTGTCGAGATTGTGAATGTGTGCAGCGTTTGTGTATTATGGTGGGGGTTTTTATATCGTGTGTTTTTACGAATCCTGGCTGTATCTGATATGAAAACAAAACATTTAGCATTATATATACTAGCTGTGCCAACAAAGACTTCGCCCGCGTGATATTCAGTGATTTACGAAACAATTCCCGAATTCTTGAAATTTTGTACATAAATGTAGTTATTGTGTGTTAGCCGTGAGAGATAGAGACATGGTATCGCAGACTTTTTTGTAGTATTTTTATAGATCTACAATTCTCTAGTACCTAGCTCCCAGCAAGCAAGTTTGTTACCAACTGTGCGATTTCTTCAACACAATTTTCATAATATTGATATGTACTATTTACGTAAACCATCCGTAAGTATTGCACTATCTTTTGGTCAAAACCATACAAAAATCCATTTAGTAGATTTTGAGAAAATCGATTACATACAGACAGACACTTTTTGGGACTTTGTTTTATTATAAGTATAGATGTTCTATTTGCTTTATCGCGGGTTATACCAAAATAAAATTATAATTACTTTTGTTTTATGGATCTCTGCAAAATAACGCATGATTCTTTAAATTATGCAAAGTATTGAATAAAATAATTTTAATAATGAAACCTTTCTTAAATGCTCCATTAATAAATATTATTAGAAAAACTGACGCAAGTTGATCTTCATTTTGAAGGGTAATATTATACTTCATTCCACGTTGAATAATGACTAATCTATTAGATTATAAAACTCCTTCTTTCTCTCTTGCTATCGACATCTTGGATACGAAAACTGTCCTATCAACTTTGCCATAGTAATTACTCCCGGCGACCCTCTGTAGTTTCAAAACTTTCTTTTATATCCAAATCGCAATCATTTTAATACTTACTTATTCTTAATGCAAAAGACGAACGAGTCTAAAGAAATCGCTAGCTTTCATCAATCAAGTGAAAATATATGCAAGAAAATAATTCCCATGGCGCGCCGTAATAGCACAGCACTTTCCACGTTCTAGGAAATTATATTAGACGCTAGCTAGTTATATTTATTGAATAACAGTTATTTACCACACATACATACGGTTTGTTCGTCGTAAGTGGTAAGTGGATTCGAGTATACGATTCTATAATAAAATTTCAGGATAAATCTTCGTTTTGCCATTAAAGCAGTTTAAAATAACTATTTATAAACAAATCAAGTTAAAAAAGCTTTTAAAAAAGCTTTCGACGAAAGTTAATATACCAACCTACTGTTAACCGTTAAGGAGCTCCCCCGCCTGGAGCCAATCCTGGCAGCAGCATCAGGTCATGCTTATCATAAATATATCACTGTCATCGGGACAGGCCTATAATGAAAATTTTCAGCTCAATCGGACGCCGGGAAGTGGTTCAAATTAAACTTGCAAGAAGGCCTATATATAACGTATACTTAATACCTTTTTATATTACTGAGGATTACTTAAATGATAAAAAGGATTGAGGCACTCTTTGATCTTACACAAATTAACAATGATGAAATGTAACTCTTTGCAAAATATCTCATTATAGGGAATATTTTGCAAAGAGCAATGGCCAAGATTCTTGTTCGCTTTTTGCTTTTTGCGAACCAGCAGTAAAGTTAACGACTCAAAAGCACTTTTTCAAGTTTACTTTAAAAAGTAAATTAACGTCCTGTTACTATCCCACTGTTGGGCATAGGCATCCTCTCTCCATTTTTGGAGGGAAGGATTGGAGCTAAGACCTATCACGCTGCTCCAATGCGGACTTGTCAGCAAATTATCCAAGTTTTTTGAATGGAAAAAAAGCAATTGATTTTAACCAATGAAAACAAAACCATAGTACTGCAGTAGATCTATAAAAGACAAGTAATAATAAAATTATATTGCTATAATCCGCGATAAAGCAAATAGAAAATATATTATACAATGCTAAATATATATAATACTAATGTAATAATGGACCATCCCTTTTTATAACTTATACAACTTAAAAATCAATCAAATGACAAAATCGCCAAGGCTTGCTTTGCGATAGCAAATTTAGCATATTTTCTATTTAGGCGGATTCTAGAAAAATAATTTTACTAGTCAAGAAAGTAACGCATAATTCTATAAATTATTGAGACGTATAACGATTAGGTACATTAAAATCATTAATTCCGAAACAAGAACCGTATGATAATCGGCCAACGGAAATTTTGCACAACGTTATGAAAACCACAATCCCGCACCTGTAAACTGGGGCGAGGTGAAAACTATAATTACAAACCCATATTGATTTGTGCCAATATAAAATTCGCTCTCACTACCGTATTTATTTCGACTAGATAAGGCTCAGATTACTATTATTAAGTGCCAAGGATGTTTGGGGTATAGCGTGGGACATTATTTGTTAGAATCAATTTCGCGTAATTCACTATCGATATGTTCAAATATCGATGTTAAATCGACTGCCAGAAAAAAATCGTTCTAGATAACGCCATTGGCAATTCAATATGTTATATTTAGTGAACGCGATTTCGCTTTGGGCAATTTTTAAAATTGATTTGATTGATACGAATCGCAGACTGATCGCGAAGAAATATTTTCACATTTATTTTTAAAGCTTAATTTGCCTGTTTTAAGTAACAGAAATAAAATCTTAAAGATATAAAAAAGTTATTTCCAGAAAGTACATCTCAAGAAACTTATACTTATACATAATTTTAAAAAAGTAATGCCGTTAATTTAATTAAGAGAATAATTATGATCTCCGGAGGATTTGCTGCACGCCCCATAACGCTCAAGCTAACGACTAGACGTCTCAAAAGAAGTCCAAGGCGAAAAAGATCTTAGGAATCATCAGAGACTAGTAATATTATTTTCGTACGAAAAAATATTCATATGTATCAGACTAAATTCGATGTGTATCATAGATATACCAGACGTCACAAAAAGCTTGTAATCCCTGCGTCGCGACTCAGCAAAGTTAGCAACTCATTCATTGGTCTCGGTACTCGCTTTTACAATAAAAATCCGCAATCTGTATTAGAATTATCTACAGAAAAGTTTAAATTAAGTGTAAAAACTATGCTTATATGTAAGGCATATTACACAATTGAAGATTATTTGAATGATAAAAATGCTTAGATTTGAAAATCCTTTCAGCTCCAAACAAGACTGCAAATAAATAATGTAAATTTAAATGTTTAAAAGATTGACCGCCGAGTTTCTTGCTGGTTCTTCTCGGTAAGAGCAACATTTCGAACCAGTGTAGCTTATTAAATCTAATTATTAATTCTTGACGATTCAAAAGTGCTTGTAAAAAGCCTACTTGAATAAAGATTATTTTGATTTTGATTTTGATTTATTGCAATTTGTAATTGGAGACAAGAGGACCCTTTTTTACATACAGTAATTTTTTTAAATTAAAACGTAAGGCGTAAGAAATCAATCATACAAAAAAACTTTTTTCCCCTTGGAGAGAAGAATAGAAACCAGCCATCGAGCACGCTACTCCATGGCCCAAGATTTATGAAACGGGTTCTTTTTATCCTATACTCATATGTTACGCAGGTATCTAGATATCTATGCCAAATTTCATCAATATTGGTCCAGCAGATTAGCAGTAAACAAACAGACAGACTTTCGCGTTTATGATGGATACACACTTATACTTTATAAAATAGCTCATAAATGCTTTCTTATATTACAAATCCGCTCATCACCGTTTATTAGACTATACAAATTTTTTACAATTGTATAATAATAGTTTATTAAGAAATATAAATACAAAATCCTGTCAACCGCTTTATGTTTGTCAGAGTTCATGCAAGCATGCGAACGAAATAGAGAAATAAAAGATCGAAATCCTAAGAAACCATAACTTAAATTTGCATTGGTATTTTAAGCTGTAAATGGTACAAAAGAACACAATCGCGCTTGCCACCCGTATTCATTACATCTGACCCTACTTTTGTTGTACGTTTTATTCGCATACCCTCAAAATAAGCACGCCAATCGATAAGCATCAAAGGGAATCCGTTTAAATGTTCGATCCTCACAAAAGGCTGAGTTTAATCGAGCGGCGAACGAAAAAGCTTATAGAAGTCGTCAGGGTTGTAAATTTTTTGCACGTATTCAAATTCAAACTGATACTGACACTTTTTTGTGATTAATTTCACTATAAATTTTGAAGTCAACATCATAGATGATACACTATAATATGAGAGTCAATATAATAAGGCTACAAATATGCATTTGTGTGCTGTAATAGCACCGCGGTGAGACCGTGTGACTGTCTAGAGACAATCATAGGTTCAAACCTCGGGCAGAGTTTTTCTATTAAAAACTTATATTTTATAACTTAACTTATATACTTTTCGGTAAAGGAAAACATCGTGAGGAAACCTGCATATCTCTAGAGAAACCTAGGGATATGTGTAACCTACCAATCCGCATTGAAGTAGCGTGGTAGGTCTTAGCTCCAATCCTTCTCTTCAAAAACGGTGAAAGAAGGCCTATGCCCAGCGGTGTGATAGTAACAGGCCGTTGCTTACTTACTTTTTACGTATACATAAACTTTAATTTGATGATGTGTTGATATTTTTGACACAATATCAATATATTTCTCCTAATGAGTGAATTTATGGCAGAGAGTTACCTGAATTTTGCCTAGCACGATAAGTAGTCAGTACTAAATAAATTATTGATTTGATATACATAATTACTAACTGCTCGTAACGCTTATTTCAAATGTTAAAAATTGTTACTCAATTGTTAGTCAATATTTAAAGCTTATTTAAATATTTTTGGCTAAAGGCCATTATAGATGATTTTCGTCATCTAAAATGGTCTTGATTGAACGATATTTTGATATCCATCATTAAATACGCCGCCTTAACGGAGAGTCATCACATTAAAACATGTTTAACATTTATAAGTTACGGTTACCATAAATTAAGTGAACTAAGAATAACTTATTTTATAATGGTAGATTTTATAAATTTTCGAGATTCATGCTTATTAATATGTAAAAATACGGGTCACATCGCGACTAAATCGAGTTACATTTGTAAAAGTTTCACCGAACAGGCAGGATATTGCATATAAAATAAAACGCTTAGAATAACTTCTTAAAAACGTGCGCGTGTGATTAGGCGCAATCAACTCTGCCGAAACGTCAAACCTTATACAAAGGTAACTCGATTTAGTAACTTTATTTAGAATGTATAATTTGACATATCGTCATAGTGACGTTTTTTTTTTATTTTGACATAAATAAATTTATTTCATCGTTGAAGTTGACTAGAGATACTATGTATCTGTCTAAAAAAAGCTATCGTAGTATAGCTTCACTGCTAGCGTATAACTTAAATGATACAGTTACATGTAGTGTAACTAAGTCTATTGATTCTTATACAAATTGTACAATGAGTACTAATTATTCATATATCGACATTTGTACTAGTAGTAGTACTAATAGTATATCAAGTAACATTTTATGTGCGGAAAATGTTACTTTAAACTAGATAATAAGACAACAGATAGACCTTGTAAATTGAATATTGTACGCCAGATATGCAAGGTCTATCTGGCAAGGAATTTGAAATTGAACTCTTTATTAATAAATTTAGTGTCGATATTTTATGCATAACGGAGCATTGGCTAAACAGTTCAAATTTCTTATTAAATATAAAAAATTATAAATTGTCCAGTGCGTTCTTAAGGAAGTCCGCCCAGCATGGGGGATCTTTAATAATAAGTCATTCTGAAGTTAATTGTAAAGAACGAAATGATATTGTCGGTCTTTCTGTTGAACGTACTTGTGAGCTGTCTTGTGTAGAGTTAGAGCGCTATATTATAGTATCTGTGTACCGCCCCCCCCTCCAGTGATTTTATACTATTTGAGAGCGTCATGGAGGAAGTTCTTAAGAAGACCTCAAATCTTCAAAAAAAGTTTTAATATGTGGAGACTTTAATGTTGACATTTTGGTGGATACCTGTAATCGTTGTAGGTTAATTAATTTATTTCAATGTTTTAATATGATTAATGTATTTAATGAACCTACTAGGATAACTGCAACCTCGGCTACCGGTGTTGATAATATTTTTACGGATTACAGTTGTAATATCTTAGAAAAAGCTCTAATAAGTCGCTTAAGGTCTGATCATAGTGGGCAAATTATATCTGTACCTAACTATATACAGGAAAAAAAGCAATTTATCAAGTGCAGGCCTATCACTTCTCATAAAATAAAGCGATTTCAATTAAAAATATCATCAAAAATATCTAAATTCAACAAAAGGCGCGGTAGCTCAGATGAATTTTTTAATGCCATCTTTGGAATGATCGGTTGTGAGTTTAATAATACTTTTAATATTATAGAAAAAAGAGTGTTCAAAAATCTTAGGTTTAGCGAATGGGCCACTAACGGCATTTATAAGAGTAGGAACAAGTTATTTGATCTGTATGCAGAAAAACAATATAATCAATCCCCTACATTCCTAGAATATGTAAAAAAATATTTTAAAACGTTTAGAAATGTCTGCACACAGGCCAAAACTCTTCACATTAAAAACAAAATAACTAACTCTAAAAATAAAATAAAAACAATCTGGGATATTATAAGCAATGAAACAGGCAGACATAAAACGCATAAATCTGCCATTGAGCTTAAAATTGGGAATGAACTTATTGATTCCGATACAGCAGTGGCTAGTGCATTTGAGCATTTCTTTAAAAATATATCCATTTCCACCACTAGCTCAATAAACTCATCCCCAATGGAAGCTTTCAATGTTTTGAAGGACAGCGTCACGGAGTGCAATGTTAATTTTAAATTTGAACATATTTCCCCATACGATATTGTCAAAAATTTTAAAACTTTAAATATTAAAAAAACAACTGATCTGTGGGGAATGTCAGTAAAATTAATTAATAATATTATTGAAATTATCGCCCCAATTATGGCCAAGATCTTTAACAAATCTGTAGACACGGGGATATTTCCAAATTTATTGAAATATAGTAAATTAAGCCCTCTTTTTAAGTCCGGTGATAAGAGCGACCCTAACAACTATAGACCCATTTCAGTCTTGCCAACTCTAAGCAAGGTTTTTGAAAAGATCATCCTTAATCAACTGCTCCAGCATTTTAATTCAAATAACACTTCATCCTGAGCAGTATGGGTTTACTAAGGGTCTACAACGGATGCGGGAGTTAAGTTGTTGAAGCATATCTTCGATGCGTGGGAGAACTCACAAAATGCCATAGGGGTATTTTGTGACTTGTCCAAAGCATTTGATTGCGTTCAGCACGAGACTCTATTGTTGAAGCTTGGCTATTATGGTATTAAAGACAGTGCGCTTCGTCTCGTTGCGTCTTATCTTCACAGCCGGATTCAAAGAGTGTGCATTAATGGGGTGCAGTCATCCGGAACGGCCTTAGTTATGAGTGTGCCTCAAGGATCAATCCTTGGTCCCTTTCTGTTTTTAGTTTATATAAATGATTTACCATATTTCATTTATAATATTTGTGATATTGTACTGTTTGCGGATGATACATCTTTAATTTTTAAAGTAAATAGAAATGACCATAATATTGACGAAGTAAACAGTGGTTTATCGCAAGTAGCCCATTGGTTCAGGGTAAATAATTTGGTACTAAACTCAAAGAAAACAAATTGTATTGAATTTGCATTACCTAATGCTGCAAAAACAGCAAATAGGCTCTCCATAAATAATGTACCACTGAAAACAGAAAATACAACTGTATTCTTGGGAGTGACCTTGGATTCAAAACTCCAATGGAGCACACACATAAAAACTCTTGCAGGGAAACTTAGTTCAGCAGCCTGCGCTGTTCGAAAGATAAGACAATTTACAAATGTCGAAACAGCGAAACTTGTTTATTTTGCTTACTTACATAGCATTATGTCTTATGGAATATTGCTGTGGGGTAAATGCGCGGATAGTGAAAAAAATTTCATATTACAAAAAAGAGCCATACGTGGCATCTACAATTTAAGTCCGCGTAATTCCCTGCGAGAGAAGTTTAAGGAAATAGGTATTCTAACATTTGCTTCACAGTATATTTTAAATAACGTAATTTTTGTACATAAAAATATAAAGAATTATAAAACGATAGGTGATGTATATAATAGACAAAGTAGGAACCGACATAAGCTTGCGACTCCTGCTTTGCGCCTAGCAAAAGTACGTAAATCGTTTGTGGGTTTGGGTATAAGATTCTATAATAAAATTCCGAAATCAATTTTGGTCATGCCATTACAGCAGTTTAAAAACACTGTTAAAAAGAGGCTGATATGGCAGAAAACCTACTATACTGTTGAAGATTACTTAGATGCTAAGGATGTGTGGATATAGGTGCACTTCTACCCTGTACAAGACAGTAATAAATAAATGTAACTAGTTCTAAGATTTATATTTTAAAAAGAGCAACCGCCGAGTTTCTTGCTGGCTCTTCTCGGTAGGAACAACTTTCCGAACCAGCAGTAAAGTTGACGATTCAAAAGCACTTGTTTACAAGTTTACTTGAATAAAGAATATTTTGATTTTGATTTTGATTTTAGTCGCGACGTGACCAATTTTTTTACATATTATTTCATAATCACCCACAGACTACTAATAAAAATAATAAATCAATAAAATTGACACTTTCATAATTGACAACCCTACCGCCTTGATTACGATATACATATTCGTAATCAGATTGCAGCTGCGTATCTACAATCGAGATATAGGAGGGCTCGTCGGTAATAACAACCTTCGCATTGCCAAAACGAATTTATTAAACGAAAATAATCTTTTTGGCCGAATCGATTATTGAAAGCGTGAAAGCGGTCCAAAATTTCAGGTCTTGAGCAAGACGTCATAAATTGATTTTTTCCTCAAGCAATAATCCATTGGAATAAAAACGTAGGAGGAATCTCTCTACAACATTACGTATAGTACGTGGCAATAAATAATGCCGGATGCTATACACTAAAAAGGACATAGTTTTAAGATTATCGATGAAGTCATAGAAATGTCCCTACCTGAGGCTAACGGATTTAGAGCGTCGAGAAGTAACTTTGGGAGGGTGAAATGCAGGGAATGAGTACTGAACCTATCAAATCCATCATATAATTCATTTATGTTTAATGTTGTATGCTGTAACAACCAAGAGGCGCCGTGTGATATCCGGTAGAATAGAATAGACCACCCTCCTTTCTTACCGAGGTGTCGTAAGAGGCGACAAAGGTAAGTGCCATGTGGTATCCAGCTGCATAGAATAGACCACCCTCATTTTTTACCGAGGTGTCGTAAGAGGCGACTAAGGTTAGTTGGTGTCATGCAGGCGGCCGGTAGTAAAATACGTAGCCAAATCATGTGACAGCCAAGCTGTAACAGCTACTCTTAGCTGTTACAGCTGCGAATATGAACCTCTGTTCATATTCGCAACTTGCATCTGCACAAGCAAGCTTAATCCGGCTACGCTTCTGTATATACAAAATCTTATTTTGAAGTTAGTTACTTGTGTTAGAAAAGAAACTACAACAGAACTACTTTGGTATAATCCGTGCGGGTTAAGCGAATGCATGCAAAGATAATGTGTATGAAGCAGGCAAAATTCACGTACTCGTATCTTACGTATGCAGGACAAGTCACCACATGCATCCCAGAGGATAGGCTCCACGACAAAATCATCATTACGATTTTGTCGTGGAACCTAGCATCCTGATGATGCTTCGGTTTCGAGGCGAAACGATCGTCGAGATTTTGGTGGTGGTTGTGTGTAATGCTTGTATTCATTGTTGCTGGTGGAGGCGTCTTGGGATGCATGTGATGACTTATCCTCCAGTGTAAGGTACGTGAATTTTGCCTGCTTCATACAAATTAGCATTGCATGCATTCTTTTTGCTTGTTATAGCAAAGTAGTTCTGTTTTAATTTCTGTAATATCGAATTCGGCAAAGTAACGCCTACTTCTATAAATCAGTTAAAAGATGGACACAAAACTCGCCTAACAAAGCGCGGGTTCGTTATTTTTTTCTGCTGTGCAATCCTCTTAAAGGCGTTTAAAATTTTCCTCCGTTGCGCTTGCATTTCCACGAATGACAAAATCAACTCTATATAACATCAACGTATGAATTTATACCGTCTTTAAAACCAAAGAACACTGACCGATAAAATGCTGGCTTCATTAAACCCGCCCATAAAGCCTGATCTAAACCGCACTAAAATCTCTGAATGCGCACGCGCATCTCGTTTATGCGAAAGTAGCCAAGAATATGGCGCTAATGATTGACTTTATGGACAATAAGGATGCGATGGTTAAACGATGCCTTCTGGAAGTTAAGAGCACCTCGCGAGAGACGCTTGGGTGTCATTTAGCCAGCATTACACAGCCATAAAAGTTATGTCTTTATCCTTGGTCCAAACATTTTTTATCAATATTTTTATTTTGACTTTTTTCAAAGTCATGCTAAAACGCGGCATAAAAAAAGTTAAGTACATACATTCCATATATTTCATGCTCAACATTCTCATCATCGTTCAAATCAACAAAGGATGCCGTGTGGTATCCGGTTGATTTGTAGACCACCCTCATTTTTTACCGAGGTTTCGTAGAAGGCGACTAAGGTAAGTTGACCCGATGTTTGTTATTCGGCCGAGTAGAATAGTCCACCCTCATTTCTTACCGAGGTTTCGTAAAAGGCGGCTAAGGTAAGTCGACCCGACGTATGTACTCCGGCTAGTAGAATAGATCACCCTCATTTCTTACCAAGATGTTGTAAAAGGCGACTAAGGTAATTTGACGTCAGGCAGGCGGCCGGTAGTAAAATGGGCAGCCAAATCATATAACAACATTTTTGTTACCTGTTGTGCCGACGCAACTTAGAGTGAGATAAGGGCAGGAGGATGATGGTTCCAATCCACAAAGGCCTATATTACCCATATTGGGTACTACTACTAGTAAGAGACTAGTAGACTAATAAGAGCCTCTATGAGCTTGAAACTAGTCTAGAGTATAGCCAGTCTCTAAACATTAATTATTTTATCTATGTATGTAAATAGTGATGTTAAATCGGTAAGAGTACGAGTAATCAAGCTAATGGTTACGTTTTAAAACAAATCACCATAAATCATCTAAAAAAAATTCTACAATAAAATTTTACTTTCGACTACAAATTTGCGACTAACCCAAAAACTATTGGGTTCTGTTTATCTAATTCTTGTGATACCCTTATCCACTTTAAGAACTCACTTATTTCATTAATTAATACTATTATAGAATCCATCTTAATTTATAATAATGTATTGTACGTTGACAATATTATAGAACACATCAAGCTTGGAAGCGTTTATTTTAACGTTTCAAATTACATAGATCAATAAAAAGAAGAAATATTTCACCATAACTTTAGAGCCAATTTAGTAACCTTGTAAGGAAGTAATGCGATCGATCAATGGGAATTGCTAATTATATTAAATTATTTCGCCCACGGGATGTTCGCTCGATCGTAATATGCCTTCGCTCAAGAGGCATAAACTAAATGTATACGACTATCTCTTTTCTTTCCAGAGGCATATAATTAATTGGAGCGAACCATTACTTTTAACTAACTATATGCGAATAGATCTTCTAAATAGGCATCAACTTAATAAATCTTAGTAGATTACTCTTATAAAGTTGGACTCAACTTACTGTCTCCTACCCTTATCCCACTCTAAGTGGGGTCGGCACAACATAGTTTTTCTCTTCCATTCTCTTCTATCATTCGTCAACTCTGGCGCTACTTCTTTTATATGCATGTCATACTTCACACATTCCAACCATCTCTTTTTAGGCCTCCGTCTGGTCACATATCCATCCACATTCATACTCAACACTCGTTTGATCACATGATTTTCATCCCTCCTCATTACATGTCCATACCATCCCAATCTCGCACCTGTCGTCTTTTCTATAATGGGCGCAACTTTCATACTTCCCCTTATATACTCATTTCTTATTTTATCCAATCTTGTCACACCACACATCCATCTTAACATTCTCATCTCATTTGCATGCACTCTTCTTGGAAAATTGGACTCAACATCCCCATTTTTAAAGAGACTAAATAAATAAAAACAGACGGTTTCTTTTATTTTATATTTTTCACTTCTAATGGCGTTTATTTGTGAGAAAAGTTAAAAAAATCGTAAACAATTTAACCGTACATTTAATTACGCACTTAATGTACGTAATATTGCTTTGCGATTTTGTCGTGGAGTCTATCTCCTGATGATGCTTCGGTTGCGGGGCGAAACTATTGTTGAGTTCGTGATAGAGAACGTGTGTAGTGCTTGCGTATTGTAGTGGCGGTGGTGGTTTGTGCATGTGTTTTTACGAGTCTTAAATGTGCATTATATATATTTTCTATCTAATTTATCACGATATTAAGCTGTGATAGCCTAGCGGTGAGACCGTGCGACTCTCTAGAGACGACATAGGTTCAAACCCCGGGCAGGCAGCAATGAGTTTTTCTATTAAAAGTCATGTGTTTAATTGATAATTGCAATTAATCACACGCTTTTCGGTTAAGGAAACATCGTGAGGAAATCTGTATATCTATAGAGAATTCTGGAGATATGTGTAACCTACCAATCCGCATTGGAGCAGCGTGGTAGGTCTTAGCTCCAACCCTTCTCTCCAGAAACGGAGAGAGGAGGCCTATTCCCAGCAGTGGGATTGTAACAGGCCGCTACTTTTTACTTTTTTTATAATAAATTGGAGAGAATAATAATTTTAACCATTACTTTTAAGTATATATATGCGAATAGATCTTCTAAATAGGCATCAACCTAATAAACGTTAATAGATTACTCTCATAAAGTTGGACTCAACATCCCCATTTTTAAAGAGGCATAGACTAAATAAATAAGAACAGACGGTTTCTTTTATATTTTATTATTGTAGTGTTGGGGCCCACAAGCACAATAAAGTTCAAAAATTAACCATGTATCTGATCACGATGATCGGTACATAATATTGCTTTGCGATTTTGTGTGATCATTTTGCTTCGGTTGCGGGGCGAAACGATTGTTGATAGTGAACGTGTGTAGTGCTTGTGTATTGTGCCTTTTTTTTCTTTGTAACGTGGACTAAGTATTTTCTGCTTAATTACGTCTTGATACATAGCAGATAACTTTACGGTCCGTATATCGCAAATTGTGCGAATAATTAGTAAGCCCTTAAGCACGCGTCAACGTAACCGCACGCGCACGATTTCGATGTCTTTATAAATTAATATAAGGTAAAAATTAGGTCATTTATAAACCATACATAGGAAATTAGCCAACAACCAAAAAGGATTTAATGTAATAAGGTATTTTAAAGCCATATTTGAAGGTACAGAACGGGATTCAGAATATTCTTTATTCAAGTAAACTTGTAAACAAGTGCTTTTGAATCGTTAACCCTACCGCTGGTTCGGAAGGCTGTTACTACCGAGAAGAGCCTATAATAAACTCGGAGGATGCTCTTTTCAAAGATTAATAAAGATTGGACGTGTACGCTTAGTATTCAAGTAACCTAAATAAAAAAATAAATAACCTAATTCAAAATTTTACTTAATTAAGTTAGATACATATAATCCGTATTTCTTAACTTAAATAAATTCACGCAAAGTAAAAGTCAAGGTAAAATAACGGTCTGTTACTGTCCAACGGCTGGGCGTAGGTTTCTTCTCTCCGTTTCTGGAGAGAATGGTTGGAGCTAAGACCTACCACGCGGATTGGTAGATTACACATATCCTCCGTATTCTCTAGAGATATGCAGGTTTCCTCATGATTTTTTCCTTCACCGAAAATCATGTGATACATTTTTGAACCCGCGTCGCTCTCGAAAAAGCCGCACGGTGTCACCGCTGGGTTATCATAACTTTAAATTATACAAAATGACTAATAATAAAACCAATATTATCACTAATCTTTGTCACGTGAGATGAGAGATCATTCGTTAATCTGCCAATGTAGAAATCATTAATTTTTGTTGTACTAATATAACATCTTTATTTTACCTTTTCCTTCCTATATATTAGTGCATATCGTGGGACCTAAAGGAATTGCATTTAATGCCCCTTCTACTATTAATACTAACGTAAAAAACTAGAAAGTCTCTCTTCTGTATGTATTTTCGACCATCAGAGCTTATTCAGCTTGACGCGAAAAAAAACCACACAAATAATAAAGAATGACGTAGCTTTCACTCACTTTCAGTTTTATATGGATATTCTTATCTAGATATCGAGGTGTTAATAAAATTTCATAGATTCTATTCTTTCAAATCCACCTTACCGTTGATAGGAATCGCCAATTAGAGTTATTGAAAAAAACCTTTTAAAATATTACCAGTTTAATGACCGATGATTTCTGATCGCATGATTAGATTATTACCTGAAACAAGATAAATGGATTTATTATTTACTAGGTTCTTGTTAAAATTTGAGTTAGTAAGCACTTTGGCCTTACCCAATTATTTTCAAAACGGTTCTGAGTCCTGTACCCCTGCCATCAACTTTTAGAAAACGATTCAATTGCAATGCAATTCGAAGTCGGTACCTAAACTGCGACCTGTTACAATCCCGCTGCTGGGAATAGGCCTCCTCTCTCCGTTTCTGGAGAGAAGGGTTGGAGCTAAGACCTACCACGCTGCTACAATGCGGATTGGTGGGTAACACATATCTCCAGAATTGTCTAGAGATATGCAGGTTTCCTCACGATGTTTTCCTTCACCAAAAAGCGTGTGATTAATTGCAATTATCAATTAGACACATGAGTTTTAATAGAAAAAACTCATCAGTGCCTGCCCGGGTTTGAACTCGTGTTCCCCTCGATAGAGTCGCACGGTCTCACTGCTGGGCTAACATAGCTCTATTATATCACTATTATATCTGAACCAAAATGCGCACTTCACTTCGAAAGGTAAACACTTTGCTTCATACGACGAGAAGAATATATAATTGCTCAACTTTTTATGAATTATCGTGGATTATAGATAAGCAATATTTTTGTTACTTTTGTATTATGGACCTTCGCGAAGAAACGCCGAATTCTATAACTTTTTTCAAATACATTATAGTTAGTAGTCCTCTGAATGTGTTTTTTTTTATTTATCATTAACTCACTTTTTATTTATAAGTGACTGTACGCGGTTAGCCTTAACGGCTTTTACGGTGTCACCGGGTGGGGCGGGCAAGCGCAGAAGCATCGTCGAGGTTGCGAAATGCAGAAAGTAGAGCGCAGAAGCTCTACTAGCATCGGGGAATGTCGTCCTAAGGATGCCTCATGTGAGGCCGGACCACGGCTTATGGCGACGCGTAGTGGAGGGCTGATGGTATGACTATGATTAGTCATTGCGACGTCGAAAGGGTGCCGAGAAGCCACGAGCAACCGACGTCAGAAAACTGAGACGTCGTCTTCGCCGGCGATCTTCTACACACAATTGGCCTATTCTACAATCCATGCAATTATAAATAAGAAAGTCTGTGTGTCTTAGCGCTTGCTTAGCTAAATCGCTAATTTGAAAAATATTAATTAAATAAGGCACAATTAAATCTGACATACTCCGCCGTGTGGTAACCGGCTAAGTAGAATAGACCACCCTCATTTCTTACCGAGGTGTCGTAAAAAGCGACTAAGGTAAGTCGACCCGCCGTGTGGTATCCGGCTGAGTAGAATAGACCATCCTCATTCCTTACCGAGGTGTCGTAAAAGGCAACTAAGGTAAGTTGACACACCGTGTGGTATCCGGTAGAGTAAAATAGACCACCCTCTTTCTTACCGAGGGGTCGTAAAGTACGACTAAGGTAAGTTGACGTCAGGCAGGCGGCCGGTCGTAAAATACGTAGCCAAATCATGTGACAACATGTTAACATGTTGTGCCGATCCCACTTAGAGTAGGATAAGGGCAGGAGGATGATGAATTAAATTTGACATTCTGGGGTAACATACAGGCAAAAAAAATTCGGACCCAGATAACAAACACATATTGCATTACTGAGGGTACTTAAACGTTTAAGTTGGCGAGAACGAAATCGCTAGTATTACTAGTAGTTTATAAATGTTGTTTCTGTGGGATAGACACTGAAAACAAAATCAATTAAGCAATAAGATTGAATCATGCTTGTAAATGGATTCTCTGCACTTTGTAATCGATTCGTCTACAACACGACGCTCGTACAAAATTCAAGTCTTAATGAAAGTATGGAATTTCTTCGTTGGAAGTAAAAGTACTCGCTTGTATAGCACTTACACGACTATCTAGCATATGTCTGAGACAGGGTTATCTATATTAAATCTTAGTTTAAATTCACTCTTTCAATCTTTAATTTAAGTAGAAATACTTAAATTAAAGATTGAACTGCAACTGCATATTTGTTTTATATATATGGATTAAGTCAGCAATACATGCATGTACAGGGTTGTAACAGAAGCATCATCGGGTGAAATTTTGCCCAATCAAAGCAAATATACGTAACTAACATACTCGCATAAGATAAAAATGTCCCCGTTTGGGGAATCATAAAAAAAAAACATAGGACATAATTGAGGGGACAAAAGTAATAAAAAAATAATTATTTTGCTTTAATCCGCGATACAGTAAATAGAAAATATATATAGTGCTAAAAGTAAACGTTTAAGTATAAGTTTGTTGCACGTGTTCAGAGGTAAAGGTAGGGTTGAACCGACTACTATATAACAATGCTTGTTCGGATAACGCTGCGCTTTGCGATTTTGTCGTGGAGTCTATCTCCTGAAGATGCTTCGGTTGCGGGGCGGTGCTTATGTATTGTTGTGGCAGTGGTGGAGGTTTGTGCATATGTTTTTACGAATCCTGCATGTATCGGGTATGAAAGAACGGATAGTCCACAAAACATTTAGCAATATATATATTCTCTATTTACTGTAACGCGGATTATAGCAAAATATTTTTTTTATTAGTTTTGTATTATGGATCTCCACAAAGTAACGCCTAATTCTATAAATTATATAATTGAGGGTACTTTAACACTGAAGGTAACATAAGTAACCCCAGTACCAACTTAAGCCATTTGATCGCATACAGCGCAGAGCAGCTCGTATTATTGGAGACCGGGTGATCAGAGAACGGCTGGACTCTTTGGAAATGCGTAGAAACGTTTCATCATTGTGCGTGTTCTACCGCATTTTCCACGGAGAGTGTTCCATTGAACTATATGACCTGATTCCTGCTGCCAAATTCCATAACCGCACTGTACGTCACAGGTTGAAATATCATCCTCACCATCTCGATGCGTGGCGATCCACTACAGTGCGGTTTCCAAATAATTTCATTCCGCGCACTACCATTTTATAGAAAGATCTCCCTATGGCAACGTTTCCGGATCGGTACGACATAAGTACCTTCAAATAGCGTGTATTCCACCATTTAAAAGGACGGCAACACACTCGCTCTGCGAGAGGTCGTGGGCGGCGGTGATTACTTTAGGTGAACCGCATGCTCGTTTGCCATCCTATCCCATAAAAAAAATAAGTAAGTTATACAACATTATAGATAAAACCGGTGGACGACAAACTTAATTAAGCTATTAGGTTAAATTTACCGCGGTAATAGCTTGTCTCCAACTTGTAATCGATTCCTTTTCAACATGGTGTCCGCACAAGATTCATAGCTCAATGAAAGTATACTCAGTTTACTTGTTAGATGTAAAAGTACACGCTCGTGTAATCACGGATCGGGACCCATTACACTCGTGATTATCTACCACATATCTGAGATAGATCGTGGTTAATAGGGTTGGCGACTGTAGACTAGAAAATACTAAAAAAATTGTTAATTTTTTAAGCTTACAGTGGCTTATTTTAAACCCTGGGTATGTCCTAGTTTTTCTTTAATATAAAAACGTCATCCATAAAAATACCTTATCTATACTTATTACAAAACAAAGTCCCAACAAGCTGTCTGTCTGTATGTAATCGATTTTCTCAAAATCTACTGAACGGATTTTTGTACGGTTTTCACCAATAGATAGTGCAATACTTCCGGTTGGTTTGGGTAAATAGTACAAATCGGTATTATGTAAATTGTGTTGCACATTTATCACTATATATATTTTCTATTTACTTTATCGCAGATTATAGCAAAATAATTTCATTACTACTTTAGTAAATTACAAAAAAATAGTGGCTTCCGCTAACTGTTTCTGATTGTAAAAAAAAAATAGATGTACTAGCTGCCCCCTGCGTATCACAATTTTTTTCTAGAATTAAAATATTAACCATAAAAGTAATTATTGTGAGTTGACCATAAGAGATATTGCGGACCTTTTTATAGTATTTTTATAGATCTCCAAATTCTCTAGTACATAACTTTAAGATATCTCTGCTGCTTTACGCACCGCACGCGACTAAAGCTCCTAGCAAGCAAGTTTTTAAAGAACTGCGCGATCTCTTCAACAAAATTTACATAATACCGATATGTACTATATACTTAAACCATCCGAAAGTATTGCACTATCTTTCGGTGAAAACCGGACAAAAATCTGTTCAGTAGATTTTGAGAAAATCGATTACATACAGACAGACAGCTTTTTGGGACTTTGTTTTATAATTATATATGTAAGCGTTACTGTGCGGTATCCATAGTACGAAAGTTATGATAAAATTATTTCATCATAAATTTAATAATTCTATTATCATTTTTGTTTCTGATTGTCATCAATGGTCATGGTTAATTTAATGGTCATTACGATTTAAACCGGGCAGCTTAGTAAATATTTTAAAATAAAAAAGGATGTCATTGATAACCTTATGGTAGCTGTCTATCCCTTTCGAACATCTGGTGAAAGTGTACATAGGAGCAGGACGGGGACGCTAGTTGGTTGATAATGAGGTGGGAAATGGTGATGCATTCTTCAGTAGGGCCGGTGAAAAGTGAAAGTCGTAAGGCAGCGTTCATACGGTTTTTTTTGCTGATTTCCATCACAATTAAGCTGATGAGTATTACGTGATCCGGTATAATGGTTTATGCGAAATGGATTTGGGCGGGGTTTTAACAAGTATTACCGCGTAAATACTTCCTCGTTACGTAAAGTTATTATAACGACTTAATCAGAAATGTAAATACAAAATATTTAAGAAACATCATGCCTTTACATAAGGTAGCTAGGCTCTTATGTACGCCGAAAGATGTCATCCTTTACCAGACCCCAGGGGTATATAAGATTAACTGCAGTTGTGGTAGCGCATACATCGGCCGAACAAAACGTACCATTGATGAGCGGGTCAAAGAGCACATAGCTGCAGTTAAAAATTACCAGCCAGTTCAAGTGAGGGTAGATGAACAAAATAATTACTGTAGTACTCGGAAACGATGACGCCGCGGCGCTCCAGTCAGTTCGTGACCATGGCGGATGCAACTCTGCCGAAACGTCGAACCATGTAAAAAGGTAACTCGATTTTGCCGCGATGTGACCCGTTTATTTATATAATAATAAACATGAAGTAAATATGAGATGGTATATAAGAGAAATGAAAAAAAAGAATACCTCTTTCTTACCATGGGGTCGTAAAAACGACTAAGGTAAGTTGACGTCAGATAGGCGGCCGGTCTTTAAATACGTAGCCAAATCATGTGACAACATGTTTATAACATGTTGTGCCGACTCCACATAGAGCGGAACAAGGGCAAGAGTATGATGAAAAAATAATATGAGAAAGATATGAAGAATCTTATTGGGTCTTAGGATGTTTGAGTGGCAACTTCTAAAAAAAAGATCTCCTTACTTAGAAAGAAAAAAGTTCTCACAAAGTTAGCAGAAGTCGGCTAGATTTACGCGGAACAAGATCTAATGGACGCAAAACTTACTTACTTGAAGAGAGTTTTCAAAAATGGATTCCCATTGTAAAAAGAGAAGACGGGAAGGGGGGAAAAATCAAGAGAAAGAAGTTAAAGGTAAAATCATAAATGAAATATACACACAATTCCAAAGGTGTAAAGAACTGGTGAAATTTAGAAATCTAAAGGTGTTTTATTGGAAACTGAAAATAGGCATGTATGTAAGCCTACCATTTACTGGATAGATTTTCCCAAAAATTTAGAGAGGCTCCGCTTCGTTCAAGCAATAGATAGGTATAGAATCGTACAGCATAGTAATTCCTGAAAGAGACTTGAGACAGAGATGTTCAGCTGTGTATACAATATATTTCAGTGGATGCCCATAACTTTAAAAAGAACAAGATGAAAAAGTTAAACATATAAAACCATGTCATGATTCTCATTTTCGATTTAGTAGAGTTACGCCATACTATTTAAACATGAATGATAGTTGCACCGGTCAAGAAATAAATATTGCATTTGATGATTAAAATTCAATTGGATACATTATTCATGTCGATCCATATGAACCAGCAACACAACTTGGACAATCTAAATCCATTTTCCCATTGCAATTCTGATACGTGCATTTGTATGCCCTAGTACTCACTCGCTACTTTCATCTACAAAGCAGCTTAGCTATCACAATCCTTGTATCAGGCTTCAACATATTTCAATGCCAATTTAAATTTCCCATATCAAATATCGTTACAAACCGCACCCACCATTGTATTGCCATTGACTGATCGCTTGTCAGCGCCCGACAAATCAAGATCGATTCCGATACTATTCTTAATTCGATTCCTTCTATCTCCCTTATTCATAAACTATCTAATTTAGCATCTCCCTCGCTCCAAAGAGACGCGTGAGCATGAACTTAGCGATCTGTTTATATCATTTGTCATGGTAATTTTGTATTTTGGAAAGTTGATAAGGAAATGTGTCGTGACATCTAACAATTTGAAATCACAAAGATAAATGTCTATGATATTACCAAACATTGTCAGAAATATATAATTAATTATCGGTACCTAGACCCTGCTAAGATAAGCTGTGATAGCCAAGCGGTGAGACCGTGCGATTCTCTAGAGACGATCACGGGTTCAAACCCCGGGTAGGCACCAATTAATATTGCAATAATTGCAATTTATCACACGCTTACCGATGAAGGAAAGTATCGTGAGCGATCCTCCATATCTGTAGAGAATTTTAGGGATATGTGTCGATAAAAACTCACATGAATAATTACAAAAGTCCGCCGTTTTTTTTCGGAAATTGACATTAAGTAACGACGTGCCATATATACTATGTCCACACAGCAGCGATATTGCTGGCAACCGGCGACCTCACAGAATTGCAGCAATCGGATCGACGCAATCGTAGCGATCTTAAGACGCTGTTAATAGACAGAAACTATAACAGAACTACAACAGAACTACTTTGCTATAATCCGCGTAGGTTAAGCGAATGCATGCAATGCCAAGTGTATGAAGCAGGCAAAATTCACGCACCTTACACATGCAAGACACGTCACCACACGTATCCCAAGACGTCTCCATCAGCAACAATACCCACAAGCAATACACAGAACCAGCACCAAAATCTTCGCGATCATTTCGCCCCGAAATCGAAGCATCATCAGGAGATAGACTCCACGACGAAACCGCAAAGCGAAGCATTATCTAAACAATTTTGTCGTGGTGTCCACAATTTTGTCGTGGAGTTCTCGATTTTGCCGTGTAGTCTATCTCCTGACGATGCTTCGGTTGCGGGGCGAAATGATCGTAGAAATTTTGGTGGTGGTTGTGTGTATTGCTTGTGGGCATTGTTGCTGATGGAGGCGTCTTGGCATACGTGTGGTGAGGTGTCTTGCATGTGTAAGGTGCGTGAATTTTACCGGTTTTTTTTTGTATTATGGATCTCCACAAAGTTACGCCTAATTCTATAAATTATCTTAAAGTTGCCGTCGAGCCGACGGCGATCGAACTCGCTCAGTGAGTACCCAGCGTTACAGACAAACAGACCATTAAATTTATTAGTATGGATTAGTTTGTGTATCTCGTGTATAAAAACAACCTAATTACAGACAGCATTAAATTTTAATTAGTGCGAGTTTTACTTCAGATAGCTATGAAACAGTTAAGTCGTAACTAGTAATATTATTATAGCTTCTAGAATAATATAATAAAATAGTAGTAATAAATTCAAGTGTTTGAACGATTCTCCATAAAATGTTGACATTCATGTTACGACATATTTTCAAACGCGGAAACCGTATAAGCGAGCCGAAGTGAAATGTTGCCAATTTATAGCCATCTATCGCCATAATTTGTGACTTCATCACATCAAAAGTAACGAGTCTGTATCAATCACTATAAACAAGCTGACTTTGAATGTAGCCAACACGTGTTAGAAATCAAATTTATTATGAAGTACCGGCTACTCTGTTATTATGATTAAATATAACTGGTGTCTCGATATGTTAAAATTTCTCCGAAGTTTACTTTCCGAAGGAAAACCGCAATTATTTGTTATCTAATTTAATTGTCATTCCAGCGGCATAATCGTACTATAAAAGACAGAAAGATTTTCAAATTTTTGTTATTAGTTTAGATAAGGATTCTCTAACAGAGGCAATGTCCAAATCTCATATTTCACACGCGGAATATATCCCACTTATATCACCTTAGAATATCCTACTTAAGGGTGGGATAAGGGAGGAGAATGATGATGATTATAAACGCCTTCCGCGCTGCCTTTTACGATCTCAAAGGTCATCTGCAGGTCTACCATGAACTCTTATTGAGACTCAATTGAAGACGTAAACCAAATTGTTTTGCCTTTCTATACCATGACATCTTAAAGACGCACACTTTAAGTCGTTGCTGAATGAGCGTTCGGAATTCGTCTTAAGAACATGTGAGTAAAAGAGACAGAGTTATCTATAGTTCATATAACGTTATCCTTTTCAAACATTACGACCCCAATGCAATTCACACTTCATGGTACGAAAAGAAAGCGGTTCGCGGTCGTCGTTTACGTCTTCAATTGAGTTGCAATAAAAGTTCATGGTAGGCCTGCAGAAAGCATAATAAAGCAAAAAGCAAAATTTTATGCAATTGACGATTGGAAAAAAACCCGTTTGTTCTTGGTAATAGATAAAATTACGAGTGGTATATATTTGAGGATATTTTTTAATAGGCGAGCGCTTGACTGTAATCATGCCTGATGGTAAGCAATGATACAGTCTAAGATGGAGCGCGCTTACCTAGAAGATGCCTATTCTCTCTTGCTTTGAAGGGACCCATATTATATGAAGGGTATCAAGGAAGTACAAGTTCAAATGGACAAAGATGACTTCTAATGAGATAGTTTCAGCTTTCATAATACCACGTTCACACAGTACAGCGTAGGGCGGAAGGCACGCGTGACCTGATATTTCGATGGATGCGCCCTAACACTTGACGCAACACTTTCTTGCGGTGAAATTCCACAACATTACCTAAGTATCATAAAACTTTCAGGTCATCTCGTTACTAGGGTTCCGGGATGAAGCGAGTTATGATAATTGGGTTATAACCACGCTGATTATGCAAGTAATTGTTGGTGATATATACTCAGGTGATGCTTTACTAATGTACAGCACGTAACATAGTACGTTCTTTATCGTGTAAGGATACATAAAAAAAAGTAAAGTAGCGGCCTGTTACAATCCCACTGCTGGGAATAGGCCTCTCTCTCCGTTTCTGGAGAGAAGGGTTGGAGCTAAGACCTATCACGCTGCTCCAATGCGGATTGGTAGATTACACATATCTCCCAGAATTCTCTAGAGATATGCAGGTTTCCTCACGATGTGTAGTGATAAATAATACAAACAAATCCGGAGATACCGATACCCGTTGTCCAATCGACAACCAGCACTATATTTACGAAACACTCCAATGCAAAGACATTGTTGACTTTCAATAGAAAAAAAATTATTTAACGCATCTGCGTGGAATTACACAATCGGACAATGAGAATTAAGAATTACCGCCGACGTTGTGCAACGGATGTTTTGTTTTAGAATAGAAAGGCGATGCTTTATTGTGGGAAGGTGGAATTTACTGTGTGTTAACGGAGTTCCGAAATCGAGGTTATCTCAACGTGTGACAGGCGTTAAGATGCGGTTAGGGCTAGACACGTAAGTGCACTGCGTTCATGTTGATTTTGTATGTAATGAGAAATTGCTTTCAACCTGATATATACATTATTAAGCTTAGTATTCATGACTATATTCCTATCTATGCTTATTATAAAACAAAGTCCCAAAAAGCTGTCTGTCTGTATGTAATCGATTTTCTGGGATGGTTTAGGTAAACAGTACTATCGGTATTATGTAAATTGTGTTGAAGAGATCGCGCAGTTGTTAAAAAACTTGCTTGCTGTGAGGTTTAGTCGTGTGCGCTACGTAAACCAGCAGAGTTACGCTATTGTAATTTACTAGACAATTGTAGATATATAAAACTGCTACAAAAAAGTCCACGATAGCATATTTTTATCTCTGACGGTTAACTCACAATAACTACTTTTATGTAAACTTTTCCCGAGTAAAAGTTTTTTAAATCACTGAATTCCACGCAGGCGAAGCCGTTGTTGGCACAGCTAGTTATAAATAAAAATAATAATTAATATATGGGACGCTTACACACACGGTCTTCCATCCCCAAAATAAGTAAGTAACTTAATACTTGTGTTATGAGTGACAGACAACTGGTAAATATTTCCATATATAATTTTGAATACATTCTTAAATACAAAAAAATGTATATAGAAAATGTTCGAACCCACGACCGGCGGAGCTGAAGGTAGGGTCACTACCTTATGCGCAAACGTACACGTCAAATAAATACGAATGTAAGGTGGTATTTCTTTAACGACGAACGGCTAGAGACTGACACATCTTACTTACAAGTAGTGGGCAATAACTTTAGGTTAGAAATAGTTATTATTGTTAAAACGTTATTAAGACGTTATATATACCAGAAAACTCAATTTTTAATTTGGTATATTGTATGTATATTTTCCTTGTTTGGAATGCTACTTGCTTGAACGCGTTGGCAGCGTCTCATATTCAAAGGATTTCTTCTATGGCGAAAACTGGAGCTAGCAGTGTAGAATATGTCAAGAGACGCAAATATGAAGACAGATGGAAGCTACATTACGGTGTTAAGTCCTTTTCTTTTTTTTTTGTCAGGAAAACCCATTATTGGTCGTCACCGCTCGACGGGGACGTTCAAAGATCTATCAAGAAAACTTACCTGATTAATTTACTTACATCAAACCAAATCAAATCTAAATAATCTTTATTCAAATAAACCATTTCAGGCACTTTTGAATCGTCAAGCATCAATATGATTAATGAAACTACAACTGGTTCGGAATGTTGTTCTTACCGAGAAGAGCCAGCAAGAAATTCAGCGTTCAATCTTTTGAACATTTTCAATTATACATTATTAAACCGCTGTCTTGTATGAAGCTGAAAGGATTTTCAAATCCAGGCATTTTTATCGTCCAAATAATCTTCAGTTTTGTAATATGCTTTACATATAATCATATTTCTTACACTTTATTTAAACCTTTCTGTAGATACTAATTCCAAACTATCAAATCCGTTGCACTGAAGTAAAATGCCTATTATGCTGGCTGCGTTACCACTATGTATAGTCATTTATTTATATGTTCACTTATACGTCAGTTGTCGTATCCCCTTTTTTAGTATGCCCTATGAGAAGAAGTTCTGGCCTATTTTTTTTATTAACCACGGAATATATTGCCGATTGTCGACTTCGTCATCGAAGACCCTACGTGTATTATTTGTCTCAGTTTACCGATCTTAATTTCATTGTGAAGATCATATATTAAACGTATAGTATATTCGATACACGTAAATTTGACCTCGCATTGCACAGGATGCTCCTAGGGCAGTAGGTCGGACGAGGGCAGGGGTGCGCGCGCGCAGCCGGCTTGGCGCCGACTTTCGCCGCGCGGGTCGTCGACCGCTAGCCAAATATAATAATTGACGTCGCCAAGTTGCGTCGCTGTTACGTCACCGCTGCGGAACGGTTCAATCGACGTGTTGCGATGCGCTTGTTACATTTAAGAAAGAAAGAAAGAAAAACATTTATTCAGACACTGTATAAAACATAGAAAACTATATATACGTACACCTATAATGTAAAACAAATACATGAACACAAATAATTAGTCTAAATTTTATACAGTCTTAGAAAAGGCTACACAGCTCGGCATAAACCGAATGTCATTAGCAATGACAACACTCGGCACCGATTTTCACCTGCGGCCTAGGTGACATCACGGACAATAAAGCAGACAACACATACAACAAAAATTAAAAATAATAAGATAATTACACAAATTATAAAGAAACACACACACAAAGTATTAAAAACAGTGAAAAAAGATAACAATAATATAAAAAAAATAAAATAAAAATTAAGATATTTGGCTGACTTTTGGAATGAATTAAAGTGGTCTGTAATGAAAAGCATAACTAAGATTGAAGCTGCAAACTAAGAAGGTGAGCTTTATATTTAAGTTTAAAGGTTACTAAACGACGAAAGGGTACTTTAACGACTACGTATATACAAGACTACAGATAAATCCGCCTTTCTGCGCTCTACTCTCCACATTTCCCATACTAAATGATATAACAATATCCGGTCTCATACCTGATACATGCAAAATTAGTAAAAATTCGTGCACTACCCGCCACCAATAACAAAAATACACGAGCATTGCACTCATACACTACCACAATCTCAACAACTACATCGCCCCGTAACCAAAGAATCGTCAGTAGATAGACTCCTCGAAAAAATCGCAAAGCGAAAGCATGTAACAGATATAGACGGATAGTACACCCTACATTTAGCATTACATATATTTTCTTTTATAGCGAATTATAGCAAAATAATATTCTAACGTCACTTTTCTATTACGGAGCTCCGCTAAGTAACGTCTAATTCTATAAATAAAGTAAAATTAACAGAAAAACAGTATGTTACCTGCCCGCGGTTTGAATCCGTGAACCATTAGAAAGCGTTACACTGTCTCGTCATTCGGCTATCACAGCATATGCGTTTAAAAATTGTAAATTTTATATACATCGAAAAAACAAAACCAAATGCAAATATAAAATGCGGGTAGTACGAAACACTTTCCAATAACGGGCACACACGATAACAATAGCAATATAAGTGATTAATGTGGACAACGACCGATTTTCTCGAGCCGGCAGCTAAATCGTTTGACGTACGAAAACTTTCCTTTACCCGAAGATCATAAATCCTAAGGCATAGATATGAGCAGATAACACAACATGGAAAGTAAAGCCTCCGAATAATACAGCTTAAGATATATGTGTTTGCAGTAGACAACGGGGATTCGTCGGCGAAAGTAATAAGACTAACATTTAGTCTTTAATTTAATTTTTAGTATTTAATTCAAATTCAAATCGAAAAACGAAACGAGGCATTAAGCAGCGTAATGATTTTAAGTAATTTTTAATTTGAAAATTGTACTTAAGAAGGTATTTAAACAAGTGCTTTTGAATCGTTAACTCTACTGCTGTTTTGGAAAGCTATTCTTACCGAGAAGGGCTTTGAAACTCGGCGGTTGCTCTTTTTAAAGTATCATTCTTATTACTACTTACGTTTAGTGATTACTGTCTTTTTTTTTATTGTTAAATAGGCGAGCGCTTGACTGTAATCATGCCTGATGGTAAGCAATGATACAGTCTATGATGGAGCGCGCTTACCTACAAGATGCCTATTCACTCTTGCCTTGAAGGTACCCATATTGTAAGTATTGGGAAAGATAGATATCGGGAGAGAATTCCATTCCCTTGCTGTGTGCAACAAAAAAGACGAAGCGAAGCGCTGTGTGCGTCTTCACGGAATGTCGATAACATAAGGGTGGAACTTCTCCCGGTGCCTAGCGGTGCGGTGATAGAAAAGCGAAAGTGGAACAAGTTCATGAAGTACCTGGAGTAGAAGAGAAGCTATGAGAAGTACCTGAAGAGAAGCTATGTCCACGCATTGTTATAGTCTAAGTGTTGCGGCATCTGCCGCTGGATAGTGGGCTGTATTTTATTGTTTAAAAAATGAATAATTACAAAGTTTTAATATGATGCGGCCCAAGCTAGTGGATTTCGTCGTCGAAACATTTTTTAAACAATAAAATACAGTCCACTATCCAGCGGCAGATGCCGCAACATTTGGTCCTTCGAGCCGGATTAGGTTCGTAATGGCTCGTATTCCTCAATAGTATAGTAGGCAATTAATTTGCATTGTATGTTTTTGTAGGTGGAATCATACAAGTAAAATTTGACCCACTTCCCGCTGAAATTCCCGATTGAGCCGAAATTTTACATATTGCTTCATTCCCACCGACAATGCATTTTTATGATAAGCATAATCTGATGCTGCTGCCAGCATTGACTCCAGACGAAGGATTTAACGGTTAACAGTAGAGACATGAAAGTTGGTTTAAAGCTTATGTTTTAACACTTTTAAATTATACTTGTTGATAGTGTTTTCAAATTGCTGTATTGCCAATAAAAATACACAAAATAAAAAATAGTTTTGAATACACGTTAAAATAAATCTATCTTATGCTGAATGTACTCCATTGAATATCTTTAGACAAGCAGGACTGGTAAATATTGTTGATTGGTGTTGACGATGTCCGCGGGTCGCGGGTTCGATTCCCGGCAAGTGCCAACATTTTCTAACAAAAAATATGTTGGTTCTTCGAGTCTGGGAGTATACATGTATTTATGAATGTATTTTACATTTTCGATTGCAGCAGTTTAAGACCACTGTTAAAAGTAGGCTGATACAGAAAGCCTATTTACTATACCGTTGGGGATTCTATAGAAGAATGCGTGGATATACATAGCTCCTCTACCCTGTACAAAATAGTAATGACTAAATGTAACTCGTCATAAGAATTAAATTTAAAATGAGCAACCGCCGTGTTTCTTGCTGGCTCTTCTCGGTAGGAACGGCTTTCCGAACCGGTAGTAGAGTTGACGATTCAAAAGCACTTGTTTACAAGTTTACTTAAATAAATAATATTTTGAAGGGGCGGAGTACTGTGTTTGTATGTAAGTGTCTCATACATACTTATATAAGTACCAGTAGTTAAACCTTAAATGGAAAATGGAATTACACATAAATTATATGATTCCGCAAATTATCGTCTATCGTGAGCAGTTATAAATAAAAGATATAAAAAAGCAATTAACACTGAACTATTTCTGGGTATCGATAGCGTTTCTATATAAATAAATAAATAATAAATAAAAATATGGGAAACTTACACGCACGGCCGTCCGTGCCCAAAGTAACTTAATACTTGTGTTATGGATGAAAGACAACCGGTAAATATAGTACATATACAATTTTAAATACATACTTAAATACAAATATACAGCCAGGCTCGAAGAACCAACAAATTGTTTATAGAAAATGTTGGCCCTCAGCGGGAATCGAACTTGCGACCCGCGGAGCTGAAGGCAGGGTCCCAGAGACTCACTATCGAACACTTAATATTCTTCTTCTTCCTAGGGTGCCATCTTCTTGCGAAGTTCGGCGATCATTAAGGCAATCTGAACTTTTGATGCTGCGACTCGAAATAAAGAACGGGTGCTTTAACTAAACCATTGGCGTAAGTTTAGCCAGGATGTTCTCCTTCGTCCTAAACTTCGTCTTCCCTTAGTATTAAAGTGACTTAATTCAAAAAAAAAGTTGCTGTGTTGCAAATTGCAATAACGTGTAGCATAACGCCGACAATACACGTGAGAGTTAAAGATACCCATAAATTGTAAGAAAACAATAGCTTTTTAAATAGTTTTTAGCATGATATCAAAGCTGTGATAGCCTAGCGGTAACACCGTGCAACTCTCTAGAGACAATCATGGGTTTAAACCCCGGGCAGGCACCAATGAGTTTTTCTATTAGAACTCATGTGTCTAATTGGTAATTGCAATTTATCACACGCTTTTCGGTGAAGGAAAACATCGTGAGGAAACTTGCATATCTCTAGAGAATTCTAGGGATATGTGTAACCTACCAATCCGCATTGGAGCAGCGTGGTAGGTCTTTAGCTTCAGTCCTTCTCTCCAAAAACGGAGAGAGGAGGCCTTAGCCCAGCAGTGGGATTGTAACAGGCCGTTACTTAACTTTACTTATATAGGTACTATTGAAATAAGGATTACACAATATATCTAACTCAAATAAGCCTAATTTTGATTTCCGTCAGTTTATTGCTAGGCGTGCGATATGTCGAGTATTTGTTTGAGATGATGCTATTTTACGTTTATATTTTGTAAAGTGTTTGCTACTATGCATAAAATTAGAACGAGACTTTCAATGGCAGAGATAAATCATACATTTTGAGGTAAAAATAACGATTCTGTCATAAAATTATATTGTACAACCACGACCGGTAATAAAAAAAATCGTGATATACCAAGGTGCCTTTAATGTAGGCAAATCCTTATGTATGATGATTTATTTTATGCAACAATTAACTCTGCCTGCGGCTTACACCGTGATAAAATCAGTGTATTTAATCGAAATATTGAATATTAAAGTAGTTATTGTTAGTTGACCATAAGAGATAGAGACACGCTGTCGCGGACTTATTTGTGGTACTACACTTCTCTACTTTACTGCTTTAGTGTATTTTTATTGGATAGCGCGGCGCACGCGAATATAGCTTCTAGTAGGCGAGATTTTTTACATCTGCACGACCTTTTTACACAATTTACATAAACGTCACTCGAATTTTAATAGGGATGGTGGATGGGCACTGCCCCCAGCTTGGAAATCTATTTTTGGCACTACCAGTTCTACTGAAATCGATTGTTATATATTTATAATTCACTATATGTGTATCTTTTATCTAATTTATTCCACTCCAATTCACAATTCCACATCCCGTGCATAATTTGTTATTCTATTACCCACAGTCCGAAACATGGCATAGCTAACACCTTGCAATATTATAAGATTTAATGAGCGATTATACAATTTCAGTACAATACCACTGCAAAAATAGAAAAATCGAACCCGCGACCTTTGGAAGGTCTAGTTTGCTAATACTTTTTTTTTTTGAAATGTGTCTAATGCTGTCTAAGCCCTAATGGCTTTTACAGCGTCACCGGTGGGATGGGCGAGCGCAGAAGCTTCGCCGGGTAGGTTTGCTAATACTCGTGGAGATAACCTTATATGTTTCTGGAAAAGCACAACGATACCTTGAATATTTCCGTTGTAGTGCTACCTAGTTTTGTATTTGATAAACACAGCAGTGACCGTATTCTCAGCAGTGGGGCCTATGATTTCTTTTACGAATTATTTTAACAGGAATTTTACAAATATTATTTTTATAATAAACAAATATTTTAAAAAATAACTAAAAACGTACTTTCGAAATCAAGTTGAAAAATATTAGTACTTATTATTGAGGAGAAAACGTTGGATTCTCGATATATTATGTATGGTAAGATGGCACATTCTTTGCAAAAAATACCTTGATTTTTACTTTAAAATCGTGTTGTTTAGTTGTTTAAAGTATATTTATTTTTCACTTTTTTGTGCGACCGATGGTTAAAAATATAACGATTTTCATGTTTTGATTTACTTTATTGTATTGTTACGCTCAAAGTAGGTAAAAACTGGATTCAAAGGAGACTGTTATATACAGAAATATTTTATATTTGCATTTAAAAATAAGTGTACAACGACTTTCACACTATAAAAGATTATGGAATATAAATTAAAGCAGTGTTCTGTTAATTGTTTATTCTAACAACATTACATACGATACAAATATTTTATTATGTATTAAGTAAATCGTACATGTCTTTATATTACAGTTTAATGTTTGAATATGATCCGGTGAGACAGTGCGACTCTTTCAAAGGAGATCACGTGTTCATACCCCGAGCAGGTACCAGTGAGTTTTTCTATAAAAAAAACATGTGTCTAATTGGTAAGTGCAATTTATCACGCGTTTTTCGGTACAAAGGAAACATACGTATCTGATATGATTGGGATATGTGTAACCTACCAATCCGGATATGGGCTTAAAACTAGTCGGGCACATCCGATAAAATAAGACGTAAGTATAGCCGGTCTCTCAACATTAATAATGAATACCACTCACGATAGATTAAATTCAAATATTAACATAAAACCGTAATGCACTATTAATCTAAATCTTCCGAAATGATAGCTATATAATTTAGTAATAATTATATAAAAATCCGTCCAGTAGCTTTTGAGAAAATCAATAACGCAAGACAGACAACTTTTAAGCATTTTATTTTGTAAAAAGTATATAGATAGCTCTTTACAACGGAAACGAGAAGGTCGATGAGTGATCGAAGCTGGATCAGATGTATGGCCCTTTTTAATGGAGATCACGAAATAATTACACGTTAAGAGGAAAGTGGAACACTTTCGTTTCGACAACGATCTGTCGATTCGCGTCAAACTAAATGTACCGTACATGCAAATAAAAAAATAATTGGTACTTATTTAATTAACAAAGTACGAGGAGTGATTTATAATTGGCGCTTTAGGAAATGTACCAGACTCGGATATAACTGTCTCCATCACAACAGAACTTGTAATGTTATTTGTATAAAATACAGGTTGTAAAGTTTATTTGTAACTACAGAATGCTCGACTTCCGATGACAGTGACATTGGTGCTTGATAATTGCGTGGTTGGAGTAAATGCACTAGAATCTAATATAACTGCAACACAGCAGAATTCGTTATGTTATTATTTGTATAAAATACTTTTCTTTATAGCATCTGAATCGCAGGAGCAACAACGGATGAAATAGCAAAAAACCTTGCTTGTTTTTACGCAAAGAATCAGTTTGGCGATTCAACGCGAAAACGAAGCTAGCATTCACGAAACACTTCCGCGTACGCATAACTCTGGTAATCCTATTCCAGCTTTGGATTTTTTATCTACTCGATCCATGGACGAATAATGAAATACTCATTGATAAACAGAGCATCTTGGCTTGGTCAATATATTTCCTCCTATTATTATATCATTCGTGTGGTATCCGGCTGAGTAGAATAGACCGCCCTCATTTTTTAACGAGGTGTCGTAAAAGGCGACTAAGGTAAGTTGACCCACCGTGTAGTTTCCGGTTGAGCAGAATAGACCAACCTCTTTCTAACCGAAGGGTCGTAAAATACGACTAAGGTAAGTTGATGTCAGGCAGGCGGCCGGTCGTAAAATATGTAGCCTAATCATTTGACAACATGTTTGTAATATGTTGTGCCGACCCCACTTAGAGGGGGATAAGGGCAGGAGGATGATGAACGACGATATTATATCATCCGATATACTCACCACCTAGTAGTATCCGGGACTTTTATCGCATCAACTTAAGAAACTACCCTTAATTATGGAACAAGTGTTTTCTGTTCCCCAAGGAAAAACCGGTTTTTGTTAGTCCGGTATATATGTTTAAATTGTATCTAATTGCATCATTATGGATCCAGCGATTTAGCCGTGTAACCAGACAGACAGTCTCATCTATAGTATTAGTAGGGATACATTTAAAGTAGATTATTGTTCTGTAAAAATTTTTTTAGTTAAACTTGTACCCGAAAAGAAATACTTTTATGCGATGATGATGCAGAACTTTCGTGCTATCGGAAACAAAGTATAATTTTTTAAATATAAACGTAAATTTTAAACGAGGAGCCTCGTTTAAAATTTACGTTTAATGCCCGTATTCCCGCCAAGGGCCAACATTTTCTATAAACAATTTGTTGGTTCTTCTAGCCAGGGTGTATATTTGTATTTAAGTATTAATTAAAATTATATATGTATGTAGTATATTAATAAGCTGTGGTAGCCTAGTGGTGAGACCGTGCAACTCTATAGAGACGACATGGGTTCAAACCCCGGGCAGGCACCAATGAGTTTTTCTATCAAAACTTATGTGTCTAATTGATAATTGCAATTTATCACACGCTTTTCGGTGAAGGAAAACATCAGAAAAACATCGTCAGGAAAGCTGCATATCTCTAGAGAATTCTAGGGATACGTGTAACCTATTACCAGTTTATTTATATTAGTTACCAGTTGTCCGTCACCCATAACACTAGTAGTTACTTTGGGGACGGACGACCGTGTGTGTAAGTGTCCCATATATTTTTTATTTACTTATATTGCAATAAAGAGAAATAAATAGCATATGAGAGTTATTTATCTGTCTCTATTTTTTATGTATGATTAGACAAAGACACGTATGTATATAAATTTCCTTTTTCCTTTCTTATTATTTGTTACGGGACTCTCACCTAGAAGAACTGTGAACCTTAGCGTATAAAGTTTAGAACGAAATTGAAATCATCATGAAAAAGTTACGTCGAGGTGTTCGTGACCACTCCATGAGATTTGGCAACCAAGGACCTTTTCATTTTTGCCATTTGCACTTAATCACTTGCGGTTGTATTACGGCTCGCTTGTGAAATAGTTTCATGTTTTTTGGACGTGAAATAATTTTTGCCTCAAGAGTTCGTGAATAAATCTTGAAATTTGAGTTATACCAGTTTCATTTAATAGTTTTAAAATTATGTAATATATGTGTTTATTTTCAGTATATTTAGTAATGCCTAATGAATGATATTTGATGAACTAATTAAAAATTAAATTAAATGAATTAATATTTGGTAACAAGAGATTTTCCAATCGATTAGTGTCATGAACTTTTACATATTTTATGAATACCAAAGCCGATTCCTTATTAAAAATTTATCCTCGATTAACATTCTCATTTTATGTTTCAATTATATGAGACTGAACCAGTTTCTTACACAAGATAAATAATTACGAGTAACAAAACAAAACTTCATTAATATTGAGTAATAAATATTAATATTGACATAGAAAGTAAGAACAAGGAAATTAATTTATTAATCAGTTACAAGTAGGTATTGTTAATTAAAACACTACAAACTATTCATAGAGTTAAACAATACCGCACTGTGGGAAGTCGATTTTATGGTGTAAAGATGTGTACATACTATTGAGTTGATCTAAACGCGGAAGCGTTTAATAATCGTACAAGTCAAGCTTTACAGCAAGATTCCAAGGGATGAGCGGAGTAGCCACGTTAGCGTAACCTAATAACCGTACGAGTCGAGTATTACAACAAGACTGACTTCCCCGTTTTTTTTTTCGAATGTGTCTAATGCTGTTAGCCCTAATGGCTGTTACAGCGTCACCGGTGGGATGGGCGAGCGCAGAAGCTTTGCCGGGTAAAATTGATAAGTAAACGAGTGTTTTTAGGCACTCGCAACTTATTAGGAGCGTCGCCTTAAGCCTAGGTTCGGTCTCCTGCGAGACCGAACCTAGTCTTAAAGCGGCGGTTTTGGAGAACTGTATCTAACACATTGATTTTGAAGAAGTCTGCATCCGGCGGCCGCGGCAGAGGGCTGCGGCCGCTTGACGCAAGCAAGCGGGGACCTCGTCTTCGCCGGCGAAGACGCTGTTTGTGTGTGTATTGTGAGTATATCTTGTTGGATGCTGTAATAGCATCGTCGGGGTCATTAAGGACGCTCTTAGGGCGCCTGTGAAACTTGTTGGGGAAGTTGAACACCTTATAGTTGGATGCGGCCGCTATAAGGAGGTTCGGATGGATGGATGACTTCCCCGTGGCGAACTCCATCTTTTATAAACCATTTTGGCTCCAATACCATCCCCCGCTCTGGCATCTGTCACGCGATCACAGTGATGCCACTATACAAAAACAAAAGAAATAACACTTGACTATCGCCATGGATGCGATTTTAATAGCGGTTAGGCGAAATCTCTACATATAGTTTTATGAAGTTTAAGGAAATAGGAACACTATATTTTAAGCGATATAGTTATTGTACATGAAAAAACCAACAAATAATATAAGATAATAATAATAAGAAAATAGCAACAGTACATAATTCGTTTGTGGGTTTGAGTATAAGATTCCATATTATCTGACCTTTAAACAAGTTCAAAAAAGCAATTAAAGAGACTCTCATTAATAAAGCTTATTATACTGTTGAGGACTATGTTAATGATAAGAAAGCTTGGAATTAAATAGCGACCAGCTACGCACTAGATTATATTGTAATCTATGTTTGTTAATAATTACAAATACAAAATTGTAATATTTATTTTTAAAAAGAGTGAGTAGCTTTATTTTAATTTGACGACTCAAAAGTGCTTGTAAAGGTCAATTTGAATAAAGACTCATTTGAAATTGATTTTATAAAAAAAATCCGCAAACAATTTTAGCTTTGCAAGTACAGCAGTTTAAAAACACTGTTAAAAAGAAGCTGATACAGACGGCCTACTAAGTAAACCTTAACAGTAGTTGAAGATTACTTAGATGGTAAGAATGCGGGGTTTTAGCTACTGTCCGACCCTGTACATAGATAAATCAATATATATGTTTTTTATTTCACACTATGTAATATAAAACAACGCCGTGTGGTATCAGGCAGAATAGAATAGATCCTTTCTTACCGACGTGTCGTAAGAGGCGACTAAGGTAAGTTGACGTCAGGCAGCCGGCCGGTCGTAAAATACATAGCCAAATCATGTGACAACACGTTTATAACATGTTTTGCCGACCACACTTAGAGTAAGATAAGGGCAGGAGAATGGTGATGCCTATGTAATAAACAATCCCTCATCCTCATTAAAATACTCTGCAGTATGACTGCGGCTTAAGGCTCTCTCGTGAAGTGAGTCAGGGTCAACCACAGTCATACAAACAGACAAATAGGCAGTGTTGTCTGTATAAAGATGGTAGTACATAACATATAACATCCATCGTGATGAAGGTAAACCGCGATAGGCATTTTGTTCGTGATGGTTACACGACCAATTAAGTACAAGTTATCGATTTGTATAGCCATGTAAGCCGAACCCAATACTGCTTTTTTCTTACCAGGGATTCGTTAGTTCGTCCCATATGTTTATTTATTTTTTAATTTTGAGAAGGCGAATCGCGGATTATTTTTATATAATTATAAAAAAATCACACAATAATTTACGGTTTCATCTTAAATAACCGATCAAGAATTTTCGTCAACGCGCAAATTCATATCAGTAGTAAGCAGTATATTTTTGTTTTAACGCTAGTGTTTACATCGCTAGCTTACTGTCGCTCTAATAAGTGGGTACATTAGTAAATTGCTTCGGTTTTTGTTGATGTGAGATTGGAAATGCAGTCAAAGTATTTGTTATTGGGTTTTAGTATCATTGTTTCTTTTTTTTTTGTGTTCTTTTTATATCGCTAGAATTTCTAACATGTTATTTTATATTGCGGTAATCCAGAGCATCCATATTGTTTTACAAAGTTGGCAAAACAAACAAGTCTGCAGAATTACTGATATTCCTTAACACAAGATTCTTAGTTAGGAGTCAGATGTTCTCCCACTTCAACGTACAAATTATTACTTTTCTGTTAGTACTATCTTGTAAAAGTGGGTTACACAATGTTTTTAGAAATAAATAAATAAATAATAAATAATAAATATAGTTAATAAAATTTTCTGAATAATAATTCCTGCATAATTCCACTTTTGTTTATTACGAACGGCAATAATTCATTGAATTTCACGCGAACAAGTATAATCTTACTTCAATCATTAAACACCAAAGGTATCTTGTATACCTCACAGTAAAAAGAGCCTTAAAGGCAACGATGAAGCGTCTTTTAATTTATGCACGCGCTTTAATGACGATACAAATCGCGAAGGAAGCATGTGACAGTTTTAAAATTGCGACGTCGTCGTGAAAAATGACGCCTCGCTCTCCCGATCATACTGTTTCTAAGAAATATTGCGTTATAAAAAGCATCGTTATTATAATTGCTTACACTAAAATGTACTCTCGCCCTTATGAATACGGTAATTGTTTCCAAAATTTTTAATAACGCTCGTGCTGAGCTACTACGTAACTTATTTCTTAGATATTAACTTATACCTCAGACCAACAAAAAAGAATGAGTGGAGCATTTTGAAATATTTACTTTTAAATGTATGTGTATTCTTACATTGGCTTCACAGCATATTTTTTGTAATTTAATTTTCGTACATAAGAATATACATAATTATAAAAAGATTGGCGATGTATATAATAGACAAAGTATAAGGTCCGATATAAGATTCTATGATAAAATCCCGCAATCGATTTTATCTTTACCATTACAGCAGTTTGAGAATGCTGCTAAGAGGAGGCTGATAAAAAAAGCCTACTATACTGTTGAAGATAACTTAGATGATAAGGATTTGTGGATATAGGTACACTTCTACCCTGTACAAGACAGTAATAAAGAATTTGATGAAATCCTCGATATACAACTCTTACAAATGCCGCTCCAAATTAAGAACGAGTAGAAGTCTAGTTCTGGTATCAGAAAAATTTCAGCCAAGCGTAGTAGTTAGTAATTAGTTACTAATTCTGATGAAATCATCCTGAAAAGAAACTCTCGTAAAAGAGTAGACCATCGTATGAATTAGCTATAAGAGGTTTCAATATCACAGTTCCAAGATCTGTGCTGATCAAACCATTTCTTCTACTCTTCAAAATACAAAGGACGTTGCTTAGGAAAACGACTATGAAAAACAATAATATATATATATTAGACAATAGAAAAACAGAAATAGACCGAAATTGCGAACATCGGACACTAATTTCATGTGGTTGAAAATGTCAGCACAAGACGAGTATAGACAAGATATATGCGGAAACAATATACACTATCTAGCGTCATGCTGTATTGCACAATGACGGTGGTAAATCTAAAATATATCGGATTTTAGAAAATAGATGACGGAACCAAGAGGACCGTGTAGAGCTTTTGGTTTCTGGAAGAAATCTTACTTGTCAGAGAAACCAACTCATCACACCACGCACAATGAACATTGAATTGCGACCTAGTAAAGAACTGCCTGATTGAAGAAAAGTTGTAACGAACTGTATTTTTTTATTTTATGGAATAGGATGGCAGACGAGCATGCAGTTCAACGTTATCACCGCCGCCCACGACCTCTCGCAGAGCGAGTGTGCTGCCGACCAGTGTTTTCTTCACCTAATTTCTTTGTTTCTAAATGATTTATAGAAGCAGGCGTTACTTTGCGGAATTCCATATTACAAGCAATATAACAGAACTAACTACTTTGCTATAATCCGCACGGGTTAAGTGAATGCATGCAAAGCTAATGTGTATGAAGCAGGCAAAATCTACGTACCTTATATACGAGATTGTGGTGGTGGGTGTGTGTGCTGCTTTTGTGTGCGTTGTTGCTGGTGAATTGCGCCTTGGGGTGCATGTGGTGGCTTGTCCTGCATGTATAAGGTACGTAGATTTTGCCTGCTTCATACACATTGGCTTTTATTTATTTATTTATTTATATAAGACACACCAACGACATGAACACAGTTACAATTAATAATTACATATTTAGTGTATAAATTTTTGTTCTGGGTGAACACGTCACTTAAAGGCATGTACAACATTCAATATTTGTCATTATAAATATTTTAAGCGATCTAATTTATCATTACAGTATCAAAATATTTACAGTCTAGATTGTATAATATTCCTTAAAATAATCAAAATATACAATTAAATAAACCCAAATTACAATTTTATATTATATCTATTACATGACAAGAAATAAAAATAACGTGTAATGTATAATGTCGAAAATAGTTATATAATTCTAAATAATTTAGATTAAATTTTACAAATAATTAAATTAAATTAAGTCAGCAAATAATTAATTTTGTTTTTAAAAGTGGTAAAGGAATCCGAAAATATGTCAATGTCAGATGTCCAGTAAATTTTATTATAATTATCTAGCATACGAGTAATGGGGTCTGTGTGCCTAAGGTTGGTACGATATTTTTTAATAAAGAAGAAATTCTGCTGTCGAATTGCTCTTAATTTACGAGGTACAGATAGTTTCACTTCTGATAACAAAGAGGGACAGTCAATTTTACCATTTAGGAGTTTATGTAGAGTACAAAGATCAGAAATGTTCCTTCGTTGTGATAGGGTAAGCATATCTAAGTGTTTAAGTCTTTGAGAATAGTCAGCTCTATACGGGCACTTCTTATCTTTGTAGGCCAGATATTTGGTCAAATTCTTCTGTATCCGCTCAATACGGTTAATGTGGTTTTTATAATACGGATTCCATACAGATGAAGCGTATTCTAATATGCTACGTATATAGCAGTTATAAAGGATTTTAATGGCTTTTATAGTTTTAAAGAACTAAAACTAAAGAACAGAACTAACTACTTTGCTATAATCCGCACGGGTTAAGTGAATGCATGCAAAGCTTATGTGTATGAAGCAGGCAAAATCTACGTACCTTATATACGAGATTGTGGTGGTGGGTGTGTGTGCTGCTTTTGTGTGCGTTGTTGCTGGTGAATTGCGCCTTGGGGTGCATGTGGTGGCTTGTCCTGCATGTATAAGGTACGTAGATTTTGCCTGCTTCATACACATTGGCTTTGCATGCATTCACTTAACCCGTGCGGATTATAGCAAAGTAGTTAGTTCTGTTATATTGCTTGTTCTTTGTTTCTCATTAACCTAATCTTAATCTAGAATTAAACTTACGGCTCCGGCTAGATTCTTATCATTTACTAATAGGTAAAAATACTGGTCACAAAGCCACAAAATCGAGTTACCTATGTATAAGATTCGACGTTTTGGCAGATCATGTTTCTTATCATTTGTCATTCACTTACCAAGGTCAATTAGATGTCACGACCCTACAAATTAATCCAATGAGATTAGTTGATTGATATTCGTTAAGCTGTCATGCGTGGCTAGATATAAATCATAGGCATTATTATACTACGATAATGTCTACAACACAATTACACATTTCGCAATAACTATCGGACCATTGCTATTATAACAAGCCAAGATATGCGGCCTATATTTTCATTTTACTTTCTACCTTTAAGACTAAATATATGCTATCGCGGACTTTTTTCCAGCATCATTTTGTTATATCTTAAAGGTATTTGATAAAAATCTTTTCATTAGATTTAATTTTATCGCAAACAGTAAAATGTGGCAGAGGAATTTGTTCTATAAATAACTAGCTGTGCCAGCGGCTTCGCCCGCGTGGAAATCTGGGTATTACAATTTTTTTCTAGAATTCACATTTTAAACATAAAAGTAGTTATTGTGAGTTAACAATAAGAGATGGAGACATGCTATCGAGGACTTTTTTGAAGAAGTTTTATAATCTACAATTCTCTAGTACATGACTTTTGCGTATCTCTACGCAAAAAAATACGAAGATAAGGAATACTCCTTGGTGTGAGCCGATTCTGAAATATTCTGTATTTACAACAGGCACTTATCGATAGGAACATCATGGCGAGTCCAACTGATTATTTACTTAAAAGACCTTCACTATTAAAAAGAATTCGGTACAGTGGAGCAATAAACAATATGATTTGTAATGAACAACCAAGTAAACTCACAAGAGCAATTCATAACACAACAGTTTACTCAATAAACTTTTGGATGCATTGCTCATTAAAATTTATTCATTTATAATTAAACAAAGGGAAGGGAATGAAGTCAAAGTCCTAAAAGCCTCGACTAGGTCACGCACACGTTCCAAGGCCGAGTCGACATCACGACTAAATCAATTATTCGATGATGCGTCATTTCACATTTACAATCAATGCTTTAATCTTGCACTAATAAGGACTTAATACACTCTGTAATAGATTACCCACGGAGATAAAGGTAAAAAAACGTTTAACATTTTAAAAATTCGAGTAAAAAAATATATTCACGTGCATATTATTTATTAAAAAACAATTAAGTTATAGTACCCGGCAATAAATAATGCACATCGATGTTTAGAACGAAACAGCCGACCAGTTCGGTGTCGTAGAGCGCTGACACTGTCACTCAGTATGTAACGTTCCATACGGGTTCGTCAGTCTGTGCGACAGAGACAATGCTTTATGAAGCAGAACTAGCCGATTTCTCTCTCTAAGACTCGATGTGTATAATTTATTACCGGGTACTTACTGTAAAACATATTTTGTGTCTATAGATCATACTGATTCAAATGTAATGATAGGATGATTTGGCTAGAATCCGCCATTAGAGAAAATCTCTATTGAATGAATAATATTCCCGGATATATTACACTGCATTATAGTGGAAAATTTGCAGATAGATTTGTAATAGTACTAGTGAGTTATGTAATCACATTAGGTTATTAAGGAAACAAAAAACTAAAACAATCCACTCATTCAATCACTGAGGTCTGTTTGGGTCACGCATTTACCAAGGCCAAGTAGATGTCACGACCGAGAATCAAATCGATGATGAGTCATCGATTATTGCTATACATAATCATACACTAGTGGGATGGAGCGTCTTCATTTGCACTTAATGTGCAAGAGGAAAATTTAGGTGTCAATAATAACAGTCTGAGCAACTTAAAAGATGGACAGCATAAAGATTCAATGATAAGGAAACTCAAGTAAGAACTTTCGGTTTACATTATATACATTCAAACTTAAAGAGAAGAACTCAAAATTTAATATTGAATGATCCATGGTTTAAAGACATTGGAAAAGGGTACAGGAATTTCGAATATCTTTTCCAAACTTCAGAAAATTGTTGTTGTTACAATCCCAAAAGACATTGACAAATAATACAAAACATGTATATAAAATGAAATAATAGACTAAGTAGGAACCGACGTAAGTACTTTGCTCCTTGCGAAAGTACGTAAGTTGTTTGTGGGCTTGGGTTTCCGCAATTAATTTTAGCTTTGCCATTGCAGTAGTTTAAAAACACTGTTAAAAAGAGGCTGACACAGAAAGCCTATAACTAAACTATACTGTTGACGATTACTTAGATGATGAAAATGCGTGGATATATCTACTGCTCAACCCTGTACAAGATAGTAATGACTAAATGTAACTTGTTATAGGTATTATTTTGATACGAGCAACCGCGGAGTTTTTATTGCTGGCTCTTCGCGGTAGGAACAGCTTTCCAAACCAGCACTGAATATGATGAATCAGAAACACTTGTTTACAAGTTTACCTGAATAAAGAATCATAAGAATTTTGAAAAAATAACAATTTAGCTACATGAAAAAGCGATTTTAATAACAACAACTAAAATATAATATGAATAATCAAATAAACGATTTTCATAGTCCTTAATAAAGTCACAGTTACTCAAGATAAAAGAAAAGAAAAGTAACTGACATTAAATTAATAATTTCTTACATATTCATAGTATTATGATCGTCATAAAATGCACTATAATTCAACTAAATTATTCACAACTAAAGCGTTTATATTGATTATAAAACACAATCCGAAGTGCTTTCTAAACTGCTACTTAAGAATTATATTTCTTTTAATACGGCTGATAGGATTTTGGGAGGTCATAAGGCGTGGACGACTTGAAATCTAATAAATACAATATTAATAGTCATTTTTATAGCGTGTAGAGAGAAAGTTGATATATGTCACTTGGGCTTTGTATTATGTAAGAAATTTAAAATTCATACAGCTGGTTTGAAATACGACGTCGCCAGCTCGTAAGAGCATTGAGTACTTTTTAAAGTGTATTGTATTTACAATCTAATGTGATGAAAATCTTTAATCTTGAAAGAAATTTATTAAAAACCTGTATTCAAGGTTTATTTTATAAGTTACTAGCTGTGCCAGAGGCTTCGGCCGCATGGAAGTCAGCGTATCACATTTTTTTTCTAAAATTCAAATTTTAAAGATAAAACTAGTTATTGTGAGTTAACCATAAGAGATAGAGACATGCTTTCGACCTGTGTATAGACACAGGATTCACAGTAAGAGAACCCTTTTCAAAGGTGTCAGCTGCAGCAATAATGGTGAAAAAGTATGAGAAGTGACGTATAAATAATGTTGGTAATAAATAATCACTTAAAATGCTCGTATCTAAGCTCAAGATCCCTAATATCTGAGGTTAATCATTCTGAAACCCCCTAATTTCTAAGTTGATGTAAAATTTGAAAAGTTTTTTAGAATCCTCAACTTTACTGCTGATCCGGAAAATTGCTTAAGCTGAGAATAGCCAATACGAAACTCCACGGTTGCTCTTTTAAAACTGTAACCCTTATAACTAATTCCTTGTTGTCGTTGCTATGTTTTGTACGGTCCGAATATAATTATATCGCATACCACGCAATTTTATCATATATAAATGATCAATCTTCGATAATATAATAGCCTTTATTGATGATTCCACATGTATTAAGAGGACTTAATACATGTGGGATCATTCAAAAGCTAATAAGTCTGCGAATAAAAATGAGATGCAGATCAATTGAATTAAAACCTTGACACCTCACGACACATATTTAGAATTCCAAAAATACATGTGACTGAATAATACATCTCGTTCCCAGGTCTTGGCTAGATCTATTAAGATGCGAAGCGCGAAGGGCTCGCTATTGGCAGGGTTTCCAATTGCTTGCATCATAAAACGGGATTTTATTTAGGTGCTTACTAAAAGTATCGTAGGGTCAAAAATGGTAACAGAGATTATATTCCTGTATTTCATTTTCACATCCTAGGCGATAATTGACGATATTTAAGCACTTAAGTTGGAAAAAGCAAAATTATGGGTACAGCTTGTATAAAATATAATCTGAGTATACCGAATTGTGATAGCCGTGACGGTCAAGCTGTGAGACCGTGTGATCATCGTTACCAGGGGGTCAGGGATTGTTACGAATGCTTATTATTTATCGCGCGCAATTCAGAAAACGAGAAAATCATGAGGAAATATGTATATCTATGAACATAACCTACAAATTCACATTGCATAAGCGCGACTAAATACCGATCCTTCTTTCCAAAATTAAGAGAGGAGGCCTTTGCAAGCAGGATTTTAACAGACCCTCATTTAAATGGAGTTTTTAAGACTGACGAAGTTGTTGAAAGTATTTTTGCCTATTACGTTCTAAGTAGACTTCAGCAAACAACTTATATTATTAATTTCTTTAATAGATTTTGTAGTCACAAGAAATTTGTCCTTTTCGTGAGGGTACCCCTGTTTTCACGGGTGTCTTATACATTCCGTATAAATCCTGGATAAAATTAAATGTTTGGTATCCTTACCTGTAGGACTTCATTGGCATGCGTGTCACGATAGACCGATTGTTTCAGCAAATGCCCTTGTGGGGCATTGGCTTTAACTATGACGTGAATATATTTCGCTTTTGATTTCTTCGTAATAGAAATAATTGTAGAGCTGAGATTGAATAAATTATAACATAAAATAACACGATTTCCTTATCGAAAGTAGTGTATATAATTGTAATATTCAATATAAAAGTAGTTATTGTGAGTTAAGCATAAGTGATAGAAATTTGCTGTTGTGGACTTTTTGTAGATAATTCTCTAGTACATTACTTAAGTGTGTCTCTGTTGGTTTATGCGACGCACGCGATTAAAGCTCCCAGCAGGTGAGAATTTTTTTACAACTGCGCGACTTCATCAACATAATTTATATAAATCCGCTATGCACTATTATCCTTAAAATCCTTAAACTATCCGGAAGAATTACACTACCCTTTAATGAAGACCGTACAAAAGATTCCATACGTGGATTTTGAGAAAATCGATCACATACAAATTTTGGGGACTTTGTTTTATAATGAGTATAGATAAGGTCAGACTTCACGAATGATAATGAAGAGGAAAACTTGTTGTGTCGTCTCCACTTAGCGTGGGACAAGATTAAAAACGACTAAATTACGACTGACCTAACCTCTAAAACTCGAAGAAAACAATTTCGCATGTAACGCTGTAGACTCTGCTGATTAATTCAGACTCCATATAGTAAACCAACGATACGCAAGTGAGAAAGAAAATAGGTTGCTCCTAATTCGCATTTTAGGGATTATCTCAGCTTGATAGCAATCTCTGGGTCACAGAGTTATGATAAGCGTGATAGCTCATAATAATATGAGCTATGACAAATATGGGTCAGATTAAATACCCTGATTATAAGGATTACGCTAAGTGGACGATTAAAGGAACGATTGTTGTGAGTTATTGAGTATCTTAAATAATTGATAATAGCAACAGCTCTGAGCTTTTATATTTAGTGTCATACTACTTGATCATGATCGAGGTTAGTAGGATAAAGATAACATATTGTAGGTCTCCTTACATTTAGAAGGCTTTAAGTGTTCCTTAAAATTCTGAATGCTTGAAATGGGACTAAAAAGCTTTGCGATACAACGCGGAAACGCTGCCAGCATTCTTCGGACCATTTCACGTGGCAGGATTTGTATAGTACTAGCGTGTAACATATAAATAATTAGCAGTTGCAAGAATCTTTAAGAAAAACAATACTTTGTAGGCATCTTTTTCGGTTATATAATTTTACTCCTCTGCCAACTAAGAGTTCTGACGACGTCAAATTTATTTCAAGCTATAATCTAGAGACTCTCCGCCGTGTAGTATTCGGCTAAGTAGAATTAACCTCCCGCATTACCTACTAAGTTAAGTTTTAAGTACTAAGGCGACTAAGTTAAGTTGACCCGTTGTGTGGTAACTGGCTGAGTAGATTAGACCACCGACGTGTCGTAAAAGGCGTCTAAGGAAGTTGACGTCAGGCAGGCAGCCGGTCATAAAATAACTAGGCAAACCATGCAACAACATCTTTAAAACGTGTTGTGCCGACCCCACTTAGAGTGGTATAAGGGTAGGAAAATGATGAATAACGATGAATCTTCTAGACTTTAAAGATTGTTAGGACTTTTAATGCGTTTTATGACGATATTACGAAATAATAGTAAGGAAAATCAACATCATTATCATCATCCTTCTGCCCTTATTCCACTCTAAGCGGGGTCGGCACAACATATTAAAATTATCAAATGTCGTTGTCAAAGGAGTTGGCATTTTACGGCTGGCCTGCCTGACGTCAACTTACCTTAGTGGCTTTTTACGGCACCTCGGTAAGAAATGAGGGTGGTCTATTCTACTCAGCCGGACACCGGCGGTAGAGTAGTAAGAAAAATAGAGTCAGGAAACTAAAATATCTCGAGTTAAATGAACGTTTAACAGAACTACTCTGTTCAATCATTTAATGAGTAACTTTATGGGTCGAACATGGCTAAACGATCCGATCTTATATATTAGAGGATACATGGCAAACATTAACACTTTTTTACCACCTCACTGACAGTTGAAGCACCTATACGAAATTCCATACCACATAAACTTGATCGTTTTATTTATTTTTATACTAACATGAACTCGTACAACGCCGCGAATGGGGTCATAAACATTTGCGTTGAGATGTTTGGACTTACGATAAAATGTTACAATAAATACGGCTTTTATTGGTGCCAATATCTGCTTGTAATGAAGGTTATTGATCCCTGCCGACCCATTTTAAGGAGACAAAGCGGTTTTATTCCGTTGACAGTTTTCTACATAGGCAAGATCCAGATAAGTGATGGTGCATTTTAAGAAGGATCACGTTAGTCTTGAAGAGATGGCAATTTTTAAGTCTTTTAATAATATCATACACAATTCGCGATGATCTATTGTAAGATAGATGACGTAAACGTAGAAGTTTTTTTTATTATTAAATTACTTTTACAGACATAGACTAAGACGAAAAAACAATAACTTTCCCCTATTAAAATGTTATTGGTTAGTTAAGATCAATCACTATAAAATAATTACAGTGTGTGATAAAGATAAGAAAACTGCTACATTATTCGCACAGCTGCAACGAAGGAGCAATAGTAAAAATCTGTTAGCAATAAAGTTCAATGACCGTTGTTGACCTATTTTAGTATTTTAGATGTAGCTTCTTCGTTTACTTCGACAAAGTAATAAAAAGCGAACACGCGAGCGTAAGATACAATTTTGTCAAATTGTACAGACGCCTTCCCGCGAAGGCTGCGATCCGTAATGGGAGACATTAAAACGGAACGGGGTAATTGTTTGCTGACATGCAAACTTAAACGGTCCGCTGGGTTTATAGGATAGTGTTGCCAGGTTTTATTTGATTTATTAAGGACAAACTATAATTCCTATGGACAGGACACATGCTCAGGGAAGAGAAATGAACAAGATTGGTAACAGAATGGTATCCGCGTGACAGTAAAAGGAGCAAGGGAAGACAAACAATACGATGGGATGATGATATAAAAAGTATGGCTGGCCCAGTATGGACAAGGATTGCTAAGGATAGGACAAAATGGAAAGCTTTAGAAGAGACCTTTGTCGTAGGACAAGCTGAAAAGAATAAACCGGCAACTTAAAAAAAAAGAAAAGTTTAGATGTATGTAATTAAAGTAATTGTTTAAAAGGATAAGGAAATTTATGTTACAAATTTCAGCAATAAAGGCTTATTTATTATTATTTATTATTTATAATTCCTATCACCAGAAAATTTACTTCCTTGATAATAAAACAAACAAATAATGAATTGCATTAATTCTTGTATGCTTTGGTGATCTAGAACTCATAGCTTTAAGCGTTTTTTGTGTAGGAATGTAGACTGTGTTAAGCATACGAGGAACTAATAAATCACTTAATAAAATTACTTTATTGCCATAAGTCAATGAATACCTTAATACACGCAAATGCTTCCTTAATAGTGTGAATAAGAATTTCAGTTTTATTAATGACAGTGCGATGCACTTATAAGTGCTATAGTATGTTTGTTTGATCGACATTCATTTATATCCAATCTAGAAACGAATGTCTCTTATTTTGAATATAAATAGTTATAGAGCTTGAGGATTATAAAGGCTAACAATCACCGGCAGAAAATAGTAAAAATAAACAGGAGCTTGACAATTACCTACTTTTGTTATGGTATTCACAATAATATCCAAGTTTAGTCTTAAAATACCTATGTAATCAGTAATCTCACTTGTGAAATACTACGAAAACTAAATATAGCAAATTTTTGTTGTTTTCAAACAAATCTTAACTATAATATATGCTAGGAAGACATTATAGTGCTGTTTAATTCAATATAGCATTCATTACATCGGAAATACAAAACTTTTAATACTTTTCCCACAATACTCCTTCTCTTGTAAGGAATCTGGCATCACTAATTTCTAATGAAAAATTAGGATTGCGACCAATATATTTTGCAGCTCTTTTGGGTGAAATTCATCCAAGTAAGGCGCGTGAAATTAACCTAATGTAACCTCATGTATTTCATGTAGACAAATTCTACATCCAATCGTTCCAGAGATGTAATTTCTGTCTGTATTCTTGACAGGTAGAAAGGTGTATTTAGATATTAAGGCATTCATTACATTACTTGATCTGTTATGTTAGGTTTAAGAGGTAACATGGTGAAAAAGCCAATCTAAGAAAGGTTAGATTAGAAATATCATAACCCCCATTTATAATAGATTTAAGCCAAAAATTTTAATGATTACTTTATAACTATCTTATTGCTCTCTCTAACTAGATTTACGCTGGATTATGACTGTACAGTTTAAGCACGTCGCAGGATTGATGATCTTCTAGGTGAGCGTAGAGAAGTTCCAAGCCGGAATCTTTCTATCGCACGCTAATACCCATGCTAATGTTAAAATAAGAATTGGTTTAATCACAGATAAGGAGATCAATGTAGCGCCTGCAGACACCCGCTCGATTGACAACCGAAATAAAAAAAGACACAAAGTCGTTGCTTCCGAACGAAGAAATAGTATATAACGTGGAGATCTCTATAAAGACTATGTTCGCCAATTAACGTTAAAGTGAGAGAGACGCACCCTATTTTGTATTTATTTTCCATTAGAAGTTATTGACGTCAATATCATTTAATTATTATACTAAAAAGGTGTCCAATGTTACCGAAGGCTAGTGACCCAAATTGGCTGCGAAAATCCGAAAATTCTAAGGAATGCATGTATGCAACAGTTGATGCGAGCTCTCAGACGAAAATGAGAATTTACCTTTGATAATACAAGTTATTTAAATGTTACAAATTGAAGCATAACGGACAGTCAATATAAGGTCCTGTTACTGAGGACAACACGCATAAACCAGTACACTCATGTCGAATGAATGTCTATTCATCCATTTAGTCTAAGGGCCTGAGCCTACAGTTAGCCTCTTCAACGGTACCTCTTCGCCCCTCCAACTACGAGTGAGTTATAAATCATATCTTGACATGTATAGTAACGGTGTGGGTAATTTTGCACTAGACGGATTAAGTACGTTTCGTTCCGCAGGTTCGATTTCTTTTAACAGAATTAGATAAAGGACGTTATATGACACTTTGAAAAGCCTTTTTCATCATTATCTTTTCATCATTAGTTTCTGTCCACTGTTGGACATAGGTCTCTCCAAAAGCATGCTACTGAGCTCAGACTTCAGTTCATCGTTTCCAACCAGCTACTCTGCGGATATCATCACTCCACCTAGTCGAAGGACATCCTACAAACGTTTGCCAAGGCGCGGTCTCCACTCCAGAACACGACTATCTCAGCGGTTGTAGGTTCTGCAACAATAGTGACCGACCCACTGCCATTTAAGCTTGCTAATCCTTTGGGCTATGTCAATTACTTTGGTTCTCTGTCGGATCGCTTCGTTTCTGACGGATCACTTCGTTTTTTTCAGATCACTTGGTTACTGTCGGATCACTCGTTTAAACACTTCGTAAAGTCTTTTTCAGTGCGTGACAAATACTCCGTCCATAATTGTTAAGGTTAAAAGTTTGTTTCCGTTAGCTGAAATTAACCATACTGCATCGGAGAATGCAGAGCCGGTAGATTTAAGTAATTGTGATACGAGGAAATGTGTGAGGAGTGCACTAACGCTGCGTTTTCCGAAATTGAAATGCGTATACAATTAATTACACTTACTTCGTCAGTTCGGTTTAAATTTCTGACCATGGTAAAGAAAGTATACTAAACGATATATAACAATATAGCAAACCGATAAAATATTACAGCCTCGACCTATTGGAAAGATAACAATTTTAAAATCATAATATGTAATAGACAAAAATTTACATCTGTATTATTTGAAGGTAAATATATTTTAATAACGGTCAGTTGTGAGTAAAATGTTTTGCCTTCTACCAATAAAAGGTTACAGGACCGTGCGTCTAGCTATGGTTACATTTGTTTAGAAGAAACAATCTAACATACGAAATATTTTGGATACTTCAAGTAGAGGGAAAATATGATAATACCGAAATATGTCCAACATGTCGTCCCTCATTACCAAAATTACGTACTTTGTGTGGGCAACTATAAAAAAAACAAAAAAAATTATGCAAGCGAGACCAAATAACCTAAATTGCCGCTCATGGTCCACCAAATGACGCGTTTGAGACAGCATAATTGTACATAAGGATGCTGAGCTGTGTTAATTATAAAAAAAATAATAACTTGCTGATGTACCCGAAATGATATTTTGAATACAAGAAATTAAATAATTTCAATACTTAAAACATAAAAATCAATACAATACAATACAATTCAAATATTCTTTAATGTAGAAGAATAATAACAGCACAGCTTCTAATTCAAAACAATTAAAGAAAATACAACAAAAATAAGATAAAAAAACATAAGAAAAACATTGTACAATTGGCGGCCTTATCGCTAAGACAGCGATCTCTTCCAGGCAACCATTTTATAACAAGAGACATACATACAAACTTGCAAAGCAGGCAGTAGGTGCGAACGGAATAAAAATACATATAAATATAAATTAATAATACTTTAAAATAAAATAAAATTATAATATAAGACAATCAATTATGTATAATATTCTGACAGAATCAAGATCAAAATCATTAAAAATCATTATTCTCCTACCTTTATCCCACTCTAATTGGGGTCGACACAACTTTATTTTTATCATGTTTTAACTTGATTTGACTAGTTAATTTACGACCGGCCACCTGCCTGAGGTAAACTTACCTTACGCCTTTTACGACACCTCGGTAATAAATGAAGGTGGTCTATTTAACTCATCCGGATACCATACGACGGATAATAAATACTCCTTGCGATATCGCTCTAATCTCAATATGTCGTACGAATTTTAATTAAATATTGGTTAATACATAAATGACAGTCGATTGCGAATATGTACTCAATTAGATTTGCAAAACAACGTTTTCCGGGTGAGCTAGTACCTATATATAAAAGATCTATCAACCTTTAACATAATTTACTTACAATCAGATGAGATAGAGATCGAGCGCGAACGCGTCATCAGTAAACAGAAGGATAGAAAATCGAGTGAGAGTTGCTAATTGAGCAAATTACCTACATATCCATCAGTCGGCTATGTCCATGTAAATCATAATTAAAACAAACATTAGAAACCAATGACAAACCATCAGTTTCTCATTAACTTTCACGGATTGTACAGTTTTCACTTTTTTCGCATTCGTCTGAACTAGCTGGTTTAATGTGGTAAAAAATAAACATGGTTAACTTCAGATAAGGAATCTGAATTCTGATATCTTAACGATTAACGCCGCTGCTAGTATAAGAAATGATTATTGATTGATACGCACTAGACCGTACTAGATACAAGCCCTAGATGACATGTAAGACTATATATGAAAACGATAGACTGAAATCAGGCAACCTATTTCAAAGGCAATAGTTTTAGAATTTATTGAAAATTTCGTGGCCAACACACTTTTTTTTTAAAGCACTGAGTTTAGACCTATAAATGAGGAAATATGGCTTGTGTAAGAGATGGTAGGCAGTTCAAACTCAGGGCAGCCATATATGAGTTTTGTATAAAAACTAACGTTCTCTATTATTACATTTAGTAAAGAAAACATGAGGAGGCCCGCATTTGGCCTTTGCCATGTGACATGTGTAACCAGTCAATCTTCATTAGACGAAAGTCAATCATAAATCATCCTTACTATGTAGTTTAATGCAATTGAAGCTCTAATCTTTCTGACCCTTAGAGAGTTTGGATCCTCGGCAATAGTATGATAAGAACCGCAAAGTTCTGGTGTAATATTGCTTGTGATTGTTACAAGTCATTACCTAACGTCAATGAAGGAAATCGCAATCAAGACAACAATGCAAAACGTTCAAGCACGCTGTTAATCTGATATCTATTCATTGACTGAATTAAAGAAATCTCTATAGATAACGTTTTTGTTCCTATCTGTGTTTGTTGTTGCGTAACGCCAAAACAATAATGGCGAGCAAAAAATTCGACGCTTGACTTTTTATATGAACTTACGCAATGATCATCTTTAATTTTTTCGCGAACCCTGTCGTGCGATTACGCGCTCCACACGCCACGAGTTTTCGTTTCCAAGTTGATCCAAATGAATCAGAAGTAATTATATTTATATAACAGCACTCGGACATTTTTTGGATAGAAAGCTAGACTATTTATCAGCCGGTACAAGAAAGGTGTTCGATCTTCCAGTTTTATTCGGTGCGAAAATCCTTGAAGCTTAAAAATAGGGATCCTTTTATATAGTGCTGATATGTAGCAAATTCTAAACCACTTTTCTACAAAAATTAATTAATTAAACAGTAACATTAATGTTGAAGCGTTGAAGAAAATAAAGCAGAAGAAAGAAAAGTTTTACAGTTAACAAAGTAGAAAAGGCAGTTGAATACAGATGAACGCTCTATGAAGATACTCATTACGAGAACTTTGGACTTTTTACAAATTTAAGAAAATTTCAGTAGACCGGTGAGTAGATTTGTCAATATTTTTTAATTTATGGTTTACTGGATATATATATATAGCTGAAGGTATAATAATACCTTCGTCGACAGCCGAAACAAATCTTGATATATTTATAAATTATTGGTATACAAGGATATGACTGCCAATTTTCAGTTTGAAATGATCGCCTCTATCGATTTTGATAATCCATTAATGAACCGGAACGCGATAACCGGTAGTAATCTAATTAAAACTGGTGCCGACAACCATTTCGATACAGACTCTTGCTGGAGTATGATTTATCGCGTTGATCCCGTTCTAACGCTTAATTGCCGCGAGCTAATGTTTATAATAAACAAATCGTGGCCTGTTCCACAGATTTATCTTCCTCGTGCTTATGATACGTCTATTATCTGAATTAATATTTAGATAGATTATTAGTTAGATACCAATGAATAATCTGTTTCGTTTCACCAGGTTTGTCTCCCTGCCTTCGTTATTCTTGGCATGCTAGAAACTTACAAAAGAATCTGTTAAGCTAGACATACTCGTAGATCCGAAAAATCTCTTGAGATATGACATACGCAAAGTTTCATTTCAGTGCGTTTCATTTCAGTCATTTTGTGCGTTTTCTACCGCTTCTTTCATGGGGAGTGTTCCAGTGAGCTACACGACCTGATTCCTGCCGCCAAATTCCATTACCGCACTGTACGTCAAAGGTTACAATATCATCCTTACCATCTGAATGCGTGGCGATTCCACTACAGTGCGGTTTTCCAATAATTTTATTCCGCGCACCACCACTTTATGGAATAATCTCCCTCTAGCAGCGTTTCCGGATCGGTACGACATAAATACCTTCAAAAAGCGTATTTTCCACCTTTTTAAAGGTCGGCAGCCATCCTATGTCATAAAAAAAGTGCCTCCTGAAACGTGAAGGTTGCCAGTCAGGTACATATATATTCCTTACTATTTCCATCACATCTAAGGCCATCACAATATGAAGAGGTGACTAATAATCGTATAAAAATAATAACGTAAATAGTAATAAAGAATATGAATTAAATCAAAATTTGTTTGTAATCATAAACATTATACATAAAATTACAAATCACAAATTATACGATATATGCATAAAATAGTATAAACAAAAAATTAAGTTATTTATTGGGTAATTGGGTAAAAAATAATAACGATTCCAGAGTCTTTCGTATTCTCCATCTTATCTCCATCATCTACACTCTTGTCACTGAATAAAGTCTTCAGTTTGACTTCACGCAATAACGCTGTATTTGTTAGCGTATATTTAACGAAAGTTTTAACACTGCCTCACGTGTGCGCACTTCACTTAATTTAATGATATAAAAGGAATGTACACTATAAAGCATCACATAATAGCCATTAACAGTGCAATTAAGAATACGCCAACATTCCACGATAATTAAAAACATTAATCAAATAAATTATATAAAAATGAGTTTCACATGCTCGAGATTTTCGCTCGTCACACTCTTTTGTAAGGCATCCAGTACACGATAACCTTATTTATTTATATTAACATCAAAAATCATAAAAAGACTTAAGTTTATATCATATACTATATTTCAAAATAATAAACACTACAATCTACGATATACATTGATACATAAATACACACATTTAGGCACTTACATGCAACATGCATTCACACAAACACACATACAATTACACGTACAAACACTGATTAAAGTCTGTAGCGGAATATATTTTGAATGAAACAAAAAGTAAACATCTGTAACACAACGTAACTCATGTATTTTCTTGACTGCTATAACAGATGGCGCAACCAGTACTTTACTCCGCGCTATAAAAGTGCTTTTGCAGTTACATACTCGTAAGAAGCCCCCATACAAAATGTTCGTTGGATCAACATTGCCTACAAATTCCGCTGGTTCAAAGTGCATCCTACTGGAACACTAAGCCTAAGCAACATTGTAAACTGTTCATCTTCTGGTACATCCATATTCGGAATGCTGTGTTCGCGATGCTCTCCATACAAGCGGCAATTAAAATTGAGTTTGATTGTTTATTTGTTATTAGTTTATTGTTAAATTTACTAGTCTTGGTCAATTTGCGGGGCACCCAGCAATACGGGTTAACACTTACTGCAGGGGCCCTTGCTATTAGGTTATAATGAATTTTTATAATAAAGTAATAATAAAATTATTTTGCTATAATCCGCGATACAGTAAATAGAAAATATATATAGTGCTAAATGTATAGTGGACTATCTGTTTTTTCACACCCGATACATGCAGGATTGGTGGAAAACACATGCACAAATCTCCACCACCACAATACGCAAGCACTACACACGTTCACTATCACAAACTCAACAATCGTTTCGCCCCGCAACCGAAGCATCATCAAATGATAAACTCCATGACAAAATCGCAAAGCGATCACTAAAATTATTCTCAATTTCATTTTCATTTTCATATATAAGATCGGAGAGTCAATAGTGTACTAAATTGTATAGATTTTCATTTATCACGGGTTAAAGTTTTACTTTTTTATTCGTGTACATAACGCTTAATAAAAAATTTGACGCGTCTTACAGCCACCTTCCAGCGCTCAAACGCAACGAATTGTTCACTTTTACTTTTAACATCCTACTAAAAACAGTGATTTGACAAAAAGCTTAGATTGTGAGATAACACCGCGCGTGGGATCCGATTAACTATAGTCGATAGATTAAATAGAAAACAAATATTGACAGTGATTTAACGTTTTCTTTATATTAACAAGAAACAATATATAACTCTCGATTCTGACTCCGTACTATGTGAAATAAGAATTTTCACCCATGCGTTTTCTATTTATCATATTGATGGGTCTTTAGTTACTTTGAGTTGTATGCATAAACATGGTTAAGAGTAGTATTACAATTTCTACACTTAAGTTTATTTTTTGCAGAAGGTTTTGGCTAGGAGTACATTTTATGTAAATTGTAGTGAAGAGGTCTTGCAGTTATAAAAAACTCGCCTGTTGGGAGCTTCAGTATGGGCCGCGTATACTATAAAAAAGTCCGCGACAGCATGTCCCTATCTCTTACGATCTAATTTATGGGGGAAATTTTGCGACACAATGATTTACACGAAGGCGACACCGCAGAGCAAGTTAAATATTAATTTCAACACCCTAATCTTGCTTTTGACAGGTTAGGCACACCACGTTTATTTTTTAAATCTCTCCAATCGTTTCTTAATACTGACGTTACTCCTGTCATATACATTTTTCCTTCACCGAAAAGCGTGTGATAAATTTCAGTAATCAATGAGAGACATAAGTTTTAACTGAAAAATAATTGGTGCCTGCCCGGAGTTTGAACTCGTAACCCCCTCTTAACAATCACACAATTAACTATATCAAATCGTATGTAAATTATGATACACATTGTTGTAAGGTCGAAAAGGAGTAATTACAGAGTCCTTCAATGACATCTAATAAATAATAAAGGAATCATTAATTATATATAATTGCTTTATGTAATTATCAACCACTGGTAATTGCATATAAATAATTCAATTTATATGCAATTTACCTAAATGTTTTTCATTTATCTCATTGAACTAAATTTATGTTTCATTTATATTGTAGTTGAATATTCGTATGTTAGAGAAACACGAAATCAAAAAAGGTTTTGCTAGATGGATGGAAAGAATTCGTAAAACCATGAAAAAAATTCTACGAGTCCAATTTTAAGTCATACGGCATCAGGAGAAAAATGTAGAAATCACATGTTGAAACAGCCTTATTGGTATATATTTTCCTCTTGTCTATCAACAATTTGTCTTGTTGGCTCTAACTGCCTTAATAGCGATGCTGGGCTGAGCCAAGATCAAGAACTTGCGAAAAACGGAGAGGCGAGTGTAGTAATTTCCCTAGTCTCTTATGAGGACAGGCTACGGTTTGGAATAAAAACGGAACACAGAATAGCATGCCGTCGAGTATGGCGGAAAGCCAAGACTGTCCAACTTCCTATATGCTGTTCTTACCTTTTCACCGGCAAAAACGTTGTCTCTAGCTACTACAATTTTTGATGATCATAACGATATAGGAGGTATATAACGCTATATTTCCGGTAGGTCGCTTTGATAAGAATATTTTTAAGACAATAAAATGAGAACAAGTTACCCCTTTCTCCAAAATAACTGCTAGTATATACCTGGAACAAAAAATATATTGTTAGAACTTTTTGTAGAAATGCTTATTAGGACGGACTTTGTCTCAAAGGTGCAGGTTTTAAATCAAGCAAGAATTTAATACAAGCGGATATTAATGATCGTCGTGGTCGATCGGTCATGACAAGAAAAATTGTCTTTCTAGGATTTTGATACCCATTTCATCTTCTAATCTTAGAAAGACAGATGTACAAGGCATGTAGAGGGCAACTAAATTTAAACGGTTCTATAAATTAACTTAGATGCTGTTAGAATAAAAACAGATATTTTTCTTCTGCTCACGTAATAAATCTATATCGAATAGCGACATGATGATTTTTAGTAGGAGACGATATCACCAGAGTACTATTTAAAACAAATCAGCATATTTTCGTCCAGCTAAAGGAACATAACAAGCTGTTTAATTAATAATAAGCTTGGTAAACATAATAGCTTATAATCGATAGCAATTTTCACTTGTTACTGTAAATGATTACCCCATTATAAACAAGCTGAACGCACGACTTTCCCCGTGTTTACAAGTGGGCGAGGCCGCACCTAAATCAAAGCGAATAAATAAATCTGAATTGACTGATTTATTATGATACAGACTAAGTTGTGGAGTGAAAATTGTATTTAAATTGTGGCGTTGAGTGTTTTAGTTAAGACAAAGGTGGGTGACTACGGCTTTGTTTATGGTCAGTATATAGATTATGGCGTATAGATCTGTAGAGTATATAAATAAATATATGGGGCACTTACACACACGGTCGTCCATCCCCAAAGTAAGTAACTTAATACATGTGTTATGAGTGAAATGCAACTGGTGAATATACTACATATTTAATTTTAAATACACACTTAAATACAAATACACACCCAGGCTCGAGGAACCAACAAATTGTTTATAGAAAATGTTGGCCCTCGACGGGAATCGAACCCGCGACCCGCGGAGCTGAAGGCAGGGTCACTACGAAGTATGCCAACAGGCCACTGTGTGTGTGTGTGTGTATGTTAAGATAAGTTTATTAGTCTGTAAGTGATGCATTATTTCGAATAAATATCCCGAACAGATCCCAAAGTGGGATAAGTATGCGTTTCTGTGCAATTTTTTAACATTTTATTTTTTAACTAAGATTAATGCTTGTTTGTACAATAAAGTTATACAATAACAACTTTATAGCAATAAAAAAATGTATTATACAACGTATAATAATATCATTGCTAAGTAGTGACCCTGCGCACGAGCAATTACTGCAGCAACGAGATATATTACGTGATGCCGGCGTTGTGTTGACAAATCGCGACTTTCGCTGAGAGCGCAGGTGGGCAATTTTAAACGTATTAACTGAAATGATTGTTTTTTATTATCATTACTTGGTAGTAGGGGAATACAGACAGTAGGCTAGAAAGCGTATTGCCTAATCATGATTAATTTGTAAATGTTGTTTTGACTGGCCGGTTACTCTGCCGTCTAAAACGCGGGCCGCAGGTTCGATTCCCGCCTAGAACCAACATTTTCTAGAACAAGCAATATAACAGAACTAACTACTTTGCTATCATCCGCACGGGTTAAGTGAATGCATGCAAAGCCAATGTGTATGAAGCAGGCAAAATCTACGCACCTTATACATGCAGGACCAGCCACCACATGTACCCCAAGGCGCAATTCACCAGCAATAACGAACAAAAAAGCAGCACACACACCCACCACCACAATCTCGACGATCGTTTCGCCCCGAAACCGAAGCATCATCAGGAGGATAGGCTTCACGACAAAAGTACGATTTTTGCCTGCTTCATACACATTGGCTTTGCATACATTCACTTAACCCGTGCGGATTATAGCAAAGTAGTTAGTTCTGTTATATTGCTTGTAATATGGAATTCCGCAAAGTAACGCCTGCTTCTATAAATCATTTTCTAGAACAATTTATTTTGTTCTTCGATTCTGGGTGTTAACATATTAATATATGAGAAAATGAAAGACGCGGAAGAAAAATCGGGGCCATGAGGGAAGTGTTGGGAAAATCGAAATGGTTAGTTACTTTAAATATTTTTACAGGTAATATAAATACGATATGATGTGTGATACCCGGCTGTGTAGAAAAGACCACCCCCCTTTCTTACCGAGGGGTCTTAAAAGGCGACTAAGGTAAAACGACCCACCGTTTGGTATCGGGTTGAGTAGAATAGACCACCCTCTTTCTTAACGAGGTTTCGTAAAATACGACTAAGGTAACTTGACGTCAGGCAGGCGGCCGGTCGTAAAATACAGAGCTAAATCATGTGACAACATGTTTGTATAGATAACAGCTATAAATACGATGTTAATTTAATTTAATTTGTGCTTCTTATTACTATATGGAAATGTCTTTAAATGTAGGTATCTACATACGTTAAAATTATTCTATGTAGAAAGTTAATTATAAAATTGATTTCTATTCTAATTAACTAACCAGTTTTTTTTATACAATCTAAAAAGAAAATAAAAAATTTTTATCTCGTTTAAACCGTAATTTATGTTTATTTCTTTATTGTATATACATATAAATAGTTAGATAAGAGAAAAAAAAGAAAAAAATAGCACATGTCCAAAGACAGTCCGTCTTTGGACATGCTATTTTTTTCTTCTTTTATTTATCCCTAAAAGTGATCTTATCCATAATTTATAGAATTAGGCGTTACTTTGCGGAGATCCATAATACAAAAGTAATAATAAAATTATTTTGCAATAATCCGTAATGTATCGTGGATTATAACAAAATAATTTTATTATTACTTTTGATCTTAGCCACTCAAACTTTGAGTGATAGAAGGAAAAGGACAAGAAGTGAAATACAGGTAATATAGAAAGAAAGAAAAATAATAATAACGAAAAACTATGTACCCAGATTAATATTTGCACTAGAGACAATACAATAAAAATGGAATATAGTAAATTTAATTATTTAATTTACAAATTAATTATTGTTAAATAAGTAGATGGAAAAAAGATGCGACTAATATATAATTACTTGAAACAAATATTTTCTAGTCTAGTAACTTCATTCAAAAAACAAATTATAAAGACAAATTCTGTGTAATTCTAGATTTAGAAACACATATTTTTTTCAAGTCAGTAGTCCTTAAAGACATTTCGTGCGGTTGCTGAAAGACATATGTGTTACAGAACAAGAGTGTATGCTTAGTTTTGATGTACTATCCCTTTTTACCAGCGTACCTATCCAGGATTGTCTGGAGGTAATAAAACGCAAACTACAGGAAATGAATATCCCTGCGGTATATCTAACATTACTACAGCACTGTTTAGACTCGAATTTTTTCCTGTACAGAGGCCAATATTACCTTCAGATAGATGGAGTAGCGATGGGAAGTCCGGTCGCTCCAGTGGTTGCCAACCTGTGGATGGAATATTTCGAAGATCGGGCTATTTCCACTGCACCTATACAAATTAAAATTTGGAAACGGTACGTTGATGATAATTATGCTATCCTGCAAGGAGGGCAGCAAGAAGTGAAATTAATTCTGAGTCATTTAAACAGCATTCACCCTAAAATGTCATTTACGTACGAGATGGAAAAAGACAGAGGCTTACCATTCCTGGATGTCCATATAAAAATACGTTCTGATACATCGCTTGGTCATTCTGTGTATCGAAAGCCTACACACACGGACAGATACTTACACGGCTCGTCTCATCACCATCCACGCCACCTGACATCAGTAGCCACGTCCCTTACCAACCGCGCTTATGACCTCTGCGATGATCTACACACTCAGAGTGAGCTCGACCACGTGCGCAGGGTATTACGGTGGAATGGTCACAACACTTCAATGCAGAACATACAACGCAGACGAAAAGAACGTCCTTTGGAGGTTGAAAGACAAAGGGCTTTCCTTCCTTTTATAAGACGAGTGACTGATAAAATAGAAAGAATACTCAAACAGCAATATAACATCAAGACTGTGTTCACTCCTTTACAAAAGATAGCCCATATGATGCGGTCTTCAAAGGATCGCTTGCCGTACCAGTGTCCCGGTGTCTACAAGGTTGACTGCAGCTGTGGAAGCTCCTACATCGGGCAAACAAAGAGATCCATAGGCACCCGTGTCACAGAACACATAAAAGCAGTCAAAAACAACGACATTTTAAAATCTGCGATCGCCCAACATGTTACACAAGCCGGAACAAATCACTGGATAGAACTTCACAGCCCGAAAGTTCTTTCCACTGATCGCCACTACATACCGAGGATAGTTCGCGAAGCCATTGAAATTAAAAAATATAAAAATTTCAATCGCGAAGACGGTTTTAGATTAGCGAACATGTGGAATCCAGTAGTAGAATTGTGTAAAACTCAGAAACGGCGCCAAAATTCAAAATTTAAAAGTGACGTTGTGAGTGTAGTATGCCGAACAATCCGTGACGCACCGATAAAAAGAACGAGACGGAGGGTAGTTAGATACTGCCCCTAACATCACAGCTTGACGTACCGCCTACCTGCAGTTCCGTCGTGACCACGATCCATGCAACTGGGTCGAAATATCGGCGAATCAAAAACAAATTACCGTGGTATGTACCCGAAAGTAATAATTTATAACCATTATTATTTGATCTCTTACTATATATATTTATTTACAACAAAAATGTACAAGTTATAAAAAAAAAGTAAAAAAGTCTGTGCGACAGAGACAATGCTCTATGAAGCAAAACCTAGCCGATTTCTCTCTCGATGTGCATTATTTATTGCCGCGTACTATATACTATACAAACATGGCCCTAGGGTCTCAACTGCAAACGGCACAAATATATAACTCTCAATGAAAGATGCGAATTGACGATGCAAAGCTGTGATAGCCCTGCGGTGAGACAGTGCGACTCTTTCAAGGGGAACATGAGTTGAAACCCGGGCAGGCACCAATGAGTTTTTCTATTAAAACTCATGTGTGTAATTGATAATTGCAATTTATCACACGCTTTTCGGTGAAGGAAAACATTGTGAGGGAACCTGCATATCTCTAGAGAATTCTTTTGATATGTGTAACCTACCAATCCGCATTGGAGCAGCGTGGTAGGTCTTAGCTCCAACCCTTCTCTCCAGAAACGGTGAGAGAAGGCCTATGCCCAGCAGTGGGATTGTAGCAGGCCGCTAGTTTATAATGAAAGACGCATACTTCCACCGTTAGAGTGTATTATATTATGGGTTGGTATAAGAAAGTCGAGCACACATCACAAAGGAGTCATAAAAGGCGACTAAGCTAAGTCGACGTCAGGCAGGCGGCCGCTCGTAAAATACGTAGCCAAATCATGCGACAACATGTCTGTAACATGTTGTGCCGACTCCACTTAGAGTGGGATAAGGGCAGGAGAATGATGACAATGATGATAGAGAATAGAGGCATTTCACACAAAAAACCTGCAGCATTTTTTTTTTATTTTTTGATGATTAGATTTTATTTATTTATTTATTTAGTTTATTTGTTTGCTAGCTTTGTCAATTCCTCGACCAACATTACACTATAATACAAACCGTCATCGCACTGCACTGGCACAAGAAAATCGCGACTATTCGTTACGTAATTAAAGCTTTTCGATTTTTATTTTAATCTCAATATAATCCTTATCGAATTCGTCATCACGATAATTGACAGACGTCAATACTAATGTATTGGTAATGAACTTACGTAAGCGATGAAAGCAGCGAAACTTGTATGGAGATAATGTTATTTAACGGAGAAATTTGTTGACGAGGTCATTAGGGAGTCGGAGATGATGCATTCAACTCGTATTTTGTTAGAACACTTTTGCGAATGTCTCCAAAGATCATACTTAGAGTCATGATTTGGCTACGTATTTTACGACCGACTGCCTGACGTCAACTTACCTTAGTCGTTTTTTACGACCCCTTGGTAAGAAAGAGGGTGGTCTTATACTCAACCGGATACCACACGGTGGGTCAACTTACCTTAGTAGCCTTTTACAACACCTCGGTAAGAAATGAGGGTGGCTATTCTACTCAGCCGGATACCACATGGCGCGAAGATCATACTTAGGATATTCATTTATTTATTGGGTTCATTACAAATATTTACACCAATACATTGACAAACTAACTCGTATAAATAGAAACTTAACCTATCATGCTCCTACCCTTGTCCCACTTTAAGTGTTTAAAAACATGTTGTAACGTGTTTTGGCTAGTTTTACAATCATTTTATGACCGGCCGCCTGCCTGACGTCAACTTACCTTAGTTGCCTTCTATGACACTTTGGTAAGAAATGACGGCGGTATATTCTACTCAGCCGGATACCATATTGCGGGTCAACTTACTTTAGTCGCCTTTTACGACAACTCGGTAAAAAATGAGGGTAGTCTATTCTACCCAGCCTCAAATTATAGTAAGTAAAAAAATTATCCCTGAGTGAAGATCCTGAAAGTGTGTGTAAACAGCACAGGGTGTATTTAACGACTGGCCCGTTGGTGCAGTGGGTAGTGACCCTGCTTTCCCTTAGCTTCACGGGTCGCGGGTTCGATTCCCGCTGAGGGCCTACATTTTCTATAAACAATTCGTTAGTTTTTCGAGCCTGGGTGTATATTTGTATTTAATTATGTATTCACAATTATATATGTAGTATATCTACCAGTTGTCCGTCACCCATAACACAAGTATTATGTTACTTTCTTTGGTGATTGACTATCGTGTGTGTAAGTGTCCCATATATAAGGTTTCATTCGCATTTTTGTAATTACTTTATTTATATTAAGCATTTTTTTTTTGAAAATACAAGAAAAAAACGTAAATTACCGGAAAAGGAAACCGCCAGCTCATTTTCAACTGGTACAATATCGGGAAAACTTTCAATAAAATTCTTTCTACTTCCCCATAAATATCTCAGACCTGTCCCCCAAGTACTTAGCTAATAAGGCATTAGGGTGTAGGCCGTATATCTGTGAAAGCTCTTCCGTGTGACATGTCGCTTGAACACGTCGAACACTTTCTCATTGCTTCTTTAGGTTTAGTACGCACTGTGATTCTTAATTTAGATTTTATACTGCCATATTGACCATACATGACGAACTTTAATTTAACAACATATCAATAAAGGATTTAATGTTAGAATTATTATAATCTTGAAAGTAATTTTAATATTATCATTACTTTTGTATCACGCCGTGTGGTATCCGGCAGAATAGAATAGACCACCCTCCTTTCTTACCGAGGTGTCGTAAAAGGAGACTAAGGTGGGTGGGTGGTAAGGTAAGTAAAATACGTAGCCAAATCATGTGACAACATGTTTTTCACATGTTGTGCCGACCCCACTTAGAGTGGGATAAGGGCAGGAGAATGATGATCATTACTTTTGTATCATGAGGCTCCGAAAGGTTAAGAAGTCATCTATACATTTTAAAAAACAAAGTCCTGAAAATCAGTCTGTTTGTATGTGATCGATTTTCTCAAAATCATCTGAACGGATTATTGTACGTTTTTACTGAAAGATTCTTGAGGAAAGTTTAGGTTAATTGTACATCACTTTTATGTAAAATAAAAAAAATTAATACACTGATATACACGCGGGCGTTGTCGCTGGCAGAGCTTGTAGACTGTAAATTGAATAGAGTTGACTTTACCCAGAGAAAATCATTATTTAACTGAAGGTTATAAACCCTCGTCAGGGTAACGAATATCTGACGATTGCTGTTTTGAAATAAAAAATCAATTTATTACCTTTACTGAAAACAGATATGTTTATTATTCAGACATTAGACAATAATTGACAAACGATAGTTAATTTAATTATATCTCTGTGCTTAATCTCGAATTGGTTGGATGAGATCAGATTGCTATGTTATGAAAACTGATAGCAACAATACTAATATACTAGTTCTTTAAACAAGATTTAAGGGAGATTTATTCGAAAGAGAAATTAGCCATACAATCTTATTCTTTTCTTACAACATAAGAGATTAAGACAAATTGTTTATTTTAACGTACCAAAAGAATATTTAACACCGAATTGTTGTTATCTTTTTATTCGGTAGATTTCAGAGTAGAACTAATGGAATTTGTCGTTAAAATATAAACTATTACCTACTTATTACCTTATATATATATTATTACTTATTACCTTTTATTACTCGGACTATATTTAGTATACTTTATATTTAGTACAGTCGGGAATAATTTTAAGTTTACAGACACAAAAATAATTATGAAAAATATACGAAACGTCGTTCGGATTCTGTGAATTCGAATCACGTAATATCAGTCTCTCAAATAACATAATAACATAAAAACGACATCTTATTATGTGTAAACACAATATGGATGCACAAAAAAGGGTCAATATTTACGTCGGAGAGCAAAAACCAAACGATCGCTAACAACAAGGCTACTAATATTTGGTTTCTCCGTACTAAAAATGTTTGAGGCGTTCATAATGCGGGATAAGTAGGCGTTAATTGTGTCACTTAGCGCCCATCTTTAGTAACAGCATAATCTGGACGAAGTGAAATGTATACGTGCGCGTAAGGTAGAATGCACATGATAAATAAAAAAGACGAAAATAAATTCTCTTAATTTGTAAAATTTTTAAAAAAAGTATCGGCCTCCTCTCTGTTTTTTTTTTCGGAGAAAGGTAGGAGCTTAGACCTATCACGCTGCTCCAATGCGGATTGGTAGACTACACATATCCCTTGAATTCTTTGGAGATATGCAGGTTTCCTCACGATGTTTTCCTTCACCGAAAAGCGTGGGATAAGTTGCAATTATCAATAAAATACATAAGTTTTAAAAGAAAAACTTATTGGTGCCTTCCCTGGATTTGAACCCGTGACACACTCGAAAGAGTCGCACGGTCTCAACGCTAGGCTATCACAGCTGTTAACTTTTCTGCCCAGCAGCAAAATATTATAACTGTACTAATGAACACATAGTTTTCGAAATTCCTGTTGTATAAATACATATGTTCAAAATCGCAAACCAAAAAGACTGGTATACTCTTAGGCACATAAAAGACAACAACAAAAAATATGGTGCTAACATGTTCAGTATTTTCTATAAGTATATCAAAACAAGTATTGAGTTAGTAATTAAATACGACAGCAACAGTTGAGTTAATGAAAGAGTTTTACATTTAAGACAAATATATCCTTTTACTTAAATAAAATTTGATATAAATCTATAGAAAATAATATTTAAGAAACTCCAAAAAACTATATATATTTTTAATCTTTTTATACTGATTAAGTCATCGTATTGTACGATGAATTATTTTGTAAAAGAAAATTAGTATTTAAATTAAACGCCGCGTTTGAAGCGCTCGTTTAAAACTTTCTTCTGTATTGCGCCTTTGACTGTTCTCATGTGTGTAGTATTAGACGCCACTAAGATTCCCCTTGACTCTAAGGGCTACATAGCCGCTTCCCATGAATTAGCGATTTGTGACTAACTGGTAATCGAAACGGTGTGTTCATTCCTGTACTGTAGTTACGTAATGGCATTTGGGGTGTTGGTTTAACGAATACCGTAGACGCTGATGGCAGTTTGTTTGTAGTATCGATTTTGAAGGTTGTGTCGGTATCGATTTCTATTGATATTGGTAAAACTCGATGGACTGCTGCGTAGCGTCTAATAATTTATGTAAATAAATGTCTTACGTCAATCGAATAGTTATTTGAAAGATGTGGTTACAGCCGCGTTTGGCTTTCACGCGTTTCAAGATAAGACTACGTTATTATGATATCGCAGGGAGACTATATATCTAGAGTGATATCTAAGATACTTGAACTAGTGAGCGTTCTGAGTGCTATGCCTCTTGCTCTCATGGGATACTAAAAGTTACCCGTGGTACTCAAACCTCGCCTGCGGGGTACAAGGGTGCGTAGGAAAGGCGACAACTACCTCAATCCCCGTTGTCGTCCTACCCCGCGCCCTTGTACTCTGCAAGCGAAGTCTGAGTGAAACGGTTAGCTTATAGGACTAGGTCACTTTACTTCCCCCCTTAAAGTAATAGTAAAAAGAATTAAAGTTAAAGTTTATTTCAAAAATAAACTCAAATTTTTGAATTTAGGCTATCGTCGACTAAAAAAATTATCGTGAGTGGTATTCATAGTTAATGTATAGAAACCGGCTATGAATACGTCTTATTTACCGGGCGAGCCCGACTAGTTTATAGGCCCTGATCATGAGCCCTTTATGCGGCGTTATCGCGGCGGGATGATATTTGGGCTTGAAAGTAAACGGCCTTACCCGATATATCAGAATCGAGTATAACCGGTTTCTATACATTAAGAATAAAGTTTATTTGAATGCGGTAAAGTGTAATTTCAAGGGACTATGGCGGTAGACTATTTCTCATGAAATAAACTTAAGAGTAAAATTTCTCTAAAACAAGCAATCTCGCCAAACAAGTCGTCGAACCTTATAAGTTTTCGTAATATACCTCGACCCGAAGTAGTAAGTTGTCTTACACAGTGTACATTGTGTAAGACCACCGGCATTCCACCAAAGACGTGTTCCCGCGGCATTTCAATCAAAACGTAAAAATTACAAGCAATTAGAAAGGGTGCTGACCTCCGGCGATTACGCTGCGTTAAGTAAAAGTTTAGAGCTCTTTGAGCGAACCGTCTTAGGTATGCAACTTGGAAAGGATAACAGAAAAGAACAACCGAAGAATTTCTCGCCGGTTCTTCTGTGTAACGCTGCTCGTAACATTCCACGGGCCAACGCACTTCATTGAAGACGTAAAATAAGCGAAATATTGCATCCAATCCTAACCAACTTCCTACTTCCTACTATCCTACTAATCCTACTAATATTATAAATGCGAAAGTTTGTGAGTATGGGCTATAATAGGCGTTTGTTAAGAGAATCTATGTAATACTAAGTGTATGCAGCAAGCAACGTTCACATACCTTATAGATTTTTATTTTATTAGACACACAACACAGTTCAAAACACGATTATAAACTAAAATGTATACATATTTACCAAATTTATAGTAAAGTTACTTACCAAAATTTGTGGATGGATGTTTGTTACTCTTTCACGAAAAAACTATCAGACGGATTTGGATGGAACTTTACAGATATATAGGTTATACATCGGAGTAACATATAGGCTACAATTTGTAATGATTTTATATAATATAACGTAATACATGTCAATAAAGTTGGAAAAAATCTGGCCTCTGAGAGCTATTTCGGCGTACGCTGCCTAAACCATTAGAGTTACACAAAGATGATGTACCGCAGTATTGTTTGTCTGTAATAGTTCTAAATAAAAGTCCGCGACAGCATGTATCTATCTTTTATGCCACTATGACCAAAATTGTGAATAATAAACTTAATTAAATTAGAAACTGTGGCAGATAAATTACTAGCAAGCGAAGCCGCGGGAAAAAACTAGTAATATTAAAAATGCGAAACTTTGTGAGTCGGATGTATGTTTGATACTCTTTCACAACGAATCCACTGCAACAATATCACCGGGGTTACATATAGGCTATATAAATCCAGTTTCTAAATGAATTTGATGACAATGAAAAGCGCCATCTATTATCAACCTATCAAAGTTTCTTTATTCACGATGTGTCGAAGTCAAGTCAAATCTGACTCTTTTAGGTAGATTAACTGACTAAATATATTTGCAGAGAAATAGAGATGATATTTTTCAGATATTTACAAGATTGGAGAATGACAGAACTGGTTTATTCCAATACTACAGACCGCGCGAACGAAGTTGCAGGTAATAACTAGTTATGAGTATATATTTAAATTATAAATTACTTCTACATCAAAATCGATATATGAATGATTACATATGTGGTTAGAGAGAAGCAGAGAAAGAGATAGATAGATTATGTGAAGTATGACATGTGTATAAAAGGAATAGCCAGAATTGACGAATGGTAAGAGAAAATCATCATTCTCTTGCCCTTATCCCAGTCTAAGTGGGGTCGGCACAACATGTTTTAAGAATGTAGTAAAAAGATTTGGCTACTAATTTTACGACCGGCCGCCTGCCTGACGTCAACTTATCTTAGTCGCCTTTTACGACACCTCGGTAAGAAATGAGGGTGGTCTATTCTACCGGACACCACACGGCGGAATGGTAAAAGAAAATAGAAGCGAAAAATATATAATATAACGGAACTACTTTGATATAATCCGCGTGCTAAGCTTATATATATATATATGTATCGTAATTCATTACGATTTTGTCGTGAAGCCTATCGTCCTGAAGATGCTTAGCTTAAGTTTCGGGGCGAAACGATCGTAGAGTTTTTGGTGGTGGTTGTGTGCATTGTTGCTGGTGGAGGCGTCTTGGGATACTTGTGGTGACTTGTCCTGCATGTGTAAGGTACGTGAATTTTGCCTGCTTACACTTAGCATTACTTACATTCGCTTAACACACGCGGTTTATAGCAAATTAGTTCCGTTATATTTTCTGTAATATACGCCGTGTGGTATCCGGCAGAATAGAATAGACCACCCTCTTTTCTTACCGAGGTATCGCAAAAGGCGACTAAGGTATGTGCTGTGTGGTATCCGGCTGCACAGAATAGAATCACCCTCATTTCTTACCGAGGTGTCGTAAAAGTCGATTAAGGTAAGTTGACGTCAGGCAGGCGGCCGGTCGTAAAATACTTAGCCAAATCACGTGACAACATGTTTGTAACATGCTGTGCCGACACCACTTAGAGTGGGATAAGGGCAGGAGAATAATAATCTTTTCTGTAATATGGAATTCCGCAAAGTAACGTCAGCTTGTATAAATCAGCGAAAAACATGTTATGCCGCCCAGTTGGGCAGAGAGGGATAAGGGCAAGAGAAAATGCCGTCGGTCTTTCGTTTCTCTTAAACATAATTAACCATGCCAATTCATGACATGCAATGCAAACTGATCAATATTTTACAGAACAACTGTCCGCTCCATTTCCTTGTGGTAATGGTGAGTTGTGACCACTCGCCAGTTCCTATTCGGACCTGTATTAGGAATCAAGACAAGTCTGGCTACGATTTAACGGCAAAAAACTTACCACCGCCAATCTGGACATATTTATAGAGCCGTTTTACGTGCGCGTATTTATGTAATCAATACCAATATTATAAATTCGAAAGTCTGTTTGTCTCTTACCCCTTTAATCCGCTATATTAATACTAAAAAATTTCAAATGAAATGAAATGAAAATATATTTACTCAGCTCTATATACAAGATAAGATACGGAAAAAGGAAAAAACTAATCTAAATAACTAATCTAATTCTCTAATATCTAGTACATAGTTCTGAAAAGGTTTCATCTCAGTATTAGCTGAATGTCGAAATTAAGACATTCAGCACTAATTTTCAGATGAATCCCAACAGATGACGTCACGGACATACACTATAAATATTTATAAATTAAAACTAACCTAATCCTCTATACCTCTATATATTAACACTTATTTGGTAACTTTGAAGCAGAAATACCTCGCTTGAAGCTACAAGACCCATTTTCTTCGGGAATAGGACGAACTATTTTACATGACTTAAATAATTAAGCGTATTTTAACACTTAGGTTGATGTGAGTAAAATCTATAATTTTACGAGAGCAACAATATATTAAATAATTTATAGAATTAGGCGTTACTTTGCGGAGATCCATAATACAAAAGTAATAATAAAATTATTTTGCTATAATCCGCGATACAGTAAATAGAAAATATATATAGTGTTTAATGTATAGTGGATTATCAGTATTTTCATACCCGATACGTGCAGGATTCGTAAAAGCACATGCACAAACCTCCACCACTTCCACCAAAATACACAAGCACTACACACGTTCACTATTACAAACTAAACAATCGTTTCGCCCCGCAACCGGAAGCATCATCAGGAGATAGACTCCACGACAAAATCGCGAAGCTTTGCGATTACTTACTTTTACTTAATTTTTACTTAAACGGAGATCCATAATACTTTTGTATTATGGATTTCCGCAAAGTAATGCCTATTTTTATAAATGTGTACAATATTCTTAAACATGTCATAAACATGTTGTCGCATCATTTGACTTGTTATTTTACGACCGGCCGCCTGCCTGACGTCTACTTCCCTTAGTCGCCTTTTACGACAACTCGGTAAAAAAGAGTGTGGTCTATTTTACTCAGCCGGATACCACACGGCGTGTCAAATAAAGGCTAGGAAAGTATAAAAGATGCCAGGGTAAAATCCGGTATGCCTAAAGAAGCATCACGAGTCTCAAGAGTCATAGCTTTTTAACATTATACATAAATTGCTTACAAACATCAAATATTTTGAATCCCGCGCTTTTAACTTAGTACGAGCTGAAGACAATTTCAATTTGCGGTTAACTGTTTATTTGTGTCTATTGTTTGCAACAATACTAGTTAATTTCCGTAACTTTCAAACATAGACTGGATTTATTTTAACAGATTTAAAAATAACGTAATAAATTAATTGCAATTTTGAACATAAAAGTTATTTTTGTGAGTTAACCATAAGAGATAGAGATATGCTGTCTTAGACTTTTTTATAGTATTTTTGTTGACCTACAATTCTCTAGTACATTATTTTAGTGTACTCTTGTTGGTTTACGCGGCGCACGCGACTAAAACTTTCGGCAGAAGCGATCTCATCACAATTTAGGTAAACCCTAATGTGCTATTAACCTAAACCTTCCGGAAGAATTGCATTATGTTTTAGTAAAACCGGTACAAAAATCTGTTTAGTAGACTTTGAGAAAATCGATGACATACAGACAGACTTACAGCTTTTAGAGACTAATTTATATATTTGATGTAGTGTACATAGTTGCTAATAAGTAGTAGTAGTAAAGTAGCGGCCTGTTACAATCCCACTGCTGGGAATAGGCCTCCTCTTTCCGTTTCTGGAGAGAAGGGTTGGAGCTAAGACCTACCACGCTGCTCCAATGCGGATTGGTAGGTTACACATATCCCCAGAATTCTCTAGAGATATGCAGGTTTCCTCACGATGGTTTCCTTCACTTAAAGCGTGTGATTAATTGCAATTATCAATTAGACACATGAATTGTAATAGAAAAACTCATTGGTGCATGCCCGGGTTTGAACTCGTGTTCCCCTCCAAAGAGTCGCACGATCCCACCGCTGGGCTATCACAGTTTATAAGTATAGATTTCTAAATAGGTAAAAAGAAATGATATAATTAAAATAAAATACTAGTGTAAAAGAATGTTCTCTTACGATTTCTATTAGATAGTTTTAATTAATTTCTTATGATAATTTTTTAAATTATTTAAATTCTGTTTTAATGTATCGGTTTCTAATTTATCACTAATTAACATAAGAAAATTATGCTAAAAAAAATATTATGACACGTGTTACTCAATTATAATTAATATCCAATGCTAATTTTTATTTAATATTCATTAAGTTGCGTTTTAATTTCTTGACATTTCATTATAATTCTAAAAAAGATATTAAATGGCTGTGTTGCGTAAATAAATACATAATTTTGGTTTTCAGTAAAGTAAAAGGTAAAGTAACAGCCTATTACCGTCCCACTGCTGGGCGTATGCCTCCTCTTTCCGTTTTTTTAAACGAAGGGTTGCAGCTATGGCCTACCACGCCGCTCCAATGCTGATTGATAGATTAAACATATTACACCCAGAATTTTCTAGGGATATGCAGGTTACCCCGAGAGATAATGGAGCTTGTTATAGACACAAGCTTCATACTATATTTTGAAGAGCATGATGTGCACGGCACTTGAGAGGCATCGGTGCATCGTCATCCCGGGGCGTCTCTGCTAGTGCGGAAGCTGTCCATCGAGGGCGTTTTAGTCGTTAGGAATCCCACATAACCGAATCTCACCCCCAAGAGTTCCGGTATGTTTTTAGAAGATCCCCCCCCCCGTAAAAACGCAAAAATGCAGGTTTATGAAGATGTTTTTCTTCGCCAAAAAGCGTGTGATTAATTGCAATTAGGTTTAAACCTGTGACCCCTGTGAAAGAGACGCACGGTGTCACCGCTAGGCTATCACAGCTTAACTACTTCTAGCTTAGTTTCTATAAATATATTTTGATTTGAAATAATTAAAAACTGTTAACAATCGTTCATTTTAAATAAATTTTTACCTATACTATGATATACATTTATTAACATAGCTTTACAATGTCTTAAAATATTTCATATATATACTTTATTATTAATTCAGTCCTAATTTAAAACGATTTCTCTGTGTGAATCTTTATAAAGCTCGCCTCATAGAGTTTCCACCGATATTATCTTCTTAACTATCAGTCTGCCGAAGACAAAACTCCATAGAGTAAATATACTGTTACGTACAGGGGGGTCGTGTCAAATACCTGGTGACTCGTTAAAAACACTTTATTCAACTTTTCATTACAAACTTAATAATTACAGTCTCTATGCAGTTCGTTGTCCAATAAGAAAGCCGAGGTCACTATTATTTCACTTTTATTTTCACTTCGTAATTGGCTTTTGATCTCTATTCGCCAACTGACCGCCGAGGCGCACGATACGTCCCCTTATATATAGACGAACCGATGACGAAAATGTTCGTGAACGTTAGTGAGTCCTAGGGCGGATCGTAGACAACCTGAAAGTTCGTGAACGATCGCACTAGAACGAGTCTTAGGGCAGATCTTAATCAACCTTTCGTAACCAATCTGAAAGTGCCAGAGAATTAGCGTCAAAAAAATTTTCGCATGTTCGTAACAATAAAAGTAGTAAAGTAAAGTAGCGGCCTGTTACAATCCCAATGCTGGGAATAGGCCAGCATAGCATAGCTCCAACCCTTCTCTCCGTTTCTGGAGAGAAGGGTTGGAGCTAAGACCTACCACGCTGCTCCAATGCGGATTGGTAGGTTACACATATCTCCAGAATTCTCTAGAGATATGCAGGTTTCCTCACGATGTTTTCCTTCACCGAAAAGCGTGTGATTAATTGCAATTTTCAATTAGACACACGAATTTTAATAGAAAAAAGCAACTCGTAACAATACTTAGCCTAAAATGTGTCATGTTACAATAAAGAAAGCAAATGAGGGTGATCTATCAGTCTTTCTTTTTTAAGTGTGATTAGACCAAGATAAAGTATATGAGTTTAATCTTCCCTCTCATTATTTATTGTGACACTCTTACTTACGGGCCTGCCTATGGCGCCTCCACTCTAGTATAATAACTTTATGCGAAACTCCTGTCAGAATAAAATCACGGTTCATATTATAAATTTGTGTTTCGAAAATCATATGATCAGCTCTTTTATTGTATAACAAAGACTATGCAACAATGTGATAGATGTAAATGTTACTTAAAAATAAAATGGACAGACATAACTTAAAATGCATTTGTATATAAATTGTGCATCTTTTTGCGTGCAGCGGTTGCACGCAATGCGGAAGCCGAGCCGCGGTTACCGACAGACGGGCCATAATTTGTATATACACATTCTTAGCTATTTCTGTCTTAACCGCTTTCTTCATAGAATGTTTTGCTATCTTTTTTTAAGTTTGCTTCAACTTCTGGATTCACATTTCTTTTTCGTATGTGTTTAATCGTTTATCATCATTATCATTACCGCAATAGGCTGTTTGGTTGATAGTTGATTTGTATTCTCATATTGATATTAATGCAAGATATCCTCGAATAAAGTATTTCTCTTAGATTCACAGAATACCCTTGTAGGCAGTTGAAGCAATTGGTCGTAGTATTCATTTATTTACCTAGTAGAACTTCTGAGCTGAACTCTCCATTTTTCACTTATTACCAATATACTTTTGCGCTAGCCGTCACGCCGGATTACGCTGTAGAAACCGTGAGCATAAAGTCAGTTGAAAATTGTATTCAATGTAATTTATTTCAAATAAATTTGCGTTTAACTTGAAGGCGTGGCATAAATTTTTAAGCTTTTTAGTATGTCGGGCCACTAAAATAGTTTATAAATATCGTTCAAGTATTTTAAAGCTGATTTTTTTTACGGAATTTGGTGTAACGACAAAACAGTTAAAAAAAGAAATGCATTTCTTAGCTAATATATTTCAATTAATATTAAAGATTTACTCAATTCCAACGGGCTTTGCTTTTGAAACCAATCGATTTGAATCTCCTTAACCTCTAACCTTATTCTTGTGCCCTAGGGTTTGCGATTTCTAGTTTGAGCAGTAGTGACCTAAGCAATAAATACAACAATGAACGCACGGTCAATGGCAGCCGACAGTGCTATAATGGTGTCCTGTAATGCATAAGTAATGACTTGTGATATAACCGGCGTGTGATGTAACTACGTTCACCGGACAAGTGGTTAAGAAGTAAAAACGTTTTGAGACTAATTTGCACAATGTGTGAGATCATTAGGTCGAAAGTCTATTTAAATTATCTTAAATTGTAATAAAATGACAACATCTAATCTCTATATTTTTAATTCCAAACTTTAACATCTAAATAATGGTAAACATTGACTATTTTAGTTTATGAGCTGATTTCGTTCGTCTAAATCTGATCGATATCTTTAAAAAAATTTAAGAGCTCATAGAATAACATAGTGTTGCCAATGACAAAATGCTAAAAAGCAACAGCTCACCAATAAAAAAGGAGAATACAGTAGGTGAAGGAAAATAGGCAGATATAAATCAATAAATAAACATTTCAGTACCAGAAATCACTTACGTTGTTACATATTATAATATCGATCGCAACGATAAAAAAAACAAAAAATCCTAGAATAATTGTATTCCCTTGAATCCTGGCTAAGATCAATGCTATTTCTGATTTCTAATTTTTTGAGATGCCCAACCTGGGATACTGCATGGATAATCTTAAAACGAAGGATAGCCCATCGATTGATCCAGAAATTGAAACAAGATATTAGTTCTATATAAGAAATAAAATATAAGTAATTGTAACACTTAAAGTGCAGAAATTATAAAATCAGATATTAACGCATATTTCGTAATATCTTTAAAAAAGACATAAGATCTAAAATTATTAACATAGAAATCGATAACCGATACAATTTCTCGCAATTGCGGTTTAGGTCTCAGCCAAGATCCAAATTACTATGTTCGAAAGAGCTTTCCCTGGCTTTTAGAAACTTAATACTAATGTGGAGGGCTGGAAGTAGATACAGAAATGTTTTTATGATAATTTGTAATTAGTTCAGCTTTTGGAAGGGAAATTCTTCTCATGTGAGTTTTCCCGCTAAGTAATTCGTGTTATTTATCTTATAACACGGCTTAGGTCGACGAAAACTTGGGCAAATTTGCATCCGCTATAGCTCCATGCTCCATTTTTGGTTCAACGTTCACTGCTGCTGCTCTACAGTCACTTAGATTTTGGGGCTCTCTGCTATGTTTTTAAAGTAGTTTTTAGACTTCAATTGATTTTATCAACACTGTATCCCGATGAGAGGTCACTACACCTTTAAGCCAAATGTCCATCTTCTTATCGTTCACGTTCTTCGAAGTATTCCTTTTATTTCTTAAGCTAAATTTTCCTCATAACAATGTTACTTTTGTTGGCCATTAAGTTTCCTTCATCTTTTTTTATATTCTCATTTCTAGCAATTGACAACCACTTATTTTTGCTATAGACGTTTCTTCACGTTTTCACTTTATCTAAAGCCCGGAAAAAGTTACCAAATACGAATTCTTGATTATAAGCCGAGAATGTGTACGAGCAGGTAAATATTTTTTGCGCAATTTACAAAGCAAAAAGCGTATCTAGTTTGGATTGTGTAACCGTTAATTTTAACTGCCGTGAACACTATTCGGTTGCGTTTACGACTTCATAACATTTTTTTGTGGGAATATCGCAATAATTTACAGTTACTTCCATGATCTGTGATAAAAAAATATGTGGATTGTTAGTCATAAGTACTTGCAAAAGGCCGCGTGTTTGGCTTACAATTATTATCTAATGGACATAATATCAAGACATGATAAATTTTAAGCCAACTTTAACTTGATACGAGTTTTAATGCAGAGGAGTGGAAATAGTACACAAATACTATTTCAACTCCTCTGTCTTAATTGATTTTGGAGGGAATGAAAGCAAAAGCGAAATGAGCGAATTGAACAAAAGTCATCCAGGTAATAGCAGGAACGACCCAATATGAAAAAAAAATTGTTGTTATCATTGCAGCAATTCCAGTTGATCAACACACATTTTAGAGTAGTTGTCTTTACCAACGACAACATCATGTACCATATCTTGTGTCATTTATCGCTCAAAAAGGACCTTGGTAAGAAAATTCTGGATTTTTAATGCTCGATCATTCATTGATTCAGTTCTGAATTAGACACATCAGAAACTGAAGTATTCTGAACATAGTCTAATATATTCCAGCCTGTCGATTATAAATTGCATAATAGGATTTAAATTTTACATAGATATTCCAGTCTAGAGTTTTAGTGGCTAACTTTAAATTTTAAATTTATTCCTTTTCTTATCACCACCCTTTTATTTGAGTTTTTCAATCAAAGTCTGAAGTCAGTCAAAGAGATGAACATCTCGGATAATTTTGGTCTTTACCCATGCGGAAATTTTCCTAATTTCTTATCTCCTAAAAGTTCTATTCTATGATCTTTGTTCTCTATAATCTGCCTAGTCTTTGGAAAACTAGACCTATTTGAATTATAATATAGTTTTAATTACATAAAGTATATGATTATTAAAAGAGTTACGACAATATAAATAAATTCAATCCATCAATTAGGTTTTATTTTTGTCTTCGTGTTAAAGATGAGATGCACGTAATTCCACTTTTACATTAATGTAGGAGTAGCCTTAATGTGTAGCGTAAGAAGGCTGAATCGGTTGTTTTAAAAGAGGTCGTAAGGCAGCATAATGCACGAAGTGTTCGATACAATCAGATTCCCATAGTTTCCGTAGTAGGCAAATCTAGGCCGAGTCACGCTCAGGTTATGATATTAAAATATGCCCCTTTTGAACTAACATTGGGCAATCCGTAACCTGGGGAGTGGTGAGTTTGACGAAGGATCGCATATATTGTGTGCGATAATCAAGATATTTTTAAATATACGAAAGTGTTGGACTTCGAATTCAATCTCCGGTAGGCACCTGTGAGTTTTCCCATCATCATTCTCCTGCCCTTATCCCACTCTAAGTGGGGTCGGCGCAACATGTTTTACCCATATTGTGATGTAATTTGACTAGCAGGTCAGGTATTCACAGGTGAATTTTCTATTTTTGATTCAATATCTAATTAATTATCTAATTTTAATACAAACATTTCAATACGGCAATAAATATAATAGTAAGGTTTATTTCATCAATTATTAGTTTTAAAATACACTTTTATAAATATTATTGTAAATTATTTATTAAACCCATGAAGTTGTTTAAAAGAAAGCTCTTTTTATACATTGTTTTTACGTATATGCGTTTTGACTTAGATCAGTTGCGAAAACACTTTCAACGTTACAGGGAACTCTAGGGTTGATTGGATTCCTGGTTGAAGACCCCTGCTCTAGTAATCCATGGAGCCATGTGAATCTAGACTATTCAGTCTCTCTAAATTTACGGGGCAACAGGAATATTTTAAATCTACTTCGTATCTAAATGCGCTGAGATATTTTTTATGCAATGTCGTTCAAATCGAATTAAAACTACCAATTACAAAATATCCAAGTAATGTAGCATGAGAATTTTTAGCTCGGGTTGGTGAGTTTGCTTTACTTGATTATTTGCCAGCGTTATGAAGCAAGCATCTTGTTGAGCAACTTTTATGGCTTTGCTATTTATTTACAAATAACTAATAACCGTTGTACCAGTTCACTTGAATAGTTAAGATAACAATCTTTGAAATATATTAAAGACTACTTCTGCCCTCCACTTCGTCTGCAATATAAAGCTGAATACTGTAATATAAAGGAGGTGTCGTAAAGGGCGACTAAGTTGACCTCAGGCAGGTCGCCTGTCATAAACTAAGTAGCCAAAACATGTAACAATTGATTCATGTTCTGCAGACCCCACAGATAAGGATGAGGGCCGAATGATAAACGACTATAATATAAAGGAGCTTATGTCACTCTAAAGCTCTTAAATTATCTCCATATCAAATATCACACTGGATCGTTGTCTATTATATATTTTATAATTGATATATGGGTCAACGATTAATGATTAGTTGGTAAACAATTGCTGCAAAAACGTCGAATGAAGGAGTTAGAGAGATCTATGTCCGAAGAGAGACATATTTCAGAAAGAAGACGTTTTTCTGCTTTTACATTTTAAACATTTTAAGCCATTAAGATACCTAATCGAAACTAATATTATAAATGCGAAAGTCGGTATGCCTACATCTTTCTGTCAGTCTGTCTGTGTTTTTCTGTCAATCTATCTATATATAATGCTTTGACAGGTGATGCGCAAAACAATATTAATAAGCTCATAAGAGCACCGTCATGTGAAATATTGATTTAACAATAATTGTTCCTATTGTTGCATCGGTAAACCGGTCGGTAAATCTGTCTACTAGCGAAAAGCCTCGACCAACATCTCAAGAGGTTCTCGCTTAGTTATTTTAGGATCAAGGGCAGGATACAGAAGGCAGTTGCTTGAGAGGGCACCTATTTTAAGGAGGTTCGTCACTTGTAATCCTAATAACCGAGAGCTTGAGTACTTCCTCCGGTCCCTTTGGATGCCAATTTTTCAAATATTTTTAAAGGTTTTTGTTGTTAAAAAAACACATTTATATATTTATGTTTATTACTTTTTAGTTTTATTTCAGTATATAATGTCATATAAGTATTGTGCTACAATATTTCAATTATAAACATTTTTATGCATAAAGTCGTCTTTGTTATGCTCACGAAGCGGTCCTGTATAATGATAAAACGGGTCGGCGTGCTGAGCAACATTGAAAACAACAATAAATTTCACAGATAATGTTAATTTGAGATAACTAATAGTGGCTTAATAAAGTTGGTGAAACGATTAGATACGAGCGTTTTGTAAAAAAAGGATGCATATTTCAAGATAATGCAACAGTTGATTGCGCTAATGACAGTGTGTGAATGTACTGAGGAAGTTAATGGAATGATATAATTATATCGCTATAATCTGTGGTAAAAGAAAATCTATTTAAGATCATAAATAACATTTTAGACTTTTTGTTTCCTTACTATATACATGCGGGATAAGTAAATAGATCTACCAAAAATATAGGCCAATTCCACCGAAAATACATGGGCACATTCTTCTCCTTCATTTAGCGGGCTGTTTTTGGCACTTAGTTGCATTTTGACGACCATTGTGCTTGAGGGTGAAAAGGCTTTTGCTACATGTGTTTGGAGGGGGGGTAGTGGTGGGGGTTGAACTATTTAAGACTGCTTGTATGGGTGGCACGGCGCATTGCGATTTTGTCATGGAGCCTATCCTCCTAATGATGCTTCGATTTCGGAGCGAAACGATCGTCGAGATTGTTGTGGTGGTGGGTGTGTGTGCTGCTTGTGTGCTTTGTTGCTGGTGGAAGGAGCCTTGGGGTGCGTGTGGTAGCTTGTCCTGCATGTATAAGGTTCGTAGATTTTGCCTGCTTCATACACATTAGCTTTGCATGCATTCGCTTAACCCGTGCGGATTATATCGAGGTAGTTTTGTTATAGTGCCGGTGAAAAGGCTGTTTACTCCAATCTGCCTAGCTCCTTCTGAAGCTGAGGATTCTATACGGGACCCTCTTAAAGGAAGGCTTATTTAAATATTCTCGGTGAGACAAAGATGTTCGCCCGATGTTCTGCCACCTCCATGCAATGCAGCATGTCGTCAGATTGTGTTTCCGATTCCCTCATGCATCCTTTACAAATAGGGCAGTCAGGCGCACCTATGTAGAATCAGTGTTTATTTATCAGACAATTTAAGTTTTTCAGTTAAGTTCATAGGGAGAAGTCTGTTAGTAAAGCGAGGATTAAGAGTCGACATTTCTGCCCTAGTTTGCCTACAGTTAGTCCGGTTTGTCCAGAGTTGTTGTTTGTGTTTCAATAGCCATCCCTCTAAGTCATCATCTTAGTAGACTAAAGGGAAATGGAACAGTAGATTCAGGTCATACATACGAACATTATATGAATGCATTTCCAGTTGAATTATACTGTAGTATGGTCGTAGACGCTTCTTGTTCACACACATTTTTCGGCGTGATAAATTATCGAATCAACCGCAGTTTCTCACAGAGAAAAATTGACACGTATTGGCTCTTACAGGTTCAGATTAATGCGATCATCACTGCACCGAGCGTTTGGCATCGCTACCGCAAAGTCAGGGCGAGTCCCTAGATAATAATAAATACTTTCAATTTTATGGCCTCAATTTGCCTAGTTTAAAAGCTTCAATTTTATCAAATTTAATCGGTATTGCTCTAGCAAATTGTGTTTGAAAGTAGAACAGAAGATTGACATACAGTCTTTCTGATTTACAATATAAGAACGACTTGCTGATTGTATAAAATCTTACGCTCCGTTATTCTAAACAAACTTCAATATCGTGGCTTAAGGTGCTTTGAATACTTATTAATGACTTCCGTTACTTGGATAACTAATTATTTTATTATTGATTACATGAAATACCACTATCCGTGTATGTAGCAATAGTCATGGGCATTGCATTGAATTAATAATGTTTGGAATGATAATAAAATTTTGTATTTTCAATAACTCAATAACCTGTATTGAGTCAACCGTTTTAGAAGGCTATACGTGAAGGTTCAATGCCTTAGTAAAAGTAGGTTTTTTTTTATTTTGAGTGTTTCTCAACGTAGTTTATTTTAGATACTGAGGGGAAACGTAAAACTTGACTCAGGCAAAATGACGGCTTCCACTATTGGATTCGTCCACCGATATGCCGCTTATAGAGGCGTTGGTATACTAAAACTGGGCAGATTTGCCTTATTTTGAAGAAATCAGTGGATGAAGTAATATGGTTTATATTATCTTATTGTATTTAAGACCTGCAACCATCAGCAACTGATTAGTTTTGTAATTTGTTGTTTTGTTGTTTGTTTCGTACGGACATTCGCAAATTTATACTATAAGTATGGATTTTCGTGTCTCCAGTTTCCTGTACAACCTTTCATGAATTACAAAGTCAAATATTGAAATCTAATTTTAAAGAACTAACCAAAAATCGCCACGAAAGTTTTAGCCAGTATCGTAGAATTTTTCCGCTGCATTCAGTGTCACTGCGTCGCTTCCGAACACTGTTGAAAAACGCCATCCCAATAGCCAAACTGGACACAGATCAGGGTTGATGGTTTCCACGATGGTATACGGGCTTTATATATTTGTAAAACAAGTTTAGCAATCGGGTTAATTATTTCTGTATTCGTATAGAGAAAACCGGTTTAGGTTTTATTAGTTCCTTGTCCATCTTTTTTTTTGCCATCTGAGGCATAAGATCATGTTATTCCAAAACATAACCTCTTCTCGGTCGGGGCGGTAAAAGAAACGTGGTCAGTCGTGCGTACGATTTGCACTAGTTGACAACCCAGTTGTGATGGAGATGGTAGAAAGCTGAGGAAATTGCAGGGGTTTCAACATTATGAGCGATTTGATTGTCACAAATTTATGGATTGGGCCTGTATTATTTTCTTCCTATAGATTACGCTGTTATATAATAGACTTTAATTGCACTTAATTATATATAAGTTGCTCTATCAGATCAACTTAAAAACGTAATAGAAAGACACACTTTCGAATTTACTACATTAATATGGACTAACAACTTAACATAAAGAATAGGCGTGGTTGGCGTGTCGTATTCTAGATCAATTGTAATATCAAGATGCACATTTCGCTGACATCAATGTCAGTGGGTATGGTCTGATGATCTTGGAATTAGAAAAAATCAAGTACGCAGTAATAATAGATGGCTCAGAGTCGCTCAGCGGGCGATGGAGCGAGCTATGCTTGAAGTGTCTACATCATCTAATCAGGAAATCCGTAGAAGAACCAGAGTCACCGATATAGCTCAGAGTGCCGTGAAGCCGAAGTTGCGATGGGCGTGGGACATAGCGCGGAGAACCGATGAGCGTCGGGGTTTCAAAGTGTTGGAATGGCAATGGCGCACCGGAAAATGAAGTAAGTACGAGATGGATTGACAACCTCAAAAAGGTCGCGGGGAGGCGTTGGATTCAAGGGGCACAAAATCGTGTGGTGTGGACAGACCATGTCCAGCAGTGGACGTCCATCAGTTGACGAAGACAGAAGTCCCAGGAATCCACTAACCCCCTAACAAATATGTGAAGGAAAATTAGCTTAAAATTGATTGTTGGAACGAGTGAAAATAGTAGTAAGTATTATTTTTATGGCGTATATTAACTAATGGTAGTCGCGACTAATTTCGCGTCAATTTAAACACGTACCCTAAATAATGCAATGTGTTTTTTTTTGTTCCTTTAAGAAAAACTGATTACTTTAATCTATATGCTAACCCGGTTTTATTTGTGCCAAATTTCATCAATATTAAACCAGCAGATAGCCATCATACACATTTTCGCAATTACACTATTAATATGGATCAGTATGCGTTATATATCGCGAGTTCGAAATGTTTCTCTGCGGGGATATTCCTCTGAGACAAACATTTCTTGGATTTTTCCCTACGCCATCTTTCCTTCCCCAATGATTACGCTACGCTATGCTACGCTCTGTTCATGCTGCAACTAAGTGCCAACCAACCAAGATGATTCTCACGGCTAATATAAGAATTATATAACTATATAAGAATGTTTCACATATTTTCACGGTGCCACATAGAAGCGTACCCTTACTTAAATATTAAAGAATATTTTGAATTTGAATAGCAGTTTGCCATTACAGTAGTTCTGAAATTTGGTAAAACAGGCCGATATAGAAAGCTTAGTATTGAGGATTATATAAATGATAAGAATGCGTACTGTAAGGGGTAATATCAAGAGGTCGCTGCTATCGTGCGTATTACGAGTGCAGCCGATGGCGTTGTCAAGGCAACGCCTAGCAACAAATAGTGGTTGCCATAGACACGGAATAACAAGGAGCCATCTTGTGTGATGTGACGCGTGGTTTGGGTTATTGTATTAATTGCGAATAAGGAAGTACAAGTTGAATTATAGATTGAGGATTCATTAATACTCACTTCTGAACATTCTTTAAAAGTACATAAATCTGCTTTCAACTTTATACAAGATTCTAAAGAGAAAATGTAAGAAGTTATAAGAATTAAATTTTGAAAGATACGACAAGTCAAGTATCTTGCTGTTACATATCAGTAGGAGCAATTATTCGAACCAGCAGCAGACTTGAAGATTCATAAGCACTTGTTTACAAGTTTATTTGAATAATAAGAATATTTTTAATTTGTCATACTTCACACAATCCATCCAACTCTTTTCACATCCCTCTTGTCACATATCCATCCCTTTTTATATGTGACACAAGTTTAGTTACGTGTACAGTGGACTACAAAATTATAAACAAGACAAACGATCACCGATGGCGACATTAACATAAAGAGGGGCGGGGCCCGAGTGTACCGGATCAATTATATCTAGATGCGCAATTTCTCCGACATCAGTGTCAATGGATCTGTGCCCGTTTGTCAATGTTCTGATGAATGTTTTTTTAAACTTCTTTTTTTTTAATTTAACCCACCCACAAAACATAACCTTAATAAATAATACACCTGAAACTCTCTCATGTATCTGGTTATTTAGGATTAGGTACTATTTAGGATAATAGTACATTGCATTTTTATGTAAATTGAGTTTCTTGGTGACGCCTGCCGGGAGTTTTAGTTGCGTGCGCCGCGTAAAGTAATAGGAATACATTAAAATAATGTACAAGACAATTGTAGGCCTCCAAAAATAATATAAAAAAGTCCGGGACAGCATGTCCCTATCTCTTATGGTTAACTACTTTTCTGTTCAAAATTCCAATACGGGAAAATTTATATGAACTGATTTACGTGCGGGCGAAGCCGCTGGCACAGCTAGTATTATAATGAAGACAACAAATTAGGGCGATCTAATCTGTCTTTCTTTTTTATGTGTGATTAGACAAAGATACGTGTTTGATCTTCCCTCTCATTATTATTGTGTCACTATCACTTACAGGCCTGTACCCTTAGTGTAGTATTAACAATTCTTTTCGAAATCTTTATTCGTAATCCTGTTTTGTCTTTGTTAAAATGATCCAATGCAAAAATAAGGTTATATCTAACTACTTGAAGATAAGATTAAAGAACTTGTAGTTTGGGAACTCTTAGAAAGACATTAACACTCTCAACAGTGTGCTACCAACGAATCCTGGGATACTTTGGTCACATTGAGGGCCGTCAACCAGATAACCTTGACAAGTTGATGTAGTGGGCAAGGTCGAAGGAAAACGACCCCGCGGCCGATCACCTAGCCGCTGGTGTGACCAAGTGACCGCACTTACTGGTCTCTCCGTAACATCCGACCTAAGAAAGGCCGAAAACTGGGAAAAATGGAGGAAGATTGTAAGAACTATGAAGGGCTTTCATTTAGGACACGACCTTCACTAATGAAGAATCCGACAGAAGAGAGACCTTCTTAACCAAGAAATTATATCAACACATATCTAACATACAACTCATACACAGGTCAGTAACGATCAGAAGAGACTATCTTTCTTATTGTCTAAATAAGACTAACCACGACGTGTATGATAAGACATCTGATAGCAGTACGCAGTACTTTAAGAAATTAAGTAAACGAATACAGATTTTTCTGCTAATCGATTTGCTGCAAACATTGGCGACGTACCAAACAATTCGCCTTTATTTTGAACTCGTTAGTCGTAACTCGAGACGAGGAAAAATAAACAACATTAGTCATAAATAATTTTGTATGTGATATTAGCGTTCATGCATTCTTTTGCGTGCTTTTGTTTCATTACCACTGTCAACCACTCGCAACTCCATTTACGTGGACTTCTGGACTGAGATCAAAAGCAGTCAGTGTATCTCTCCAACCATCTTTTTTTTCTTTGTAGGACAAACAAACAAACAATTTTGCATTTCTTAGGATTCGAAATAGCCTTATGTAACCTCTTGTCGCTTAAATTGTTAATTATAACACCGACTAGTGTTCCATCATTAAGATAGTTCGACTTAATGTATGTTCCTACATTGAAATCAGTCGCGTTCTGAACGCAGACTCATACGGTTATCAGGTGTCCTATCATCCACGTAGTGGTTAGTTTTGACACAGGTCTTATTTATACACGATATAGTCTCCGTTACTGACCTGTTGTGTATCATCAGTAACATGTAAGACATGTCTTATTATTATTTCTTGGTTAAGAAGGTATTTCTAAGAGATTCCTCAAATCAAATCAAATCAAGATAATCTTTATTCAAATAAACCATTTCATGCACTTTTGAATCGTCAAGCATCAATATGATTAATGAAGCTACAACTGGTTCGGAATGTTGCTCTTACCGAGAAGAACCAGCAAGAAACTCGGCTGTCAATCTTTTAAATATTTTCAATTATACATCATTAAACCGCTGTCTTGTATGAAACTGAAAGGACTTTCGCATCCAGGCTTTCTTATCATCCAAATAATCATCAATTTTGTAATATGCTTTACGTATAGGCATATTTTTTACACTTAGTTGTAATCTTTCTGTACACTGGTCTAGAATGGATAGAGGAATTTTATTATAGAAGCGAATAGCGAGACCAGCAAATGAGTTGCTAACTCTGCTGAGTCGTGACGCAGGTATCACAAGCTGTTTGAGACCTCTCGTATGTCTATGATATACATCAAATTTTGTTTTATACACTAGAACATCTTTTATCTTTTTGATGCGGTGGACCTTGTAACCATAGTAACTTGCACGTTTAGTATTAAAGTGACCTAATTCAAAAACAATTTATGACAAATTGCAATAAACCGTAGCGTACTACAAAACTATTGGATGTTAAAGAGACACATAGCTTGGAAGAGCAAGAAAACTCTAGTTTTTTGAAGTTCGTAACGTGACGTCATAGATGGCATGGAAATTATTATCACATTGTATCTAACTCAATTAAGCCTAATTTTGTATTAGGTAACTTTAAAACTAGGCAAACGATACTTTTTTGAAACACAATTTAAGGTTCTACTCTAATGGTAAAGATTATAATCTTTATTAATAACTGAAAGTTAATTTAGAACCGCTTAAGTTTTCTGATATGCATCTACACGGACCACGCTATCGGTACGATCTCGAAGCTTGCAATTTTTACGAATTTCGTTACAAAGCTAGACAGCTTTCAGTGTTGATTTCAACGGAGTCGATATTGAAAATAAATTGAGCGGAGATTCGCGAGCATTGCCTGTCACTCAACATTACATGCTTGTATGGTTTATTCGGTTCAATAAATAATTTGCACGCACAATTGGTGGCAGAAAGAGCAAATTGATCAATGATGTGTAGGCACCTACATTAGAAGTCTTCCCAAATACCCTACATGATCTAGACATGTAATTTTCATAAAAAATAAAACACTCTATGGCCGTCAAAGGCAGGTAAGTGCTTATTATACGCAGTTAACATCATCCTCTTGCCCTTATCCCACTTTAATTTAGGTCGGCACAACGACCGGCCGCCTGCCTGACGTTAAGTTACCTTAGTCGTAATTTACAACCCCTCGGTAAGAAAGAGGGTAGTCTATTCTACTCAACCGGATACCACACGGTGGGTCAACTTACCTTAGTCGCCTTTTACGACTACTCGGTAAGAAAGAGGGTAGTCTATTTTACTCAGCCGGATAACACACTGCGGGTCGACTTACCTTATTCGCCTTTTACGGCACCTCGGTAAGCAATGATGGTCTGTTCTACTGAGCCGGATACCATACGGCAAATTATCTGGCCACTCAATGACTGATTTTAATCTAATAAATAGAGTGATTTTTGCAGGTTTAGGGTATAGTCTGTTTTGATTTACTGTAAACTGGTTGAAACTTGACGAAAAATTTTGAATATTTCCGAAATAATGAAACCGCCTGGGAACTTTTATACAAATATCATGTTTCTTTCCCTTCCCTTATGGTTTACCCACAATAACTACTTCTATGTTCAAAATTTTAATTATATACACCGACTTCTCTGCGGGCGAAGCCGCAAGCATGGCTAGTTGCATAATAACTCTATGCAGACACTTATAAAATCGGTCTAGAGAATAGTACAAACCGACTATACCGTCCCTTATTCTTAACAAGTGAATCGATAACGCACAATTCGATTCCAATTCACGTGATTAATAACGTTTCGCCAATTTACATCCGCGTATAAGTTTACCGCGCATTTTTTGACACTTTTTGGCGCCAGAACGAGGCACCCCGTCGGTCGTTATCGCGATCGCACGAATGTTTCGAGTCGAATTCTTTTTTTGATCGTTTGCATTATAATATGTATATTTCGTACGAACATTATACTCCTTGGTGAGCCTTGCGTTCAATATAATCGTAAAAAAGTCCGTAAACATTCTACGTCTGTATTTTATAAACGGCCATAATTTCATATATCGACTATATAGCCAATGGTATATCTGTCATAGAGTTATTGTAGTAGCGGCGTGTTACAATCCCACAGCTGGGAATAGGCCTCCTCTCTCCATTTCTGGAGAGAAGGGTTGGAGCTAAGACCTACCACGCTGCTCCATTGCAGATTGGTAGGTTACACATATCTCCAGAATTCTGTAGAGATATGCAGGTTTCTTCACGATGTTTTCCTTCACCGAAAAGCGTGTGATATATTGCAATTATCAATTAGACACATGAATTTTAAAAGAAAAACTCATTGGTGCCTGCCCGGGTTTGAACTCATGTTCCCCTCGTAAGAGTTGCACGGTCTTACCGCTGGGCTATTACAGCTTAGAGTTATTGTACGTTATTGTACGTAAGAAATACATGGGCTCCACGAACTCTGCATGTATAGGTTATGCAAATGGAGAGTATACATCTCTTCATTTAGCATTACATAGATTTTCTCTAATCATGCCGTGTGATATCCGGCTGAGCAGAATATACCACCCTCATTTGTGGTGTCGTAAAAAGCGACAAAGGCAAGTTGACGTCAAACAGGCGGCCGGTCGAAAATACGAAGCCGAATCATGTTACAATATGTTGTACCCACCCCACTTAGAGTGGGATAAGGACACTTCTGTCCTTATCCCACTCTAAGTGGACATGATAGATTTTGTCTAATAGCATATTATAGCAAAATAATATCAATACTATTATACTAAGGCTTGTTTTTAAATACTGTCAGATTTTCGAATAAAAATTCTGGCGCCAGTATTTGAGTATTTGTGTGGAGACGGCACATCGCACGCGTAGTATTAAAGTGACCTAATTCAAAATTAGGTTTAATTGAGTTAGATACATTTTTATCGTTATTTCAATGTCATCTATGACATAACGCTATGAACTATTTAAAAAACTAGTGTTTTTGTGCTCTTCCAATTTATGGATCTCTTTTCTACTCACGAGTTTTGTAGGCGCTACGCTACGCTTTATTGCAATTTCTTACTTCTTCCACAAAACAACTTCTTTAAATTAGGTCACTTTAATATTAAGCGACGCCTACTAGTACGGACTAGTAGGCGTCCGTCAGGGATTTATCATCCTCGCGAAAAAAAAAAAAATACTAAGCGTGTGATATATTTTTACACATTCAGAAATCTTCAAAATTGACATATAATATGACATAAAGTGTAATCACGAAAGTAAATAAATACAATGGGGAAAAAAAAAGCAACTTTTGTGTCTTAAAATATTGCATTGACCTTGATATAAAGTAAAGTAGCATTTAATAACCGGCATGAACACCGGCGAAAGGTCACAGTGTAGGTCGTTTTTTCCCAAAATAAAAGATATTAGAGTCGATGATTCGGCGAATCGGATATTTATTGTCGAATTCAAACATTATACTTGTTCAGTATAAACTTTATCGCATTTATTTGGTACGGGATTTGAATTATAAAACAATATATTTTGTTGTGTGTTTAGCCTTTAGCTGGAAACGACATAATATATATAATATATAATTATATTGTGGTCTTTTACTTATATAACAACTCATATGTACCTGCAATTTGATCACGTCAAGTTAATCGTTAAAATATCCTCAACCATGCCTTAGAAATATAAAAAAGAGACTTTTTTATGTATGGAACATTTTAGCCCCTAAAGTAAGTAACTTAATACTTGTGTTATGGGTGACAGATAACTAGTAAATATATACACTCAGATTCGAAGAACAAACAAATTTTTTATAGAATTAAATAGAATAAAATTTTTGACCCGCGTTGGGAATCTAGCCCGCGACACGCGGAGCTGACGGCAGCATCACTGCCAACTGCGTCAATGGGCCAGTCAATTACACCAAATATCATCAATATTAATTCAGTAATTCAGCTGCAAAAGCGTTACAGACAGCTAACATAATCACACACACACACACAGACACACATACGCTGTAATTTAAAAGCTATCCTATATTGTTTATACTACTTTACGCTATAAATTTACTTACCTTGTTAATAATTATTACTTACCTGTGTTATGGAAGAGCGAGACCTTCTGACAGAAGTATTTTTTATGCCTACTAGAAGTTCTCAATCTTCTTCTTACGACTTAATTCTTGTAACGATTTATGGAAATGAAATTAATATTTTTGTATTATTTTTTATTCACAAACAATAAATAAAAACACGTAATCATGCATCCAAATCGCAATAACATCGAATTCAATACAGAGCATGCTAATGCATTTTTTACATTGAATACATTCATTGTGCAACATGTGGGTGTATTGCTTGTGTGCATTGTTGCCGGTGGAGAAGTCTTGGGATACGTGTGGTGACTTGTCCTGCACGTTGTAAGGTACATGAATTTTACCTGCTTCATACACTTAATATTAATACATTCACTTAACACACGCCGATTATAGCAAAGTCCGAATATATAATACCGACCGAATTATAATAACGATATAATACCGTCAAATATATACCGATTATAGTATGCGGCAATAAATAATGCACATCGAGGTTATGGGTTTGTCAGTCTGTGCGACAGAGACGATGCTCTATCGCACAGACTGACAAACACGTGTGTGACAGTGACAGCGCTCTACGAAACCGAATTGGCCAGCTGTTTCGTTCTAAGTTCTAGGTGTGCATTATTTATTGCCGGGTACTATAGTTCTGTTATAGTTTCTGTCATCACGCTTCGAACTATTAACGAATTAACGAAAACTAGTGTTTTCTTACTCTTCCAGGTTATGGGTTCTTTGATACTCACGAGTTATATAGGCGCTACTCTACTCTTTACTGAAATTTGTAACAACACTTAATTTTTTGAATTAGGTCACTTTAATACTAAGCGTGTGATATATTTTTACACATTCAGAAATTTGTAATTATTATTAATTATTCAATTTTTTTTTATTACAGTTATAATATTTGACAGCATCAACGGCATCATGAGACTGAACTATAGATTTCTAGACGAAGATAATGTCAATGTCACTTAGAACGTCAAAGTGGCAGCCATCTTGTGACGTTATATCCATACTTAGAGAAGAGAAGCCGAGTAGAGAATAAGAGCTACGTCACCAGTTGCAGGCTCTGTTATAATGAGTGCTAGAATGAATTTGTTATGGCATTATTTTCTTCGGATTCACATTGAATTTGTTATTTTTTGATGGAAATGTTCAATTTTAATAATTTAAAAAGTATTTTATAGGTATTGAAACAGTTTTTCATAAAATATAATGGGATAATGAGGATAAGGATCAATGATATGAATAACTTGGTTTGATTATCGTCGGCACTTTTATCAACTTTTAGAGTGTAAAAAAGTAGTTATACTGGCATAACTAGACTAGAAAATTAATAGTTAGATAAATGGTTTTGCGGACTTTTTTGTAGATATTGGTACGTTCTATAATTCTGTTTAACATTTTTTGTTCTATGATAAATAGTTTCCACAGCGCATGGAATGACATATTTCACACCATATTTATTGAAAATGTATAAGCCTATGTTGCTCAGTGAAGTTGCAGCTTTCCAATGGTGAAAGAATTTTTTAAATCGGGCCAGTAGGTTTTGCGTGAAAACATTACAAACATATATACATACATCTTTCCTGTTTATAATATTAGTATAGATATTCTACATATAGCATCTCGGTGGCTGCACTTAATTGATGTCGGAAACCGAACCCGTTGGAATCATACTAATCTGAATGTGTAGTTGATATTTAATTCGTTCTAGAATATTAAAGAATCATTAAGGAAGTGTGGTACGATTTTATTTACTTAAAAACTTTGTATGCATGCACATACAGGATGGGAATACAAAATGATACTGCAGATGCGCCGTTACATTAATTTCATGTGACACATCGCAACCTGTTTTAGAAAAATCAGATTTTCAGATAAAACAACGTTCCCACAAAGTTAAATTGTGCCGCGATGTTTTAGTCTAACTACCTATTCAAATTCTTCCTTTCCCCTCATCGCATGAGAGGTTTTTTACCGTGCGCTAAAAATACGTCGAAATGAAAATTCAAATTCAAAATATTCTTTATTCAAGTAAACTTGTAAACAAGTGCTTTTGAATCGTCAACTTTACTGCTGGTTCGGAAAGCTGTTTCTACCGAGAAGAACCAGCAAGAATCTCGGCGGTTGCTCTTTTTAAAATATGGGTAACGAATGGGAAACAAATGGGTATCCAGGTACACACACACGACAGCGCATTTAAAACGCGACGTATTTTATCGCGCATTGTGTGTTCCATTTTAAGCGTTAGAGCATTGGGTGTTAAGCCGAATAAACCACACGAAACTTCTTATAACGCATATTGCGAAATTTTAACGCGACGTATTTTTTACGCCCGTGCGTACAAGAGGTTACTCGTTCATTAAAATGATTAATATTTATTAAGCACCACACACACTAAACTGGGACAAAGTTGTTAATCTTGCAAATTTAGTGTAAAACAGTTGATTTGTTTTTCAAAATCGAAAGCCATGTTACACTGCACAGTTTATAACAACTTACCTACTACTATAGTTACTTACTTTTAGGACGGACAGCCGTGTGTGAATGTCTTAAATATATTTATTTATAATAAGAAATCAAGTGTAGAAATTCTCGACTAAATTCTTGCCCAAACAATATAATCGTATTACAGTGGCAAAGAAATCGTCGTTCACGTATCACTTGCAACATTTATTGCAATAATGCGACCGCGCCGTGCGAACTCAGCGGGATCAACGTTTTCAATAACAATATACCGAATATATTGGCAAAGATCATATTTATGTTTATTATCATTTTTGGTTATCTTACCTTTGTCCTGTAGAGCGGATTGGAGAAGTCCCAGCCCGGCGCCACAAACAAATATCCACATTTCGATATCTTTCTGCTGGCCTGCCGACAAAAAACAATCAAGTGTTATAAATTTAAATCATTCTTATCATCATCATCATCCTCCTGCCCTTATCCCAATCTAAGTGGGGTCGGCAGAACATGTTATAAGTCAGTCAAGTTGACACTTATATTCAAAATGTATATAAAAATAACTGTCAACGTCTTCATAACTAAATATATAATCGTCCTCCTACCCTTATATCACTCTAGGCGGGGTCGACACAGCATGTTACAAACATGTTGTCACATAATTCGGCTACGTATTTTACGACCGGCCTGACGTCAACTTACCTTAGTCATATTTTAAGACACCTCGGTAAGAAAGAGGATAGTCAATTCAACTTAACCGGATAACACACGGCGGGTCGACTTACTTTAGTATTCTTTTGCAACATCTCGGTAAGAAATGAGGGTGGTCTTTTCTACTCAACCGGACACCTCACGGCAGCTCGACTTACCTTAGTCGCTTTTTACGTCACCTCGGTAAGAAATGAGGGTGGTCTATTCTACTCAGCCGGATACCATACGATAAATTTCAATCATTCTTAATTTAGACTTAAAAACCTGTCATACTAAAGTGTCGTTATCGAACCCAATGTATAGTTATATTGGCGCATATTAATGAATTTTTTTATGACGATTAATACAGACACCTTTGTAATTTCTGACCTTAGGTATGTATAGCGTTATTTAATATTAAAGCAACACCAAGATTTCATGAGTCCTCCGTGTTTCTCAATGAACATGGGCTTTGGTTCATTGTTATTCCTTTGGTTCATGAATATCTTTGGCTTTCCAATAATGATATATAGAGGAATTTTTCCCTTTGACCGACAAGAAGCAGGGGGTGTACCAATTTTTGACCTTCATCTTTAGATAATGTTATTTACCATACAATAATTTTAATGTATTCCATTTTCTATTATAAATTTTTACAATAATAATTGACATTTATTGTTGGTGACGAAAACAGTTTATTTTGTGCGCCATGTGCACAATTTTGGTGCACTAGACGTTTGAGGGGTTAAATTATTTGAATAATTCGAGAAGGATCTATCAAAAATCAATACTTATTTTATGAGTTGTGTAAAAAACGTAGAAGTAAAGTAAGTTCACTAAACTTAATTAACTAAAAGTAAATCAAATTACAATATAGTTATATTTGTCAAATAGCATATACAAAAATACTGGTAACTAAGACGATTGACCCGGTAAAACATTTAACGAAAATTCTAGACCAACCTGAAAGTCATAAATCATAGAAGTTGACACACCATAAAGAAATTAACAGTACATAAATGCAAATTCTATGCGTGGGCGGTTGGTATGCTTGCTTGAGAACGAGTACAGTGTTGCCAACCAAAACTCAAGGATCGAGCGATGTTTGGACAATATTGTGTATTACAAACCTACATCTTGATTTCTTGTGAGATTTCTATCCCTACCGTAACATCAAAATTTGTTAAAGCTCAAGACTTTATCCCTAACGAGGTCTTAGATTTAAAATGAATGATTACAATTGACAATGTGTATGGCATTAGTAGTTTAAGTTGTTACTGAGATAAGCACATTTCTAAAGTGTACAGTATATTACATCACGGCTGGGTACCTCCTCTGTAAATTTGGTCTTTATACCAGTTATGCAATTCCCGATGCTGATTGTCAGGCAACAGGGATTTTCCAGAATTTTTTAAGATGCTTTTTCATCATAGAATTTTCAATAAACAACATACAATAAATATTATTTATTTTATATATAAAAGTAAATAAGACGTACGTGATTTATATGCAGGAATTTTTGATTTACATAACACCTGTACATCATGAATTGTAAAAATCAATAAAGGCAAATCTAAAAAAAGTCAATCTGTCTGCCCGGATATCGACCACAAAGTATGGGGCAAAATTACGTATTCCAAGCCATTCCAACTTTAACTTATTGAATTTTGCTTGAAAACAAAAAACATTATTCCTCGAAGAATAAGATTGAGGTCCTTAAAAATATTATATTGTGAAAAGAAAAATACAACAATATTCTTATTGAGTTACGATGTAAATTTTCTCAAAACCAATACAATATCGTACAAAGGAAAAGGGTCTTTTTTATGCAGGCTTTTATAAATGATAAAAGATATATTCAGACGGCATGAACGCGTTTGAAAGATAAAAGTTTTTCAAAAGGATCTCGACCTCATATCCTAATGCGAATTGCCGTGGAATCAGCAAAACCTTTTTCACTACATGTGCTGATGTCACCGGCGGCCGTTGACCTGCAATTGCGTCATCAAGTACAGTCGTGAACATTACTTAATGGTTTGTCAACAATCATGAATGTAAGTCAAGTGCTCATTGGGCAAAGTATTGGAAAATCTAGTAAGGAAATGTGCATTCTACATAGATTTTATTGGCGGGAATATTATAGAGAAGAAGCCGAATTCCGTGATTTGAAAAATCAGCCCTTTCCTAGACAGTATTTTATTCAATTAGGTGTAAATAAAAAAGCTCCGGAAAACGCAGTGTCGGTGGACAGATGACCTGTGAAAATTTCGCGGGGAGTCGGTATATCCAGATCCTGTGAACAGACCTAAGTCCAGCACTGGCCGCCCATCGGAACCCAGAACTTACGCTTTCACACACATATAAACAAAACGTTCGGATATTCCAAACACTGTTTAAAAGAGATTTTCATTATGAAAGACCAGGGCTTTCCGTTCCCATAAATACTAATTTATATTTGAAGAATTCCTTTCTTACTCTTTTCAACAGATAAATCCACTGCTGTACTTAGGTCTTGACAATAGATTTTTATGTCAAACGATCTTGTGACCTTGAATTCACGCAACCCTTCTGAGGTCACCTGTGCGACTCGCTGAGGGCTATTAACGCAGCGTTTTACGATGCGTAGTCACCATTTCTAAACCTCATTTCATTTCTTCCCAGCTTATTGTTAGCTACGCAACACGCTATATAAATGATTTTTCTCCAGATCAATACATAGAAAATTGATTTTATTCACTTGAAGATTATTTAAATTTCGGTACTACTAGTTATAAGTAGGACGTCGGAAACGACATACATGCTTAACTTTAAAAAACACCTCTGTAAGCGTATCTGTCCAAATAAACAATTGAATTGAAATTGAATTGAATTGACCTCAACGTTCATAATTTTTTTAACTTTTGATTTTTATCAGTGCTGTTTGTCTAACTAGATTGGTAATTTTTTGGTATAGTCCTTGAGTTAAAGAGATACTTAAAGGATTCCAATCGACTGTACAAGTGAACTTGACCGATCTTTTTGTGAGGTACTGAGGCCATCGACATGTCAGCGTGTGTCATCAGATAATGGGACTTTAAGCGGCTCGCCGGACTCCCGGTTCGGCAGCACCGTTGCTTGTAATGACCGTCTGAGAAACTCCGCACCCATCAAAATAAAAGATAGTATTATTTTACTATAATCCGCGTATAAAGAAAATCTATGTTATTCTAAATGTAGAATGTTCTGTTCGTGTTCATACCTAACTACTACCACGTGTATGCCCTGCAACTGCACTATTGTCCGCGCACCATATTCGCTAGCGCGGACAATAGTGCCTGCTCGCACCTCCACGGTATAGCAGCACTGCAAGAGAGACCCCTCCACCCAGAGAGCTCCTGACCTCTCCCCTCGAGCAAAGATAGCGACGAGGGAGCAGAAAGCATGTGTCCCAATCACATCTTCCCTCAAGGCGTTCCTCCTGACCAGCCAGACCCCTGACCTTGAAAGGTCAAACATTACCCGGACTAAGAAGATTCGCCTGAGAGCAATAGCCCGGGTAAAGAGGTCGATCCTAGAGGCGCGTAACACCACCCGCTTGAAACACAGCAAGTAAGAAAACCCCGTCGTCGTCAAAATTAAAAAAAATAATTTTACTTTAATCAATAATTATAATTATAATAATTTTACTATAATAAATATATAAATAGTGTATAAAGAAAATCTAAGTTATTCTAAATGTACAATGTTCTGTCCGTGTTCATACCTCACTTCTACTAGCACTGCACACAGTCACTCGCAATAATTTACGATTTTGTCGTAGAATCTATTACCTTGTGATTCTTCTGTTATGGCGCGTAACTATTGTTGAAATTGTGATAGTGAATGTGTGCAGTGTTAGTGGTTGTGATGGCGGTGTTAGATTACAGTGCATGCGGTTAACGAATCCTGCATATATAAGGTATGAACAAGTACAGTCAGCTCTACTTCTACCAAAATAATAACAAAATACTTTCATTACTTATGTATTAAGAACCGCCGCAAAGTAACGCCTGATTCTATAAACTACCGATCATAACCTAAATTAAAGGCTTATTCAATTTCTTATCTATGTAGTTTACTTTCTATAATGCTACTAAGTATTTTAGTATTATCAGGTCATACGGGTCAGTCATTTGCATAAGTAAAGGACGTCCTCTAATCATCTTGAACTTATCTAAATAATTATTAGTAGTCTAAAGTTTAATTTTCATTCCAAACAGTATTTGACATTTCGATTATAGTTTCGAAATCTGTTATCTATGAATTGGTGTAGATATAATAAATTTTACATAACAACATTTAAAAAAATATAAGAGGCAAAAATTTAAGAATTGTATATACTCGTGCTGTGATAGCCCAGCAGTGAGACCGCGCGATTCTTTCGAGAGGAACACGAGTTCAAACCCGGCCAGGCACCAATAAGTTTTCTATTAAAACTCATGTGTCTAATTGATAATTGCAATATATCGGCATATAGGAGGCACCCTTAGGACAATGTTCCCGTCACTAGTAGAGATTCTATGCTCTACACTTCAGATTTTGCAACCAACACGATTCTTCTGCGCTCGCCCGTCCTGCCAGGTGAATCTGTAAAGGCCGTTAGAGCTAACAACATACACTCGGTTCGAAAAAAACCCATGTAGAACATTTACAACGAGATATTATATTGTCTTACATTAATTTTACACGAACATTTAATAAATGTTTTAAAAATGTATACAAAAGAAATCTGTAATTTTGAGCCTCCAAAGCACGTAGGAACATATTGTTAGAAATAAAAAAATATAAATATATGAAAATGGTGTGACTGTACTTCCAATGTGTATAATATAATGCTATTATCTAGGAAACTAATGCAATCTCACTTAAGTTAGCTGCATTTTTTCAATAAAATTACCATTATATTTAGTTAGAATTATGCCGTGTGGTATCCTGCTGTGTAGAATTGACCACCCTCATTTCTTAACGAGGGGTCGTAAAATACGACAAAGGTAAGTTGACGTCAGGCAGGCGGCCGGTCGTAAAATACGTAGCCAAATCATGTGACAACATGTTTGTAGCATGTTGTGTCTAGTCCACTTTGAGTGGAACAAGAGCAGGAGGATGATGATATATTTAGTTACGCAATGAGAACGTTTACAGTTATTTTTGAATATTAGTGTCAACTTAACTGGCATATGTCATTTATACTATTACATAAAAAATAAAGTACATATACTGTCGGGTTTACCAAAAACATAAAATCAATTAAATACTTCACTTATTTGCTAAAGTCAATAATTAATGGACATTTATTGACAAACGTTGGGATGGAACTTCTGTTTTCGGGGACCACTATAAAGATTTTTTTTAAGTAGGTTAAACTAAGCAGCTATGTTTTAAAAACGGCTTTCTTCTACGAGACACTGAAAATAAAATGTTAAACATTTTCTACTTAGTATTTTATGTAACGCATCAAAACTTTAATATCACTAAAGCAATAAAACCAAAACTTAATAACGCTATTAACTATATAAATTAAATAAATGCACCACATTATTGCTTTTTGCAAGATGAAAGGAACTTCATTTAATAGAGTTGGACCATAAAATAAATTAATCGCACACAAACAAGATTCTAACAATGATAAAAAGCCGGAGCGTATCTAATACGTATTAAACGGAGTTCGCGTCGTGAAAAGATAACCCACAACAAATAAGCAGCCTAGAAGTGTTCTCAATCGCACAGTTCAGTAGCTTCCCTGAACATAATATCTATGTCAGGGTCCCAGAACCGGTCGCCGGTCGTCGTGGTACCGTTATACGCCATTACTGTGACAATACCAATGCTGTGCGTATCGAATCGGCTGCGCGTGCGTCGCAAGATCGCTATCAGCCGTGTGAGACCCTTGACACCACAAGTGCTGTAAGCGCTAGCAATGTTAATAAAAAAGATAATTTAAACACAAATATTAATGTTCAATTTGCCTGTTCAGATCAATAAAAGAAAAGAAGACAAGATTTCTAACAATCGAAAGAAATATTATCAAAAGATTCCGATGCGATAACAGCGCTAAAAGAGCTTATAAATAGAGACTCAAATGAGTTCGAAACTAGTCGGGTTAACCCAATATTAATGAAGCGACGGTAGTATTTTTTAAAGTATGTAGGTACTTATTGAGAGGACAACCAAGGTACACCTTGGGCATGCCACCGATAAGAGTGTGAAAGAGATGAATGAAAGAATCGGTATGTTGCATGGAAATGTGGGAAAAAGCGAGAACTTGTATGGAAGAGGATAATTTTGCTAAACATAAGCAATGTCATAGCGAAAACCATCATCAAGTGACATCCAATGGCGATTAGGGTGTGAAAGTTCTTTTTTTTCGAGCTGACAGTATGCTGTTAGCCCTAATGGCTTTTACAGCGTCACCGGGCGGGACGCAGAAGCATCGCCGAGGTTGCGAAATGCAGAGAGTAGAGCGCAGAAGCTCTACTTAAGTCGGGGAACGTCGTCCTAAGGGAGCCTCCTATGAGGCCGGACCACGGCTTAGGGCGACGCGTAGTGGAGGGTTGATGGTGTGACTTAGATTATTCATGGCGGCGTCGGAAAGGTGTAGAAGCCAAGACCAACCGACGTCAGAAAACTGGGACCTCGTCTTCGCCGGCGAAGACACTGAGTGTGTATATTACATGTTTCTGTGTTGGCGATTGTTACTTGATCGTCGGGGTCATAAAGGCCTCTTTTTGGACGCCTATATTTTCGATGGTCGGACCTAACTGGGATGTAGGTAGAAGCAACTGAAATAAGGGGGTTCGAGTGTACCTCAGATTTCTCGAAGTAAGATTTCGAAAAACGTTTAAAGAGGTAAGTAATAGTAGGGAGATCGAGGTCTCTATGGAGATCAATGTTTCGCATGAACCAAGGACAACCAGCGGCTGTTCGCATGAATCGGTTCTGTAGTCTTTGGAGCCTGAGCAATCTGACCTTTGAAAGGTGCGCGAACGCAACGCTCGCATAAGACATTATTGGTCTTATGCAAGTTTGTCAACGTTCTAAAATTGTAACCAAGTATATCTAAACGCAACCTTGAGTTGTCCTTCATCTCGTTGGACTGTAGACTTAAACAAAATAGCAAAAAGCGATTGGATGAGGAAGCAAGTAGATCAAGTGTGGTATTGGAAAGGACTATGTCCAGCAATAATACGTCTTTATGATAATGACGAAAAGCAATAAAAAGGGAATACATACGGTATCATCGATATAATGTTTTCGAAAAAAATTATATCATTTGCATAACAATAATTTACACAATGTTAAGTAATGATAAATAAGAAGTGGGATAAAAAGTTCAGCTCCATGACACGTTTTGTGTATAACACCTGTCGCACGCGACTGAAGTTACCTTGTACTACTGCAGGAGGTCGTTAAGTCTGCTATATTTGGTATAAAAGATGTCAAGCAATTCAACTAGCCGTAATAACTGCTTTAAGCTCACATCAGTAGGTAAGAAAGGCAGATGTGTTAATGCATATTTCGAATTTATTTTGTGGTTTGGGAAAATATTTCGATTTAAAACTGTTTTTTTTTATGTAAAGTAATGGTAACTATATTTAAATTCAATTTTTCAAATTGAGATCATATAAAATGAACTAATCGTCATTTAAAACTACATTCAAAAGTAATAATAAAATTATTTTGCCATAATCCGCGATACAGTAAACAGAAAATATATATAGTGTTAAATGTATAGTGGACTATCCGTGTTTTCATACCCGATTCGTGCAGAATTCGTTAAAACACATGCACAAACCTCCACCACTTCCACCACAATACACAAGCACTACACACGTTCACTATCACAAACTCAACAATCGTTTCGCCCCGCAACCGAAGCATCATCAGGAGATAGACTTTACTTTTACTTTACTTTTGTATTATGGATCTCCGCAAAGTAACGCCTAATTCTATAAACTACATTCAAACCTTTATTAGAGCTTTAATTTTTATATTACACAATAGCAGAACACTTGTTTAATGGGGCTAACAATCAGAGATTTGCATGTAAAGATATCGTAAATATCAAGGATCGAAATCAAAATCCCTTGAATATACATTGTAAAATAAAACGATGAGAATAAAAGTGAGTAATGGAACAATCATTCGTAATGTTGCACATGTTTTAATTTTGTAAATATATAAAATAAAATATGAATCATCATCATTTTCCTGCCCTTATCCCACTTTAATTTGAGGTCGGCATAACATGTTTCAAACATGTTGTTACTTGATTTGGCTACTTATTTAACCACCGGCCGCCCGCCTGAGGTCAACTTTCCTGAGTCGCCTTTTACGACACTACGGCAAGAACTGAGGATGGTCTATTCTACTTAGCTGGATACCACTCGGCGATTAAAATAAAATATGAATATACAACTAAATAAAAAGAGAGAATTCGATGAAGTTTTTTTCTATATTAAAAAAAATACGTAAAAGAACTGGGAAATCGAGGAAATTGTATAAAAAGCACATTCCATTAAACCTCTTCGCGGTCTTATCACAATAATGTAATAAGACCGCTCTTTGCACATTTAAATGTAACTATTGTATGTACTTTCTCGATGTATTTTTATGTGCAATAATATATGTGTAATAAAGTTATTCTTTTCTTCTACTTCTCTTATGAAATATAATTGCAATATAAACAACCAAATATATAAACAAGTAAATATATAAACAACTATATAATTAACTAAAAGTAATAAACAAATTGCTTAAATATTTTTAAAAAAATTTAAAAATTGACACGCACTTTCCAAAATAAACTGCAAGCAATGCATTAGTAGGTAATAAAATAGCAGTAACTCTTTACGACCGCACGGCTGTCCTAAAAACCGGCCATAAACAATTGATTTATGAGCAACGACAACTTCTAGCTAGGTTACATATATGAACATAGGAAACGTAACATTGTAATAAACTAAATAAAACCTACGTTCACGTGCCTTTTATCATGGTAAATATTGTATAACTTTCACTCATATCACTAGAAAAACCATTTTTGGTTTCACCTCATACCTTTATCAACAAAACGAACGTGTAATCGTGTCGATGGAGCCACGTTTTGATATTTTCTACTAAATTAATTAGTAATTTATTTGTAACTAAATTAATTTGTATTAAATGCTAGTATACGAGGCAGATAGCTGTGATAGCCAAGCGGTGAGACCGTGCGTCTCTTTCGTGGTACTCACGGATTCAAACCCCTGGCGGTCACCGATAAGTTTTTCTATTAAAACTTATGTTTCTAACTGATAATTGCAATTTATCACACGCTGTTCAATGAAGGAAAACATAGTGAGGAAACTGTATCTCTAGAGAAATTCTTAGGGTATGTTTAACCTACCAATCCGCATTGGAGCAGCGTGGTAGGCTAAGACCTACCACGTTGCTCCAATGCTGATTGGAATGCTCCAACCCTTCTGTCCAGAAACGGAGAGACGAGGCCTAATGTCTAATGCGATTTTGTCGTGGAGTCTATCTCCTTATGATGCTTCGGTTGCGGGGCGAAACGATTGATGAGTTTGTGATAGTGAACGAGAGTAGTGCTTGTGTATTGTGGTGGCAGTGGTAGAGGTTTGTGCATGTGTTTTTACGAATCCTGCATGTATCAGGTATGAAAAACAAAACGGATAGTCCACTACTCATTTAGCACTTTATATATTTTCTATTGACTGTATCGTGGATTATAACAACATTTTTTTTTTAATTCATTCTCCGGCCCTTATCCAATTCTAAGTGGGGCCGGCACAACATGTTACACATGATTTGACCACATATTTTACGACCGGCCGCCTGCCTGACGTCAACTTACCTTAGTCGCCTTTTACGACACCTCGGTAAGAAATGAGGGTGGTCTATTCTATGCAGCCGGATACCACACGGCACATACCTTAGTCGCCTCTTACGACACCTCGGTAAGAAAGGAGGTTGGTCTATTCTCTTCTGCCGGATACCACACGGCGGAGCATAATAATTTTTATTATTACTAATTCTATAAATTACTTAGAGGTTGTCAAAATGTAAGACACGATACGAACCTAATCTATACAGAAAAATGCCATTAAGCAAAAACGATTCACTCGATCATACACGTTTTATTTATCAAATATAAGCATTAAGAAATAGAATCAACATAGAGAAGGCCAGGTCGTACGCACTAGCACCGACTTAATAAACTTTCACAAAACATTCATCGCATGAATTCAGCACATTAATTTAACATCGCATGATATAAAAGCACTTTGAAACGAACACATAAACCTATCAGATTTTCGTTGCACTTGTATCTAAAATGTTCTAATGTAATTTCATAACGCACACGGCAGGCAAAAAAAACTGTGATAGCCCAATGGTGAGACCGTACGACTCTCTAGAGACGAACATGAGTTCGAACCCGGGCAGGCACCTATGAATTTTTCTATAGAAACTTATGTGTCTAATTGATATTTACAATTTATCACACACTTTTCGGTGAAGGAAAACATCGTGAGTAAACCTGCATATCTCTAGACAATTCTAGGGATATGTAAAAAAAAAAAAAAAAGTAAGTAACCTACCAATCCGCATTGGAGCAGAGCGGTAGGTCTAAGCTCCAATCCTTCTCTCCAATAAACGGAGAGAGGAGGCCTATTCCCAGCAGTGGGATATTAACAGGCCGTTACTTATTTTTTACGCGGCAGGCCAAAATGTGTAATCCTATAAATTAAAGTATCTAATATTGCTTAGGCTACTCCAAACTATAGTAAATTAGTCATTGACAAGCGTAGAATCGCCTAAGCTGGGAATCAGTATAGTTGTGTTATTTATGATTGCTCTCGAACAGGTTTAAATATTAAGCTGAGGCGGAAATTTCACGTTGAAATTAAAAAGTTTTAGTCTAGTTTCACAGTAATGAAACCAGCATGAGAACTATAAAAGAACTACTATAATCCGCGTGTGTTAAGCGAATTTATGTGACGAGTATGCTAAGTGTATTAAGGATTGCAGGACAAGTCACCACGCGTATCCCAAGACGCCTCCACCAGCAACAATGCACACAAGCAATACACACAACCACCACCAAAATATCTACGATCGTTTCGCCCCGAAACCGAAGCATCATCAGGAGGATGGGCTCCATGACTGAATCGTAATGCCTATAACCTTAAAACTCGCATGCCAAAGAAGTAAAGGATTGCTTTTTGCATCCAAACTGTAGGATCTGATCTGTAAATTTCATAAATATGTAAGATTAAATCGTCTCCAACGCATTTCATTTTGTTATCGTAGAAATATTTTTAAAGGAACTTAAAAGTAAAAGAATTTTCATATAAGATATAAATTAGCTTTTTAAATGTAGTATTTCTTATTCTAGCAAATAAGGAATAGTGAAGAGAATGATTATCAATTTTTAACACGGAACCGATTAATACGGACATCCGGCGTTCAAGTGGAATGTGAACTTCGCATAGAGATCACTTTATATACCTTACTATGGAGTCTAAAATGCAAATTAAATTTTTCTATTTTAGTAGAATAAGAAAAATATTTAAAATGGATACTTATGTTACTACCTGTTACTTGTTGACTTTTATTTACTTACCATACAAGCCCTACCTGTGAGTTCGCTTTGACCAATCGTATTCTTAATTGTTACTATATATTCTATTCTTTTCCAGAATTACTTACACTTTTTTCAATTTTATATATTAGCCCAGTATATAAGCTTCCATTATACAAAGTTTCGTCAATATTAAATAGGAGCAACCGTGAACAACCGCAGCAGCAGACAGAATATTAGTAATTTTGCAATTCGCTCAAAGAGCACGTCTATCCAAGACATGCCTTACAGTAAACCTTGGTTTGCGACAATACAAATGTCCCGTGCTTATCTAGTGACGGCTTTTAGATTAAGATCTGGACATATTCCATTTAGAAAATTTGGATATCTAATGAAAAAAGTTGATTCTCCCAACTGTTTATCGTGTGGAGTATGTGAAGATGTCCAACATTTCTTAATGGAATGTGTTCAAAATGGTCAGATGAGGATCGAAATGTATAAAAGTATTAATGTTAATAAAATGGATATTGGCTTTATAAATAACATTTTAGCTGAGCATAATTCTGTTCGAGCTAAAATGCTATATTATTTTGTTATAAATAGTTTAAAATGTAAATAGATTAGAGTTTAAGGAATAAAAAAAAATGTTAGACGTAAGTAAAAGGGCACTATAGGACTGACATGTACTTTTAGTATTAAAGTCCTAATAAATAAAGATTTAAAAAAAAGCACGTCACTTGAACCATCCTTAATATCAGTTGATTATTGAAATTATTTATTTATTCAACACAAAACCGAATAATACAGATGTAGTAAAAAAAGTAAAGTAGCGGCCTGTTAATATCCCACTGCTGGGAATAGGCCTCCTCTCTCCGTTTCTGGAGAGAAGGGTTGGAGCTAAGACCTACCACGCTGCTCCAATGCGGATTGGTAGGTTACACATATCAACAGAATTCTCTAGTGATATGCAGGTTTCCTCACGATGTTTTCCTTCACCGAAAAGCGTGTGATAAATTGCAATTATCAATTAGACACATGAGTTTTAATAGAAAAACTCATTGGTGCCTGCCCGGGTTTGAACCTATGTTCGTCTCTAGAGAGTCGCACGGTCTCACCATTGAGCTATCACAGCTTACAGCTATACAGATGTATCATTCAAGTAACACTCATATTATTTACAATACAATTGGTACATTAATAGGATTTAATTCAAACATGTCAATCTATAGCATACGTGTTATCATCAGTCATGTGAATCTCACGGCTCACATGATGTGGTTATCGTTTCGAGTATCAGCCTTGCCTTGTATCTTCCAATTGATATCGACTCAACAAGGGGAGAGGGGTCGTGGGAACTGGGCGACTTGCACTTTCGTCGGCGCGCGCAACCGATGCGCGATACCGGGCGCCGGAGAGTCTGCGCACGAGTCTAGCTACGGATTAATCATTCATCGGCTCCAACGGGCCTTACATGGCACGAGGATTTGTGGAGAAAGTTTCACCGTTAGGAGAAATGCTCCTTTTTACAGCGAAGGGTTATAATGATACGCTATTTTTAACCTTTACTTCTCATTGAATGTTACAAAAAGTATACGTTTCAACTCCATTAGCAACAAATCCATTGATAAATCATTTTAGATTACTATCCATTTCCATAATAAAGCCCCAAGTCTTTCTGTATGCCGCAGAACTAATATGGATGATATTTTAAAATCGACCTTTCTTGTTTCCTTTCGGCAACAGTAAAAAAACATAATACATAATTGAGTGTATGTTATCACTTAATTTGATGTGACAGAAGTTGCGGATAAATCTAGTCGTAATAAAAAAATAGCACGTAAAAGTTCAAATTATCGTCAATTAAATTATAAGATAAATATCACGCTTAATATATTGTTGTAAAAGATTTCACGTACATTCCAATTTTGAAGATGATATTGCATATTAATAACATATTAACAGCTGAATAAACTATTAACAGCTCTTGAGAAGAGAAACGTAGAACAAAAATAATAACATAATTCAAAACTAGCATAAAAGATATCGAGTATAATAGAAAAATCAACAAAGATGTCACTTTCTCGACGCAGCAATGAACGACAATGCGATATCAAATTGCTCGGTGACTGCAAAAACGCGACAATGGCTCCGATATCGATAGAATCACGACTTTCGACAAACAGTCGGTACACGAGGGACATACTACCAGTATCGTTGGTTCCCAGAGAAAGGAAACAAACATCGATGACTTATAGATAACCAAAATCAAAAAGGTTAAGTCTAATATAGTGGACATTCTATGAAAATATTCAGAATCTTTGACAATTACCGTCCCGCCGGGTGACGTTGTAAAGCCGTCAGGGCTAATAGAATAAAAGAGATGTTTAAAAAAACAATCGCCGGGAACTCGCAGAATATTTTAAAGTATATGAGACATCAGTCTGAATAATGTCGATATCTTAACGCTTTGAAACATTGAGGGCCTAGTTTTAAAGCAGTTTGTGCCCAATTTATAAAAACTAGTTTGCGCTTAAGATAGGTTACAGAACAAGACGACAACCCGTGGTACCGGCAGGAGGTCGGCACGGGCTCGTCACGGAATCGCTACCGGCACAATTATCGAATCTAGACCACTCTCACTGAATCAAAAAGAACACCGCGACGTAAAGAAAGCAACGTCAGGTGCGCTCCCATTTCACTTTCCAATGACTTATCGTTGCGGTGTCGTTTTTCGAATTCCAACTCAAGGACAAAGATGATACAATACAATTTCCAATACAGTCTATCGTTCTGAGTCAGACCGTTTAATTATCAAGATTTACACGGAAACCCTTTAGATACTAATTGTAGTCGCTTAATATATTTAAAACTCTTTCTAATTTTAAAATACTTTATAGATATTGAATATGTTAGTATTGCTACTAATACTAAAAGTAACAGTTGCCGTAGATTTAGCCGTAGAATTTAGACTATGAAACTTGATCTAACACACCTAAAACAAACATAACTTTAAAAGGTATTATTGAGAGAAAGAACGAATATTGAAGAACATTAAAAAAGAAACAAATCGTGCAAGTCATTAAAACGTTCTACATTACCAATAATGAACGTCGACAAAACAAAGACAATTTAAATAAAACATTGACAGCGCAAACAAAAACTGACGCACTAAATAAACCAAAGATCTATATTACACTTTCTCGAAGTTAATATACATTAGCGAAGCATTAACATACATACTTCACTGACATAAAATATTCATCTCAGGTTATCAAAAGCATCTCATCTATTGTGGATCAAGAGCATTGTGGCGCGGGCGCAGGCAGCTCGACTAATGACAGACCATTTAGCATGCTTAGTAACTGCCGAACCGATTGAGACGTCTGAATTTATTTTGACAGGTAATTTTTTCATTTAAATTTGGGCTAACATTAACGATTTATTTTCGATGAATACATATCTTTAGTGCTCTAAAATAAGAACGATTGGAATACTTTAATTGCTCTTTACTGCTAATGTGTAAGTTACAGTAGATTAGTTTTTGCAATGTTCTAAACAGGTTTCTGTTATAGCTTTGCCTACATTCGCTCTATTGAGTTATTATCATTTTATTATTGAAGATTGCAGAAATTAAGTGAATAGAATGGTTTATTATGAATCTATAGAGTAAATTAAAAAAGGAACAAAAGATGTTGAAATGAAAATAGAAAATTCTGAGGAATTTAGTTATGACCAATATTGCCATAACATTAAAATTAAGGACGTTAGGGTTTTATTTCACGGACACACGGATATATTTCTTTTGAGGATTTCCAAGTATTAAATTATCTGCTAGTTTTATGACGTCATCTAGAAATGAACGAAAAAAGGTTTTTATTAGACTTTTAATAATGGTATAACAAATTTTCATTCATATCTCTAATTATTCTGATAATTCCTTCGATTTTGTCTATATTATGTGATTCATTATTTCATTTATATATTTCTCTTGAGAAAATTACTTTATCTTTAATAATTAATTTTATACGGATTCATAGACTTTTATTAACTTCATAATTTAAATTACTATTCCTCTAATTTAGAGTCACATAAAATTTATCAAATCCAAATGATTCCACATTCAAATTGGCCTTTACAAGCACTTTTGAATCGACAAATTAAAATAAAGCTGCGACTGGTTCGTAAAGGTGCTCTAACCGAGAAGAACCAGCAAGAAACTCGGCGGTCTATATTACAATCAGGAATTGTTAATAAATGGCATCGCTACTGAAATTACAATCAATGAATACAGTACAACTTTTAATAATATACCATGAAGATTTTAACGAACACTTCTACATAATAAAGAACTTTAAGTAACTAAAGTCTAAAATGAGATGAAGATATAATTAATTTAGAATATGAACCATTATACATTTTTGGTGTAATATTGACAATGACGAAACAAAATAAGGTAAACGATTTGTTTAATGAATCAACAATGTATATGTTGCTTGAGACGGTGACAATGAGGAAATGTGCGCTCCAAACAACCCCACGATTCGTATTCTAGATGACTGCTTTTTAATAAATAATGAGGAAGCGAAATAGGGTGTCAAGAATGACAGAATTAACTATTAATCGCTATCGAGCCCCGCTAGAGACTTTACTAATTACAAATAAATAATAAATTCAAGGTGATGAATGGAGGTGTCTTAATTTATTCAAAATGACAAGCTCACCAACGCTCGATAGGTAGGAAAATATTTTGACATATCACCTTGAGTCCGATTGGATTTCTTTTGAATGGTGTTGCGTGCCAAGTAGATTTTTTATATCGTTTATTAAACAATCACGCTGTGCCCTTTCAACTGATACCTATCATGTAAATATATCATAAAGCCTATTATGCTTTTAATATATTAATCGTTCTTTCTGTTACTTTAGGCGTAAAACTAAAATTTGAAGCAGTAGCTATAAAAATAATATATTGATCTTGTGTATTAAATTTTAAAACATGATTTTTATTCTATTATCGCAATTCGCACCATTAGTTAATTGTTGGCTCTAAAAAGCATTTGAAAGTTTAAATTCTGCTAACTACACGTGCAGGTCTAAAGGTAGAGTGTCAGGATATACTATCGTCTCACATTATCCTCTCAAACTTAATGTCTTATCTATCTATGACTGTTAAAAAGTTTATGTAAGGACAGATTTCTTAAAACAGTAGTCAATAAAATTTAACAAATCAACTATATTTTCGTAATCGAAGATACTGCTTATCACTTAGAGTTATTATACTAGACTGGAGGAGCCAAAGAGCCTAGAGTAAAGTGTGTCTATCGATAATAAAGAAAAGTAAATGAGACATGTCATCTAACTTTTATGTTATTAGACATGCACTCAACCATGCGCACACACTTCTCCACACACATCTACACACACACATGTACACACTTCTCTGGCGTCCTTATTATATTGATAATATTGTTAGCAAAATTAAAATCCGTAATTGGCTGTAAGTTAAAACTAAGTAATATTTTGTAAATTAATATAAGAGCTGTGGATTTTGTAAAAGTAAATGAATAAATAAATAGACACACTATAAGAATTTTATCTTCCCTATCATTATTTGTTGCAACACTCTTATTTACAGGCCTGCCTATGACTCCATTAGTCTAGTCTATGACTAATCTAAACAACAAATCGAATGAAACGCCATCCATGTCACATATGTTAATAATTTGACCATCTGTTTTCCTATTGTATGCAAATGTATCAAATCTGGTTTTCATAGCTGTGAAAAACGCCTTCTCGCAAACAATGACTGGCGGCGAGTTTTCTCTAAACGTTTTCCATTCTACTAACACCCACTTGACTTTCCACATACAATTGTTGGAACTTCACTTTCTACGTCAATAGAAATTATCGCCTCACCATATGCTGATATTAGATTAATGTCGACTTAAACGGTTCGGTAATAAGATGCATTATCATTCATCATCAGATTGTTTGACAGTTTCTTTCAATAACCAGATGCAAATGTGTCTTGCAAGAAATTTATGCAAATTATTGACGTTATTTGTAAAACTTTTTAAGAGTACATTATTAGTTAATGATTAGAGACCGGCTATACTCACGTCTTATTTTATCGGATGAGCCCGACTAGTTTCAAGCCTATACAGAGCTTTTATTCATGAGTTCTTTATGCGGCGTTATAGCGGTGGCTTATTCTTACCGAAGTGTCGTAAGAGGCGACTAAGGAAAGTCGACCCGCCGTGCGGTATCCGGCTGAGTAGAACAAACCACCCTCATTTCTTACCGAGATTGTCGTAAAAGGCGACTAAGGTAAGTTGACCCACCGTGAGGTACCCGGTTGAGTAGAATAGACCACCCTCTTTGTTACCGAAGGGTCATAAAATGCGACTTACCTAAGTAACCTAAGTAAAGGTTAATGTCAGGCAGGCGGCAAGTTGTAAAATATAGAGCCAAATCATGTGACAACATTTTTGTTACATGTTGTGCCGACCCCACTTAGAGTGGGATAAAGCAGGAGGATAATGAATAAGAGCCCCGTATGGGCTTGAAACTAGCCGGGCTCATCGATAAAATAGGACGTTAGTATAGCCGGTCCCTGAACATTAATCATAAATAACACTCACGATAGTTCATTAGTAGTTTAATTACTATATTGTGTAATTTTGATAATCCATACTTTATTATAAATGTGAATGTCAGCCCCTATTTCTATTTTTTACTCGTGCACGCTTTTACCGCTAGAACAATATGGATGAAAGCTGGGCCAAAATAAAATCAAAAAGTCCTATTATTCCTTACGGAACAGTCACACAGGTAAAATTGGAATAAAGTTCACATATTGCTTAATTCAAACGGAATCGCACAGTACAGGTTTTAATATAGTAAAATCTATACGACATCAGGAGTACTAAAAAAAGTATGTTTGATGTCGATTGTTGATAAAGTTGATCTAAAATTGGGTCTTAACAACATTCTCAATACTGACCGAATGACTACTGACCTTGATGCGTGATTGAAATATCCCTATCATTTAGGCAATTAAATAACATGTGACAGTAACAATTACATTGAAAATCGAAATAGCTTATCTAGAATAAGTTGAACATAAAAAAATATATATTGGTATCAAGGTAATGCTTTTAGTACAGTGCGAGTACCTAACGATCTTAACATTACTTGTTATATTAAACGTTTAGTTTGCTATAATAGTAGCTTATATATCTAACAAAAAGATAAATAGATATACTAACATGAAGGACAAAAAACCAACATTTCCATTGGCGGTAGAAAAAAACGCATGGTACATAACAAATTAAAATACATATAATCCACGTTCGTTAAGAGAATCTATATAATGCTTAGTGTATTAAGCAGACAACACATATCACAAAACGCCGCCATCAACAACACTCCACACACGCGGCAATAAATAATGCACGTCGAGGCTTAGAGAGAGAAAATCGGCTAGATTCTGCTTCAGAGAGCATTGTCTCTGTCGCACCGACTGACGAACCCTTGTGAAACGTCGCATACTAACTGAGTGACAGAGACAGCGCTCTATGAAAGCGAACTGGCAGACTGTTTCATTCTAAACATCGATGTGCATTATTTAATGCCAGGTACTATACTACAGACACTCACTACGCCAATTTCTACGATCATTTCGCCCCGAAATCGAAGCATCCTCGGGAGGAAGGCTCGATGACAAAATCGTAACAAAATTATAATACCCCCAAAAAATTTATTATTACGGGTACTGTTTTAAATCTGATATAACTTTTTACCATCACCTAACTGTACATTATTCTTTATCATAATTAAATGAAATCTGACCAGTTATCAGCAAGAATCATTACATAATTGACGATGTCAATTTTAAATTTAGCGGTAAATCTCATCAAGATTATGGAATAATGGAACCATCTTTTCCGTCAGATTATTACAGAAATCCCATTTATCATGTCCCTGTATATCAGCTCTAAAATGCCGTTCCCGAGTCCCAACCTTTGACCCCAATCTGTAATAACGTCGGGCCGACGTGTTGCAGTGACTAATGGACCTTAATTCAATCATGCAATATAAACGCTTTCTCTTAATGAGCATTAATTCGGGCACGTATGTTAGCTAATGCTTGTATTAAATTCGAGCAAATACAATTTTAAGCAATATATGCCGTGTCGTATCTGGCTGAGTAAAAAAGACCACCCTCATTTCTTACCGAGGTGTTGTAAAAAGCGACTAAAGTAAGTTGACCCACCGTGTGTCATCCGGTTGAGTAGAATAGACCACCCTCTTTCTTACCGAAGGATCGTAAAATACGACTAAGGTAAGTTGACGTCAGGCAGGTGGCCGGTCGTAAAACACGTAGCCAAATCATATGACAACATGTTTGTAACATGTGCCGAACTCACTTAAAATGGGATAAGAACAAGAGGATGGTGACAATTTTAAGCAATGCCCATGTAAAATTTCCAATTTTATTTTCTTATTTGCAATGATAGTTGATACTGAGTTGATTGAATTACTAGTCTATAAATCAGTACGCACTAGTAACATAATCAACTCAGCTCGCAAGCTTATTTCAGTACTATGAATTTGTGCGCTTGAAGAAAAGTGGTGCCTATCAGCCTATAGATTCGGCTCCCACGAATCATATTAGACTGAACCAAGAAAACAAAAGTGAAATATTTGATCATTATGTAATCAATGCACCAAGCGAGATGCTCATTGTTGGGCCACCATTATTTGATGAACCAAAGCAGGATGTTTTATAAGAAGACACCTGATAGCTGAAGCTAATAACGAGTATAGATTCGAATTAACTACAGAATTACAAGAAGAAATTTATGGAACTAATATGCAAATATAATTAATTCTGTAGAATAATACCCACAAAAAATTACAAACATAGAAACTTCTTGATGTAATAATATTGGTTGATGGTGGATTTATGGCCCTTTAATTTAGGGTAAAGGTCACCTATGACCGACTAAGTGTTTAAGAAGTGTTTAGAAGTTTAAGAAATTCAAGAGTTTTTTATTTTAATTTGTGAATTGGGGATTGTAGTACTTAATACTATACTTGCATGTACAAAGACGAGAAAGATTCCTCGACAATGCCATTCATAAAAATTATAATAACAAATATTTTCTTTTGCCTAAGGTAATAAGCAAAAAAGAGTAGTTTCTTTTGAACAATAGAATTCTACAAGTAAGCAGATGCTATTTTTGAAATTGTTCTCGTTTTAAAAGCTCGGAATGCAATTGCACTCAACAGTACGTCAAATTAGGACCATTCCTAGTCAAACGTAATCCGTGGTAGGCGCAACTGTAAGGCGTGGGATACATTGTTCAAGTAGGTGTGACGGATTCCAGGCCATTACAAGTTCTGTGGGGTAACGATGATTACCTTATAATCACAGGTTCCTGCTGTTTCTCACCCATACCACGAAACTCGTTTGGCTGGTTTAGAAAGGGAAAGACGTAACGTACTATCGATTAGAGAAGGACGAACGAGGGAAGGATCAAAGATCTACACGAGTACAGGTTACCGACATGCATTACGAGGATTCAATTTATGTGGCCTGGACAATATTTAACATTCATTTATATACAGCTGTTCAATCTGCCAGTTACTTTTCTACCTGTTGCAATTATAATTGTACTATCTTTACTCATCATTTCTTATAACTTCCTTTACTAAACTGTGAGGTAACTCATTAAAACAGCACACATTAGTTAGAGGATATTAAAGATGTATGAATATCGCACGCTTAGTATTAAAGCGACCGAATTAAAAAAACGTGTTTAATGGCAAATTCCAAAAAAAGCGTTGCGTAGCGCCTAAGAAACTCTAAATCTAAAAATCTAAAATTAATAGAACAGTTTAAAAAAATCCACATGAGAGAGGATCAACATAAAAAATGAAATCGAGTTTTTGTTTTCTTAGGAATTAAGCAGGTGTCTCTTAATGTTTTTTTTAAATTGAAGATTGAAATTGATTTTATTTGTTTTTATTTAATTTTTAAAAGTATATTACATGTCATTAACGAATATAACATGACCTTCGTTAATTTCATCTGGAAGATTAGATGGAAAGAAGAATCCACAAAATCAAAATTGTGTAGCAAGTAGCGGCTTATAAATATGCAACACAGCTGGGAAAAGGTCACCTTTCGCCTTCTAAGAGAGCGTATTAGTTAAGTTAGATACCCCAAACCGCTCCAACACGGATTAGCAGGCTTACTAAGACTCACAACTATGGACCCCTAAAGACGCACTTTCACCGTTTGACTAATACGGTTTTAAATCAAATATCCTAATGCAAAATAAACAAAAAATTTGCATAAAAGTTAGCATTCAATTAATTGGAACCCAACACGAAAAGACCGCATTTCTGCGCCGTAGAAATAAAAAAGACTATTGTGAAGTTCACAAAGCACGGAAAACGTTACAACTGTACACCTTTTTATTGTTTTCTTAAAAAAGCTGCCAGGTTCACTGCCATTACTGCTCTAAATAGAGAATACACGAGCGGGAATTTTAATGGTCCCCGGAGCGCTATGCAGCAATGGCGAGGGTTTTTCTGTGGCCGTTTCGACATTCCGGTCTGTACCAGCCTTTAAATTGCTATCCCATTATAAATTATGGCGAAAAAATGCCGGCAGGATGATTGTTTATTAAAATAGTACGTGCCACTCGTTTACAATTTAATCGAATATACTATGCGTATATCCCGACTTTGGAATTATTGGTGTAGTTCACTGTTGTTGAATGTTTTCAGTGGTTATAAAAATTTAATTAATTGTTGGTGATTTTCTCCAAGTTTAGCTATGATTAAAGCCGATACAGTTTTTATTTGTAACTTGTACTTTAATTATAATTTATGTTTACAATTTAGCACGCTTAAGTTGGTATGGTCATGTAATGACGAGAAATAGAAATCATGTGACCATAAGAGCTTCACATAAGAATGTCGATGGATGTATGACTAAGGGAGGCCAAAAAGAGATGGATGGATTGTGTGAAGAATAATACATACGCATATAAAAGGAGTGACACCAGAGTTATCTAATGATAGGGGAGAACGGAAGACGAAAACATATTGTGCCGATCTCAATTAGAGTGGGATAATGGTAAGTGAATTATGATGATGATTTAAAATTTATCACGCACTTTAAGGTGAAACAAAACATCGTTAGGAACCCTGTATTTATTAAAATGATTCTTAGACACCTACCAATTGCAGCAGCGTAAGGTAATCGTAGGTAGGTCTAAGCCGCAACCGTTCCATAAAAAGAGAGGGAAGGATTGTCTAGTAGTAGGATTGTCACAGGCCGATAAAATAATCCTTATGAAAGACTTTGAACGCAATTAATAAAAAGCAATATTTAAACTTGTGGACAACCTAATCATCCATTGTGTTTGGAATTTGCACTCTACGTTTCGGCACTTTGATTCTGTAGATGCTTTTGACCTAACTCTACCAACAAAAAGGTTTTTTCACTGCGCAATTTTTAAGACGTAAAGGTTAATAAAACAAAAACTTAGTCATTAATACGGCGCCAAATTACAGCCACACTAGCCATATTAGCGTTGAATAGCTAATCTATGATGACTTTCCCCGTTCCATCCCGCGTCTTTTATGTATTCCATTTCAATCTATCATTTATCAATGGATTCACGGATAAAATCCGTGCATGCGATCTTTGGTGTGTCTGACATAAAAAAAATCATCGCACGCTTAAATATACCAAAAATATAACCAAATACATAAAAGCTGTTTTGTGGCAAATTGCCATAAAGCGTAGCGTAGCGCTTACAAAACTCGTGAACCATAACTTAGCAGAGCAAAAAACCACTAGCTTTTTCAAAAGTTCTTAGCGTGATGTCATAGATGGCATTGAAATAAGGATTACAATGTATCAAGATCAATTAAGCCTAATTTTGAATTAGGTCACTTTAATACTAAGCATGCGATATATATTAAGATCAACAAACAACAATACCCATAACAATTATGTACATTTTACACGACAATGTCTGTATGACTCGTTACGATGGTACGTGCCACCTGTTTATTTTTAAGACGCAACTGGTATACAGTTATTAATGCACCTTTTTCTATCCAACCTGATCCTGAACGGATATTTGATTCTTTTTTTCCACTTATGACTTATCTGTCATATCGCTTCACCATTCAGCAGGTTTACGAGTATTAATCGATTATGTGAATGCTTTTTGTTTGCATTAATAAGAATGTTACTTTGTATGTTTGTACAATCCCATTCGACAGCGATAATCAGTCTTCTCACGGAGGTGATCTTAGCCCACAACTAAAATCAGTCTATGCCCGTCCTCTACTACTTTATTATATCCTTGCGCATTCGATAGAGAGAAACGTTGCCTATAACCATAAAGGCGAAAAACAAATGCCCTCGTTTAAAAAAAAGGACTCCTAATGACTCAAAATAGATATAACGATTAGGAACTTTCAACCACCTTGCTGCTTTAATGCCGAATAACAGTTTTGCATCCGTGAAAGGAATCCTAATTTGTGCTTAAGGATATAGTAGTGGCATAGATGCCGCAGTTTTCCATGAAAGCGCAGGGTTGATATTATGAGCACCGACGTTAGAGTTAATAAGATACACGAAAAGGATACGAAACAAGGGCATGGTTGAGAATGCTTTAACATTAAAAGAGAACTTTTTATACTCCAAGCTAGCACAAGATAGCAATGACGAAATGAATCATGTTTTAAGAGTTCAGGAAAGAACGACCGCCGAATTTATTATTGCTGGCGCTCCTCGGTTAAGATTGAATTTGTGACAAGCCATTTGAATATTTCACTGCAGATATGATAGCGCAGCGGTGAAACCGTAGGGCTCTTTCTAGAGGTTCAAAGGCTCATACCTCAGGCATGTACCAATGAGTCTTTCCGTTAAAACCTGTGTCTCTAATTGATATTTGTAATTTTACACACGCTTTTTAATGAAGGAAAATATCGTGAGAAAACGTTAATATCTCTAGAGCGTTCTGGAGATATGTGTGACCTACCATTGGAGCAACGTGATGACCCTTAGATCCAAAAACAGAGAGAGGAGGCCTACGCCTGGATAATAACAGGCCGTTACTTAACAGTAAGTAAAAAGTTATTGTTATAATTTTTTTATGATGGCAAACGAGCATGCGGTTCACGTTATCACCGCCATCCACGACCTGTCGCAGAGCAAGTGTGCTGCTGTTCTTTAAAAAGATGGAAAAAAGGCTTCTTGAAGGTACGTATGTCGTACTGAGCCGGAAACGATGCTAAAGGAAGATTATTCGCGTTCGCGCAATACAATTATTTGAAAACCGCACTGTAGTGGATCGCCACGCATCTAGATGGTGAGGTTGATATTTTTACCTGTGACGTACAATGCGGTTCTGGAATTTAGCAGCAGGAATCAGGTAGTGTATCACACATGGAACACTCTCCGTGCAAGATGCTGTAGAAAACGCAGTGTTGATACGTTTCCACGCATCACCAAAGAGTCCAACTGTTTGCTGATCCAGAATTAAGATCATCATTAACTATTCACATTTCATTCACTATTACTAAGGACCATCATATATTCATAAGTTAGTATTGTAGAAAACAAGATGTCTTTACACAAAGTTCGCATAGAGCCATCAACTAACGTAATACGTTTAACCAGTAATGATCAATAGAAATGACAGAGGCAACGTTAAGTTATGTTATGTCGTCATCTGTCGCTTTCTACATCATCAAATTTGCATCAGCAGACTTCGGAGCGTTATGTAAATGTCAACGATTTATACAGGTGCTATCTTGTCTTGCCGAAATTGAGAATTAATAAATATTTTAATTTTACGATAACGACTTTGAAAATAGGCTATCTATATTTGTCAACACGGTTACGACGTAAGTTTTGCATATTATAAAACTAACGCCCTCGCTGAATCTGTCTGTCCACAGTTTTCACTGATAGACGAGTGACTCATAGAGAGATTTAGATATAATTTTTTACTGTTTTGTTGTAAATTGATTGAACTATTACGTTAATACTTCACTAACGCCGTGTGGTATCCGGCAGAATAGAATAGACCACCCTCCGTTCTTACCGAGGTGTCGTAAGAGGCGACTAAGGTAAGTTGACGTCAGGCAGGCGGCCGGTCGTAAAATACATAGCCAAATCATGTGACAACATGTTTATAACATGTTGCGCCGACCCCACTTAGAGTGGGATAAGGGCAGGAGAATGTTGATGTTAATACTTCACTAATACGACCGAAATAATCAGACCATCTGGGATTTTTTGAGAAAATACTTCCAAATCCTTTTTAGATAGAACAAATCCTCCTTCAAATCCTCCATCATCATCCTCCTGCCCTTATCCCACCATCAGTGGGCTTTTCTACACAACATGTTACAAACATGTTGTCACATGATTTGGCTGCGTATTTTAAGACCCACCGCCTGCCTGACGTCAACTTACCTTAGTAGTATTTTACGACCTCTCGGTAAAAAAGAGGGTGATCCGTTCTACTCAACCAGATACCACACGGTGGGTCGCCTTGCCTTAGTCGCATTTTACGAGACCTCGGTAAGAAATTAGGATGGTCTATTTTACTCAGCCGAATAACACACGGCGGGTCGACCTACCTTAATCGCCTCTTACGACACCTCGGTACGAAATGAATGAATTCTACTCAGCCGGATACCAGACGGCATATAGAACAAATCCATGTACGGTGTCATATTTTTCTATTATAGGTCAACACAAAATTCTGCAATGGCATGTATCTGTCCTATAATGTCATTATATTCAAATTCAAATTCAAAATATTCTTTATTCAAGTAAACTTGTAAACAAGTGCTTTTGAATCGTCAACATCTACTGCTGGTTCGGAAAGCTGTTCCTACCGAGAAGAACTAGCAAGAAACTCGGCGGTTGCTCTTTTCCAACAATAATTCTTATCACTAGTTACATATAGTTATAAATGTCTTGTACAGGGTTGAAGAGAAGCTATATCCACGCATTCTTATCTTCCAGGTAATCCTCAATAGTATAATAGGCTTTCTGAATTAGCCTTTTTTAATAGTATTTTTAAACTGCTGTAAAGGTAAAGTTAATGTAGATTGTGGAATTTTATTATAGAATCTCATACCCAAACCCACAAACGAATTACGAACTTTTGCAAGGCACAAAGCAGGTACCGCAAGCTTATGTCGGTTCCTACTTTGTCTATTATATATGTCGCTAATCCTTTTATAATTATTTATATTCATATGTACAAAAATTAAATTACTAAAAATATACTGTGAAGCTAATGTAAGAATACCTGTTTCCTTGAACTTCTCTCGCAGGAAATCGCGCGAATTTAAATTGTAAATGCCACGTATGGCTCTTTTTTGTAACACAAAAATTTTTTCAATGTCCGCGCATTTACCCCATAACAATATGGAATAACAATATGTCTTACGGAATACCGTAAGACATAATATTATGGAAGTAAGCAAAATTAACAAGTTTTGCTGTTTCAACGTCTGTAAGCCGCCTTATCTTTCGGACAGCGTAAGCCGCTGAACTGAGTTTCCCAGCGAGAGTTGTTATGTGTGTGCTCCATTGGAGTTTAGAATCCAAGGTCACTCCCAGAAATACAGTTGTTTCTTCTGTTTTTAGTGGTATATTAATAATAAAAAGCTTATTTGCTATTTTAGCAGTGTTAGACAATGCAAATTCTATACATTTTGTTTTGATTGAGTTCAGTACCAAATTATTTAGCCTGAATCAACGAGCTACTTGCGATAAACCACTGTTTACTTCGTCAATATTTTCGTCATTTCTATTAACTTTAAATATCAAAGATGTGTCATCAGCAAACAGAGTTATATCGCAGATATTATTAATAAAATATGGTAGATCATTTACATATACTAAAAACAGAAAGGGACCAAGGATTGATCTTTGGGGCACACCCATAACCAAGGCCGACCCGGATGACTGCACATCATTAACGCACACTCTTTGAATCCGACTGTGAAGATAAGATGCAACGAGACGAAGCATCTTATCTTCATAGTATACGCATTCAAACATCTTAAAAAAACCTATTATTGCGTAATTGGTAAGCTGTTTTTCGATGCCAAAAACAGGGATAAAACGACATTAAAAAAAAAATAAAAACTAGCTAAATCGATTTCACCCCCGAAACCCCCTACATACTAAGTTCCATGGAAATCGTTGGAGCCGTTTCCGAAACTCAGATTCTATATGAAAGATATTAGATTAGTATAAGCACATAGATTACACACAGATAAACACATTACTGAACAAAAGTCTTTCGAGTTTCAAATCTAAAGTCAAATTTCATTTCTAAAGAACTGCTCAATGATAAGACAGGCAAACCAGCTGCGTCTGACAACCAGATAACTCAAACATGTCACAAGGGCTATAAATACCCTTTTCTGCGACTATACTAAAACGGCTTGTCTCTATATGGCTATTTCTAGTTGAACTCCCTATTTAGCAGCAATTGACCGCATTAAGGACCCCTTAGAACATGAAAAACGAATAAGAATGTAGAGGTTACTAGGCGCGAGGTCATAACAAAGCATTTATCTCTAGAGTTCTGTGGGAAATGATAAAAACTGCAGGTCAATCTTTGTTGGCCTGTTGTCGCAGGTGGCAGTGACCCTGACTTTAGCTTCGGGGGTCGATTAACGCCAAAGGCAGGTCGATTGACCTCCAAAGGCAGGTCGATTAACGCCAAAGGCGTCTAAATACAATTTTTGGTTCATTGAGTCTGGGTGTATTTATTTCAAATTATATGGGTTCTTAATCTATAATCTGTTTTCTGTCACAAAACAAGTATAAATTTACTTTAGCCACGGGTTACTGTGTGTGTAATTGTCCCATATATATATTTTATTTATCGAGTTATTCCAATATTGGATTTTTAATTTGAATTCAGTACACATTGTGTAGAAAAATACAAAATAAAATTACGGAGTTATTAGTACTCCAATATAGTAACGACAATTTTTTTCATGACGCCATTTGAGTTTGATTAGATGGACGTAAAGGGTAAAAAAAGCTTGCGTTTTTTGAGAAATAATTTATATATATTTGCATTTCGAAAAATGAGAGGTACATAATTAACAATTCAGGTAAACAATTCATATAATAAACAAAGAACTCAGGTATAGAATACAAAAAGATGTACGCTGCATTTATTTTATTGCCGGTTATTGGCATGAATTGTAATGAAGTAAGTTAAATTATTGAACCCTCTGCATGTCGTCTAATCCGTGCTTGTCCTGTTTTTAAATTATATTCAATTCAAATTAATGACAGTGTTATTAAAAGTCGTATATGGAGAATGTTATTTGTTTCTTAGCGCTTTAAGATTACAAGTACATGTAAAGTGTTAAAAACAAATGTAACTGAAGTTTTCCTTGGTCGTTCACCAAATTAGTATCGATATCTGGTTAAATAGTCAGTGTCTGGGCACATTACCCAGACATCGCGGTTCAACATAGGTTGCAGCAAAAAACGGCCTTTTATGGTCCCTTATGTTGGGAAAACGCAACCTTTGTCCTTAATAAGCAATTTACACCCATCATTTTGGTGCAATCAGAATTAGCGGGTTGGTAGTCGCAATTAGTAGTTTATAAAGGACACACAGACAACCATTCAATTTTATATATGAGTAGGAGAAGAAATGTAAAATATATTATTTTTAACTAAAACAAATGAGTTTGATTGCGTTACATTGAATACTGTAGTATATGATCAACTCCAGTCATCTGAGAGTGCGGCTGAATTAGACCGGCTCAGCCGCGCACCGGCCTCCTATGTAGAGACGGTCACCTGACAGTCACCGGAAGCTGTGATAGCCCAGCGGTGTGACAGTGCGACTCTTACGAGGGCAACACGAGTTCAAACCCGGGCAGGCACCAATGAGTTTTTCTATTAAAACTCATGTGCCCAATTGATAATTGCAATTAATCACACGCTTTTCGGTGAAATAAAACATCGTGAGGAAACCTGCATATCTCTAGAGAATTCTAGGGATATGAGAAACTTACCAATCCGCATTGGAGCAGCGTGGTAGGTCTTAGCTCCAACCCTTCCCCCTCCCCCTTCTCTCCAGAAACGGAGAGAAGAGGCCTATTCCCAGTAGTGGGATTGTAACAGGCTGCAACTTTAAAAGAAATGAAACGTAAAAATTTTAAAATAACTTTTTAACTTTACCTACCCAGGGTTCCTAGAGTTCTATTCACATTGATTTTGAGCTATGACATCTTTATATATAGTAAAATTAAAAGAAAAGTGTTGTATGTGACTAATTTATTATGAAAATAAATAAATAATACAAATAACGTTGCAAAAATATATGTCCGCATCATTCGTTTGACGTGTTCTATAATTTATTCCGTACGTTAGACACTATCGAAAATCAGTCACATTTGTACCCGCGTCGGTTTGTCCGCTAATTAGAATAATTACTTTTGATGTTTGACACTTTTAAATAAATAATTATAGTGACAAGCTATCCGAACCGTGACAGTGGTCAGGGCAGATAAGTGTGTAACTGCGGGAGAGATCAAAACAAATTTCCTACCTTAATCCTATAATTTCAAACTGGTTTGATATCTATGATTGCAATAAAGCATCGATATACCTAGTTATACGCCAATTGAATCAGGCTGATTTCGTATTACAGTAATTATTAGAAAGAAATACGTTATTTTTACCAATCAATAATTGCTGAGGTGTGGAAGGGCTTAATAATACCCTACATGTTGAGTACATTCTATGATTTTATTTATAGGCGGGACATTCAAAATTTGTCCACGGGCCACACTATGGCCCGCGAAGATAGGGTTGCGCTGGAATAGCCGGTATTATAAAAGGACTGGAATCCTGTTACTGAAACACCTTACGTGATGGGTAAGTTGACAGACGCCATACAGGACAAGAAGAATTAAAAATACAGAGAAATGTATGACATAAACAATGTGCCAAACTAAGTTCCTATTGTAATGGGTAAATTTATGGGTTTGGGTATAAGATTCTATAATAAAATTCCGCAATCGACTTTAGCTTTACCATTACAGCAGTTTAAAAACACTGTTAAAGAAAGTCTAATACAGAAAGCCTACAATACTATTGAGGATTACTTAGAATGCGTGGATATAGCTACTCTTCGACTCTCTACAAGACATCAATAAATATATGAACTCATAATAATAATAAGAATTATTCTTTAAAAAGAGCAACTGACGAGTTTTTGCTGGTTCTTCTCGGTAGGAACAGCTTTCCGAAACAGCTGTAGATGATGACGATTCAAAAGCACTTGTTTACAAATTTACTTGAATAAATAATATTTTGAATTTGAATTTGAATGATAAACGACTGAGAAACAATCGAAGTATTTTTACGAGGCCATAAAAACGTTGCGTACAAATAAAACCTGTTGATGAACGGCGGCAAATTGGATTTGTGTCACATGACTCAACGGTGATTCGTCTCTGGTTTATATTTAGCAGTGCTTTATGCGAATTGTAACAAATGGGTCAGATTTTTAGGCCGCCACCGTATGGCCAAGAAACAAACACGTGATAACAATTTGATGATTTTAATTGAGTTATACTTCGCGCAAGTGTAATTGACGGTTCAAATATAAAGGTTACATTTTTAAGATTGTCATGTTGGCCTACTTTTTCATTTTTAGACCTAATACAAGCTGTGATAATATAGCGGTGTCACATTGCGACTCTTTCGAAGGTGTCAAGGCATCAAACGTTGGGCAGGCACAAATGAGTTTTTCTATTAAAACTTATGTGTAATTAATTAATAATTGCAATATATCAAACGCTTTTAGATAAAGGAGAACATCGTTAGGAAATCTGCATATCTCTAGAGGATTCTGGAGATATGTGTAACCTACCAATCCTCATTGGAGCAGCGTGGTAGGTCTTAGCTCCAATTCTTCTGTCCAAAAAGGGAGAGGAGGCCTATGGCCAGCAGTGAGATAGCAAGGCCATTACTTTAAATTTATTAGTTTTCAGGCATAGATTCTTACAAACTTAACTGACACGAAAAAGTGTGTCGTAAGTTACGTATTAGATACATAGAGTATACTAGAATATACTAGAGTAGAGAAGACATAGGCAGGCCTGTGAGTGTGTCACAAAAAATTATGAATGGGAAGATGACACTCGTATACTTTACCTTTGTCTAATCAGATATAGAGAAATAGATACAGTCTCATTTGTTTTCTCTTTAGTGTAATATTTTATATTGGGCATATTTTCCCTATAATCTATACTTATTATAAAACAAAGTCCCAAAAAGCTGTCTATCTATATGTAATCGATTATCTCAAAACGTACTGAAGGTATTTTTGTACGATTTTCAACAAAAGAGCAATACTTCCGAATGGTTTAGGTAAATAGTACATATCGGTATTATGTAAATTGTGTTGAAGGGATCGAGCGGTTGTTAAAAAACTTGCTTGCTGGGAGGTTTCGATGCGTGCGCTGCGTAAACCAGCAGAGTTACGCTAAAGTAATGTACTAGAGAGTTGTAGATGTATAAAAATAGTAAAAAAAAGTCCGCGATAGCATGTTTCTATCTCTTACGGTTAACTAACAATAACTTCTTTTATGTTCAATTTGGAACTTTTTTTGTGACAACAACGCGGACGAAGCCGCTGACATAGCTAGTCCATAATAACTATTATTAGGTATCAGTGGTATTGTAAGAGTAATACGTTAGTTAAGGGGGACTGAGTCTAGCCTATATTAAGTGTTTAGAGTGCCTTTTCCTACATACTTGCATTATTCTGAAAAATATGACTACCGCTATAAACAACATTTATGTCGAATGTCGAAGCATCGTAGCCTAAATTTGGGCGTAGCTTTCGTTTGGCCGATTTTTAATGTTTATTCAGCTGCATCCTCGTATGCAAGAGCTGATCGTGAGTTCTTTGATGTCCTGAATGCGTCATTTCAAAGCTGCCGAATTATAGATTGTCCACATATTTAGTTGCCAAAGTGGTACATGTCCCCACGTGAGACTCGACGAGGGTCTATGTTAGTGAAACAAAAAATGGGAGTTCACATTCGTAATGTAATTTTATATCGAGTTTTGGGTTTATGGTAGAAATGCAGCTGCAGGGGGTCCACATGTTATAAACATGCTGTCACATGATTTGGCTATATTTGTATTTTACGACCGGCTGCCTGCCTGACGTCAACTTACCTTAATCGTATTTTACGACCCCTCGGAAAAAAAGAGGGTGGTCTATTCTACTCAGTCGGATATCACACGGTGTGTCAATCTACCTTAGTCGCCTTTTACGACACCTCAGTAAGAAATGTGATGGTCCATTCTACTCAGCCGGATACCACACGGCCGTCTGTCTCCAATGTAACTTGATTCTTGTATTATAGGTGACAGGCAGCGGGTGCATATATACTTATACAATGTTTAAATAAAAATTTAAATACACCCAGACTATAGTTTATGAGTAGTATATAAGTTTTTACAAATTGTTCGCCCTCGGTGGAAATTAAATCCGCGACCGCCAGAGCAGAAGTCAGGATCAATACTACCGCGCCCATGGGCCAATCAAAATAACCAACTCATTTTGAAAGTGTGAAAGTAAAATTGGCACATTTTAGGCTGCTTTCGTTACTCTAGTATAATCACATTATCCGCCTAGTTCCTAGCTGGTTCTTCTCGGTAGGAGCAAACTTCGGAATCAGTGGTAGGTAGCTTCTTGAAAAATATTTGACCATTCAAAAGTACTGAAAACAGTCCACTTGAATAAAGAATATTTTGAATTTGAATTTTTTAAAAAAAGTAAAGTAGCGGCCTGTTACAATCCCACTGCTGGGAATAGGCCCACTCTCTCCGTTTTTGGAGAGAAGGGTTGGAGCTAAGACCTACCACGCTGCTCCAATGCGGGTTGGTAGGTTACACATATCTCCAGAATTCTCTAGAGATATGCAGGTTTTCTCACGATGTTTTCCTTCACCGAAAAGCGTGTGACAAATTGCAATTACCAATTAGACACATGAGTTTTAATAGAAAAACTCATTGGTGCCTGCCCGGGTTTTAACTTGTGTTCCCCTCGAAAGAGTCGCACGGTCTCACCGCTGGGCTATCACAGCTTTGAATTTAACTATGAAAAAATTACATCTACAAAAGCATCAGCGCGCTAATGTCGACCATTAGAATTTAGATACACGTATATGGAAACGACTCATTAATCAAATATGTACAGAAAAAAACCCAAAAGTAGCTTTCATGTCACTTATCTGGGCTGTTCATCGTTGTTAGTAATTTATGGACGCCGGTAAAATAGTGCTTACTTTTTCATATCCCCTTTTGGGTGATAAGAAGTTGTTTTTGATCATCTTAAAACTATTACGTCTAAATCGAAGTACCGATCGCTATGCTCTAATATTTTCGAGTGGGCTCAATTTTATTTATATTATCGATTATCGCATTCATAAAAATATCTGGAGGACGATGAAAGATATCTGATCAGTATTTTTTTAGCAGTAATAAAGGGCTCCCAATTAAAATTATATAAATATGCCGTGTGGTATCGGGCTGAGTAGAATAAACCACCCTCATTCTAGGTTTCGTGAAATGCGACTAAGGTAAGTCGACGTCGCGCAGGCGGTACCACAGCTTATAAGTATACGGTAGCGCATAGGTACTATGCAAACGTGTATTTTAAAGTGTCTTCAATTAAAGAGTGGAAAAGGAAATCATTTGAAATATTTAAAAATAAATAAAGGCAAAATTTATAATGCGAGTACGATACCAGTAGGTAGGCCTTAATTTCAATTCACTACGGTACTTCGAAAAAATTATATTCATAATTTTCTTTGGGTCAAGAAAACTGCCACTATAAGCAGACCTCCCAGTGAAGGCACGAATAAATGAAGTTGAATCCGAAACGACAGTTCAGGGTTCTTCTGATTCTGGATGTGTTGAGGCACGTACCCTACAATATGGCGCCGGCTACGTGACATTGGCGAAGGCGGGAAACAATGGTAGCCCGTTATGAATATTGAGAGAAGGATAGTAGGCATGCCTCACCGATTTTCGCCGCATGTCTAAATAGCTATTTGGCTATGAAATCACACATTGGAATGTTCGGTGGCCTACTGAGGTACGCGAAGTGATTTCCACGCCATACCTATCGCGTTAGAAATTTAAACGACCTTATTTTTCTGCTTAATATGCAACTAATTAGAAAAAAATACCCATAGTTTTTTTTCTGTTATGCAGCATACAAATTTCCTACAAACAACAGCCAGTCAAATTCCTATAACGTATCATAGATTACTCTTACTGGCAATTATCGAATAGTTATCTTTATTTTATTTATAAACTTTATTGAACAACTACAATATATGCATATACAAATTATTGCACAAAAGGCGGGATTAATGCTTTAAGCATTATCTCCCAGCCAACCTTCAGGAGTCATTAATAAAAACGTATGACACGATTATACTTAGGACACAATATATGTATATATATACATATCATGAACTAAAACAATATATGTATATAAGTTAGTGTGCATTGTTTGTGGGAATCAGTAATGGCATTAAAAACGTAAAAGAAGAATCAATAGATTATATAGAAAAATCAATTAAATAATAAGAATATACTACATTGCATTTTTTAAAAGTCAGTCTTTCACCTGTCGTTTAAAAGAATCTTTAGTAGGTATTCTAATTTGTTCAGGCAGAGCATTGCCTAAAAACCTGTCTTGTGGGAAGAAATTGAGACTAAAAGAGTATCAGAAGATCGCAGAGGTTTATAGATGTGACCAGTGATCGTTTTGTATCAGGGAGGGTTAGCAAGTTATATTTCAGAAATTCACCTGACATATTTCACCAGAAATATTCAATACATTATAAACTCTAAATATCACTAAAGTTTTAATTTTTATAATCCTTGATAAGAATTACGTGCTCCGCCCATAAAGCTATCATGGTCATTTACCTGACAGGTTTTGTTTGAATTATTCAATATTTTTCTTTATTCGTTTAAAAATACTATGTTAATTTACTAGCATACCCAGCTTAGCTTATTTTAAAGATATCAGTAGTAAAAAAAGCTGTCATTTATATTTTATAAAAATACTCCGATCGCTACGAAACTTTCCGTCATCCGCTGGGACATTCTAAAGTTAGTCTTAAAATTTTATTAAAATCGATCTATCCGTCTCGAAATCTATAAGAGACATACAGACAAACATTCAACACAATTTAACCAAATATAATTTATGAATAAGTGGTAAGATATGTACTGACAGTAGCATTTTTATTTTTAATTTCCATTCACGTATCAATGGTCAACCACAAAATGGCGCCAAAGCCAAACTTACCAAATGTCACAGTGACCGTTGTTTATTCTACGCATATCGTTAAATGTTATTTTTGTAGCTTATTGAGAACTGGCTGACTCAAAAATACCTACTCGTCATTTTTACCGGATCCAATATTCTCGGAAGCTCTGCATTTATGACATTATGTATCAACAGGAAAATGGCGCCATAGAATAGTTTTTTTTTCAGGCTTCTTATAGGCAAAGGTCACACATACAACCTTTACAGTAATTACTGATTACATCCTTGCTGGCCCGAATTGCACGTGCCCGTGCTCATACCTTCAGCTCCGCGGGTCGGGGGTTCGATTTCCGCTGATGACCAGCATTTAATACAATTTGTTTTTTCTTCGACTCTGCATGTATTTATGTATTTAAGTATGTATTTAAAACTATATATGTATATATCTACCTGTTGTCTGTCACCCTTAACACAAGTATTAAGTTAGGTACTTACTTTGGGGACGGACAGCCGTGTGTGTTATTGTCCCATATATTTATTTTAAATTTAATATGAGAATCTGTAAAATATACAATTACATTTTTAGCAATAAATTTGTCCTTTGATAGTTGCATTTTTGTATGTTCCTTAAATCACTCATCCTACATGGATGTATATTAAACGAACCTGTGACCTTTGTATAAACAAAAGAATGCAGTAAAGTTGAAATAGCTACAATGAGGTTTTTAAAATGTTCCATAATATTCTTAAGAATAACTTGTATTAATTTATTGTACGATAAATAACTCAAATTCATCACAATTTAAAAATATTAGCAATGAAAAATAACCTCTAAATCATCCAAATATAAGAACGTGTATTACTTGTTATAATAAAGTGATTTTAATTTATATCTTTAGGAGTAACTGCGGCTATTATTCAAGCGATGCTGGGAAAAACGCGATGTACGAAACACAGTTTTATGTAATTAAAATATTCTATAACAAGCTGGTCGGTTACGTGAAATGTAATTGTAGGTGAAAATTTAATGTTACATAATTAACGTTTTGGTTTTTGATAGGATAAGTAGGTCGCAACTAGGGTTGGCGCTTTAGATAAAAATTGAACGAAAATGTCAAAATTATTATATGGATTCTAAATTTATTCAAAATTAGCTGTGCCATCAGCGTCGCCCGCGTGGAAATCTGCGTGTCACAAATTTTTCTAGAATTCAATTTTTAAATATAAAAGTAGTTATTGTGAGTTAACCCTAAGAGATAGAGACATGCTATCACGGACTTTTTTGTAGTATTTTTATAGATCTACATTTCTCTAGTACATTACTTTAGCGTATCTCTGATGGTTTACGCATCGCACGCGATTAAAGCACCCAGCAAGCAAGTTTTTTACCAACTGCGCAGTCTCTTTAACATAATTTACATAATACCGATATGTACTATTTACCTAAACCATCCGGAAGTATTGCACAATCTCTTGGTGAAAACTGTACAAAAATCCTTTCAGTAGATTTTGAGAAAATCGATTACATACAGACAGACAGCTTTTTGGGACTTTGTTTTATAATAAGTATAGAAGGTCCCGCAAAATGTATACTGTGTAAATTATACACAAATACGTTTGTTAAATATTTTCAGTCTTTAATAAATATATCTATTTGCGCTATCCTTTAAAACAAATTACTAAGTATAAAATGTTATTGATTAATTTAGAATATTATATCATTTAGCATCTTTTTTCTTTTATTTTAGTTTTTTTTCTCTTTCTTTTGTATATGAACATGCATAATTTAGTGAGTTTATTATAAATTTGAAAAATAAGTAAACATTTTACTTTATAATCGTGTTGTGAATTGTTTTGTGTCTAAAAAAATAAAAATAAAATAAGGACAGTAAGTACCTACAAAAAAAAATTATAAATGTCATAATAATGAAATAATAAAATTAATAAACATAATATAAAAAAAGGTTAACAGAAAATTAAAGTACCTCTGCAAAAATAAGGTTGAATGCGAGGTAACAGGGTGGCCTAAAACATAGGTGTCTTAAACGTATTAATTATGATTGTTTTGATTTTAAGGTGTCTTTTAACAGCTTGGTTGCGGATGTCTCGTGACACGATACCAATTCAAAATCGGAAATGTGTAGGTATGTAAATAAGTTCTACTAGTTGTACGTACGTACGTACAAAAACTTACGCCGTGTGGTATCCGGTAGAATAGAATAGACCACCCTCCTTTTTTACCGAGGTGTCGTAAAAGGCGACTAAGGTTATTGTGGTCACGCGGTTACACGTAAAGTGATTTATAATAAATTTAATTATAATACAGTCTAATAATTAATATAAGTAATAATAACCTTATGATATTACGATGTTTATATTTAGAAGTTACTGATACAGTACGTAAGCTTACGTAAGCTTGAGTAGAATAAATCACAATCATTTCTCACCGAGGTTTCGTTGAATACGACTAGAGTATGTTCTTTCCTTTTGACATATCTTTTCATGAAGATTAACGAGATCTTCAGATTGATGCCCTTCTATAGTAACGTATTTAGATATGCACATGCATATTTATTAAATCCGTTTACTATATTACGAAGACATGCCGTGTGGTATCCGGCAGAATAGAATAGACCACCGTCCTTTCTACCGAGGTGTCGTAAGAGGCGACTAGGGTAAATGCCGTGTGGTATCCGGCTGCATAGAATAGACCACCCTCATTTCTTACCAAGGTGTCGTAAAAGGCGACTAATGTAAGTTGACTTCAGGCAGGCGGCCGGTCGTAAAATACGTAGCCAAATCATATGACAACATGTTTATAACATGTTGTGCCGATCCCACTTAGAGTGGGATAAGGGCAGGAGAATGATGACTATATTACAAAGACTTGATGTTCCTTGGGGTCTTAAGGTGCAGTAAAGGCGACCCAGCACCGAAATGCACCGTTAGACCCCCACGACTGACGACCTCACAAAGGTGGCAGGAATCCTCTGAATCCAAGCAAGGGAAAAGGATGAGGAAATCTCTAACAGAGACCTATTTCCAGCATTGGACATCTGTCAGTTGAAGAAGAAAAAATAGAAGAAGATATTGTACATAGAAAACTAATCTGTCTAACCTTTCTGATAAATTATTTTCTGTCAACCCTAAAAATTTCGTGGGGATTCAAAATAAACAAGATCGTTGAATTTATTATGGCTGGCTTCGATCGAAAGTTTACAGGTTTCTTGTCTTTAATGTTAAAATCGTTTCAGTTAAAGAGATTTTTAGGTTAACGCGTTGCATCGATCTGATTGTTTGTTTTTTTAAGTGAAATTTTTTAGAGTACCCCAGCTTAGTGTCCGACGGTAGTAAAGTTCATGTAACTGCCACATCTTTTTAATTATAAATGTATGGATCATTTTTGCAGTTACGGTATTTTTATATTTGTGATTTAAGGCGAATAGTAGATATGTTATTTATTTTTGAAGATAACTTTGCTGAGACTATTTTAGTGTATATATTTAATGGACATTTTATCTGGTCCATTCATTGTATTGGCAAAGCAACTTTGATAACGTAACTGTTACAGCATTCCACAGATAAAGTAAAGTATTATAAAGTACTTACTAGCTTATAACATAAATCAAAATTGAGCGAAAAATTTTTATTTCCTTAATATCGATATAATCGATTGAATTCTTGATAGGAATTAGATTTTTAGTTTAGATTTCATATAGAATATTAATTTTCAACCTCGGTATCTGGTCTTAACGGGAAACAGTATATCCATTACTTTAAAAAAATAATAATAAAACGTGTAGGGATAGCAAAATAATTTATGTCATTAATATGGTTAAGTAGCCCTGATCTAGCGGTATCTTTAGTTATCATTTGGCAAGACAGCTGCCAAGCGAACGTCTACCGTCAATTAATAATTAACAATTCAGAACACTAGTACGAAACCTGTTACCCATTTACCATTGCTCCCAAAAAGCAACACTTTTTAATGTCGGCTACTGCGTTTGAATTTACCAGTAGAACGCGCATCGAGTGACATTGTATGACACTTCACAAATGATATTTTATTCCGACCGACTGCATCGACGGTTTCTGACAACTCACCTACTACTGTGCTATAACGGTAACAGGAAATGTGGTAGTTAAATGTTGACGAACCCTTGTGATGCAGTGATCTCTAACTTTAGGTGTCTAATGCCCGATTTCACCGACATCCCCTACAATTTAAGAGACCCCTATGTATATTTAGGGGACGTTTAGGAGACTGTTTTCGTTTCACCAACATTTAGGGGTCACTTAACCGCTTAGGGGACTCTTAAATTTGAGGAGTGGATTGTCGACCCCCCAAACCGACACACAACTATAAAAGAAACTACAAGACGAAAATGGACAGTGATTTATTTGATTTATTCGATAATTTAGAAACTATTGATACTATTTTTGACGTGAATAGAAGTCGAAGACCAAAACTTTATCGAAAGCGGCCAAATTATTTTATAAATTTTGATGAAGTAGACTTTTTTAAGAGATATAGGTTATATAAATCGACAGTGTTGTATTTACTAGAAATTATTGAGCCTTATTTGGAATACCCAGATAATAGGTGAGTAAGGACTATTTATTTTATTAGATCTTAGTTTCTTCTCATCTAACTATACTTAATAAGTTGAAAAAATGTGTGTAGTTATGTTTAGCATATTACTGGTATAATTTGCTAAACATAAATAAAATACACAGTTCCATTCGCAAGATGTACACACAACAATTGTAGGCTTTGAAAGATATCAATAATTATGGCGTAGGTAACAACTTGACAGCATTACTTTTAAAATATAGAGTAAAAATCAATGTACACTACCATTATACATAAAATTTTGATCAAAAATATTTAATATTGCATAAAAGAAATAACATAGAAGATATATTGCTTTCCCTTATTTTTATTCAATAGTATAAACTAAAATTTTGCACAAAACCTTTTTATTTCTTATCAATCGTAAATACTGATAGCAAGTCACGCACTATTATGGTAAAAAAAACGTCACATAGTTAGGAGTCCCATAGTTAGGGGTAACATTCATTGGTGAAATCAAATTTAAGTAAGGGGTCTGTTTAGGAGTCCCATTTAGTTAGGTGTCCCTTAGCAAAGTGATAGTTTAGGGGTTGTTGGTGAAACCGGGCATAAGGGTCGTGCCCATTGTCGTTAACAAATTTCAACCATCCATATTACAGCTGGATACAGCCATATTTAAGGGATTGCCACAAAACACCTTCTTCTGTCCCTTCAGAACCCAGATATTATCGTCATAGCAATAGACGTTGACGATTCAAAAGCACTAGTTTACAAGTTTACTTGAATAAAGATTATTTTGGAATACCTCTGAATGGCTTTGATTCATATTTTATAGAATTAAAATTTTTGTCGTAATATTCGTTATTTAAAACAATCTTTTCATATTAGATTATCAGTGAGCGTAAGAGAAAAACAGACAGACCGATTTTCGTATTTATAATATAAGTAAGAACTATGGAAATGGACTATGAATCGAGATTATACAAGACCTGTAAGCAAGCAATGGTGGTTTGCGAAACGGTACGGATCTCTGAGAGCATCCACCAAACCTCAGATAAGGCATTCTCTTTCTACGTCTACAGGAAGTGTTGATGTTTTTAGCAATCTAATGTTTATGCATAGTAATATACATAATTATAAAAGGATTGGCAATGTATATAAGAGACAAAGTAGGAACCGACATAAGCTTGCGGTTCCTGCTTTGCGCTTTGCAAAAGTAAATAAGTCATTTGGGTATAAGATTCAATAATAAAATCCCGAAATCGATTTTATCTTTGCCACTACAACAGGTTAAAAGAGCTGTGAAAGGGAGGCTAATATAAAAAGTCTACTATACTATTAAGGATTATATAGATGATAACAATAAGTGGATATAGCTACTCCTCTACACTGTACAAGATAGTAATTGTAACTAGTTAGAAGAATTTTAACTAGTTATAAGAATTTTCTTTGAAAAGAGCAACCACCGAGTTTTTTGCTCTTTCCGAACCAGCGGTAGATTTTGACGATACAAAAGCACTTGTTAACAAGTTTACTTGAATAAATAATATTTTGAATTTGAATTTGAATATACAACACTTCCTTTAGAGAAATAGCTTTGATTTGAGCCTACACTCGAGCTCAAGAATAAGGACCCCGAATGGACCATTGTCAGGCATTCTTGATAATTTTACGGTCTCAAATCTCACCTTCCTTACCCTTAGGTTCACTTATTTTAAAATGTGGCTCGATATTTCGTGTTGTTGGGTTTCTGTTGTAACTAATTCCTAGCCGCGTGTTTAAGGTTCCGATTTGATGTCGAGTGGAAATGTTTTAGAGGCGTAGACGCCGAAACTTTTCCAGCTTAAAACTTTTAACATATCAATATATACCATCTTATAAGATATCGGTCAAACAATAATTTGACATCAATAAAAAAACATTTTACACAACAAAATAAATTTTTAAATCGTTATTTTAAACGTTGATTAAACTCATGTAAATGTAAATTCGCAATATCCCGCGAATATAAGTTTTTGTAATTTATAAACGACAGATTTATTAATTTTTACAATAACTTGTTCCTCGTGTCATAAATAAACAGGTCGTTAATAACAATGAGCTCTCTCGGAGGCGCCTTTCGTCCACTTTTCCCACGACGCGGCAATATTTACGATTCTCAAGAAACAAACATGGCGTACTGATGTGGGCCAGGGGCCAACCATTTCGACTTGCAGTTTATGGGAGGAAGTTTTTTTGGTCGAACTGATTACATGCTGTTGGCCTTAACGGCTTTTTAAAACATCACCAAGTGGGGGGGCCGTTTAAAAGGTGGAGAGTAATGCTCTATCTACTAATATGCAGATATGCTCTACTCCCGTGTATATCGTGTGGTATCCGGCTGAGTAGAATAGACCACCCTCATTTCTTACTGAGGTGCCGTAAAAGGCGACTAAGGTGAGTCGACCCGCCGTGTGGTATCCGGCTGAGTAGAATAGACCACCCTCATTTCTTACTTAGGTGCCGCAAAACGCGACTGAGGTAAATCGACCCACCGTGTGGTATCCGGCTGAGTAGAATAGACCACCCTCATTTCTTATGAGGTGCCGTAAAACGCGACTAAGGTAAGTCGACCCGCCGTGTGGTATCCGACTGAGTAGAATAGACCAGCCTAATTTCTTACCAACGTGCCGTAAAAGGCGACTAAGGTAAGTTGACCCACCGTGTGGTATCCGGCTGAGTAGGATAGATCACCCTCTTTCTTACCGAGGGGTCGTTAAATACGACTAAGGTAAGTTGACGACATGCAGGCGACCGGTCGTAAAAACGTAGCCAAAACGTAGCTTTTTACGACACTTCGGTAAGAAATTACGGTGTTATACTCAGTGTGATAACACACGGCGGACACCATCGTACTTCAAACGTGTTATATTCTGTTAGGAAAATTTGGGTATCAATCACGGATGCGCTATTAGATAGCAGTTAAACTAATCCACTGAACTCCTTTGTCCTAAATCCATTAACTGCTACCCCCACAACCAATAGCTTGATCTTGACTTGATTTGCTTGGTCTTCATTACCAAAATAAGAAGTATCTTATGATATTCTCCTATTCTAAACATATCTAAAATGTTATACCGTCCAAATAGAAACTACAGCAATAAGATTCGTTCGACGTTGCTTCATGTAACAATTTCACCATCCCCAGTACATCTGAGACTGTTATAAAACAGATACCTTACCTGTAACAAACAAAAATTATCTTATTAATATTAAAAAATACATATATGGAGCATCCTGTATCTAAAGTTAATAAATTCACAAACAAGTAGACTATAAGAAGGACAAATATTTGTACATCGTGCGCTTTTATGGAAGTTCCATACTAATACTAATAATAGAAAATAGTACGAGTTGGAATATAGATATAGCCAGAACGTTGGCAACGGATCTTATGACAAAACAGACTTATCAAAAGAAACTTATCTCAAAGAGCTGAGCTCGGAGTAGTTTTCAATCATCAAAGAAATACAGACGTAACGCATGGAACCGCGGACGTGTAGTAATGACGATATAAAAAGGTCTGATAACGAGTGAACGATTTATAGAAGCAGGCGTTACTTTGCGTAATTCCATATAACATGCGATTTTGTCGTGGAGCCTATCCTCCTGATGATGCTTCGGTTTCGGAGCGAAACGATCATCGAGATTGTTGTGGTGGTGGGTGTGTGTGCTGCTTGTGTGATTTGTTGCTGGTGGAGGAGCCATGGGGTGCGTGTGGTGGCTTGTCCTGCATGTGTAAGGTTCGTAAATTTTGCCTGCTTCATACACATTAGCTTTGCATGCATTCGCTTAACCCGTGCGGATTATAATGAGGTAGTTTTGTTATAGTGCCTGTAACGAGTGAACGATTTAATAACTAGGTTGGGTATGGTGACTTCGTAGGACATCTCAACTCAAGACTAAATAGGACAAGGAGATGTTCTTTTGATCATATAAAAGCTGACTGGATGATATAGATTTACATTGACCGGTGTTAAACAGTCCTCCTCTGGACGTTGCCTGAAGCCTTTAGTACTAACTCATAGTAGGTAAACTTGGAATAACCTTTTCCGATGGTTGTAGTATCTGCACTTTATTCTATGCATTTAGCATTTGAGCGATCATACGTCGTAGCCAATAAGTATAAAGGCCATTAAAGTTTAAGCAATAAATTGTCAAGTCGGAAAAAAACTAATTATTTACCAGAAAACAAATAATAGTTATATTTTTTGCTAATGTGAAGGTATATAAACGATACGTATAGTACCCGGCAATAAATAATGTACATCGAGAACTTAGAACGAAACAGCCGGTCAATTCGGTTTCGTAGAGCATGGTCACTGCCACACACGGATTCGTCAGTCTGAGAGACAGAGACAATGCTCTATGAAGCAGAATCTACCCGATTTCTCTCTCTAAGCCTTGATGTGCATTATTTATTGCCGCGTACTATACGTAACATTTATACGTGAAATTAGTATCGCAATTAATTTACAATAACGGAAATGATTTGCACAAAGCGGATTATATTAGCATACGTTTTACATAACACGTAAGCGAACTGCGAATATTGGAATGTATAACGTAGTAAAAACACGTTAGTTAATAAATTTATTAAGCTTAATTTTGTAACTAAATAGTGCGCATACGGTAAAGTGCGAGATTTGGCATAATTAAACGAAAAGAAGAGATTTAACAAATGAATTATGCCGTATGGTATCCGGCTGTGTAGAATAGACCACCCTCTTTCTTACCAAGGGGTCGTAAAATACGACTAAGGTAAGTTGACGTCAGGCAGGCGGCTGGTCGTAAAATACGTAGAGATCGTTCATTCTAAAAGTGCATGCCCCTCCACCAAATTACATTATTTTAATGTGTGAGAGAAAATATTGACTGTACTATTTTATATGTGTGCGCGCAGCAATTTCAAAGTTGACTCGACTCATTCGCGCACTTAAAGGTCAACTAATTAATCGACTGGTATACCTCAAGCATTTATATGGCAGAGAATGCACGCTTTGTATGAGACAACACGTCTATTCTGTCACGCGTTCCTATCATTTGTGTACTGGTTGACCAACCAATCCGATTATACGGATTACAAGTAACGTTTGCATAAAAATAAAATTAATATTATATAATATTTATAATCAAATTTATGTTGAAAATTCTTTAGAATAAAAAGTAAGTTTTTAACGTTTCCCTGGAGTAATAGTAAACGCTGTGGATTGTAAACGGGAAGTTCCGCATTCGAATCCTAGAAAAAACATATTAGTATATTTCTAAAATTTACAGGGATAAATTTTAAAAATAAATTATTTCTTGACTAGATAGATACTTCGGACGTACCCTTCTAACAAAGACGTACCACCAAGCGGTTTAGCATTCAGGTACGATGTCGTATAAAAACCCTGAATGGTTACACGTTTAATCTCCAAACCTTTCAAGAAACTTAAACTACATGGCCCATGTAGTTTAAGTTTCTTGATGGATGCCCATCCATCAGGTGAATTCGCAATCAAGAGCTAGCTTGCCAACTTAATTTAATAAAGATCATATCATATATTCATTATGCAACTATTAGAATGATAAATAAAACGTAATGTACAGAAGTCTGTTCATTTATTTTATTAGTAAAAAAAGAAAAAAATTAAACCGCAATAAATATTTACTATTTTAACGCTATTCACTCACGTCGCTATCTGCAGATTCAGACTCAACATTAATTATAAATTCAAAATTTTTCATATATTCTATCTCAATATCATTCACATTTCGACACGTATTTTCCCACATATTTCTATCAATCATGTTAATTCCTTCCTTAATTAAAGCAATGGCTTTAATGATGAAATAATGATAGATGTTAAGTTTTGACGTTTTTTTTTTTCGCCGCATAGTTTTATAAAATTCTCCATATTTTTCTATTAAAGAAAAAATATTTATCTAATTATTATTTAAAATAAAAAATATTTATCCTCTTTTTTTATGACATGCTAACTGTACGGCCGGCAACTGAGTAACCAATTAGAATAACAAGTTTGCGTGTATTTCGTCTGTACATAAGTTTTTTGTGTGTGAGTAAAGACATTGGAGGGGCGTGCACTTTTAGAATGAAAGATCTCTACCATGTTTCATCCATGTTAAGTGACATGTTTTAAACATGTTGTGCCGACCCCACTTAGAATAGAATAAGAGCAGGAGGATGTTGATAATTAGAATTAGATTGTACAAAATAAAATATTTGGTTTCCATGTCAAACATGAAGAATGCCAATTATTTCGCACCTTCTTTGATTACGATTGATTTGATTAGTACACAATATCAAAGAGTCGTAAGAAAATTTCATTTTTCTCATAAATTTTATTTTCATAAAATTCATTTTTATAATTATTTTCTGTGACATTATAATATTTTCATTTTATTTTATGAAATGTAAAGTCACGTTGGAAGGAAAGGAATGCTTTCACTTCATATTTGGTAATTTTATGATCATTAGACGATCTCTAGTAAGCATAATATAGTAGCAACAGATTGTTGTATGTACATATTACTGTAAGATGTGTTTGAGAAAGCTTCATATCACGATCATAATTACATTACTTTTACGGAAGTCAGAAACTAAGAAGACAATATTGACCACAATAACGGTGTAGATACACGTCATATTACATGACCGTATGAGGAAGAGAAAGGAGTCAAGATAGAAATACTAAAATTAAAATGCATGATTAATAAAAAATGTAAAGGGGTCACATTTGCACAATTAATTAACCGCACTAAATTAAAACGACTAAATTTGAATAGTAGGAAAGAGATGTAGGGTAATGACACATTATTCGTGTTTCCGCCTGCATACGTTTCTGAAGACGTCAAATATTTGTAACGGACGTACGCAAAGGCGTGTGTCATTCAGTTACGGCTACATTAGTATACTGTGAACGTAATTTCATTAATAATCATGTGCAAAGAGAAGTGACTGCCGTTCGTTAAATCTACTACATTCGTTTTAGTCGGAACGAGAATAATTATAGTATTAAGACATACCGAACTGGTAAAAGTAAATACCTAAATGTAAACAAGTTTTCTACAAAAAAGTTCTTAATTAATGATTACAATTCATATTTATTTATGGCGAAGAACAACAGTAAAATGAAACCTGCATACTGTTAAATTCCTAGGATATGTCTATCAAAATGAAAACTATAATTAAATTAAACTTAATTGTGTTGAACGTCAAGAAATGCAGTTACACCTCTTTTATTTTATATTATTGGTACTAAGTAGTTTTGTATTGGAACAATTATTCGCTTAATGTTTACGGCTTCTTATGACGTGTTAAACAAAACTTCCAACCAAAAGTTCCAAGGAAGTATGTTAAAGACGAACTCATTAAAAAAAAAACGCACAAATAAGTAGGCTGTAACGAGAAGAACAAAGACAATATATATCCTCGTAGCTACGAAACCGGATATCTATATTATAATAAAGTTTTCAAATGAGGTAAACAAACATATTTCGAATTTAAATTGAAATCTATCTCGTCAGGTATAATGCAAACATGTATTTTAGTGCAATAGTTACGCGATTCGTCAACAGCTCATGTTCTCGACGCTATAATCAACGGATATTTTACGAATTAGCATTCATTAACAAGAAGCGGTCATAATCGTGCCCTTTGAATGCGTTACAATCGTAAATGGTGTGGTAATTGAATACTGCAAAATGGCGATTTGTCAACTGCGCAGACAGTATTTAAGTTTAGCAATCTCTATATTAAAGTCAACATCTATGAAAATATTATTGTGTTCATTTTCAAAGGTACTATCATCATCATTCTCCCGCCCTTATCCCACTCTAAGTGGGGTCGGCACAACATGTTGTAAACATGCTGTGATATGATTGGCCGCCTGCCTTACGTCAACGTACCTTAGTCGCCTTTTACGACACCTCAGTAAGAAATGAGGGTGGTCTATTCAATACAGCCGGATACCACACGGCATTTACCTGAGTCGCCTCTTACGACACCTCGGTAAAAAGAAGGGTGGTCTATTCTATTCTGCCAGTTACCACACGGATTTCATTTTCAAAGGTACTAATCTATCTGAAGATTGCTCAAAAGAAAAACCATCATGCTACAAATTAAATGTATTATCTCTACCTAGTGTTCCGACAGAGAACCAAAGTAATCGATATGACCAAAAGGATAAGCAAGCTCAAATGGCAGTAGGCTGGTCACATTTGTCGCAGAACCGACAACCACTAGCATAGACGTGTTCTGGAGTGGAGAACGCGCCTTGGCAAACGCAGTGTAAGACGCCCTCCGGCATCGGTTGGGAACTAAGAGCTGAAGAATGAGCTCAGTGGCGTGCTATCGGAGAGACCTATGTTCAACAGTGGACAGAAGCAGATTGTTGATGATGATAATGATCTCTACTTTATCGTCGTTTGCAAAAAGATTGTTTGGTGAAACGACCAACAATGTATGTGAAGGCAGTAAATGCAGAACGTGCTTACTCCCGATTTCGCAATAGTTATTATTAATATAGACGCTCCTTTGTCATGCTATTTCATACTAAAAAAAATAAGCAGCTATCCGAAATGAATACAACGATTATCTAATGTCATTGTACTACATAATAAAGTAAAGATAAGCGACACGGAGTCAGGTAGACAGACAAAAACACATAGTTTTTAAGATAATGAATTTTCGTGCAGCCGTTAGCATCTGGTATTTACTTTTTATTAGATAAAAGCAGATCGCCGACAGTTAGAATAAGTCAGGTTTTTGATCTTGAAAAAACGCTACATATAGGAATTAAATTATTTAATTAATTAAACCAACTTAACCCAAATTTACAATTGCTCTCTAGAATATCAAGTACCTTTTGAACAACATGTTCAAACATGTTGTTATATGATTTAGCTACGTATTCCACGACCGGTCGCCTGCCTGACGTCAACTTACGTTAGTCGTGTTTTACGACCCCTTGGTAAGAAAGATGGTGGTCTATTCTACTCAACCGGATACCGGGTCAACTTAGCTTAGTCGCCTTTTATTACACCTAGGTAAGAAATGAGGGTGGTCTAGTCTACGAAGCCGGATACCACACGGCGATCATACAAGACTGCAGTTAAATAATATAACTTTAAATGTTTAAAAGATTGACCGCCGAGTTTCTTGCTGGTTCTTCTCGGTAAGAGCAAAGCTTCGAACCATTTGTAGCTTCATTAAATTAATTGATCCTTGACGATTCAAAAGTGCTTGTGATTTGATTTGATTACAAGTTTATCCATTAATTACGGGACATCCTATATATGATGTTAGAGGCGTTTACTTTTAAGTGAAACGTTATACTTATAGTACCCGGAATTAAATAATGCACATCGATGTTTAGAAAGAAACAGCCGGCCAGTTGATTTCGTAGAGCGCTTGTCACTGTCACTCAATTAGTATGTGACGTTTCGCACGGGTTCGTCAGTCTGTGCGATAGAGACAATGTTCTATGAAGCAGAATCTAGCCGATTTTCTCTCTCTAAGCCTCGATGTGCATTATTTATTGCCGGGTACTATACGTACTTAGCAAGTAAGAATTATTAGTGTAAGCAATTTGTAAGTAAACCTAAACAAATAAATAATATTAAAACCATAATGACTTGAACAAACTTCACATAGACACGGCACGCCTGTTCACTCATCACGTCACAATAAATGGTTAAACACACCCAAACATGAATATCATTAGGCGCAATATCGTTGGCCCTCTCGTATTACGCGGTTACGACATCCGAACAAGTCGTAAAACATTTGCATATCGTCTAATCTCAAAACGTCATCTCAGCCAAAACGCGCGCTTACCGAGATGTATGCGACGATTATCTGTTGAATTGCATATCAACCATACATGTCGTTTGATGAATGCATTTACTGATGAACATTCAAACGACGATATACATGCCCAATTAAACTTTGAAGGTATTGAAAAAGCATGTTTTCTCTTCTTTCACTACCTCATAGACCAAAAAATATATCTATATACCGCACGCTAGATATTAAAGTGACCTAATGCAAAATTGGGCTTGATTGAGTTACTTTATGGAATTAGGCGTTACTTTGCGGAGATCCATAATACAAAAGCAATAATTAAATTATTTTGCTATGATCCTCGATAAAGATGAAAAAATATATAGTGCTAAACGTATTGAAAAAATTTTTGTGTTACAAAAAAGAGCCATACGTGGCATTTAAAATTTAAATTCGCGCGATTCTCTGCGAGAGAATTATATTTATATATAGAGAGAGTTATATTTTTAGTAATTTTTGTACATTAGAATATAAATAATTATAAAAGGATTGACGATGTATATAATAGACAAAGTAGGAACCGACATAAGCTTGCGGTTCCTGCTTTGCGCCTTGCAAAGTTCGTAATTCGTTTGTTGGTTTGGGTATAAGATTCTATAATAAAATTCCACAATCTATATTAACTTTACCTTTACAGCAGTTTAAAAATACTATTAAAAAAAGGTTAATTCAGAAAGCCGATTATACTATTGAAGATTACCTAGGAGATAAGAATGCGTGGATATAGCTTCTCTTCAACCCTGTACAAGACATTTATAACTATATGTAACTAGTGATAAGAATTATTGTTGGAAAAGAGCAACCGCCGAGTTTCTTGCTAGTTCTTCTGGGTATGAACAGCTTTCCGAATCAGCAGTAGATGTTGACGATTCAAAAGCACTTGCTTACAAGTTTACTTGAATAAAGAATATTTTGAATTTGAATTTGAAATATAGTGGACTATCTGTTTTTCATACCCGATACATGCAGGATTCGTAAAAACACGTGTACAAACCTCCACCACCCCCATCACAACACACGAGCAATACACACGTTCACTATCACAAACTCAACAATTGTTTCGCCCCGCAACCGAAGCAACATCAGGAGATAGATTCCACGACAAAAGAGTTAGATACATTGAAATCCTTATTTCAATGCCATCTATGCATATCATACATAAAGCTTCGAACTATTAAAAAAGCTAGGGTTTTCTTGCTTCCAAGTTACGAGTCGCTTTAACACTCACAGTTTTACTGTTTTATTCTAGTTTTTTGATATCATATCACGGTTTATAATATGAATGAATAAATCGATGAACAGAAGAATTATGTCTCTTTTTAAAGTAACAGCCTGTTACTATGCCCACTATGGGCACTATGGGCTAAGGCCTCCTCTCTCCGTTCTTGGAGAGAAGGATTGGAGCTAAGACCTACCACGCTGCTCCAATGCGGATTAGTAGGTTACACATATCCCTAGAATTGTCTAGAGATATGCAGGTTTCCTCACGATGTTTTCCTTCACCGAAAAGCGTGTGATAAATTACAATTATCAATTAGACACATGAGTTTTAATAGAAAAGCTCATTGGTGCCTGCCCGTATTTGAACTCGTGTTCCCCTCGAAAGAGTCGCACGGTCGGTGAGACCGTGCGACTCTTTCGAGCACAAAACTCTTTCGAACACAAAAGAGACAAAGGCTCTTTTTAACACCTCCGAATTTGGCAATCGGTACGCTTTATTACATTTTACCACCAAAGCAACTTATTTAAATTAGGGTACTTTAACGCCAAAAAATAATCAAAAATTTGGTGGTATAATTTCCAAAATATAGGTACTTCTTATGACTCACCTACATTCTATAATATCACATGTGTCATCTATATATATGTACGAGATTGTCATATTGTAATCATTTACATAATTTTTGATTACATGAAAACCACTATAGTAAAATATTTAATATAGTTATAAAATTTATAAGATTGAGCTTAAAAGAACACTTATTAACAATCCTATAAAAATTATATAAGTGATAAAAAAATTATTTTATTTGCAACCAGCTTAGATCGATTAAATTTTATTTTGCGCAATGGATTTTTCAAAGAATTACCACGTAGTATATTTTTGATTCTATGCGATAACAGCACTGACACAAGAATTTAAGTACGGTAATTTTTGTTACTGACTGAAAAATATTTGACGACTAAAAGGTCTACATTTTAAAATTGAATTTAACACAGGCAATTTTAATGATCCCTTTAAACGTTTGTAAGCAATACCACAAGATTCAACCGTGAACAATGTATGTAGAGGCGACTAAAGCATTTTTCTGGCTGACGTGCAGAATGTATCGTTTTTGATTCCATCTGCGACCGCCTGTTTATCGTATACGGATATAATTCCGCAATAAGTCCATATAAGCGGTTCCATTTGTAATGCTGTCCCATTGTTCGTGGAGAAATTTTCCGAATCTACTGTTACAGTAGGTTCAATGAAAACGATATACCATAAATAACTCACTTGTCCTCGGTTGCCATGACAAGTGCGTTGTTAATCCTGACTTGACGGCTGACCGGTCCAAATTTCGGTACACGTACATGCAAATCTCTCGTTTGACAAGTTCAATACTATTGTCGACTTAAATTGAATATTAACAAAGAATGTGTCTAACAGGCTAATAAAATTTTGCATAATGTACTTAATTATAGACGTCCGGTTTATATGCAAATATTCAAGATATAATCATTCCAAATGTAAAATTGGAATTCGTATGTTAACTGGGACTGACAAAGTATGAGTTCATTACTCTCTTGCCCTTATCCTTATATAAGTGTGGCACACCATGGTTTCTCGTCATTTATCAAATCTGGCGCTATTACTTTTATATCCATCCATACTTTACACAATCCATCCATATCATTTTAGGCCTTCCTCTAGTCACATTATTTTATTAAGTATGATTTATTGCTGTAATAAGATTCATAAGATCTGAACAAATATATTTGTTACAAGAATTAAGGATGAATAGGGTAATTTCTTAAAAAATTCAACTATTTGTCGTTACTGAAATAAAAAATATTATAGTTTTATCCTAATCTCGGATTACAGGAAAATAATATTGTCATGTCATAATACTTTTGTATTATGGAACTCCGCAGAGTAAAGTTTAATTCTATAAATCAATAATGGTCTTTATTTTTTCATGTATCATGACATTGATAAGCCGTGTGGTATCCGGTAGAATAGAATAGACCACCCTCCTTTCTTACTGAGGTGTCGTAAGAGGCGACTAAAGTATGTGCTGTGTGGTATCCTGCTGCATAGAATAGACCACCCTCATTTCTTACAGAGGTGTCGTAAGATGACTAAGGTATGTGCCGTGTGGTATCCGGCTGCATAGAATAGACCACCCTCCTTTCTTACCGAGGTGTCGTAAGAGGCGACTAAGGTATATGCTGTGTGGTATCCGGTTGAGTAGAATAGACCACCCTCATTTCTTACCCAGATGTCGTAAAAGGCGACTAAGGTAAGTTGACGTCAGGCAGGCGGCCGGTCGTAAAATACTAGTAGCTAAATCATATGACAGCATGTTTGCAACATGTTGTGGCGACCCCACTTAGAGTGGGCTAAGGGCAGGAAAATGATGAATGATGATGGATCATGACATTGATATTTGGCATTATTATAACTGTAGAAAATTTTTGGGATGTTCGTAACCGGGCAAAATGTGTTGAAAGTTCTAAAGCTCCGATTCTTTTCACCAAAGTTGTAGAAGCCTTTGCCCAGCAGTGACATAATAACAGGCATCTGCTTAAAGACAATACTGCATTAGCACTCAAGACAATAGATGAAATATACTGCTGGATTTAAACTAATCCATATTCATGTCGATCACTTGACACGCCTTCAACTACGCGCGGGTCACAGAAGTCATTTGAGGGCATAACACGAAATTTAATTTCGCAACGTTTTCATTTTGAGGCATGGTAAAAATGTTATTACAATAATCGATTATTTTTATTAATCGATTATGTTATTACAATAATCGATTATTTTTATTAATCAATTATGTTATTACAATAATCGATTATTATATAATCGGTTATTACAACATTAACAATAGATTTTTACAAATCGATTATATTTATTACTCCCTTTTTATTCTTTTTTCACACTTTTTTCTTGTCTTTTAAGATAACATATTCGTTGCTGGATGAAATCAATGAAGCCAAACAACACAGTTTAATTGAATTTCGCAAAAAGCGCATCTGTTATAGTTGCTCACTCTAATTAGTCTTTTTACTTAGTAATTATTACAATAACAAATCGATTATCAACTTATCGCTTTTTTCGGTTCAAGATAATCGATTTTTTTACAAATCGATTTATTCTGAAAGAAGAAAAATCCGTTAACCGATTTTTTCCACTGTAACTCACATCCCTAGCACGTAGCTCATATGATTTAATTCAGTGTCACTTGTTAAATGCCACGGACCTGTTCGCTGACCCAGAGAGTTTTTTTCACCAATCTCACTCCATATGTAATCTCAATTCATGATTGCGACACTGCTTTTCGCCAATTTAGCTGTCTTGATATACTACGCAATAATTTGGCGGCCTCATGTGAATTACCAGGGAATTCGTTAACCATAAACGTACAAAACTGACATTGAAGTATTTTAATGTCTTTTTTAATGAATAGTTAATTATATTTGATAATATTTATGTCAACGGGAAACACGTTTCAACTTTAAATAATAACAGGAAATTTACATATGCAGTAAAGTGTCTTGCATTGTATAGCTTTTGCTTAATTTATGGGATGGATAGCTTAATTAATGGGATGGGTGTAAATAGTTTTCGTTCAGTTTAATTGCTCAACATTATTAAGTAACAATCTTTGTATCTGACGAGCTAAATCATTAAAAAAATTGATTCATTAAGTTGTGGTACCTTCACCGATTACCTAGTAATTCATGTATTTTCTTACTGTAATATAAAATTTTATATTGACATCGCTAGTTTGGATAGCTTAAATTAGGACGAATTAACGGGAAATTCACTTATATTCCATAATAACATTAAACCGATATAATAGTTTTCTATGATAAAAATAACAAAAGCAATAATAAACATTATTTTGCTATAATTCGCGATACAGTAAATAGAAAATATATAGAGTGCTAAATGTATACCGGACTATCCGTTTTTTCATACCCGATACATGCAGGATTCGTAAAAGCACATGCACAAATCTCCACCACTGCCACCACAATACCCAAGCACTACACACGTTCACTATCACAAACGCTTATATCGTCTCGCCCCACAACCGAAGCATCATCAGGAGATAGACTCCACGACAAAATCGCAAAGCGATTTGAACGTGTGTAGTGCTTGTGTCTCGTGGTGGCAGTGGTGGAGGTTTGTGCATGTGTTTTTACGAATCATGCATGTATCGGATATGAAAAAACGGATAGCCCACTATACATTTAGCACTCTATAAATTTTTATTTACTGTATCGTGGATTATAGCAAAATAATTTTTATTATTACTTTCGTATTATGGATCTCCGCAAAGTAACGCCTAATCCTATAAATTATTTAAAAAATAACAATTCAAAGGCGCTTGACGTTTGGAATACGCCTCTGAAAAAGTATCCTCTTTAGATAAAATACGTACAACGTACATTGCCGTAAGCCAATTAAAAGAGAAAAATGATAGAGTAAAAGAGTTCAACATAATAAAATACAATTGCTTGCATAATCTTCGTTTTCCTTCACATAACTCTTTGCTATTCTTATTATGATTTGTGGTAATATTTGTTTAATGCATTTGTCATATTTGGAGACTGATGCCTTTAGCTGCCTGTATACATTAATTAGACAATTAATTAGGTTAGACGCTTCTAGACATCGTCGGTAATCGCTCGTTATTAATATTAAGCGTAACGTAATCTTGAATCCAAGAAAGATATAACCAAAGTAGTATAGAGATTTGCTGTTTTATTTAAGAATTAAGGGTTTCCTAAGACCCATGGCTAGACATAACATCTCCTTTTAAGTTATAAGAATCCAATTAACTAGCCATTCTTATTCTTAGATTAGTCGCAGTATGAGTCAACAACGTCTAGAAGGTACTCACGTGCCGCTGCGTGGGACACAAGGATAGGGTTGTCATGAAAAAAAAAGGTTTGTAAAATGTCCCCGCATAACTTATAATTCTGTTATATGTTGTACACATAAGAAGCCTGACTCTATACCACTTAAATTTTTCACTCCCCCTAAAGGTAAGTTTAAAAATGGCAATCCATTGACATGATTACACAAAATAGATAAAACGAAAAGGAAATTTGCCGTCTCAATCAATGAAGCAGGAAACCGGAAATACTTCGGAACCGCAAAGTAAGATATTATGTTAAAATTAGATCTTTCAGTTGGAAAGCATACTGATTATTCCGTTGAAATATATAAAAAAAGAATAAGTATTCGTTAATAAATAAAATAAAAAAAATTTTTATATTGCGACAACCCTGCGGATGAAATTTAAGCCGCAAGTACTGAGACACTTGCTATTTACAATGATAACCACAAAGCACGAGCTTCATATCATGAAATTTTCTATAATGTTTTTTATCAATTTTAATTTAGAATGTACACAATTTAAAAACTTGATATTGTTATAAATTATGATGGCGCAAACGTGCCAATATTGTTGTGAATGCAAAATGGAAAATGTCAATTCGGGCATGATAACCATGAAACGAAACGTCATAAATTAAAATCTATTCTAGTTTTTGTTCGGTTCATAGCAAAATAAAGCCAATAGTAATTATTTAAATAGGTAAATAAACAAAAAGAATTAAGGATTAAGAAGACAGGAGGAAAATATAGTAACGCACTTCAGTATCTCGATGATTTCCAATCAACTCCTGGAGCCTGGAAATAAATTACTTAATACAAGAGCCTTGTATTAAGAAATTTATTTGGTCGAAATGTCATTCTACTATCCATAGTGGATGGAAAATATGCTATAGACCACCAGGTCTATAGCATATTTTTTGCTTTAAAGACATATGGCATAATGTGAAACAACCGCAATTTGAACCAACTTATCTGGCTACGCTCATATTTTTGTACAAAAATTATGAAGTATAAATATGAAGTTAAACAGCGTTATATGACTTGAAAGAATACAACAGAACTCTTCATCATAGATGCACTGTACAATTCTTACACCAATAAAAGTTACGGTACAAATTTAAGTTATCGACATTCTGAATATTAAAATAGTAAACCGCGGTAAGGTTACTGAAGATGTTCACGGCAGCTTAAAACAAACAATTGAACTGTAAACAATAGGGAAAATGGAAACCGGTACCAGTGTCGAGCATCGGCCAAACCGCAATAATAATAAAACGAAATCACCAAACCGTAGTCTAACCGCACAATCATCTGAATAAACAACAGAAAATGCCACTGTTGTGAATAGTATTGCTAAAGCGAAATTAAACGATATGTTTAAAACTTAATGTGCTATTTGCAACGAAGTAATGATGCAGCCATTAAACTTCACACATTATTAGACTTCATCAAAGAACACTTATTGCATGCGAAACGCAGGCCCAATTTGCATGCTACAAATATCAAATTGTGCAAGACATCCAAACGACAATATAATATTTCAAAATCCGACAAATTGTTACCATTCTGCAAATAATGTTTACTGTTGAAATCTTAGCAATTTAAATGCGAACCATGTACTCTACTGATCACATGACGTTGGAGCTAATCTCAGGTATAATAAAGATGCCAGTCATGAACGCATAGGATCAATGAGTAGAACTATCCTATTCAGAATACAGTAACTCATGATTGCAGGTTTAGATTCAAGATGCATGATATGGCAGATTCTCATAAAAGTCTTTTAAGTAAAAGTAAGGTCTACGAATTATATTGATGATCCTTTGTAATTAGTGTGAAGAGCTACACATATAACGAAATAATAAAACTAAAGTCTATCAAAAATGTTTAACACTGCACATGACCTATTTCCAAAAGAGCCGACGTAATTATATCCCGTTTCATGAGCCAATATCACATACTTGTATTGTTGGCACTTGGATTCTTTACTGCGCATTTAATATTTTTTTAAAATTTTAAGGTGATTAGGGATGTTACGGAGGTAAGTTTACCGGAAACGGAGATCTCATATTTGAATTATCTGAACCGAAGTCGGAATCGGAGGCGGATTCGGACGCGGAGGTTTCCACCTCTGTCTTTTTCATTATTAATTTAAAAATTAACAGAAATTAAAAGAAAATATGACCACCACAATTAAAAAAATTGAATACTTAAGCGCGTCTAACGATTGATACTGAAAATAAACAAATGAACGAGAGTTGCGCGTGCGAGGGGAGATACCCCCGGGCGACGAGTTACAACTTGTAGCTGCGCGTTCTGTCGCGTTATACCTCCAACTAAAATTCATCGGAGCCGGATTCGGAGGTTTGAATTCAATCGGAGGTACCGACCTTTCGGAACCGAAGTCGGGGCTCCGTAATATCCCTAAAGGTGATCTTACAGATGACAATATTACACGCAACAGATCATATATTCAATCATAAATTGACATAAATGAAATTGAATAAAATGGAATTTATATGTTCTTAATCTAGTAAAAATATTATAAATATATACAGAGATCAACGTAACCAATTATACCAACGAATTCTTAAATCTGATCGCAGTGGAGAATATAAAAAGATATCTTTGTTATGCACCGGTTATGACCTGTCACGTTCACTCCGGAACGACAGGTTACGGGCCATCGCGACATGACTTCGCATGCGCAGAGCTAATTGCGATTAGATACCTACCTTGGTCGGTCTAACGGGCACCCAGCTTTGTAAATGACGCAGAGCGTATGCTAGCGGAACAAAATAAGGATGTAAAGCTAAATTATAAAAAAAATATATTAATATTATAAATTATTCATGCTACAAATGAATTTTGCTGCATTTATTCTCCTGTCCTTATCCTACTCTAAATGGGTCGCGACAACATGTTTGTCTCTTCCAATCGCTCTTATCATCCGTCAACTCTGGCCTTTTATATGAATATCATACTTCACACAATCCAACCATCCCTTTTCACCCCCTAGTCACATATCCATAAATGAGATTTTCTGGAATACGGAAGATTAATCTTCTTTAATAACAAATAAAATAAAAGCTATGAAAATAGATATAAATATAAATAAAGGCACTTATATCTCATCACAATTTAGTAAACCATTGTCATTCCATAACTTCTGTCGATGTAACAGGAAATCTAAACTAAACTAACTGTAGTTTAACTAGACGTTCATTCTTATTGAATAAAATAGGGATATTATAAACATAAAAATTAAATAATTATCAAAAAATATTACAAATCCGAGTTCAAAAATATCAAATTCTCACAACCTAGTCTTAACCCTAGCTTTAAGTTACAAATGTTATGAGACGCATGTCAGCGGGATATGACAAGGATGTGCGAGCGTTTTATCGTCATAAGAGCACAATTATTTAGAATACTTCCTGATACGTGCTGGAATCTTGTGAAATAAGATCTCAATTATAATAAATCTCTGTTGTAATCCGAAGTCTAGTTAGAGATGAATTATATTTCAATTTAAAATTATTTATATTTTGCAAACTTTACAAATTCGAACCATTGTTTATTCAAGTCAACTTGTAAGCTAGCTCTTCTGAATGGTCAACTCTACTCCTGATTTTAAAAAGCTACAGAAGAGCCAGCAGGAAACTAGGCGGTAACTCTTTTCAAAATATATTTTTTATAACTAGTTACTCCTTGTAGTCGTCTAGTTCATCCTCAATAGTATAGTAAGCTTTTATATCAGCTTTCTTTTGATAGGTTTTTTTCAACTGGTGTAATGGCAAAGCTAAAATTGATTTTAATTTTATTATTGACTTTTCTGCAAAAACCAACAATCAACTTAATTAATTTAGTAAGAAGGAATGCAGGAGCCGCAAGATTATGTAGGTTCCTAATTATCTATTTCAATCTTAATAACTCAAATTGACGATAATATAATCAAAATCATTATTTCCCTTACAACAAGAAGTTCAGCAACGAGTATCGTCAAATCATCAATTTCTAGAACGTGAAATCTACTTTTACTCAAAACCATTATTGCACCGCAGAAGAAAAACAATTTTCTCATCTGTACAACCGAACACCCGGTTTCATATCTTCCTGTAATCTTCACTAAATACCATAGTGAAAGAAAGAACAAAAACAACATTCATCATAGTTACATTATGCGGGCGTAACTCAGGGAAGTAAGTCGTCTACGATGCCGGATTTCCCATTTTCTGATAATGAATAAACGTAAGCTTTTAAACGTTAGGCTCGCATCGGAAGTATTATATAACACAATTAGCGTTACGGATTACGATGTTATGGAACTTGTTCGCACGGTCTTCATATTTAATTATGCAGAATCATTGTTGTTTATGATAATGGTGATGCTTAATTGCTAACCTTTTTACCGTGTTATTTCGAGCTTTTGGTATTGTTTGTACCGAAGTAGGTGAGATCTGACCTACCTTTTTACTAGAAACATGTGAGAATGTGAGCGACAAATAAAGACCCTTTTTTATTTACAAAAATTTACAAGTTGTTTTTAAATCTAAGCTATGGTGGTATTTATAGTTAATGTGTAGACACCGGCTGTACTCACGTCTTATTTAATCGGGTTTGCCCGACTTGTTTCAAATTAGTTTTAGATATCGGATGCACCGATGACGAAGACCAGAGCAACAGGTAACATTTTGTAGACGCGCGACTACCGCCGCTACCGTTATAAATACAATAAAGACCTAAATTACAATCTATGTATCTACCTAGTCCATAAGGAACCTCGAAAGGAGTGATGATAAAATAGCAATAGTATAGGAGTTGGAGTTATGCAACATAAGTGCGTTGATGCAAATAGAATTACCGTAAAAACAATTCATCAGTTTTACCTTTTATTTGATTCAGTTCCTTTACCCTTGCTTATCTACAGATTGTGTATCTGTAGATACTAAGCAAATCTATGTCTTAATATAGACATAGCTTAAGCATTTTCTGCTACTTACTTCAGTACCGAGAAAAATATAAATTTCACAATACAAAACCAACTTGGTGTGAACCAAGGGAAAAATTTATAAAACGGTTCATTAGACCTATCCTAATGTATGGATCAGAATGTTGGGCAATAAAAGAAAAGGATCAAAGAAAGGTGCATGCAAATGGGATGAGAATGTTAGGATGGATGTGTGGTGTGACAAAATTTGATAGAATACGAAATAAGTATATTAGAGGAACTTTGAAAGTTGCACCCAATATAGAAAAGATAAGAGATAAAGATAAGATTAAGTTGGTATGATCATGTAATGAGGAGATATGAATATCAAATGACCAAAAGAATATTAAATATAAATGTGGATGACTAAAGGTAATAAAAATGACTAAAGGTAGGAAAAAAGGTGGATGGATTGTATGAAGATTGATGCATATCTAAAATCTTTATATGCATATATAAAAGGAGTGAGAGATGACGAATGATAGAGGAGAGTGGAAGACAAAGACATTGTGCCGACCCTACTTAGTCTGAAATAAAGGGTAAGAGAATGATGATGACAAAAACAACACACCAAACACGTATAAATTAGTAAACATATATGAACATAATGTAACTAACTCACTTAGTGCGATATCGTGTAGTGTCTTTATAATTCACAATTATCCTTCATTACAGTATCGAGATCGAAAGGCTAAACGGTCCACTTACTACCATTAAGTTCTTAAAGCAAAGCGTTAAATTAATCAATAAAAATAAGCGGCGCCATATTAAACGACCGCATTAAAATAATCTTTATTAATTACGGTCGGCCCTGCAGATATATTGGGGGCCATTGAATGCGCGAGATCTCCGACGCGGCTAATGCAGGGATTTCATCGAAGATTGTTTCATTTAAGTCATTTTTCATTCGATATTCGACGAGGTTAATAATATCAAAGCCAAATTAAGAACTTTGACATTATTCGTGGAACCTAAGCAAGCTAAAATCCAAATATCATCAGCCGATACTACTACTAATTTTGGACTATGCTGATTCGTGCTATTTGGATTTAACCCAGGAACTAATAAACAAATTGGAGCGATTGCAGAATCTTTTAAAATTCAGAAATAAAATTTGTTTTTTATTGTAAAGTGTTCGTTATAGTAATTTAATTGTTGCGCACCAACCTGTACTGACACTATGATCCTCACATCAAAGGTTGTCAGGGAGAGATCGGTCCAAGACTACCTTTGCACGCCTGTACGTTTGTTATATACTTTGTGTGTGTAATAAAGAATAAATAAATAGCAACATACAGAAGTCCGTTTCTTATCTTCTTCTTCAACCGATGGACGTCCACTGCTGGGCATAGGTCTCTTTATGTGATTTCCACACTCCACGATCTTGTGTCGTTTGGATCTCGCAGTTTCCTACTTAATTTTTGAGGTCGTTTATCCACCTCTTAGGGGGTCCAGCGTCACTGCGTTAGCAGACCTTTACCAGTACCCTTTCTTATTTACACCTATAATATAATACCGTCTAAGAAGGGCTGATTTTTCAAAGCACGGAATAGGGCTTCTTTGCTTTAATATTCCCGCTATTAAAATCTATGTGTACCGTACATTTCCTTACTAGATTTTCTAATACTTTCTTCAACGGGCACTTGACTTGCATCCGTTCGGGGCGAGGTCACCATTGCCACTTCAGCTTCCCGTCACGATGAGTTATGTCGGTAACTCTAAGACATCAGTAGAAGAAGCTACGGATGTCTTCATTCCTGATTTGATCACGTTAATATACTTCAAACATACATAGCTCGCGTCATCATCCGTTGAGTGACGCTGAGCTTTCTTATGGGGCCTATAGTTAGCGACCAAGACAAGTTATTAAGAAAATTTTATCTGATTCATCGTGGCAGTAATCCCCTGCGGGTCGCGGGTTGGATTCTCGTTGGGCCAACGTTTCCTAATTAAAATTTGTCGGTTCTTTGGATCTGGGTGTTTTTTTACGTATATATAGTTAAAATTATACCTAATCTGTCACTCAGCAGGCGAGTTGTTTTTACAAACGCGTGACCTCTTTAACACAAATGTACTATTAACCTAAACCTTCCGAAAGAATTGAACTACCTTAGAGTAAAAACCGTACACAAATCAGTTCAGTAGATTATGAGAAAATCGATCACATACAAACAGACAGCTTTTTGGGGACTTTGTTTTATAATAAGTGTTATATATCCTATATTTTAGAATGGTATAAAGTAGCGGCCTGTTAATATCCCACTGCTGGGAATAGGCCTCCTCTCTCCGTTTCTGGAGAGAAGGGTTGGAGCTAAGACCTACCACGCTGCTCCAATGCGGATTGGCAGGTTACACATATCTCCAGAATTCTCTAGTGATATGCAGGTTTCCTCACGATGTTTTCCTTCACCGAAAAGCTTGTGATAAATTGCAATTATGAATGGTATATTACCCTTGAATTGTACTAAATTTCATGAATATCGTTCCAAAGGTTTAGGAGTCAAAGCGTAACAATCTGACAATCATGGAAAATGTCGCGTTCACGTTAGCATGGATAAGCAATATTTATGTATCTTTTTATTCATGCATGAATACATCAACCATGTAAAACAAATTTATAGTCAATTAGTATTTGTTATCATAGTGTCATAGGTTAGACGAAATTATAATATGTAAATAGATTTAACAGGTTTAAGTTTTTATTTATTGTATGTCAACATTTAATTCAGTTTGATAGATTGCACAGGCTTGCCCAAGAGTCGGATTATATTTGCAAATACTGTGGTAATGCCAGTCGTCAGGTATAACGTTTTGTGAAATTAAATATGCAATAAAAAAGTATGATTTATCAAGGAGTTTTTTGACATATGTATCTATACTTATTATAAAACAAAGTCTCAAAAAGCTGTCTGTATGTATGTAATCGATTTTCTCAAAATCTACTGAACGGATCTTAGTACGGTTTTCACCAAAAGAATGTGCAATACGTCCGGATGGTTTAGGTAAATAGTACATATCGGTATTATGTAAATTTTGTTGAAGAGATCACGCAGTTGTTAAAAACTTGCTTGGTGGGAGCTTTAGTCGCGTGCGCTGCGTAAACCAGCAGAGATACGCTAAGGTATTGTACTAGAGAACTGTAGATCTATAAAACTACTACAAAAAAATCCGCGATAGCATGTCTCTGTCTCATAAGGTTAACTCACAATAACTACTTTTATGTTTAAAATTTGAATTCTGGTAAACAAATTGTGACACGCAGATTTTCACGCGGGCGAAGCCGCTGGCACAGCTAGTATAACTATATATATGGTAAATGTCAGATTTTCTGCAAGCTATAGGTTGGTTACAGCTTGAGTTGTGCACTACCGATTATCGACTATTCCTTTCGGTCGCCCTTTTATTACCTTTCTTACTTACTTGCATACTCTCTTGTTCACAATTATTTCTATCTCTCTTCCTTCCAACCCATTTCTCTCAACATGGTAATAGTACATAGTTTTAAATAGATAGTAAAACGTGTATCAGACAGAATAAGAAAAATAACAGAGAAGAAAATATAATAGTTATAAGTGTTTAGGAAGATGAAAGAAATAATAAACGGCAACCAGAAAAAAATTAAACAATACAGACTCTGATCATAATCTCAGAGGTATCACATTAACAAAAAAAAACCCTTTCTCTCACTCGAGACACCCTCAGCAATATGCAAACGTCGACCTGGCTAAATTATCCCATTTTTGTCTTACTGGACAATCCGGACAAGGCTGTCTGTCTGAGGTAACATATAGGATAAGAATTTTCCCGTCTTTGTTACGGGAACATAGAAAACGAATACATATTGGCTTAATAAGGGTACTTAAACCCTTAATTTGAAGCGAACGAAGTCACGCTAATCCTATATGTTAACCAGGTTTATAAGCAGCGCATAACACATTTTATCATGGATATTTACAACTTAATAATGTTTATATCGTAGGATTTGTTAGAAAAAGCTCAAACATTTTATCTTGTCCACGATATACAAGCGATATGCTTTATTGACGAATCTTTAGTGAGATCGTCAGACATGCATTTGCTAACTATTTCAGGTGCAGCACCCGCAATGTGTGTGCGAACAGACGTTATCCGAACTATTTACAAGTCTACACATAGACAGTTAATGCCGATTTAATGCAACCTTGTCTGGATTTCCTCTATTTAATATGTAAAGCGTATTAATCTACATTTGTTAACACTTGTGTGACGCATTCTTGTATTTCTGCCATAGTATTTTATACGCGATTAAACTAATTCATACGTGCATGCCATAACTATGTAAAATAAATATTAATACACGTACGACAGTGTAAATGCAATCTAATAAATATATGGGACAATTACACACACGGTCGTCCGTCCCCTAAGTAACTTAAAACAGACGACTTTAAATGCAAAATAAAATACATAAACACACCCAGACTCCAAGAATCAATGTCGGCCCTCGGCGATGATCGAACCCGGGAGCTGAAGGAAGGTTCACTGACACCTGCGCCAACGGGTCAGTCAAATACTTATTTCTATAGTTTTAGGTGATCTCCAATACAATGAACAACTTTAATGTATATTACAGTGAAACAGTCTTGATACACGTCAGAAATTGATGTCATGATACACGTTTACATAATCTCGTGTATTCAAGAACATGAGCGCAAACCGTCACTACGACGCGAGCCGTCACCGAGAGCGGACGCTTTACTTTATTCTCTGCTTTCTTTAAATTCATTCTTTTTAAATAAAGCGATAAGTGCCAATCATTAGATAGTTTTTTTTATTTAAAAAAATACCACTACATATCTCGTTACGATACTATGGTGTTCATACAGATACAAGTGAGGCAACATAATAAATTGATACACATTATATCTACACGGCGCCGTCAAGGCGTTAGTGTCAAGAAGCGACGGGGATTCAGAGTTCCTCACACCTGTTTCCTGGCCGTATAATACCAACCATTATAGATGGACATACTTATTGAAATGACAGTGTTTCTGGACAGATTCTGTTTGTATTAAGTTAAAAACAATTAAAACTACAGAGTACTTGCAAGTTGATAACAACTCAATATTAACTTGCCCTTTTTGGTTCTTTATTTGTTTAATTCTAATACACACTGAACTCGGTTTGAAAATTTTTAATTGAGTTCTAATTGAGTTAGATATAAGAACCCTTCGAGCTTAGAACTTTTGGGAACATTTTAGGTTCTCAGGGATTATTTGGTAATTGTAGGGTCTAAAATATTCCAGGAGACTTCCATGGTAGTAGTAGCGGCCTGTTACAATCCCACTGCTGGGAATAGGCCTCCTCTCTCCATTTCTGGAGAGAAGGGTTACAGCTAAGATCTACCACGCTGCTCCAATGCGGATTGGTAGGTTACACATATCTCCAGAATTCTCTAGAGATATGCAGGTTTCTCTTACGATGTTTTCCTTCACCGAAAAGCGTGTGATAAATTGAAATTACCAATTAGACACATGAGTTTTAATAGAAAGACTCATTAGTGCCTGCCCGGGTTTGAACTCGTGTTCCCCTCGAAAGAGTCGCGCGGTCTTGCCGCTGGGCTATCACAGCTCTCTTATGCACTACCAAACCATGGTACAAAGGACGGTATACTGCTTGCTTACGTGCTCTTTATCCGTTATTTAGTGATATCTTATATTCATTGAAAATATCTAATACTAGCAGTTGACATCTGTGAATATTGTATAGTAAAAATGTTACACTGAAGTTTCCGCTTTATGAAAACTTTAATACACTCTCGTTATAAAAAGAAATTTTATTTACAAAGGTAAAAAAGGTAACATCTTCTCTACCCAAAGTCGCAACTTGAAGTGTAAACAATTTAAAAATAAATAGATATATTACACACTTACACGGCTGTCCGCCCCCAAAGAAGTTTACTTAATACAAGTGTGTTATGGGTGATAGACAACTGGTAAATATACTACATATATAATTTTAAATCCATACTTAAATACAAATATACGCCCAGGCTCAAAGAAGCAACAAATTGTTTATAGAAAATGTAGATCCCCGGCGGGAATCGAACCCGCGACCCGCGGAGCTGAAAGCAGGGTCATATCCACTGCGCCAACGGGCCAGTCAACAATTCAAATCAATAGTCAACAAAAGAAAATAATAAAAAAAATCTTGCAATTGCCAGCCCTATCAAGATCAGCTGGTAATTTCAATAAACATTTTAAATAATGGATGACTCATGAATGCCTAACGTCCTTACATTTGCAGCGACACTTTATAGCTGTACATGATAGGTTGATGGGATTATCGGAAAAAATAGTTTTTTTTAAGTTAATTAGTTTTTTCGGTCGATGGAAGATTGATATATAGAGATGCGGATAACTCTCAAGGGTTCTAACAATGGATTTCCACTCCCCACAATCTTGTGAGTCTTTTTATAGCCATTCAGCCTTTCACTATCTTAATTTCTTTTTAAAGCAAATTATTATCTTTGTTTAATTAATCAATTAATTATTATTAATATTTTTAGATAGAAACACACCAAAACGGATAGACAAAATTACTACGAATTAATTTGAATTCTTGTATATCATATTCTAAAACAACGTCTCTCTCTATTAAGTCCATAATAATAGCATTAATACGAAAGTCTATCTCTTATGCTTTTACGGTTATTCTACCGAAACAATATTGATAAAATTTAACAAACAGGATAAAAACTCTCGTTGTTTTTTTAGAAACTCGTTGTTTTTTTAGAAACACTTTGATTACAATTGAGCATTATTTCACGTTAAGTTACTCAAGCTATGTCGCGGGTAAGATATTCTAAGATGAAAGCGCATTTAAAAAGAAAGAAAGAATGGAAACATATATGGAATATCTTCTTATATCTTTACAGTTTCTAATAACCAACAGACCAGAACGCTAATTCGCGTATCGCTAAGGTAATTTTTGTGTGACTTCGCCTAGTCTCTTAAAATAACTTCATTATATTCAAATCGGAATAATTTTCAGATAGTCCAATAACTGTTGACGTCCGTATTAGCGCGTGCATTTTTTCCGTGCGCGCCGCCAAGCTCTCTTCACACTCTGAATGCTGTGGGATCTGGTGTAAGTTATAAGCGCAAGGCGGGTATTAACGAGAATATAGGCGTCCACATAGCTTAAACAATCGTCAATTGATCGTCATATGACTCTGGCGATCAAGTGACGATTGTCCTACCTCAGCGAAGACAAGGTCTCAGTTTTCTGACGTCAATGGGTGGTGGCCCGGAAGTAGAGAAGTTACTAGAAACTAGAGACACTTCTGCACTAAATTCCTCTCAGCATTTCGCAAGCTTAACGACAATAGCCCTCGCCCAAAGCTATAAAAGCTGTACGAGCTAACAATATACTCGTATAATTAGTAAATAAAAACACGAGTCTCACTAGTATCATAGCTATTCATCGCATAAACGATTAATAACTTAATTATCAATTGCATAAGCAAAACATAGTTTTTAATTTATTCGTAGCAATTTAACACTAAGTAATTGATCACAATTACTAATACACCTACCCAGAACTTTATTATATATGTAAAACTATGCAGAATTATATGTAAAAATTTATGATAATAATGCTAATAGATTAAATTTGCAAATATATTTTTAATTGTCTGGAAAGTGAGAAAAGTTTTTTTTTACGTTACTAAAATCCAATATTGCATATATTGGCCGGCGAAATCGCTACAAAACACTATTTTCACAGGTGCGATGTTATGTGGCCTAATTGATGACATACATCACTGGTTGATGAAATATTCCCTATTTGACTCGCCTAGGAGTATAATTTTTAAATCAGTTACCTTGAGCAATTTGTAAGTTGGTGCTTTTCATGAACTTTTTAAATCTGATTCGGAGAAAGCATGCAATTTGTTCAAACTGTACTTGACGAGCTCTTTAGGTTAAGTGAGAAAGTTTTAGGGTATAATACGGCTGGCATACACATGTCGCGTAAAAGCCCTTTAATTACAGAATAAAAAGGCCTCAAATATATACCCGCTAACTCGTTACATTTTATGACTTGGAAAACAGCCCCAACGGCAATCCAAACGCTACGGTCTAGTACTCCCTGGCATCGTGTTACACGCGACCACTTTCTGTTGGACAGCGGTATTCGGAACGCTGTTACATACACATGAGCCTACTGATGAAACTACAGCAAACATTTGCATTGACAGTAATTACTTCATTACCGTTCTCTTGATACGAGAATTAACTGTGAGGAGATTTCGCTAACTACCCAATTGTACCGGGGATTTTACCGCATTATTTTTACAGTTAATATGTATATGGATATGTTAATAAGAAGTTTACACTGCTAAAATTTAGGCTGATACAAAAAGCCTACTATAGTGTTGAGGATTACGTAGACATAATAAAATCTTCTATAATAAAATCCCGCACTCGGTTTTATCTTTGTCAGTACATCAGTTTAAAAACGCTGTTAAAGGAAGGCTGATACAAAAAGCCTACTATACTATAAAGGATTATATAGATGATAAAAATGCGTGGATATAGCTACTCCTCTACCTTGTACACGATATTAATAACTAAATATATGAGTTATAAGAATTTTATTTGAAAAGAGCAAGCACCGAGTTTTTGCTGGCTCTTCTCGGTAGGAACAGCTTTCTGAACCAGCAGTAGATTTTGACGATTCAAAAGCACTTGTTTATAAGTTTACTTGAATAAAGAATATTTGAATTTGATAATAAAAATGAGTGGTTATAGCTACACTTTTAACTTGTATAAGGCAGTGACTGAATTTAACTAGTTAATAGAAGTATATTCCAAAAAGAGCAACCGCCGAGTTTCTTGCTGGCTCTCACTGGTAGGAACAGCTTTCCGAACCGGCAGTAGATTTGATTTGATTGAATGGTATTTTGAATTTGAATAAAAGTAGTAAAGTAGCGGCCTATTCCAATCCCACAGCTGGGCTTAGGCCTCCTCTCTCCGCTTCTGGAGAGAAGGGTTGGAGCTAAGATCTACCACGCTGCTCCAATGCGGTAGGTTACACATATCTCCAGAAATCTCTAGAGATATGCAGGTTTCGTCACGATGTTTTCCTTCACCGAAAAGCGTGCCATAAATTGCAATTAGGTCATAAGTTTTAATAGAAAAACTCATTGGTGCCTGCCCGGGGTTTGGACACGTGCCCCTCGAAAGAGTCGCACGGTCTCACCGCTAGGCTATCACAGCTCTCACTTTCTTATTTTTATCAATTTTAGTAGAAAAACTCATCAAAATCAAGCAATCTTTAAAAAATTCTTAAAATTAAATTAAAATCCTTAAAACGATTTCTTGATTTAAAATGCACTTAAGCATGATTATACTAAATATGTTTGAGCTGGTCTGAATAACTTTACTAGCTTTAACTGTTATATAGTAAGCGTCTTGAACGACTGGTCTTTAGACAGTAGTTGCGGTTATCGTTTATTCTGTCGTTCAGTTAGTTTCATAAGATATCGTACTGATATTTATTGGAACGTGAGCATCAATTAAGGGCAGCAATCAAGGGCCGGTTCCTGTCACTGATATATTTTGTTACATTCAATAATCATGCTTCTTTATAACGCTTGGTTTGTTTGAGATTTGGTTTTTTGTCGTGTTTTGATACATGAGAACCTTGCGCGTTTATCTTTATGAACTTTCACACGGTAGCGACCTAATCTAAAAATAAGTACTTATTTAGCAACCGTACGCTATTTATATGTGAAAATTGCAATCTATAGCCGGTCTCTCAACATTAATTATGAATACCACTGACGATGGTTTAAATTCAAAAATACTATTATTGCTAAAAAATTGCATAGTCTTAGTGAATCTGTGCGTGCTCGTGTAGAGCGACGGTTATGGCTCGTAGTATGTGCTTATTCTTCAGAATATTAGGATGTTTAATGCGTTCTCACATCAAGAGAACTCATTAAACATCCTAAATTTGGCATTGTGAAAATTTTCTCAAACAGCGCAAAACCATATTATCATCATATATTACTGTATGTTTCCGCAAAGCATTCCCTAATTATAAAATCATTTGAAACAACATTATCAATCTCTAACACACTATAAAAAAAATATCGGTGTGTTTCTTAACAAATAATACAACAGACATCAAAATCGTAGACAAATATTCAAAGTATTTGTGTCATATTGATAAAACTTTCAAAGTGAATAAAGGGAAACGTTACAAACGCCATTCACAACCGCCAAATTCGAGGAACGTTGATTATGCGTAGAATCAACATGATGACCGTCCCACGCGACCAAAAACATATGTTTTGTTTAATAATTGTTTATCTAAGGTCAAAACATAAATAAAATTTACATATTTTTCAACATCATAACTGATATATGTCCATAACTTTATAAACTCCATAATTTTTCAAAATAAATCATTTGATTGAGTTATTCATGAGCATAATTCTAACGCAACCCGTTGAAAATTTTCCTCTAAAGTCCATCATTTCTTCTTAAAACGTTATTAGTAATATTATATTATTTAATTTCATAGCATTATGTCTTATGGAATATTGTTATGGGGTAAATTGTTTTACAAAAAAAGAGCCATAGATGGCAATGACTATTTTAATCTACGTGATTCTATGCGAGAGAAGTTTAATAAGCAGCAACAGGCCATTTCTAGACTACAATAACGCTGCCTTATCGATTATTTTTATCTTTTTCCAGGAAAGGAGCAGGGTCGTATGCAAGTCGTTAACGTTTTGAACGCATAGCGTACAAAGTCACAATTACAATTCCATGTAAATCGAAATAGAATATAACACGGGGAATATTAAGGCGCTGAACAGAGCCAAATAGGCTGACTTTAAACACGTTTTTAACAAAAGCTATACGGATGACGATTAAAAGAAAAATATATGTTAATATACATCATATCTCAGAGAGAATGTAAGATTTCAAAACATGATTACGATACTTTTTTTCGATAAAAAAAATTGGTAAATAGACCTCTGATTTTTACTTTTATCCTAAATATCTCTAATATTTATCAACAAAAATTGATAAAATTAATAAGACTAATAGATCATTATAATATAAAGAGAATGTAAGATTTAAATTTTGAATTAATTAAGATATTTCATTCAAATTAAATATTTTTTAGAAAATAGCAAAACTGAAACGAGTCATCGTCTCGCTTCTCTTTTACATCTACGAATATAGACAGTGATCGCTGAGGCGCGCTGCTATACGGACGTGTGTCGCTAGCTGCCGCCTTTTGTGACTATTCCTTGTTGATAATGTCTTTTTTTAGGTGTTTAGCTATAGTTTCAGCATACTTAGTTTTATAAGATTAATTAGACATAAGTTTTTTAAATAAATTGTACAAAAAAAGTTTGGATAAAATAGTGTACACCTACAAAGGGTGTTAAAAAATTAAGTGTGTCGCTACGCCGTCGCAGACATTGTGGGCGTGGCTTATATGCCGAAATCTGAATTTACGCCAGCTCTGTTCAGCGCCTTAACGTTTTGAACGCATAGCGTACAAAGTCACAATTACAATTCCATGTAAATCGAAATAGACCAGTCATAAATATCGACAATGTTTGCGGAACTACGATAGAATATAACACGGGGAATATTAAACAGAAAATCGAAGTTCCATAACAGCGATCTCGCTCGATCACGTCCGAATCAATTTTCTGCCGTCAATCGATTCGAGTGATTTATACGATTCACACCCGGCACCGATCCGCCGTGAAGCATGAAACAATTACATATGCATCTAGTTCCCTATTTGTTTCGTCGTAATAAAATGCTATTGTTACGATGTTTATGTGGAACGTAAAGTTGCGAAGAATAAAATTACATGGCGATTCTGTAATAGAACTATGATAAAGTGGACCCCACAAGTAGAATGGCCTAAAGCTTTGTAATCGAAAAATGATTATAAAATTGGATGTACTCTAGTGGTTGGTGGATACTGTAATAATGGCAAAGCGCACGAAGATGTTTATCGCATTCTTAGTATTAAAGTGTAGTCACTTTAAAAATTCATTATGTCGCAAATTTCAATACATCCAAGCGTAATGCCTACAAAATCCGTTATCGTTAAAAGTAGCAGCCTGTTACAACCCCACAGCTGGGAATAGGTCTCCTCTTTCCGTTTCTGGAGAGAAGGGTTTGACCTAAGACCTACCATGCTGCTCCAATGCGGATTGGTAGGTTACACATATCTCCAGAATTCTTTAGAGATATGCAGGTTTCCTCACGATGTTTTCCTTCACCGAAAAGCGTGTGATAAATTGCAATTACCAATTAGACACATGAGTTTTAATAGAAAAACTCATTGGTGCCTGCCCGGGTTTGAACTCGTGTTCCCCTCGTAAGAGTCGCACGGTCTCACCGCTGGGCTATCAAAGCTTAGCGTTAAAGAGACTCATAACTTGGAAGAGTAAGAAAACACTAGTTTTTAATAGTTTATAGCGTGATGTCGTTGAAATAAGAATTACTATGTTATCTAACTCAATTAAGCCTAATTTTGTATTAGGTCACTTTAATACCTTAAAGAAGAAGGATGAATTGATTTTGTTCGAGATTTTCAGCAACATCACCCCGGATTCTCTGGAGTCTATTAATCGAGTCGACGGAGTTAAAAAATATGATCGGTATGATGATATCATCATCCTGTCCTTATCCCACTCTAAGTGGGGTCGGCACAACATGTTACAAACATATTGTCACTTGATTTGGCTACGTATTTTACGACCGGCCGCCTGCCTGACGTCAACTTACCTTAGACGTATTTTACGACCCTTCGATAAGAAAGAGGGTGGTCCTATTCTACTCAACCGGATACCACACGGTGGGTTAACTTACCTTAGGCGCCTTTAACGACACCTCGGTAAGAAACGAGGGTGGTCTATTCTACTCAGCCGGATACTACACGGCGGGTCGACTTACTTTAGTCGCCTTTTACGACACCTCGGTAAGAAACGAGGGTGGTCTATTCTACTCAGCTGGATACCACACGGCGGTTCGACTTACTTTAGTCGCCTTTTACGACACCTCGGTAAGAAACGAGGGTGGTCTATTCTACTCAGCCGGATACCACACAGCGGGATCGGTATGATGATAATTTAATAATATCAGATCTATCGTTAGCAAAGTTCAGCTCACGAGAGAAACTATAAACGCTCTGGGATGAAATAACGTATTTATAGCTAAAGACAATCATTATCCTTTTACGATCTCCAATTTTGTAGAAATCGACAAAACGACGGGGGACCGTAAGAAGCTTACGGACTTAAAACTAAAGTAAAGCGATCAAAGTTCAAACAAATTGGATCTATGAAACCTCAATATTAAGTCATCCTACGTAAAGTAGCGGCCTGTTATAATCCCACTGCTGGGAATAGGCCTCTTCTCTCCGTTTCTGGAGAGAAGAGTTGGAGTTAAGATCTACTACACTGCTCCAATGCGGATTGGTAGGTTACACATATCTCCTAAATTCTCTAGAGATATGCAGGTTTCCTCACGATATTTTCCTTCACCGAAAAGCGTGATTTGTGCGTATTTCCCTCGAAAGAGTCGCACGATCTCACCACTGGGCTATCACAGCTCCTCCTACGTAGTCATACAAGTCATCCTACGTAGAACAGCGAAATACAAATAAACCATATATTAAACAATAGTAGTTTATGATACTGTTGCATAATAAGGGTTCTTATAACACGAGTGTGGTTTAAAAAAACGAGCTGCAGGCGAGTTTTTTTATAGTGTCACACGAGTGTTATAAGACCAAGTTATGTACAGTATCATACACTACTTTATTTACTCTCATACTATAATACGTAAAACGTACGTTTCCATTCCATGAACTCGTGGTAACATTTAATATAGTTGCTACGAGATTTCGTCGGCAACAGGTTCATGGTTATGTTTGACGCAGCTTTCAGAATATCTGGTGGTGTACAATCACCACTATCCCCGCTCTCAGACATGTTTTTACACAAAAACTTATTTTTTTACAAACAAAACTAAACTTCGTTTAAATATTGAAAAGATTTTTTAAATGTCATATATTTGCGCCAAGGCGCAAACATCGATTGCGCATGCGTGTTGCGTCGCCGCGGACCCATTCATTGAAACCTTTTTTTTAAGGTGTATCGTTATGATTAAAAAGTTACATTATGATACAGGTGTCCATACAAGACCTGTATCGTAATGAAACTTTTTAATTTTTTATTTTTGTTCTGTACGTAATGTTTGTCATAAGAATTTTGTTTTCAGTTTTATAATCTTTGTATTATAGTATCAGAGTAGATAAAAGTAATAATAAAATTATTTTGCTATAATCGGCGATAAAGTAAATAGAAATTTATATAATGCTAAATGTAAAGTGGACTATCTGTCCAAATAAAATTACAAAGTTTTGGGATTTTTTTCGCTGGGATCATATGATAATGCTTTGGTTGCGAGGCGAAACGATTGTTGAGTTTATGATAGTGAACGTGTTTAGTGCTCGTGTATTGTGGTGTCTGTTGTGGATATTTGGGCATGTGTTTTTACGAATCCTGCATGTATCAGGTGTGAAAACGTATAGTTAACTACACATTTAGCATTAAGTATATATATTTTCTATTTACTTTATCGCGCATTATAGCAAAATAATTTTATTATTACTTTTGTATTATATATCTCCGCAAAGTAACGCCTTATTATATAAATCATTTATTAAACGATTTTCATAAAAAAAGTGTGAGTGCCAAGTGCATTTATCTTCAGGTTTATATAGTTTTATTCTTTCTTTACATCTATCTTATTCTGCGCTGCTCATCCTCCTGCCCTTATCCCATTCTAAGTGGGGTCGGCATAACATGTTAAACATGTTGTCACATGATTTGGCTACGTATTTTACGACCGGCCGCAAGCCTGATTTCAACTTACCTTAGAAAGAGGATGGTCTATCGTATTCAAAAGGATACCACACGGTGGGTAAACTTACTTTAGTCGCCTTTTACGACATCTCGGTAAGAAATGAGGATGGTCTATTCTATTCAGTCGCTTACCACACGACGGGATCTTATTCTGCAATATCAAGTATTTATGCTATCTCTTTTCTCACCCAAAAGAACATTGCTTTTAAAAATGATATAAATTATATCATTCTATTCTATTCTAATTCAAATTTAACTGTGGTTTAATTGTTATAGCCAAATTCGGATAAAATACTTTTAAAGAGCCCATATTCGCAATGGCTCAATCTAACAATAGTGTAGAAGGAAGCAATCGTTATAAGGGGGTCTGATGTAGGGTATATCGCTTATGAGTCCGAGCGACTACCACGAATTGAAAAATATTAACAAAATCGGCACTTACTTCTGACATCTAGCTTACTCTCAAATTTGCCTGATATAGTATAAGGACACCTTACCTGAAAAAAAAAGGATTTTTTTATTAGTCAATTTAACTTACAAGATTGCGAAAAAGTTTTGAGTTCTTTTGGTATATGTACATTCTTCTGTTACAGCCAATAAACTCTTGGATGTAGTAGATTTAAGATATGTCTACACCACAAGGGTAGTAAGTAGGATCTGATGTGTTAGTTGTGCAAAAAGATTGATTGACCATAGCTTAAACATCAAGAGAAGGCCGACAATTAGTATGAAGAAAACAGTAAAACTGTACTGATTGATTGATTCAGAGTTTACCTTTCGTTGACAAATGACGTAACAACATTTATTGTTTTTTCTCAGCAAGGAACGTAAATAATGGACATTGAGTCAATATCCACGTTAGCGTAGACGCCTTTTTAAAGTTTCCTTTATAGTAAACATTCAAGGTTTAGTCGCTTCGAGTAGAATTTAGGATCCTTATCATAAGTAGTGATCCACTAGGCCGTCGAACGTCAAAGAAACGGCGGTGAGGGTACGTAAGACCACGTCTATTTACTTAAACTATCATTAGAGAGAAGGACGGAAAAGGCTCACCCATAACTGTAGAGCACCCTAAATCCGAGCGCCGAATCGGGGGATTAGGTGCTCTAGCTTGAGAAAGGTCAGTCGAGGCGGCCGATGCATTAAGTGTTACCAATGCGTCGGTTCTAATTGTCACAGGTCTCGTCAAATAGGTCCCACATGGTGAAGTTGCTTAGAGCGGCCACTGCTGACAAGGGTGAAGACGTGATGCGTTCAGTATTCCTGTGCTCTTCGTCTCCAGGCAGTAAGGTGGCAGTCGATCGTCAAAAAAGTAAAAAGTAGTAAGCAGTAAATACGTATTAACATAAACACGGAAGAACTTTCACAAGCGACACACAAAGGTTAACAGCGATCACAGCCAAAGCCGGCCCCGACGAGACATCGGCAGCCAGAAGCTTGTCAGGTGTAAGAGTAAAAAAGAACCGCCGCATAACTGCCGGTACCGTTACATTTGTTCTAACCGCTTTAACTCATTCACAAAAAGCCACGAGCGCTGCGGTGACCAATCTTTTGGTTCTTTATATACTATATATTTTCAATTCCAAAAACGAGTATTATCGTATTCTGCAGACACGAGTAGAATCGCAATGTACAGAAACGAAAGCAAAGGTAACTTGATGAACTTGATTGAACTTGAACATGATATGACAAAAGTTGTGACATAATTATTGTAATCCGCGTTGGTACAAACGTAAATTTAAAATTCCGCAAAGTAACGCTTACTTCTATAAATTAGATGGCATGATTTTGTAAGTCTTTTTACTTTAAATATCTCGTTTAGTATTGTTTCGGAAAGAAGCGGACGACGCTCAAAAATTTAATTGAAATATCAATATAAGTCTCTTTACTAGCACTGAATTAAAATACATACAGATAATAAAGTTTCAAGTTGAAAATAAGTAAAAAATATCATGTTTAATAATTTTATAGTGAATTAATTTAAAAAAAAATGTAATTATAAAAAAAATCATAATTCTCCTTTTCCTCTCCTTATCCAACTTAACTGGGGTCGTCACAACATGTATTAACCATGCATGCATATGATTTAGCTAGTTATTTTACGACCACCCGCCTGCCTGACGTCAACTTACCTTATTCGCCTTTTACGACACCTCGATAAGAAATGAGGGTGGTCTATTCTATTCAGCTGGATACCACACGGCGGTGTTATAATAACAATAATATAATCATTAAATACATAGATTTAAAATATTCATATCACTTTTATTTAATCTATCCTAGTCCATTATAGAAAGGTTGTCACCCTACCGGTATACGCCATTTGCAAATGATCAAACTGTCTAAAGACGATGGCATAAACAGTTTATCTCGGCATTAGTTAAGATATCAAGCTATCCAAGCGAAAATCTATTATGAATCCGCACAAAAAAAATCGATTAAAACCCCGAGATAATTTCCAAGTAGCCGATTGTCGTGCTACTTATGATGAATTAGATATAGAAATAGTTAAAAAACATGATTGATCCACAGGCATTGAGCTTATTGTGGTCGTTTGAATATTTATTTCATTTGATATTTCCGACAATACTCCAACTGGGTCGTCCCACTTTGTACGTCAACTAGACGACTTGCTTAGACAATAACACAAATACAACAATTAGGCACGTTTACAGTTTAGGATCTTTAAAACAGGTGTATACAACGCAAATATCAACGACGTTTGTTAAATTAACTATATGCTTTTCGGATACGATAAGTTAATTTACATAGTAAAGTAAAGTAAAGTAACAGCCTGTTACTATCCCACAGCTGGGCATAGGCCTCCTCTCCCCGTTTTTGGAGAAAAGGATTGGAGCTAAGACCTACCACGCTGCTTCAATGCGGATTGGTAGGTTACACATATCCCTAGAATTCTCTAGAGATATGCAGGTTTCCACACGATGTTTTCCTTCACCGAAAAGCGTGTGATAAATTGAATTAAACTCATAAGTTTTAATAGAAAAACTCATTGGTGCCTGCCCGGGTTTGAATTCATGATCGTCTCTAGAGATTCGCACGGTCTCACCGCTGGGCTATCACAGCTTTTTATAGCTAAGCAATACAACAGAACTAACTACTTTGGACAGGCTCCACGACAAAATCGTACTGCAGTACGATTTTGTCGTGGAGCCTGTCCTCCTGATGATGCTTCGGTTTCGGGGCGAAGCGATCGTCGAGATTGTGGTGGTGGGTGTGTGTGCTGCTTTTGTGTGCGTTGTTGCTGGTGAATTGCGCCTTGGGGTGCATGTGGTGACTGGTCCTGCATGTATAAGGTGCGTAGATTTTGCCTGCTTCATACACATTGGCTTTGCATGCATTCACTTAACCCGTGCGGATTATAGCAAAGTAGTTAGTTCTGTTGTATTGCTTGTAATATGGAATTCCGCAAAGTAACGCCTGCTTCTATAAAAGCTTTTTATAGCTATTTACATAACAATTACTTATTCCTAACTCAGCGTTTTATTTTCGGATTATAAAGCTTCCATCTATCGCTGCACGATCGATATGTCACTTAGAAATTTAAAAGATATATATAATTTCGTCTTATAATAATCGCTAATCTAGCGAATAACCCCTAACGCTTGCGTTTAAAATATCCAAAAATGATTGCATTCATCACATCGTCATACTTAATGCTTCGTGAATTGGTAATTCTTGGCAATTTACTTAAACACTCCACCAATTTCGTACGATAAATCTTCGCTTCGCTTGTATAATCACACGCTATTATACAAATATTGAAAGCGATAACGACCCAATAACCTATATTGTCCTTAAAAAGAAAGTTAGCCAATCAAAAGATTTTTAATATATCAAATTTAAATGTTAAATTTATTAATCAATAAATCAAATGTATATATTTATTTATTAGGAAGCCAACGGTTAACAGTTGGGTAACTTCTATAACAATTACTACTACTGATTACCATTTAAATTATTAGTATAATAATTTATTAAAGAGTAGCCAAAACAATCTTGGAACATTTGAGAGAGTGTTAAGTCAAAGTATCCGATATCGGTGTCAAGGATCACATTTGATTGGTTTATGACAGCCACCCGGCATTATCCCACTTACCCTCTCCTACCCTTTCACACCGCTTGCAATTCGCGAAACGCAACGTATAGTACCCAGCAATAAATAATGCACATCGAGGCTTAGAGAGAGATATCGGCTAGATTCTGCTTCATAGAGCATTGTCTCTGTCACACAGACTGACAAACCCGTGAGTGACAGTGACAGCGCTCTACGAAACCGAACTGGCTGGCTGTTTCGTTGTAAACATCGATGTGCATTATTTATTGCCGGGTGCTATACATGCAGGAACAGCAATTATCCAAAAAAAATGTGTTTTGTGACCAAAACTATTTATAAAGTGTCCAGAGTGTCCAGACTTGGGTCCCGAAGCCGTAAAGTTAACTGGTTGACCCTTTTCTGCTCAGAGAGAATGAAATAATCCCAAAGTATCCCAAGTACTTAATAACACGCATAAAAGGTAGAGACAGTAATGGAGAAACTATATAATTTGCTTGAAATTAACTCTCTTTTTTACGCGCTTGTTATAACGACGTATTATCAAACGCGAATGGCGCAGTTACAATAGATTTTAACTGTCAGTTAACTACATTTAACTGTCAGAACAAGTGCTGGGTCATGCAAACAGTGAAAACGAATGAACGCCATTGATAACAAAGAGGACAAGTCATTATCTTACGTCCGTTCTTATATTTATTCAAGTTTAGTTGTGTTTTATTAGATTTATATCATTGCATTACAAAACTAACGCTCTAACTGAATAAGCATTATTTTTAAATCGATTTGTCTTTGTAAAAATAAAGTTGACAAATTTAGCAGCTTGAAAACATTCCAATAAATTCTACATGAACATGGCTTTCATGCCATAGGAGATCTGGTAAGCTTTTCCGTCATGGTTCTCTTAATGATACCATCAAAAGAGATCTTGCCACAATCGACATTCCTGCCCTTCTCGAGCTTTCGGGAAGCTGTGAAGTGAAGTGTTAAATATATAAATAATTGAAATTTCTATTTAAATAGGTTTAAGGTCATGAATTTTAGTAAAACAGGTCCTTACTAGCGAACCGGTTTATAAGTTCAACCGTAGTATGCAAAAATACTATCGACTTTCAATATGCGAACTCGTTTTTCAACTCGAAATGTGAATAACTAAAATGGAAATTGACTAAACATAGAACATGCAAAATTTATGTTCGTTATTTATGAGCGGCGCCTTTTGCGTGCCTTAAGCCAAATGTGAAACAAATTAATGATTTTTTTTGTGCAAACGTCAAATGCTATTCCAATCCAAAAATTTCTTCGACATCGATCTTCGATTTTACATATACCTTTAGTTAAAATATACAAATGCAGGGCATGCAGCGACGAACAATGAGCTAAAAAATTTCAATTAAATTTACAGGAAAAAGCAGATTACTGCTTTTTCCTAACAAAAGTCACTCGATTTCAACGAGTGACTTTTATCGAGAGGGTAACGTGTCACCCCGGCCATAAATGAGATTTTTGTTAAAACCTATTTATGTATATCACACGCTTTTCTGTAACCACCTAATCTTGTGTATGTGATAAGTATCATATCTGTTCTAATTCATTAGATTATTATTATTTGTCCCTTATCAAGAGGGTAAATTCTAATTCAAAAAATTGCTTATAAAATGAACTCTGCGACAGGAAACAGATATTTATATCTACGAAAAGGTTTCCTGATGCCTTATTAAAATATTAGTCAGCAATCTGAGAACAAAGATACGGCAATGGAATCCTTTTAAATTTGGTGAGAAGGAAAGGTTTGTCTTTGGACTGTTGTTTAAGTAATCGAGTGTTAAATTGGTAAAGTTGAATTCATATTACACAATGAAAACTATCATCATTCTCCTGCCCTTATCCCACGGTGGTCGGCACATGTTACAAACACGTTGTCACATGATTCGGCTACGTATTTTACGACCGGCCGCCTGCCTGACGTCAACTTACCTTAGTCGCCTTTTACGACATTTCGGTGAGAAAGAGGGTGGTCTATTCTACTCAGCCGGATACCACACGGCATATTATACATGATAAATATATAAATGAATAAACAAGCAGATAATACATATTGTATTTTAAATTAGTCTGGTTCATTAGCATTGAGTCTCCTAAAATGTCAATCAATGAGTCACACGTTACCATATACATTTTTTAGAGTGCCTAATTCAAGCATAACAATTATTAGCATTATTTATTAGCATGCATAATTCGCATTAGACATAACACGCAGACAGATGTTCAAACAGTAGATAGATCAAGTATCCATTCACAAGGTCGTCATACATGGATTCATTGAAATGATTTTGCTTAAGGCCCCTTGACACGATCCAATACGATGTGAACACTATCGATCGAACATCCTTCACATAAACTGCTGCTGTAGAACGTCAATTACAATAGATTTAAATATCTCTTTAATAATCGATCTCCTCACTAAAGAGCTCAACATTAATTTTTTTAAGTTGATTCACAATCGTCCCCCATCTCTCAGACACTACAATATTACCACACATTTGGCTGCTCTGTGATTTTATAAAAATTATATACTAAAAATTTTGAACGCGTATTTATTTCTATTTTCATATAATATTTCTATTTAACTACGTAATTCCAATCTAGCTGTCTCATTTATGGAAGTAATCGCAGCTTTAAAAAAAAAAATTTAGTGCCATGGTCCATAGACGTAAGACGTCCTATTTTTCTGTATTATCTTCGAAGCAATGCTTGTATGATAAAAAATATTAAATTATTCAACACTATGTTTTTAAAAGAGCCAAGGTTAAATAAGGACTAAGGCTACATATATATCATAAGTAGGAGCATGTGTTGGCGCCCTAACGAACACGATTTAATGCCCACCTGCGCACGCGCACGTGTATCACTTCCGTTGCAAAAATCTCAGCCTCGGCGTTACAATCGACTCATGAATGGGATAATTAAGGTGAGTATGATCATAAATTATAAAAATTTCCCAGAACAGTCCGAAAAAGGTACGTGTTACTATTTCAGAATTCGTTGGCCTTTTTATACTTTCATTTCCGTTTATTATAACTAACCTTGGTTAATAATTGTAAACCTAAAATTTTATATTCATGTGCCACTTGTTTACCTCGAAATTTTGTTTTTGTTTATGTTTAATAAGTATTTCAACATCCGCTTTTAATTAAAGGAAAACATAGTTAGGAAACCTGCATATATTAAGAGGCGTTATGGGTCAAGTCTATATACCCCGAAGGGTTCTTGTCTGTTTTGGTTGACATTTAACTGGCCAAGGCCTAGCAGTAATATTACTTCGGATATCACCTACACAATTATCCAACATAATAAATGAATTACTTATATGATTGGCAATGTAAGTAGGAAACTCTGACTTAAAGAAAAGAAGAGTCATAATAATTTACCACTGGTATCTTGTCTATCTATACTTATGATAAAAAGCTGTCTGTCTGAATGTGATCGATTTTCTCAAAATCTACTGAACAGATTTTTGTACGGTTTTTACTAAACGATAGTGCAGATTTTCCGGAAGGTTTAGGTTAACATTTCATTGCCGTTTTATGTAAATTTTGTTGAAGAGATCACGCGGTTGTAAAAAGACTCGCCTGTAGGGAGTTTTAAGCGAGTGCGCCGCCTAAACCAACAGAGATAATCTAAAGTAATGTACCAGAGAACCGTAGATCTATAAGAATGCTACAAAAATGTCTAGGAGGGCATGTCTCTATCTCTTATGGTTAAATCACAATAACTAATTTTTGTTCATAATTTCAATTCGGGAAAAAATTGGTGACAGTAATTTCCACGTGGGCGAAGCCGCTGGAACAGCTAGTGAACTATAAAGAAATACAATAAAATGATCCATTTGTTACTGAGACTCTTAAAGTAAACAAATACATAAAGAATCTTAAAACGATATTAAAGTTTCGTTTAAATTGACCTCCGATTATCATTGGAATTACCAATGAAGTAGTACATCAAGAAAATATCAAAATAAACACAACCGATCAAAAAACTATAATTATACGCAGCATAAGGTTAACTGTGCTTACAATATTGTAATTGTATACCGAAGCTTACTTTAAGGCAATGAAAGGTCGACTCCCTTAGAGGTAAGGGTAACCTGACACCGTACGATCCGATGCGGAAGTCGCTTTTTGTCGAGGGTATCATATCAACGCTCTTTAATTAATAACGATTGAGCGCAACAAATAAGGGCTGTTTTATAAATACTCGAATAATCATCTAAGTTGTGTTACAGTATAAATGATTTACCAATAATCACATGATCAATTCGAACGTTAAAATATTTTCGTTTATAGTCACTCAGTCTTACATTGCGAGACGTGCTAAAATAATCATCTTACTAAGATCTTATAATAACGTTCTTCGTGGTGTGTGCTTCATTATTGTGAGATTTCTCTTGAGGCCGAGTATCGTGTTAATTTTTTATTAGTTACGTAAGTCGGTGTTTTTTGAAATTTATCAATATCGTGTCAAATAATTCTCACTTTAGTTTATCATCATCCTCCTGCCCATATCCCACTCTAAGTGGAATCGGCACAATATGTTACAAAACATGTTTTCACATGATTTGGCTAAGTATTTTACGACCGGCCGCCTGTCTGACGTCAACTTACCATAGTCGTATTTTGCGACCCCTCTATAATAAAAAGTGTGGTATATTCTTTTCAACCGGATACCACAGGGTGGGTTTACTTACCTTAGTCGCCTTTTACGACACCGACACTTTAGTTCATACATATCAAATACATATAAATGGACACTATTCATCTCTTCAACAACTAAGAGACCACATATTCGATTGCTAGTCGATTGACTGCCCTGTAAAAATAATTAGGAGAATAATTAAATCGAATAAGTGACAGCGCTATTGGACCTTATCACATCATAAAGCTATCCTAAATGCTTTAAGAATAATTTCATCTAAAACGGATACAGATAAGAAATGCAAATATCAAATGGAGTCTTTACAAGACAAGTTCAATCACATCATTCGATAGATTAAAATCTGGTACCAAAGTACATCATACAATGAGTATGATAAAACATTATTAGTATGTGTGTTTCCATGATTAATTGTCGTTTATATTTTTTTCGATGACATTGAACTTTTACGACTTATCTCTTGACTGCGTATGTAATTATAAAAAAGGTTGACCGAGAAGCTTATAACCTACTTAGCTTTTTGTAGCTGGTTCCCTGACGATAAAATATCGATTGCAAACACAGAACCACGTAATACACACACAGCGTCTTCGCCGGCGAAGACGGGGTCCCAGTTTTCTGACCTCGGTTGATCTTTGCTTCTCGCCACCCTTCCGACGTCGTAATGACTAATCAAAATCATTCAATCATCCCTCCATTACGCGACGCCCTAAGCCATGGTCCAGGCTCACAGGAGGCACTCTTATAACGACGTTTCCCGACGCTAGTAGAGCTTCTGCGTTCTACTCTCCACATTTCGCAACCTCGACGATGCGAGAACGCTCGCCCGTCCTGGTGACGCCTATTAGGCGAAACGATCGTAGAGATGTTTGTGGTGATTGTGTGTATTGCTTGTGGGCATTGTTGCTAGTGCGTCTTAGGATACATGTGGTGACTTGTCCTGCACGTGTAAGGTGCGTCAATTCTGCCTGCTTCGTACACATTAGCATGCATTCGCTTAACCTGCGCGGATTATAGCAAAGTATTTCTGTTATAGTTACTGAAATACACAAGACTTTACTATGGTGGTAAATTCAATGCAACAAATAAGAACGTACGGATTCTTGTTATGTAAAATTTATAGAAATATTTTAAAATCTATGAATCTAGGTCCGTTTGATTGTGTTGCACCGATTCCGTGATATACGATTATTTACAATAATCAATCTATAATTGATGTTTTATTCTGATTTATTGGCTACAGAAAATATAGATATTTAGAAAATCTATTCTGAACCAAGCTTTATGATAATATTGGCGATAATTAAAAAATTACTGTACACTTGATTCGCTTGGGTCAGGTTTGTTGAACAAGGATAACAAAGTAGGGCTGTAACCTTACGCTGATTGAAATCAAGCAATAATTGTCAAGTGTGAATCTACATCCCACAGTAGGGGTCTGTATACGTCTTGCGATGTACAATTTCTTTAATAATTAACTGGTTTATAGAATTAGGCGTTACTATGCGGAGATCCATAATACAAAAGTAATAATTCATAACATTTTATACAGTAAATAGAGAATATAAACACATGCACAAACCTCCACCACTGCCACCACGATACAAAAGCACTACACACGTTCACTGTTTAAAAATCAACAATCGTTTCGCCCGGCAACCGAAGCATCATCAGGAGATAAACTCCACGACAAAATCGCAAAACCTAAATGAGCCCAAATGCCCAAATAAAAAAAGGCCAAATGCTTGCATTTGTTTTCACGAATCCTGCATGTATCTGGTATTAATAAACGGGTGCGAAATGTATAGTGGAATATCGAATATACAAAATCACTTTAATCATAATTAATATAAGTATTACGGTTTACTCAAATAATAAGACTGCAGTACCATGCGAACAGAGTTGCGTTTAAAAGCTAGTGTTATAATATGACTTATTCGTTTCGTTCAACATTTTCAAGTACGTCATCAGTGAGGACTAAAAGAACCCAATAAATTTACCATCGCGAATTCCTTAACGGTTTCGTCGGCTAGTTTTACACTTCTATCGAAAACCTGTCGCGTGGATAAAAGAATATACATCCCACGTAGACGCAAATAAATGAAATCTGAACTCTACCTTAATAGTAAACTGATTGATGTGCGGTAAAAGACCCGTTGATAAGTCGACTGAAGACCTTTTATATATCAATCATAATAGGCATTAGGATTGCTTAATTTATATGGTGAATATTTCAGTGACGTCGATAAGTCTTTTATATCGCACATACAATTTAGTGAATATTTAAATAACTCTCTTAAACGTATATTTAACGTTAACCTAGTTATGGCTGTCCTGAAGTGTGCGTTTTCCACTTGTTAAGTCATTCACGGCTGGTGCGGATAAAATACGTACTCGTATGTAGGTGACTATAAGATAATTTATTAATTTATTTATTCGAATCTTCAACAGCATTACACCATAAATCATCCAACATATATCCCATATTCCCATTTTAACTTAAATATGTAGTACCAATTATAGAAGATCACATTATACTTAGTTACAATGATACAATTATAAACCTAGAAATAAACACAAGAGAATATTGGAAACATAGAAAAAAAAACAAATACTTTGTACATATATCACAAATGTAATCTTGTCTGTATAGTAAACTGAAACAGAAAAAAGTAAATAAAATACTACTAGAATTTTTGCAGTGGTTTTTCTATAACATAAAAAAGCGGATTATCGACCTATTGAGAATGCAAAAATATTTAAAATATTTCAAACCACCTCAAAAAATGTTTCTATAATATCTATTATCCTATTTTATTATTCAAATAAGCCATTTTTTCTGTCAAACACAGCGTGACCGCATTGTCCGTTGTGTCCATTTTACAAGTGCTAATAAAAATTCCACGGATTCCCAGTAACATTGTGAACACGAGTGAAAAGAATTATTTGCATAGTCGCTAATGGCTAAACATTTTTATCAATATTGTGAGTGGATAAGATGTATCGATATCAAGAATGAATATGAGATAAACTGAATAAAATTATTCGGCAAAACTAGGTTAGCTGCCGTTTCTCAAAACCTAAATAAATAAATAAACATAAATATTATTATTATTCACATATTATTTTATTATATATTAACTTCTCAATTCATTTTATTTTTCCATTAACTTTATTTTATGTATCATTCAGAGAGATATATACTCATTTATATAACACATATATGCAAAGCTTTCATATAAATTGTATAATGCTATTTATTATTTTATATGATTTATATATATCCTTTAAACTGATGCCATACTTTGCTATCGTGGGTACGGGTACCTAGGACATACACCTAGAACATACTCTAAGCTGTAAATCAATTCTGTATGTGTTACAGACAGGTATGTAACATTATATATAGTATATGTGTACGTAACACCAGATTTGAACAAATGATTATTATTATTATTATTTTAAAAACATAACTTAAATACAAATATACATCCAGGCTCGAGAAACCAACAAATTGTTTATAGAAAATGTTAGCCCTTGGCGGGAATCGAACCCGTGACCCGCGGAGCTGAAAGAAGGATCACTGCCAACTGCACTAACGAGCTAATCAAAACCTAGGACATCACCTTTATATAGATTACATACGTTTAAAAGTAAAAGTAAAGCAACGACAGGTCGTTGCTTTTGTTGCCCAACAGTAGGATAGTAACAGGTTACAATCCCACTGCTGGTATAAGGCCTCCTCTCTCCGTTTCTGGAGAGAAAGGTTGTAGCTAAGACCTACCACGCTGCTCCAATGCGGATTGGTAGGCAAGTTTCTTCACGATGTTTTCCTTCACCGAAAAGCGTGTGATAAATTGCAATTATCAATCAGACACATGAGTTTCAATAGAAAAACTCACTGGTGGCTGTTTTCATCTCAACTACGAGTACCGAAGTACAGGAAGATCAAAGTCTTTGAACAGTAGGCACATGTCACAACTGATGATGTAAGTTATACTTCAATCGAAACATGTAATTTTTTACTCCCAATCTTGATCTAAGAAACCTCAAATGTTACATTTTTAGAGCTTAAATAAACGCAAATCAATTTTGCTGTCACTAAAAACTCCTCATGAATATTTACGATCTCATCACCTTTATGTGCAATAAAGGTGATGAGATACCCTCATTTTTTTGTTAAAGATGGAATCGACTAAACGTTAGCCGTCTTATTTTCCAATTAAATTTTCTCCGTTATAAACAACAAACACGGCAACAATGTTTCTAAAATGGTAGGGTTGTCGCTGCAAAATTTATATTAAATATTCTGTTATTTATATTTCACACAAAAAATAAACTATGTATAACGTATATATTCTATATTTAGTTAAGAAAATATAGCAGTAATATATGTTCCGCACAAACGTGCGGGCGGATGAAACACCCTCCGAAACCTGGGCCCGCCGTTTCGGCGTCTCAACCTACCTTATGTGGCCGTCAGCTATATGCGGTCCGGCCTCATGAATCACTGCGTGTATATATGTACGTTTGTGTGTGCGCTTGTATGTACTTGGCCGATTCCCGAACCCGTTGGCTCGCCTCTGCAGTCTTCCACGAACACGTACTGTCTATTTCTCCCGGCGTATACACTTCACTAACGCGGTTAAATAACACAAATAACACCGGTGTGCACACAACCTTCGTGAGGTCACACGTTATTGAATCGTCCCATATCGGCGAACATTAATCCCAACACGTACTCGAACCGCGTCGCGGTCGCGTCTTATCTTTATAGTATTCGAAACGCTTCACTAATTGACTGCGTCACTAAATACTTATATCAATATCAAAAGTCAATACAGTCGTGGTACTATCTTTACTATCGCATAAGTATTATCTAGAACCACACCCTTAACTGGTTAAAACGCATAATTACGCGTGTGCGTTCTTCAATAAGATCGTATACAGGCGCGTCCTGTCTTATCGTAATACAAAACGTTACTAAAAATACTACGTAATAAACGCGAGCGGCGAGCGTACGTGACCCCGCACTCGAAATGCCCGTCGAGTGAGCCTCGACGCGAGTTTACCAAAGCTCCGTTGGAATTTATACAAAACAATATAGGAAAAATTATCTTTGTTGTACACTGATGAATGTCCAAATTTGAAAATAGATATCTTTAAGAGATATATTTCCATGTAACAGCTTGGAAAATAATTTGCTAAGTTTTCTAAGTCGCAAGACAGTAACCACGAGATTACTTTGGTCTCTTGTATATCTAGTAAATCATAAAGACGTTTCTGCCTTTTATAGTGCAGGCTCTCTATTCACACCCTGAGACTGTAACTTTTAGGACACATTTCAGTTTATCGCCATTTTAGGAGATAATTACAATTTTTTTCAGGAGAAACCAAAAACCTAACTTTACCAACACAACCAGAATTATTCATGACTATCGTTATCGTCATCATCCTGAAACAACAAAGTCTAGTTCTTCTATCCCACAATTTTTTAAATTCAACCCAAAAATGTCGCCCACAGAAGGTTCAAATAATCCGAAACTTTTCTATTCTTAAAAAATATTCTAATTCTAGCGAAATTTGATATTTACGTCACGAACGTCAGTGACATAAAGTTGTTCTTAACATTTTAAGACGTTTAAAAATAAGTAAACTCTTTATCTATCTGCGAAAGTTAATTCATGAGCTGTGATTGTGTGTTTGATGTGTCTATATTAATAAAAACTGTTGTTAAAAGTTTATATTAAAGTAAAAACAGCTGAGAATAACAGCTGACGGTCAGCTGTTTTTAAGTGTTTACCCTCAATAGTACTTTGGTGTTTAAAACTGTTTACTAATTGCAATAATTGTGAACTGCAACTGTGGCTATCACATATTTGTCTTTCATACTGTGCAACGACATCCTTCCATCGTCTAAATATAAGTATAACACAAAAAACAATCAAAAAACAAAACATTCAAAAATTTTAATCTATCATTGCCATCTAGTGAAATTTTGTTGAAACACTAAGCGTTTATCGATCCATTCGCTATGGCTAATAAGTGTCATCATTGTGGAAAGTTTCTGAAAGAGGGCGCTAAATGCGCAAAGTGTTCTACAATGTATCATCGCTCGTGTGTCAACATAAGCGCCGAAGGTCGAATATCGCCTAAGTGGCTCTGCGTGCGCTGTAAACCAAAATCCGATGCGGCACCTAAAATGTGTACCCCTGTAAGTGCAGCAGCATCCCATGAGTCCGTAAATGATGAGATGGGCACTCACAGCGATGCCATCTTAAATGAAGATATTCCCATCAGTTCGATTGTTCACGAAATCCGATTATTGCGTTCCGAAATTTTCTCGATGAGGCGGGAAGTGTCAGATTTTAGAGAAGAACTATCTCGTTTGAATACATCATTGTCTGACTGCGTCAAACGCGTCGATCTTATTGAAAATAGATTGGAGGCCTTGGAAAACGTCCAGGAGGCATCTAGGTCTACGGACTCCTCAGAAACCATAGCATCACTGCGGGCTGAGCTAAACGCGCGTGAACAAGAATATCTTCTTAATGACGTCGAAATAGCTTGTTTGCCGGAAAAACCTCAGGAAAATCTCACACACATTGTTCAACTAGTGGCCAAAAAAATTGGTCTCAATTTTGACGAAAGAGATATCGTTAGTGCAGAGAGAAGGGGACGTCGGAATACAGCGGATGGCAGCGAGCGCGAGCGACCGCGACCGGTTGTGGTGCGGCTGGCGCGGCGGGCCGTGCGCGACGATATGCTGCGTGCTGCGCGCGTACGTCGCGCTATTGACTCGTCCGGTATCGTGGAAGGTGAACCGCGGCGGTTTTATTTAAACGAGCGTTTAACTGCAGCGAATAGACGCCTCTTTTATAAAACTCGGGAAGAGGGCCGGAACAAAGCATGGCGGTTCATATGGACCAAGGCAGGGCGGATCTTTGCCCGTCGTAACATAGAAACCGAGGTACACCGTATTCTAAATGAGTCGGACATTACAAAGGTTTTTGGTCCGTAACATATTTGTTAGATGTAAAAATTAAAAATTGTGATTATAATGGTTTACTCATATTTTTATATTTTATAGTTTATATTTTACTCATTTTACTAGTGGAAATTTTCAGTATTTTTTATTATAGTTCATTATACTTAATTAAAACGATCCTTTTTTTAAAAGCTCATTTAGCATTATTTTTTTTTATTCTGCTTATCTTGCATTATTTCTTTAAGAATAATATGTTATGTGAATTTTATCTATATTGTAAGAGAAATGTGACCTATAGCAATCATTTATTATTTTTAAATAACTTTCTCATATTTTTTCTTAATAATTTGTCATGCCACTTCTTATTACTATTAACTATAGTTATTTTATTACAATGTTAGGCAAACGGCAACTTAAAATTGGTTTCTTGAACCCGGGTTCGCTCGGAAGTAGGCATGATGAATTTCTTGTAGCTATGGTACGGCATCAGGTAGATATTATGGGTATAAATGAGACGTGGCTACGACCAGGAGAAACAGGGCGAGCCCCTTCTGTGCCTGGTTATCACCTCTGTCATAAGCCGCGTTCATCACAGGTCAGGTCTCGAGGGGGTGGTGTTGGGTTCTACATTAAATCTGGCATCCCAGTGAGAATACTTACTCATCCTGAAGTTTCTATGGTTGAGCAGATGTGGCTCAGTGTGTGCTTTTGTGGTAAAACGGTTATCATTGGAACTGCGTATAGACCACCATGGTTAAATACACGTACATTCTTAAATGCATTAACTGAATCGTACGGCTCTTTCGCACGAGCTGATCAGATTGTTTTACTAGGAGATTTCAATATAAATTACATGGATTCAAATCATATTAACACAAAAATGCTAATCGAATTTTTAACTTACACCAATATGAGTCAATATGTTAATGAGCCTACTCATTTTACTAGCCACAGCGAAACGCTTATCGATGTAATTTGCACCGATAAAAGCCTTAGTAAAATTTGGGTAGATCATATAAGTGATCTTAGTAGGCATGCATTTGTAGCTTGTGAGTTAAAAATTATGAAAACTAGGCCTAAAACTAGATTAAAATACTACCGAAAAATAAAAGATGTTGATTCGAATATGCTTAGTTTTTACTTGAATGCTGTAAACTGGGATCGTCTTAAAGATGTTGGAGATGTCAATGTCATGGTCTCTGAACTAAATTCAAACCTTCTTTTTGTGTTTGATACCCTGGCACCAATAAAGGCCACTTTCCTTAAAGACTTTCAGTATCCATGGATTACATATAATATGAAATTGATGATGCAAACTCGTGACAAAGCTTATTTAAAAGCGCGTAAGACAAAACTGGATAGGCACTATGATTATTATAAAATGTTAAAAAATGAGGTGCAAAACGCTCTTGAAAATGAGAAAACTGCATATTATTCTATGTTTATAAATAATAATACTAAGAACCCTTCACTCCTTTGGAAAAATCTAAGACGGACAGTTAAATACAAAAACTCTAAAAACTGTATATTACCCAATACTTTAAACGATCCCCAAATAATTAATAACTATTTCTTAAATATTTCTGGTAGAGGTCATGCTTTGCCTGGAGAATTAAGTTATTACTTATCAAACAGGCACGGAAGTAGTACTTTTACATTAAAAACTGTTGATGAATCGGCCATAATTCAAGCATTTCGCAGTCTAAAATCAAATGCTATTGGTTCGGATGGAATTTCGCTAGAAATGTTAAAATCCAGTTATGCACACATAATTAAGATAATTGGTGTAATTGTAAACACATCTATAGAAACCAGTGTGTTTCCCAGAGTATGGCAAAACGCTGTGGTAAAACCAATCCCTAAGATTGAAAATCCCATTCTGTATAGTGATTTGCGTCCGATAAGTATTCTACCATGTCTCTCCAAAATTTTGGAAAGAATTGTGTATTTGCAAGTATCAGAATATTTGGAACAAAATAACATCTTACCTAGCGTCCAGTCGGGCTTCAGGAAACACAGAAGTACTACAACGGCGTTACTTGATGTCGTAGATAATATTCTAAGTGCTCAAGATAAGGGTGCGGGAACTATCTTAGTACTACTGGATTACTCTAGGGCCTTTGACACCATTAATTTGTCCTTACTTTTGGCTAAACTTCATTATTATGGATTTAGTCCAGAAGTAATTAAGTGGTTTGATAGTTATCTCAACAACAGAACCCAAGTTGTGGAGGTATTAAATGAAGATGGGTCTCGAAGTACTTCTCAATGTAGCCCTGTTACTCGAGGTGTTCCCCAAGGGTCTATTTTGGGTCCCTTGTTGTATATCTTGTACTGTGCTGATATAATAAAAACTATTAGGAACTGTCGATATCACATTTTTGCTGATGATATTCAGCTATATATATCCTTCAGTCCGAATGATGCTCTTACAGCTGCAGCTAAATTAAATGAGGATTTAAATCGGTTAGCAATGTGGTCTGATGCAAATAGTCTGCAACTTAACGCCGATAAAACTAAGTATATGATAATAGGGACAAAAGCTCAAGTCAGAAAGATATCTGCAATGAATTTGAATATCTGCGTACAAAATAAGGCTATAAAGAGGGTTAGTGAGGCAAAAAACTTAGGCGTCTTGTTTGATGAGAATTTGCGTTTCGAAAAACATATCCTTAATACCGTGAAAAGTTGCTTTTACAGGCTTAAATTAATCTATCACATCAGAAAATATTTAAGCACAAATGTGCGCATAAATCTTTGTGAAGCATTAATTCTGTCAAAATTTAATTATGCGGATGTGGTTGTGGGACCGCGACTACTGGCGAGAACTAAGAACGTTATACAACGTGTACAGAACGCATGTGCACGTTTCTGCTTTAAAGTTCCACCACGCTCTCATGTGACACCATTTTTAAACAGTGCCAAGATATTGAAGATGTGCTATAGACGTCAACTTCACTTCGCTAGCTTACTATTTGGTATAGCAAAGTACAAATTGCCTACATATTTGTACACCAAATTCAATTGGCCAAATGATCGCATCCCAGTTATTTATACTCGCGGCTCTTCACATATTTTATATACGCCACGTCACTATACCGCTGCATTCCACGGCAGTTTCAAATATGCAGCAACGAACTGTTGGAATAGTATCCCACCACCTTTGTGGAAATTAAGCACTGTACAGAGTTTTAAACGAACATACAAATTACTTTTATTAAACTTGCAGTCAATGTCATGACAATTTCAATAGTGGCCAACATATGCTATTTTATGCTGCTGTGGAGTGCAAATGGTCACCCGTCTCGCTATATGTCCGGAGTTTCCAAGTATTACCATTATTGATTTTATATAATATATAACTGGGTTAACATACATAGCTACGTTGAAAATTTCCAAAGGGCACATGGCTCCAATTTGTTTGTATATTTCGTTTTATATATAAAAAAAAAATTTTTTTTTTTCTCACTCATCGTTCCACGCAAAATATATAAAATTATTAATATATTTCACTGTCGCTGACGTTCTGGGCGTATTATTATTATTAGTGGTAGTAAGAGGTCGCCACTGAAAACCAGTGTTGAGGTATCTCCTCAAATCGCGCTGAGTGGTGTTCCTTTTTACAGGGTCACATTTCTCTGCGTATCTTTTTTTTTTTTTTTTTTTGCTTGTTTCTTTTCTTTGTTTTTGTGAACTGTGAGATTTTGTTTATACTGTAAGTTTTATGTATCGTTCTATACCCTATGTACGTAGTTAAATGTGATATATCTGTAAATAAAAGGTTTTTGATTTGATTTGATTTGATTTGATTTAAAATTAGCTATGAATTTTTTTTCATGAAGACCAAAGCTACAGCCCTAGTAATGAACATCTCATGGTTAACCCATGTGATTTATTGAACCAATCTTACCTATTTTATTACTTGCAAATTAGGATATCTACTGATAACTTTGATGTCAGCGCGGGCATTAATTAACGTCTAACGAACTGAAAGACGATATATGTATATAGAATAATTAAACCACCGTTACTATCAATTTGGGAAACATCTCTGACCGCGTTCATCTCGAACCATATTGTGCTTAAAATATTCATCGCCTTACAAATTGTATGGAAAGTAGTTGATTGATCATTTCTCACTGTATCTGGGGTAGTGGTGCCATTTCTTAATTCAAACTACAACTTCAAACTAGAATCCCAAATATTACCAGTTAGTTCACAAAATGTTACATAAATCTTAACATCACGAAAAGTTCTGAAATTATCTTATAAATTTATTTGTAATTTAAAAAAAACAATGTGTACCAATTGTTATGAAAATATTATTTTACTATAATGCGCGATAAAAGAAGATAGTAATATAAAATGTTAAATAGAGTGTACATGCCGAATTGGTAAAAAATTAGGCACTAAAGTAAAAGTAAAGTAGCGGCCTGTTACAATTCCACTGCTGGGAACAGGACTCCTCGCTCCGTTTCTGGAGAGATGGTGCTTCTCATACCTGATCAGGTATGAGAAGCGATAGACTCTACATGTAGACTCTACATTTAGTATATTACATTTTTATTTTATCGCGGATTATAGCAAAATAATTTTCATTACAATCCACATAAGGTCGCTTGCACACCACACTGATGTGGAGTGCAAGCATCAAATTAATGCCTAATTCTAGAAACAATACGGAGTTACGTCCTAAAATTTTTCTTGTATTCTGTATTTGACTGGCCCGTTGGCGCAGTGGGTAGGGACCGTGCCTTCAGCTCCGCGGGTCGCGGGTTCGATTCCCGCCGAGGGCCAACAGTTTCTATAAAAAAATTGTTGTTTTTTCGAGCCTGGGTGTGTATTTGTATTTAAGTATGTATTTAAACTTATATATGTAGTATAACTACCAGTAGTCCGTCACCCATAACACAAGTATTAAGTTACTTACTTTGGGGATGGACGACCGTGTGTGTAAATGTCCCATATATTTATTTATTTATTATTTATTTATTTATTTATTTATTTGTATAGTAAAAGCAAAAGAATTGTATATTCTATTTAAGTAATTGAACAGTGTCCCAAAGACAGCTCAACGGTGAAATCATGGTGTTAAAGATTCATGACCTCAAAAAGTTACCTAATAACTTTTTTTTTCATATAAACTCTTGAACCTAAATGATATTTAGAATTTATGAAGGTTTGAATCCTATAGCATCCTTGGAGCATCCTGGTGGATCTAATCTCCAACCCCTTAATTCGAAGGGTAACGGAGGCCTTTGGGCAGCGTATCACAATATCAAATACCTACTTCACTATCTCATTTGACTATTCAAATATATTTAAGCAGGAAACCTTCGCTTCGGAAGTGCGACCCCTGGCCTTAAATAACAAACAAATGTCTAATTAAATATTGAAATGTTATTCGAACAGCCAATAGTGTTACATCAAACAAACGCTGTGTTCCCAACTATGTCCGAATCGGGAACAATGCAATTACAATCGAATTAACCGCTCGCTATCTGATGAAGGCGATGGCCCGGTTCAATAGTGCTTTCTCGATAGCCGCACCGTCGATTATCGATTGCTGGAATCTATTAGACTATCGATACCGTTTACAAATATTTCGACATAGCGATAGCGATCTAGAGTTTGTTGAGTTAAAACGAGTTTATATTAATACCGCTTTTACTTGCAACTCGGCTTACATATTTGGTATTTTGATCTGATATTTTCAACATAGCATCATGGTATTAATTACGGGATATAAACTGCTATCCAATACGCGTTGCGAATATATACTGTAATTTATAATCCAAGATTGGCGTACCCTTGGGGCCAATTTCGCTAAGATGTTGCGATTCTAGAATGTTACGGACCGAATTTCGTTTGGTCCGCGTATTTACGTTTGTTTTCTTATTAAATACTCGCTTGACTTGGTGGAATCTTGCAAGTTAAGTTTGATCCACTTCCCGGTGTCCGATTGAGCTGAAACTTTGTACTGATCCAGTCCGGATGACAATACATGTTTATGATAAGCATGGCCTAAAACTGCTGTCAGGATTGGCTCCAGACGAGATAACTCCTCAACGGTCAACAGTAGAGACATGAAATTTTTAAAACCTTCTTTGATTGCAACCAATGCTTTATGAATCGTTGAACTATGTGAGTGGGATTAATTAAGCTTAATACTATCGCATGTACATAATACAACGCAATACTAAAGCATCCACTCTTATTGGGAATGGCACTAACCACGTTGCGACATTACCGCTTGGCAGGTAACACCAATCTCAGGAATTTAATAGGGCAATTGAAGTTATTTCTCAAATCTCGGCGTCGTAAAACATGCGAAATTATAAATATCATTTCGAAACCATAATTTGCCTGCCCAAGGTATAAGCCCGAAAGTTTTTAAAAAGGGTGAAGCCCCCTCGCAGTTAGGCCATCATAGATTTATGGAAGTCACTGATTGTTTCTACATTTCTCTTTCTTTTATCGAAATGTCTTTACACTCAAGATGTAGTCTTTGTGGGGAAATTATTCAAATTTGTTATTATTTTCCACATTAATATGGGAATGAGGAATAAGGTAAGCCAAACCAATACAAATGGACAGAGAAAGAGATAGATATACATAAAAGTGCTTTTGAATCATCAACTCTACTGCTGGTTCATACACCATAATTTTTTTTATTTATAGCCACGCATTTACCCCATAACAATAATCCAAATGACATAAAGGTATGCAAGTAAACAAAATAAAAACGTAATGCTGTTTCGATGTCTGTAAACCGTCTAATATTACGGACAGCGTAGGTCGCTGAACTAAGTTACCCCGATATAGAAAGAGATGATATTATGTAGATGAGAATTCAGGATAGATTGAAAGTTCTTACTTCTTCGCTTAGCCTACGGCGGAGCGGACTACAAAAAACTTATCAATTTAGATAGAAATCGGATACCACATTCGTAATTAGAGACGGTCATCGATAAATCAATACACGATTAGTGTAACAAATTAATTATCATCTATCAGACTTAGCAAATCCAATTTATCATAGAACGTTACAAACAACTTGTTTTGCAAATCCTACGAAAGAGAAAGTTATCATTGCTACCGAATAAATATCGTATCGTAAAAGTTGATTCTGCAATATTCTTTATTTACGCATCTAATAACAGTCCGTCGGCATCATTGATTGGATTACAAATATACTTTCAAATGAAAGTGAGATTTGATGATAACGTTTAAAAAAATTGTTTTGTGCGCACACAGATGGCGTTGTCCGATAATAGACAAGTTGTCATTTTCTATGAAATACGTCAAATTATTTTTCATCCCGTGATTAAAGTTTGGTGTTCATAGAGTCATACTGGAGTAGGGAAGCGAGTTTAAAATGTGCAATGAGAGAAATAAAGAAGATCAAATGAGCCTGGATCTATCTATCTCCTTTATTATGTGTGATTTGTCAAAGATACAGGCCTGTCTATGGTTCCCCTACTCTAGTATAATAACTCTATGCCCGTGCTGCACATTTTCCTGGGATTTTCGTACCACACGATCTTTTATTTTTCTATATCACGTTGTCAAACGTCAAGCACTTAAGTCGTTTGTGGGTTTGGGTACAAGATTGTATAATAAAATTCTGCAATCTACTTTAACTTTACCATTACAGCAGTTTTAAATACTATTAAAAAAAGACTAATATAGAAAGTCTACTATACTATTGAGGATTACTTAGACAATGAGAATGCGTGGGTATAGCTACTCTTCGACCCTGAACAACACATTAATAACTACATGTAACTTGGAATAAGATTTATTCTTTGAAAAGAGCAACCGCCGAGTTTCTTGCTGGCTCTTCTCGGTAGGAACAGCTTTCCGAACCAGCAGTAGATGTTGAAGATTCAAAAGCACTTGTTTAAAAGTTTACTTGAATAAAGAACATTTTGTATTTAGTTGTTTAGCTTACGTCGAAAACCTTATTTTAAAAAAGTTTTTATATATTTAGTTTTTTGTTTGTAACATAAATTTAACTGAGCTATTTTAATATATAATTCATATAAGTCATACGGATTATTTTCTAAAATAATTAAACTATGCTCTCGAGAAAACGATAAATCTCTGGAGACCGACTGTTTATTCTAAGAATACGTGAGCGAAGTTGCTGTAAAAGCTAATAGTAACGCAGTCTTCACAAGTATTTCTCATTACTAGAGCGTTACGTATGGTTCTCATTAGTATAGTAACATAAGACTAAAGACCTGAAAATTTTAAATTTAATTTCATTAACATTTAATATTTCAATTCGATGTATATAAACTTCAAAGTAAACCTTGATTTATTATTAATGACAAATTAATGTGACGGTACACCTGCCAGATAACTATCTAAGATGATTTCGGACAATTTATGCGTGACAGCGGATAAGTTATTAACGTCTGATTAACTGGCGGATTAACGAAATGAATTTATGACGTCATTAAATGAATACTTCTAATTAAAGGAGATATCGTATCGCGATAGATTTACTACCTTTCGAAAACGATTTTTTTTATATTACATTAATATTCATACAATGGAATTTTAACATAATATAAAAAAATCGATTTAGATTCTTAGTCGTCAAAACCTAGTCAGTATATCAGCACAGGGCACGAAATAAATGATAATTTTATTTTGCTGTAATATTACCGCGATAAAAGAAAATATACGTAATGCTGAATGTAGAATACAGTATCCGTTTTCATACCTGATACATGCAAAATTACCGAAAACTAAATTTACTTTTCCTTTTTTTTACACTCCCAAAACCACCACGCATTATATATATGTAAGCACTGAACACAGGATATAGATCTGATAAATAAAATCCATATCTATCAGGTAGGAGTACAGATAATATACTCTACATTTAGCATTAGATAATTTTCTTTTATCGCGGATTATAGCAAAATAATATTTTCATCATTTTTGTATAATCGAACCTCCGCAAAGTAACGCCTCATTCTATCAATTATTAGGGCACAAAACTTGCTGTTGAGGTTAGTATTTGAGTACATAGAATACATGAACTGTTTTATCTTTTCACTTACACAAAGTAGAAAAAATAACTTGATTGCACAAATAAAGAGAAAGGAACTCTTAGCTGGCCCATTGATGCAGTGGGTAGTGACCCTGCCTTCAGCTCTGCGGGTCGCGGGTTCGATTCCCGCCGAGGACCAACATTTTCTATAAACATTTTTTTTGTTCTACGAGCCTGGGTGTATATTAGTATAATATTTAAATATGTATTTAAAACTATATATATGTATATATTTACCAGTTGTCTGTCACAAGTATTAAGTTACTTACTTTGGGGATGGACGACCGTGTGTGTAAGTGGCCCATATATTTATTTATTATTTATTAACATTACGGGCGGTCTTATCACATTGTTGTGATCTCTTCCAGATAACTTAACACTTACAACAACACTGCAATCAGAAATATTTTTGATGGTATTTTTGCCAAGGATAACGTGTCCTAAGTACTAAATAAATAAGATTTTACTCATCACATTTTCGCCTCTAAGCCATCTAACAGGGACGCATGAAAATATATCACACGTTGGTACAAAAAGTCTAAAATCAAAGACGAACGCCGCCATAGTCATTAGTCCACAAAAAGCACACGTGTGACACAAAAAACACATCCGCGTCACCTGGCAGGAGTCATACATCGGAGTCGAGTTATGACCTTATTATTCACCATACACAGCGACAGAGTCATTTGTATTGGCCCTTTTCGATGGCAATTACAGTGTCCAGTATAGAGGGCAAACTATTTTATGTGACCACTGGCTAAGCGTACCGCAAATCTTTGTGCAAAGTTAGTACAGCGGACTTTATTTTTGTCAGTCATGACATTCACATGAGGGTAATCGATTAACGATTGATTAACAAAACGCCTAGTTGCGGTAATATAAAACTTTACTTTAAAATTTCTAAATTAGTGTTTCAATGATTTTCTCTGACTTCGGAGACAAGTTGTGTGATTCAAAGTATTTTGTGTAACAGTGACTAATCGTACTGCCAATGTTTGTGAAAAGTTTGTACAGCGAGTTTTATTTTTATCAGTCATGACATTAACAAAAGGCTAATCGATTAACGACTGATTAGCAAAACGTCTAGTTGCGGTAATATAAAACTTTTCTATAAAATTTCTTAATTAGTATTTAAATGATTTTCTGTTTCGGGAAGAATAATGGTGTGATTCAAAGTATTGTGTGTAACCAGTGACTAATTTTACTGTCAGTGTTTCTGCAAAGTTTATACAGCGAGCTTTATTTTTGTCAGTCATAACATTCACAAGAGGGAATTCGATTACGATACGAGGGGATTCGATTTTTTTTACTTCTAAGGATTATCTCCCTAAAGTAGCAAACTAGCAGCTTGTTATTATGTTCGCTTGGTCAATCCATGGCTACATGGTAGTGATTTATCTTAATGGAATATTGTATGTCATTATTACTTCTGATAAAAGGAACTTTTCATTTTCTTGCCTGTTTTAGTACGAAGATCCACACTATCTTTCCTATCTGGTGTAGTAAAGTAAAGTAAAGTAGCGGCCTGTTACTATCCCATTGCTGGGTATAAGCGTCTTATATCCATTTTTGCAGAAGGGTTGGAGCTAAGACCTACCACGCTGCTCCAATGCGGATGGGTAAGTAACACATATCCCAAGAACTATCTAGATATATGCCGATTTCCCCGTAAATAGCAATTATCAATTAGACACATAGGTCTTAACAGAAATACTCATTGGTGCCTGCCTTATTTGAACTCATAACTCTATCTAAAATGTCTACTCTTTCAACAATATATAATATATAAGTTAGTATATACGGTTAAGTAAAATAACATCATACTGTCTCAAATCAAAGTGGAGAAGTACAGAAATAACTGCAACGTATATTAAGTTATTTAAGGTACAAATATAATATTCTGTGTTCCATTTATCTTAAAATCAAATGTTGTCGATCACTGGATATTGAAGATGTCTTTTCTTGAAGCGATATAGGTAATAATAGTATTCCTGGAACAAGGCCGTCCATCAGGAAAAGGCAATAACATTTTAATTTCTATTTAGTCGTATGTAAACTGCCTTCCATTTCCACGCGAAGTACGCTTTGTAAACAATGTGCAAAGTTTTGTACAATTTACTTTAGCACTTGCTTATTTGTGTACGTGCTCACTTGTCTATTTGTCTCTCTGTCCGTTAGTATGTCCTAAGTAAAGGGATCAAGCGTGTTGACTGTCGTGAGATACGTTCATAAACCTCACTATTAAGATAAACAGTGACTTACCCTATTGAGGCACTGCCCTATTTATTGACAGGTCTTCCTTAGTTAACATTTTACACTTTCGACCCACATTCTGAGATACAATCATCTTTAATAATCAATCAAAGCACCTTAGTTCGTTGGTCAATAATTTTTCTAGATCATAATGGTCAAAGAAATGGCGGAAAATTATTCGTATATACATAGGCTGTTTATTATTTAGGAAGTCAGAGAGAAAAAAAACATTTTTGCACCATATTTCATTAATATTACTTTCACGGATTAGCCGAAACGCTTAACAGATTATCATATTGTATTAATAAAATGTGTCACAAAATTGTCCCTACGTAAACCCCGATGGATTTCTATGACATAAACTAGCCACAGCTCTTCTTCTATTTTCCTAAGATCCTTAATACCTAGAACCTTCTATCTAAAAATCGGTTTAGCCGTTCCGTAAAATATTAAATTTTAAAAATTGCATCTTTTAGTGAAACACCGTACAAAAATCTGTTTATTGGATTTTAAGAAAATCAATCATATACAGACAGATTTTGGGAACTTAGTTTTATAAAACTGGTATGTGTAGATAGTATAGTACCCGGCAGTAAATAATGCACATCGATGTTTAGAAGGAAACAGCTGTCCTGTTCGGTTTCGTAGAGCGCTGTCATTGTCACTCAGTTAGTGTGTGACGTTTCACATGGGTTCGTCAGTCTGTGCGACATAGTCAATACTCTATGAAGCAGAACTAGCCGATTTTCTCTCTCGAAGCCTCGATGTGCATTATTTATTGCCGGGTACTATATGTAAAATTATCACTTAATTTAAATTTAAATATATTCCTTAATCGCCTTAGCTCATCACTTACGGCAAACCATTCGTCCATCCATGCGTAAGGCCCGTCATGTTTACATCGGCCCGGTTCAGGTATTGTTGAGGACCTGAGGTTTGCTCTAAAGCGTGTAAGATTTTGTATTCAGTGTTTGCGGCGGAAATTCTGCTTGTATTTCTTATTTGTTTGAACTCTTGGATACGGAGGTGGTGCGAAGCTTTTTGGTTTTACGCCTCTACCATTAGTTAAAACAAATTTTCTTTAGAATCAACTCTGGTTCTTTGAATAACTTAAATAGATAAACCCAAGATGTTTTAAGTGTGGGATCTACGAAATATTAATTTTTTCTTTATTATTTATTCACCGTACCATTACTGTATTTTTTTTTACAACTGACTGTACGCTGTTAGTCATAACGGATTTTACAGCGCCACCGGGCGGGACGGGCGAGTGCAGAAACATCATCGAGGTTGCGAAATGCGGAAAGTAGAGCGCAGAAGCTCGGCTTAAGGCGACAGTAAGAAAACTGGGACCTCATTTTAATGTACTACATTAGCTTCATTAATATTGTAGATTTATTGACTGGCCCGTTGGCGCAGTTGGCAGTGACCCTGTCTTCGGCTCTGTGGGTCGCGGGTTCGATTCCCGCCGAGAACCAAGATTATCTATTTAGAATTTGTTGGTTGTGGTGGCTGTGGTGGAGGTTTGTGCATGTTGTTTTACGAATCCTGCATGTATCGGGTATAAAAAAACGGATAGTTCACTATACATTTAGCACTAAGTATATTTTTTAATTGCTGTATCGCGGAAGCTGTGATAGCCTAGCGGTGAGACCGTGTGACTCCCTAGAAACGATCATAGGTTCAAACCCCGGGCAGGCACCAATGAGTTATTCTATTAAAACTTATATGTCTAATTGATAATTGCAATTTATCACACGCTTTTCTGTGAAGGAAAACATCGTGAGGAAACCTGAATTCTAGGGATATGTGTAACCTACCAATCCGCCTTGGACAAGCGTGGTAGGTCTTAGCTCCAATCCTTCTTTCCAAAAAATGGAGAGAGGAGGCCTTAGCTCAGCAGTGGGCATAGTAACAGGCCGTTACTTTACTTTTTTTGTATCGCGGATTATATCAAAATAATTTTTATTATTACTTTTATATATGGTCAGTGTAAAACATATTCTATTGCCTAAAGATGGTCCGGTTTTCGCTACACGTGGGATGCCGGTACAGTTAGCGATCTTGGCGCCGCGCTATAGCGGTGCATATCCTTTACGCGAACTCTATAACGGATTAAAAAAATATTCCATCGGTAAGTTATTTGACAAAGTGAGATAAGATCGCCGATATACCGGTGACGTGCAGTGCTAGAACAGGTTCTGTCTTATACATTACCAAAATTTACAAACCGTTTCTGGTCTGGAGATTAAATGCAAATATTCAGCTAGTATTCTATGTGTTTTTTTGTGGGAAACCGTGGGAGAAACGGTTTTTTAAATTGCTAGCTCCGTAAATAAGCTACGATTGTATTAAATTCATCAATATTTTAGCAGATTAGCCGATTTTTTTTTAAATTATGTTTATAAATTTACAATTTTACGAAACATAATTTTGTAGCCAGTTTACCGAAATGACATGATAATTAGTCATAAGCAAGCCTGTAAGTGAGTTTTGTTCGAACTGACTGTATGCTGTTAGCCCTAACGGCTTTTACAGCGCCACCGGCCGGGACGGCCGAGCGCCTATGCATCGCCGAGGTTGCGAAATGCAGAGAGTAGAGCGCAGAAGCCCTATAAACATTTGGGAACGTCGTCGTAAAGGTGCCTCCTGTAAGTTGAATCACGGCTTAGGGCGACGCGTAGTGGAGGGAGTGAGTGAGAGTGTCGCAATAAATAATGAGAAGGAAGATGAAACCTGTATACTTCACCTTTGTTTGATCACAAAAAAGTGACTGATAGTTGATACATCATCGTTAGTTTCCTCTCTATGGCACATTTTAGGCTCCCTTCCCCACTCTAGAATACTCACTCGAGGGCCTTGGCTGAAATTCAGTGCCACGTATAAAGGTAAAGCCAGAATTCTTTAAGAGTTTATAGAAATATTAGATTATATTGTTAATTATAGGTGTTATGCAAGACTTAAAAAGTGTCACTGTCACTTTGTAGCGATTTGTTTGACCGACAGCTTTTCTGGGGGGAGGGGCAACTGTAGTACCTTCCTATGCCTATGGCTACGTGTCAGTTCAATAAGCTGGTGACATGTGGTTCACAATGTGCCGTTGCCTTTTCTGTTTCGTTTGTTATTTAGTACTAGGTAGGTTAACGACTTATCTTCATTTTACATGGGGAAGAAATCAGCAGTTTTCAGTAAGTATGGATTTCTTATAATCAGCGATCAAGTTTCAGATCCATATATCACCGGCCAGAATCCATTTTGTTCTTAGTATATATATATGAGCGTATTTTCAACATCAGTTGTATAATCAAGGCATAATGGTGTTGCGTCATAGAAAATACATCTCAGCACAATGCCCCGGCTGACCTCACGCTAACAATGTCGCGGTCACGACCAAAGAGAAATGCACTTTCCACTAGCACCTGTAACTTCAATCAATTCAACTTTTCAGACAAATTACATTTCTGAGCGAAGACGTGCAAAATAGGGTTGTACAGAGACATCTATTCGACTGCGATTTGCAATGCAACTTCAAATTGAATTCACATCTCCGACTTGAATTAGGCTTCTATTAATTACGACAATTTATCAAGTACGGGAGTACTTGATAAATTGCTTAATCGTTATTAAATTTTGAATAAAACATATTAAAATTAACAATATTTATCTGTAAAGCTTTAACGAGTATACCGCTACACAAATAATGTTGAAATTTGACAAAAATCAAACTTATACAGATGATAATAATAAAAGGATAAAAACTTGTATATGCATATGTGAACTATTTTTCCATGAATAAAATACCATCTCAGTAACTTGTCGCTGTTTGCTGTCAAATCTGTAAGACGACACTATATATTGTGTATGTGTATTATATGTATATATGAGTATATGTATTATATGTATGTTTATTTTATATATTTTTGTACTATTTATATCCTTTTTTTATATTTTATATTTGTACGGTAAAAGTAAAGTAAAAGAAGAGATCGCTATGTAGCGATAAGACCGCCAGATTGTACATTTAAAAAAGTGTATAACGATCTTGTAGTAAATTTTTGTGTGGTGTACAATAAAAGTATAAATAAATAATTAAAAATAAAATAAATAATAATAATAATAAAATAAATAAATATAATAAATATATGGGACATTTACACACACGGTCGTCAGTCCCCAAAGTAAGTAACTTAATACTTGTGTTAAGGGTGACAGACAGGTAGACATACTATATATATAGGTTTAAATACATACTTAAATACAAATACACACCCAGGCTCGAAGAATCAACAATTTGTTTATAGAAAATGTTGGCCCTCGGCGGGAATCGAACCCGCGACCCGCGGAGCTGAAGGCAGCGTTACTACCCACAGCGCCAACGCCAACCAAATAAATAAGTGTAACACTAGTTACAGCTAAATGCAAAATGAATTCGCGTGCAGAAGGTAGTTTTCATATAACATAAAAATCTGTTGTCCTAAAATTCGTATACGCTAATCTCTCAAATCGCTCAATGAAGATACCAAAGTTGGTGAAAAAAGATTTTTTTCATTACTTTTTTACCGAACGATGTTGGTACTAATGAAGTGAGTGCTTATTTGCGATGGAATGCAACATACTTGTTAACCTGTCCCACTAATTAGCTTCAACTTATCTTCACTTAGTAAGCTAAAAAAGCGAGGGAAAAAAGGCGTAAAATATCAATTTTTGGAGGCAAAATGCAATGTCTCAATAAAACTGAACGCAGTCATAATTAAAACCAGTATCAATTAACGCTATGTAGTGAGTGATATAATTATAGCAGGACCAAGAAGAATGATAATAAGATCGGAGTCTGCTTCAAGATTCAGATCTAACGATTGCTCAGTTCTTAATGTTGACTACTAATTGTCTGACTGTGTGGTAAATAAAAGAACAAAATATGCAGTGCATACGCTTCTTAAATAAACATACTTCCGAATCAACGACAGCTTCATTAATAAGATTTGACGATTCAAAAGTACTTGTATAAAGAATATATTGAATTTTAATTTCATCTAAAACGACATTAAATAAGAAATTTTAATTTAATATTATATAAGCTATGAGAGCCAAACTTACCTCATCATCATAAGTTCAAACCCTGATAAGTTTTTTTTAAATATACATTTCAAAGCAAAAGACCAAAAGAAAATTATATAGGAATGGACCCGCCATTCCTTTATATCAAACCATTCACACTGTTTCGTTCCGGGCGCCGTACATCTTTAACTCAAGGATCATCCTACGAAATTCGTATAGGCATCATCTCTGTAGATATCCGAGAAAGGCAATATTTCTTTGCAATTCCAAGCCATAGCGTTAAATTGAATGTACGCCAAGCTTTAAACACATATTGTATTATGCTAACACCCAATAAATCTATCGTGGCGAGCATTAACCGAACATGCCTATTAGATAGATTATCTACCGAATTGGTGCCTATGGTACACCGTTATGCTTCTAATTAGTGATGTACTTAATAGTTATCGAAAACACATTTTCGATTGAAGTTATCTCGATTAATGGCATCATACTTAATTTTCTGTAATGATAGCTAGTTTCTGTCGGCGTCGACTTCAGAACCGCAACAAAGTCACTATCACTCTCCAGACCTTTCATCACTCTAAGTGGGGTCAAGGGTGATTCGGCTACGTATTTTACGACCGGCCACCTGCCTGATGTCAACATACCTTAGTCGTATTTTACAACACCTCGGTAAGTAATGAGGGTGATCTATTCTATTCAGCCAGATACCACACGGCAGACCTTTGACTATTAAAACAAATCGATCCGTTGCTCAATTTTACAGGAAAGAAGCAAAAACATACAAAATATAGCGAGTAAGCTTAGTTCATATTACGCGTTAACATAACCTCAATTATGTGGAAGAAAAAAATAGAAATATTCATATGCTATATGTATAGCCTAGTCTATAGGTTCAATGATACCAGATTTCATTAATAATTCTCCAGCGGGTTAGCCTTGAAATCGGGCAGATAAACAAACGGACTTTCGCATTTATGGATCACTGACAATTCTATCGAATATGTTCACATGCTTTGCGTGCGAACCTTCGAGATCTTTCTGTGTTATATAACATTGTCATCATTTTACTCTATTTCGATAACTTCGACTCGTTTTTCGAATCATTTTTCACACTTCTTTCCCTCAGGATTTTTTTAAAGGATTAAATATATGGTAATAAATTTAGTAGAAGGTGTAAATATGTAAGTTACAATGAGGGGTAAAGTTTAATCCGTAAAACTACAAGATTTAGTTGACTATTTTCAATTCAAAAATTTCGACTAGCATTTACGTATTGACAACTCTAGAAATAGAAAGCCTCAAAATCGATAAAAGAAAGCAATTTAAATATAAACGTTTCACGTATAAAAAAAAGGTATTTTTTAACTGCAGCAATTAAAAATTCGCAATAAAACGGACAAACAACTTAGTGATGACCAAATAGAGTCTTCAAACTCCCTATTAGGGTTGTAAAAACCGGAAAAAGAGGCATTTAAGGCAAAGAACAATAACGAAAAATAGCTCTAAATGGACGGTGTTACCAAGATTCCCACATACATCTTTAATTGTACATCGTATAAGGAAGTAGATAAATACCTACTCTAGGGGCGTTGATATTTCTATCGCAAGAATAACGCAGTTCTATTTTGTATGCCGTCGACCAAGTCTTTTTAAAATTTACAACGGAAAACGTTTAATGATTTTAAAAATCATAAAACGAAATGCTGAATTATTTGATGCTATATATAGGTAGACGCCTATGCCTTCAGTGCATTAATACATTCAATTTACTATACACATGCGCTTTACATCGCGATTACATCGAAACCTACTTGTAGCAGTGGCTTCCACCTACGTCCTTGTTATGACTCACCGTAAATAAAGGCCAAAGTTATGATAGGATTATTTTGCTATAATCCACGTTTGTTTAGAAGACCTAGGTAATGTTAAATGTAGGCAGCAAAACCGTTCTCATACCTTATACATGCAGGATTAGTTACCACACGTATTACGAGACACCACCACTAACAGCAGACCACAAAAGCACTACATACATTCACTACGACAATTTCAATGATCTTTTCGCCCCGTAACCGAAGCATTGTCAGGAGATAGATAGACTGCACGACAGGAAATTCAAAGCATTCTTTTGCGAATCTATCGTGGGTGCGATTCTTAACAAACGCGGATTATAGAAAAATAATTCTATCAAAACTTTTGTGCTACGGAATTTCGCAGAGTACGCGTTACTTTATAATATAAATAATATGAAAATATAGGCGTCCAAAAAGCATCATTTATGACCCTGACGATCAAATAACGATCGCAAACAATGACAAATATCATACAGACACACGCGTCTTCGCCGGCGGAGACGAGATCTCATTTTCTAATGTCAGTCGGCTGTGGCTTCTCGCCACCCTGACGATGACTAGTCACGACCATAAAAACAGCCCTCCACGACATACCACCCTGAGTCGTGGTCCAAAAACATCAAGATTGCAATTGAAGATTGAATATGGTTGTAGCCGAAAAACTATTCAAGATATTAAAATAACGAAGTAATTAAAAGACACCCAGCAAGTGTTTATAAGTACTTTAATTGTAAGTAAAAAAAAATATTAAAAAAATAAAAATAAAATAGAATTTAAAAGAAATTAATAAAGACAAACCACATTTTTTTTAAATATTTATTGCATTAACATTGATGCATTAGAAAGTTTTGTTTTTAAGTACAAGTTAAATTAAAAGACAAAACTAAAGCTTAACTAAAAAAGGGCACGGACATAAAGTCTGTGGTATGTAATGTCATTTATTATTATTAAAAAAGCCATAGTCCGGTCTCACAGGCCCACCTTTAGGACAAAGTAACCCGACGCTATTGGGCCCTTAAAGAGACCAGCAGTGGACGATGAATAAGAAAAATAAAAGAAGGTATTCTTTGAAGAAAGGGACAAAGGCAAAATCGTGAATACACAACATATTTTTGGAGAATTCCTTGGACATGTGTGATCTGTATTGTAAACAGACAGACTTTCGCATGAATAATAATAGTATAGATACAGATTGTATTAAAAACTAAAGCATTTAAGTCAGAACAATTTTTTTTTCCTAAGCCCTATCTTATGTATAGATTTATCGCTGCATACAGAGTGCTCTAATACAGTAAAAACTGATCTAACTATATGAAGCGGCCGGACGACTACCTTTATACGTCGAGATGCGCATCGCCCGCGTGTAACGGCTTTGCCTGACCTTCTATTAATTACCGTTGGGACCAGCCCATGGAATTTCTTCCTTGGACCGACTGGTTTCACTCTTTACTTCCATAAGCATTTAAGATGCTAGACAAACACTTCCACAGACAAAAATAATGTTACCATTACATTGATACTGGCTGAACCCGCTATTTCGTCCGCGCGATCTTTGGGATTAAAATAACCTCGATTATGTACTATATTTTTTTGCCTATGACAAACAAAAACAGGATTTCTGTACTATTGTTAGCCCGCTATATTAGCCACATTTGTACCAAATTTCAACTATCCATTCCAGCGTTAAAGCTTTACTTCTTCCTCTTCATTCGGTCCCTCATTACTGAGGATCGTGGTCACCTGAAAGTTCGTATGAACAACCTCCATCTATTACGATCCAAAGTTGTTTCACCGTCTGATAAATTTGGATGAGAAGATGGTTTCTTTCACTTGGTCAAGCCATCGTGTTAGCGATCGGCCTCGTGCTTAAGGACAGACATACAAACAGTTTGGCATTTAAATAATAATAATGAGTGTAAAAAATACATTTATATATTGTTTTTATGTGAGGAAAACAAAAAATTATGAATATCAGTTTGTAAACCGCCGAGTAAACGTGCACTCTGAATATCTCGATTTATTTGCAACAGTCCGGGTAATCACTGCAACATATATCAATGGTTGAAGAAGTTCGTCCACAAACTGTCGCGTTTAAAATATTAGTAGGATAATTTAAATTTACCCGGGGTAAACCCCAAGCATTTATTTCAAAGGGTGACTAAGGAAATTTATGCGAAGACGGTATAATAAAACAGCTTTATTAGAGAGATACCTAAGATTTAAAATGACGAAAATTTCCACGTCACATTAGCTTCGACACCGGATTTTATCTCCTGTTCGTGAATCATACGCTCGTGGAATCGTATGGATGTTATTGATAATCCGAAATCCGAGGTCAATAGTCATTGATTAATATAATTACGGAGCTTCTGCTGCTATTATGTTTAACCTGTTAAGAATCCAAAAGTAATAATAAAATTATTTTGCTATAATCCGCGATACAGTTAATATAAATATATATAATTTAGAAAGGCTTAAGTTGGGAGACACTGATCTAGACACTTCAGAACTACTGATTCGCGCTTGACCGTGACGAGATCCGCAAGATGTAGTAACCGTTGCACAATAAATCACGACTTGCACAAGTGGAGCATCCGAGAACCCTACCCCTCTCCCTCCTGACGCCCCCTTATTAGTACAGTTAATTTACTCGCTCATTGGGAAAAACTAATTAAAGGCACGCGCCTGTCAGGTGTTTACAAGCCACATCTGGCGTCGGTAACCACTTTTTCTGAAATAAAAACACCTTTCAATAAGTCTCCCATAATTTATCGTTCAGCAATCATTAAGTAAATAATTAAAAGTAAAACTTATATAGTGAAATTATAAGATGTGTGTGTTTGTACACCGAATATTTCGATAAGTAGTTCAGAAAACGATTAGACTCAGTCAGAAAAAGTAATAAGCTTTAGGCATCTATAACAAAGGGAATATTGTTAAAATTATTTATAAAAGTAAAAAAAGTAGCGGCCTGTTACAATCCCACTGCTGGGAATGGGCCTCCTCTCTCCGTTTCTGGAGAGAAGGGTTAGAGGTAAGACCTACCACGCTGCTCCAATGCGGATTGGTAGGTTACACATATCTCCAGAATTCTCTAGAGATATGCAGGTTTCTTCGCAACGTTTTCCTTCACCGAAAAGCGTGTGTATAATTGCAATTATCAATTAGACACATGAGTCTCAATAGAAAACCTCATTGGTGCCTGCCCGGGTTAGAACTCGTGTTCGCCTCGAAGGAGTCGCACGGTCACACCGCTCGGCTATCACAGCTCTCCACTGGGCTATCACAGCTCTCAAAAATATCTCAGCTCAAATTATTTGTACTGATATTCAAATTTGAAATTCAAAATATTATTTATTCAAGTTAACTTGTAAACAACTGCTTTTGGAATCGTCAACATCTACTGTTGGTTCGGAAAGCTGTTCCTACCGAGAAGAACCAGAAAGAAACTCTGCGGTAGCTCTCTTCAAAGAATAATTCTTATTACTAGTTACATATAGTTATTGATGTCTTGTACAGTGTCGAAGAGTAGCTATATCCACGCATTCTTATCGTCTAAGTAATCCTCAATATTATTACTATACTATATTTTCTTTCTAAATTTTCTTATACACCTATTAATCTGTATTTATTATAAAACATAGCTGTCAGCTGTCATAGTAGTCAGCTAAAAAGTAGTGCTAAAAAGTAGTAGCACTACTTTTTAGAAGATAACTCTTTTAGTAAAAACCGTATAAAAAACCCTTCAGCCGATTTAGAGAAAATCGATCAGCTACAGACAGATATCGTTTAGAGACTTTCTTTTATAATATGTATAGATTTTTTACTATGAAAGCTGTTTACTTAAATATTAAGCGTCAAAAGTAATTTTGACTCTATAGCAGCGTAACAAAGGGTTCTTCTATAACTGTGTTTTAATATTGACAATGTAGCGGGTGTATACTAGTCGGACTTATTTTTTGTCAGTCTGTTGCAATTATTTGGAATTGCCAACAGCTGTGCGATACAATCTACGACCTATATTTAATAAAAACTTCTAGACTACTTTATACTGATGTATATATTAAGTCAACGTATAATAAATTGCTGTATAAATAGTAGGCCAAGAAATATGTCTATTTGATATTTTTATCTGTTTCAATTTTGGTATCACAAACAATTTATCATGTTAACGCACATAGACATTATCAATCATTTTTTAATGCGGTGGCTTTTACCTATTCTGCTTCAGGTCTTATTGTTCACATACTTTTATCATGAAAAACTACGCTATTGATTTGCTGTGCGTAGATACAATCGTTAGTGAAATAGTAATAATCAAATTATTTTAGTATAATCCGCAATAAAGTAAATAGAAAATATATATAATGCTAAATTTTGAGTGGACTACGGTTGTAAGATATCCTAAAGATTGATTTAATCTAATTGCGTCGCTAAAAATGGTAAACAAATCAATAATCCGATTAGTGAATGTGACATTAACAAAGCATTTCGCAAATCTAATTTAGTTAGTACGAATTACAAAAGTAATAATTAAATTAATTTTCTATAATCCGAGATTAACTAAATAGAAAAAATATATATAATGCTTAATTTATTTATTTATTTATTTATTTATTTATCAAAAACTTCACCCATAAGACCTTACAGTGACCCAATTCATCTTGTGGGGACATAAGTAATGTAGAGCATTAATGTAGAGCGGACTATCCGTCTAAATAAAATCGCAAAACTTAGCGATTTTCGTGGCGGACTCTATATCCTGATTATGCTTCGGTTGCGGTGCAAAACGATTGTTGAGTATATGATAGTGATGCGGGTTGCAGACCGTAAGCTAAGCTACTCCGAAGCTAAACTAAGCCAGCTTAGCTAGGCTAAGCCAAAATAAACTAAAGATATGTGCTGTGCACACCAAAAGCTAAGCGGAAGCTCAATCATTGTTGCGACGTTCAATTCGACGGACGTAGGAAGTGCGGGGTAAGCGGGAGGGGCTTAGCTTAGCTCGTGTAGCTGCACATTGTCATACACAACTAACTTAGCTTCGCTTATTATAGTTAGCTTACATTGCTTAGTTTGCGTAGTTTGCAGTCTGCACACAGGTACGAAAAACTGCGTTAGTTATGTGAGCTAAACTAAACTAGCTTAGCTTAGCTCTTGATCTGCAACCCACATGAATGTGAGTGTTGCTTGTGTATTGTAGTGGTTTGTGTGCGTGGTTTTGCGAATCCTGGACGCATAAGTTATAAAAACGGATAGTCCATTCTACATTTAGCATTATATATTTATTTTATCGCTGATTACAGCAAAATATTTAATTATTCCTTTTGTATTATGTATCTGCGCAGACTAACATCTAATTCTATAAATTATAGAATTGTTTGAATTGTAAGTAGCATTATGGAAATAAGTCAAAATAATAATTACGGTAATACTACCCCAGTAGCGTTACCGTGACTTTTACACCGAAAATCTAATGCTGTCAAAAGGCTTAAATCTAATCTAAGATACAAATGATGTAAGACGGTTAGCACTATTATTAAGTTTAGCCAACTAGTCATATATAGCAAGTCTGACGTATCAAACATATTACTCAAAGTCTAGATCACAATGTGCAGACAGCGTCCGGTATAAAAAATCCAGATATTAAAGATCCGTTCGCGTAACACTCAAACGTTACGAGTATATCCATAATACTGGCACACAAAAAAAAGTGAACAGTGCATCTGAGCGTATAGTATGGGTCTATACCCATCAGGTACTATTACCTGGCATTAAATAATACACATCGATGTTTAGAACGAAACAGCCGGCCAGTTCGGTTTCGTAAAGCGCTGTCACTGTCACACAGGGGTCCGTCAGTCTGTGCGACAGACATACTTAAATACGAAAATCGGCAGTTTAAAGTGACATAAAATTTTTGTTAAACACAGCATGATTTGCATGTTTTTCCATCCACTGAATTAAACAAAAAATATACCGGACTAAAAAATAGGATAAAAAACCGGTTTTCCTTTAGGATAAAAAAAAAATCAACTAATCGAGGGTACTTTAAAGCTTAAGCTGATGCGGCCGGTCGCAATTCCAACTAGTACTAATATAAACACGAAAGTGACTGTGAACATATCCATCACTCTCATTGAGAATCAGTTTGACGATTCAAAGCAGAAACGCTGCCAGCATTCCTAAATCCCTTCCACCTTTCCCTTCTAATTTATAAATAAAGGGTAAGTACATTTTCGTCAAAGTAGGAACCAACATAAGCTTGCGACTCCTGCTTTACGCCTAGCAAAAGTACGTAAATCGTTTATGGGTTTAGGTATAAAATTTTATATTAAAAGTCCGAAATCAATTTTGGCCATGCCATTACAGCCGTATAAAAACACTTAAAAAGAGGCTGATACAGAAAACAAAAGTAATAATAAAATTATTTTGCTATAATCCGCGATACAGTAAATAGAAAATATATATAGTGTTTAATGGATAGTGGACTATCAGTATTTTCATACCCGATACGTGCAGGATTCGTAAAAACACATGCACAAACCTCCACCACTTCCACCACAATACACAAGCACTACACAGGTTCACTATCACAAACTCAACAATCGTTTCGCCCCGCAACCGAAGCATCATCAGGAGATAGACTATAGACGTTTACAAGTTTACTTGAATAAAGAATATTTAGAATTTGAATAAAGTCATCTTTGTCTTTAAGTTAATGACGTAGCATAGCAATGGAAACATGGCCAGTCTGTGACGTACAGACTAAAATCACTGGAATCGCGGTTACGGAAAAATTATGAAACATGATGGCTCGTACTTAATACCACCATATGTGATTGCGGGCCCGCTAGGCTCGTTCCGCGAACCGTCCCAGCTCAGTGCTAGTCATAAAAACTGACCGGTTCAACTATTTGAATTTAAATACACGCACACTGATGCAGCTACGTATGAATGCCATTTAAATACACGCACACATCATCATCCTCCTGCCCTTATCCCATTCGGCACAACATGTTACAAACATGTTGTCAACTGATTTGGCTAAGTATTTTACGACCGGCCGCCTGCCTGACGTCAACTTACCTTAGTCGTCTTTTACGACGCCTCGGTAAGAAATTGAGGGTGGTCTATTCTACTCAGCCACATGGCATATACACGCACACATACACTATTTTGAAGCGATCAAATCGAACTCAAAATATTCTTTATTCAAGTAAACTCTGTCGAGCACTTTTGAATCGTCAAGAATCAATATGATTAATGAAGCTACAACTAGTTCCGAATGTTGCTCTTACCGAGAAGAACCATCAAGAACCTTGGCGGTCAATCTTTTAAACATTTTCAATTTTACATTATTAAACCGCAGTCTTGTATGAAAAGCTGAAAGGCTTTTTAAATCCAGGCATTTTTATTCATCCAAATAGTCTTCAATTTTGCAATATGCTTTACGTAAAAGCATGTCTCTTAACACTTAATTAAACCTTTCTGTTGACTGGTCTTGTATGGATTGCGGAATTTTATTGTAAAAATGCTTATGTTATAAACAATTGTTGTTCAAATAATATAACTCGACGATAGAACACCCATCATTTCAGTTACCAATAAAAAAAATTAGGAATATATTTTTTTTAATAATTACTTATCATATTAAATAAAGATTTCAGTAATATATTTTTTAAATCATTCATTTTACTCATAATACTAAAATAATGGTGTAATTAAGTTGTTATAATTTGCAATTAATAATAGTTTATGATACTGTTGCATAATAAGGGTTCTTATAACACGAGTGTGGTTTAAAAAACGAGCCGCAGGCGAGTTTTTTTATAGTGTCACACGAGTGTTATAAGACCAAGTTATGTACAGTATCATACAGTACTTTATCTACTCTCATACTAGAATACGTAAAACAATATTGCAAATAAAACGCTGAATATAACAAATTTATTTTTACTTTTAATAATTATTGATGTTCTGAATATTCATTTTCCATTTCATGAACTCGTGGTGACATTTAATATAGTTGCTCCTAGATTTCGTCGGCAACAGGTTCACGGTCATGTTTGACGCAGCTTTCAGAAAAATTTATATATAAAGAATATTGAAAAGATTTTTTAAATGTCATATATTGGCGCCAAGGCGCAAACATCGATTGCGCATGCGTGTGGCGTCGCCGCGGACCCATTCATTGAAACCTTTTTTTTAAGGTAGAGGTTCAACCTCCTTGGTCCAGCTGGAAGTTGTATAGGTGTATCGTTATGATTAAAAAGTTACATTATGATACAGGTGTCCATACAAGACCTGTATCGTAATGAAACTTTTTAATTTTTTATTTTTGTTCTGTACGTAATGTTTGTCATAAGAATTTTGTTTTCAGTTTTATAATATTTGTATTATAGTATCAGAGTAGATAAAGAGTAGACATATATAATAATAATTTCAATATGACATTTCACTCTTTGACATATATAATAATAATTTCAATAGGACATCATTTTCACAAAACATTAAATAAATGAATAAATAAAGAACGGGTTATTATAAATTAAATTTAATATTCTTAATATATAAGTAAACGACATTCAATTGAAATTATTAATAATACCTGAAAAAACCGCTTAAAACTTTGTAAAATTGAATATTTTGACTTGTATATTTATAATAATAATTAATTGTCTGTATATATATATAATTTTAGACGTGTCCTGAATATTTGGAACGCCCTAACCGGGCAAATATGTAATGTATTTAAGCAAATTAATGATAATAAATAAATAAATGAATATCCATGTAATGCTATATGTAGATTAAGTTCGTAGGATCAATATTTTGTTATTTTAATATCGTTTACGAACGAACAAAATAAAGCACAATCTCTAACACGCACACACACGCACGGACGCGCGCGAAAACATTTTTGTCATGATTCGGATATAATGAATTATATCTGGCATATCATAATCAATCGTCTTTATTTTAATATAATTGCATGTTAGAAATTAATTAACAATGTAAAACAGTTACTTTTTTAAATAATTTTTATATATAATGTACTCCCTTTTGTGAAGGTACTGTTGTGAATCTGTAACTCCATCCATAATGCAATTATTGTAAAATTTAAAATAAATAAATAAATAATATAAAGCATTTAACAATATACGACTATATAGTGACAAATCAAAATCAGATTTGTATATCTCTTACACGTCTGAAGTTTTATTTTAACACATTTCTTATTCATATTAAAGTTCCGATTTTTTGCCGAACTAAATTTACCTGCTTAAAAAATATGTCTCATTTTTTTGATCAAAAATAAACCCTATCTGTCGCACAGGCTACTAATCAATATTAAAAACACCGTAACACAAGGACAGAGGGTACCTTTATATATCAGAGTTACACTCTATACGCACTTTATGTCTATACTCACACAGGGATATTATTGATGACGTAAAAACAAACATAACTGTTAAACTAGGGCTAGTACAGATACACTCAGCCAGGTTTCAGTATTGATCGGCACTAAACTTAGCTCAATGTATAGGACATCCAGACGTACACCCAAACCGTAGTGTTACCTATAAAACTAATCGCAATAGACATAGAGTTCAGAATTGAACAGCAACATGGAAACTGTATTCGCCAGCTGTATGCGCGACATCTAGGGGTTACCACTATATATATGATAAATAAATAGTGTTGTTCTTCATGAAGCTCAATTATGTAATGTTTACTGATCAGAAATATAAGAAAAAGTTATAAATATAATGCCATCTTTTACACATAACAACACTTATTTAATATATTAAATAATATAAAAAACTACAATTTTCATCGTCTGAGATGCATCGAAGTAACCCACAGTAAGCGTTTAACAATTTTATAGTAGTGAAATCTTAATATTACAAATACCACAATGTCAGAATTGAAATAATTATTCATAAACCAATGATACATAGGAAGAGAGCTACTATTTTATTAAACGTGATCGAATTTAAAAGGAGGGATTCATGATAAGAGAATAACATGTGTCGGAATGAGGACTCAGTACCGTAAAATAATAACACCATGAACTATCAGATGAAATAATGATACCGAAATCACAAAAAACAACAGATATTAATGACCATACAATATTTCGTGTTCACATTATTTTGCAACTTTATAAATACCACTCTGATTTTAAAATATTAATATTTCTAGTGTTCAACATAGGAAACTACCAGTAAGTATTCTTTAATTAAAGAAAACTAAATCCCAATTTCAAGCCGTAAGAACATCTGCAAATATTTAAATCTATCCTAATATGCTGAATAGTTTGCTTGTTTGTCTGAACGCGCTAATCTCAGGAACTACTGGACCGATTTCAACAATGTTTTGAGTGTAAGATAGTCCATTTATCGAAGAAGGCTATGGACTATATAACATCACGCTAAGATAAGTAGGAGAGGAGCAGCAATAAAAAATATTGCGACAAACGTTTTCGTTTGCCCTAAGTAAACGGTGAAAGTTATGAAAAAATCATGTATTACAAATTGTTCCCTCTAAAAGTTCTAAATAAAAGTCCGCGTCAGTATATGTCTAACTTTAAAGCTTAACCCACTTTAACCACACCTAATATAAGTATTACGGTTTACTCAAATAATAAGACTGCAGTCCACGACCGAAGTTGCGTTTAAAAGCTAGTGACACATAAAAATGTTATGATAATATTTTTTATATAATTAAAAAAAACCTTTATTAGGAAATTATAAATGGCACGACTTGAGTTAACCTTTGAATAACATTTTTTATAAATATATCGTTGAAACGATAGCAGCGATTTAAAAAAAACACATAAATGCTTGTCGCTCATTTTTAGGATTGCACTGGCAACCCTAAAAATAAGCGACGACAAAGTGCAATAAGGCGAAAAAGTGACATCCGTCTGATTTAACTGTCTAGCCTGAATAAATCTCGTTTAATCGTCTGGAACTCTAGACTAAGTACAATGTGTAATGTGCAATAAAATATATTATGGCCCTACATTAAAGTGTGCGAAATTATTCATTCTCTCGGATTACCCTTTTTAAGTACATTATATTTTGTTTCATCTTCATTAGTAAGCCTTATCTTTATTTAAAGAAAATCCTTGTACAAAGTTCCTTATAAGTTCAGATACTTTTATATAACTGTGGCTCGTGTTCACTAATATACAAGTCTATATTTTACGACGTTTATTTTGCTTATTTATATTTATTAACATTATTTTGATATAACTTGTAAAGTGAATAGAAAATACTTATACATAATGCTAAATGTAGAGTCGACTAATCATTTTAATACCTCATAAATGCAGGATTGCTAAAACACATGTACTATACTAAAATACACTAACACTAAACACGTAACCAAAGCATCATCAGGAGATAGACTCCACGACAAAATCGCGTTAGTCGTGGAGTGGAGTGGATTTTTAATCAAATGCTAATCCCATTAAAATCATGGGAACAAATTTGAATGCACACAACAAATAATAAGAACATAACCTTTACATCGCGACCGATCGTTTGTTTTACGATCTATAAGCTTTAACTGCTTAAAGCGCAACTTTTTGTGAGCTTCATCAACAAAATCGATCCAATTTAAGGTGTAAGCCAATCGGAATTCAATTTGTTTTTTTTATAAAGGACATTTTATAATTGTCAAGAATGAAAAGATGAAGTTGTATGTGCTTTAATATTTTTCTATAATAAAGAAAGACCAAGAGCTTTTTGGTACACAGCGACATCGTTGGCGTCGATTTAGTAGTTATTACCAGTTATATAACTCCTCGTCATCATTCTCCTGCCCTTATCCTTATTTAAACAAGTAGTTATAGTACCCGGCAATAAATAATGCACATCAAGAGAGAGAAATCGGCTCGGCTTCATAGAGCATTGTCTCTGTCGCATAGACAGACGAACCCGCGTGTGACAGTGACAGCCTCTACAAAACCGAACTTGGCGGCTGTTTCGTTGTAAACATCAATGTGCATTATTTAATGCCGGGTACTATACATGTTTTGGCTAGTTATTTGACAACAGGCCGCCTGCTTGACGTCAACTTACCTTAGTCGCCTTTTACGACACTCCAGTAAGAAATGAATGTGGTCTATTCTACTCAGTCGGATACCACATGCAGGCGCGTAATTTGAATAAATAAATAAAAAATAATAATAACAGCCTCCATTGTTTTTCCTTTTAGAATATTTCTTTTTTCCATCAGGGATGGGAAGTAAGAAATAAAGGTGCCTTTCTTACCGAGGTGTCGTAAAAGGTGACTAAGGCAAGTTGACGTTAAGCGGGTTGCCGGTCGTAAAATGACTAGCCAAAACATGTAACAACAAGTTTAATACATGTTGTGCTGCCTCCACGGCATAAAGGACGGGATAAGGGCAGTAGAATGATGATGAGGAATGGGAAAATTACTACTAAATCGATTGCAACGAAGTCTGTGGTACAGCGTGTACATATAGTAACTTCTTTCACCATTAAAATAACTTTAATAAAAAAACCCTAAAGAGTCCCAATATACTAACTCATGCGTGATGTCTTATCATTAAAATGACACCAGCAATGACAATGACAATGTAGATAAAGATCTTCACTTATATAGCGCTAGTGGGGTTTCAAATGAGTACATTTGCAAACCCCACTACCACTTTTAAATAGATGCCATTTATTCTGAGTCGTTGTAAACAAGCCCTTACTGCTCATAAACAATGGCAATAATACGAAGAATTCGTTTACGATGCCGAATAAAATCCCTTTGGAAGATTAAATTCAAACGTTACATTGAAAGGATGATTTTATAGTGGGAACAAAGCAAAACACATTGAAGAAAAAAAGACGTTTCGTATTACTGGTCGGGACCAATCTCCTTCAAACACACAGATATTCCAACATACTAATATTTGAATCCTTCTTTTAGTTACGAAAGGAGAGAGGACATATTTTGTTATTTTAGGTCTTCAAATAGTTGCAGTACCATTATGATAATAACGTGTTAAAATCTGTTTGATACAAAACCTGTTAACCATATTAAACCTGTTAAGGAGATATTCACATGCAATTGTAAAATTTGGGATGATGTTGAAATTGTTAGTCGAAGAAAGAGAAGTACCTTTTACTAGGTAGGCATATACTAAACTGAACGAATTTCATGGAATCACATTAGACTCAGCTAATGTGATTCCATGAAATTCGTAACTAAACTAAACTAAAAACTAGAGCTGTAGCTACTAGAGCTGTGATAGCCCAGCGGTGAGACCGTGCGACTCTTATGAGGGGAACACGAGTTCAAACCCAGGCAGACATTCTCTACAGATATGCAGGTTTCCTCAAGATGTTTTCCTTCAACGAAAAGCGTGTGATACATTGCAATCATCAATTAGACACATAAGTTTTAATAGAAAAGCTCATTGAAGCCTTCCCGGGGTTTTAACTCGTAATCACCTCGAAAGAGTAACACAGTCTCACCGCTCGAAAGAGTCACACGGTCTCACTGCTGGGCTATCACAGTTCTGATATAATCGGATAAAGCTTGACGAGACGGCAAATTTCTATAAAACAATGCTAAATGTCAAGGGACATTTTATTGAAGAATTACCGTTGCCCTTTAGCATTTCATACCTTACTATTTCGAGCAAATTGACAAAACGCAGCGCGCGTGCACGAATTATTTCGGTAAGCGGGTCGGCGGGTTCATCGGCCGAGGCGTCGCGACGCGACGTCTAATAATACGACAAGCGGGTGCAGGTGCAGGGTAGTTTTACCATTAACCAATTGTCCCCGGACTGCATTTTATATAATATCATATATCCATCGGAACTGGGATTTTGCTGTGGAGACTAACTCCTAATAATGCTTAAGTTGCGGGCGAAACGATCGAAGAAATTGTCGTAGTGAATGTGTGTATTGCTTATGTAGTGTGTTGTTGGTTGCGGTGTTTTTCTCTAGTCTATAGTAATTAATATGACATGTATTAAATATGAGAACGGTTTTTGCTTCCTACAAATAACTTTACACAGATTTTAATTATTAGTTATTTCAAATAATTTTATCATAACTTTTGATCGAATATGCCTTTTCACACTATTATAAATACGAAAGTATGTCTGTTTGTGACGCTTTCACGTGTATTCTGTTGAACTAATATTATCAATATTAGTACAATTTGAAAACATTTGGACAAAACACAGGATTTCCGTTTTATTTAGGACACAGAAAACATACATTTTCAGTATAGACACTAGCAAAAGATTTGTTTTAAACGAATTCTTATATCTAGTTCTACTTTATTAAGTTTTTATAGAATACTCATAAATGACTCCATGTATGTGATTGAAAGCATATTATAAATATGCTTATTGCGAAAGTAACGTTACGACAAATATTTCTTTAAACTTCTCTCAAAGACTGTAATATGGCATTCAAAGCATGGTAACCCTAGTTAAGGGCTACAGATTGATGGCTCTGTTGGAAATAGAAGAAAAGAGTACCTAAATTAAATTGCACTCTTTGAAATTCAAAAAGCTGGTAATTTAAAACAGAATCATTTGAGGGGACACCTTCATGCATGTCTTATATATTAATTAGTAAAGGAAATTTAATATAATGTTTGTGCATAAGAATGTAGATAATTTTAAAATAGATTGGCGATGTATATAATAAACAAAGGAGGAACCGACATAAGCTTACGGTTCCTGCTTTGTGCCATGCAAAAGTACGTGAGTCGTTTGTGGGTTTGGGTATAAGATTCTATTACAAAATTCGGTAATCTTTTCCACTATGGCAGTTTAAAAAAAACTGACAAAAGGGAGGCTGATACAGAAAGCTTTGATAAAAATGCGTGGATATAGCTACTCCTCTACCCTGTACAAGATAGTAATAACCAAATTATATAAGATATATAAGAATTATATTTGAAAAGAGAAACCACCGGCTTCTTGCTGGCTCTTCTCGGTAGGAACAGCTATCCGAACCAGCAGTATAATTGACGATTCAATAGCACTTGTTTACAAATTTACTTGTATAAAGAATATTTTAAATTTAAATTTATAAAGAAAAAGAAACCGATTTTCAGATTTTATTGTATTGAGGTTTCTTTAATTTCTATATTGTTGTCACATTTTAAATTAATTTCCTAAAATCTTATTATATTAAAATATAATATAATAAAAAATATTTGAAAATCCTCTCATCTCAAAAATGTCTTAACGGTAACACACATCGTTACGATTTTTGTCGTGGAGCCTATCCTCCTGATGATGCTTCGGTTTCGGAGCGAAACGATCGTCGAGATTGTGTGTGCTGCTTGTGTGCATTGTTGCTGGTGGAGGCGCCTTGGGGTGCGTGTGGTGGCTTGTCCTGCATGTATAAGGTGCGTAAATTTTTTTTTTTCCCAAAAATTTTCCCTGCTTCATACACATTAGCGTTGCATGCATTCGCTTGACCCGTGCGGATTATAGCAAGGTAGTTAGTTCTGTTATAGTGCGTGCGCACAACTTTGCTTTTATCGTGAGAAATTTACGCTTCAAGTTTCTAGTATGCCCTGACCCTTAGAGGCATTATGCCAGATTAACATCAAATAAAGGAGTGCAAATATATTTATTTGCACTCCTATATTCGACACTCATAATTTAGCATCACTCTCGCCACCGCCGATATCTTTTACGTGCACCAATTTGCTGATTCGAACGTTAACTGTCATCAACAAGAATAATCCAAATATAGTCGGAATGGTATTTAGTGCTCTGTACAATATCTTAAGACTAATCTAACCCTCGATAAGATGCGGTGAGATAATGCCGTCTCAATGGTTACGGACAGTGTAATATATTTTGAAATCTAATGTATTGCATAAATGTGATTGTCATGTTAGGAAATTGAGATAAAGACATCAGACGTTGTCTCGAGCCTAGAACAATACGTGTGCACCGCTCGCCGAGTACCGCTCAATACCGATAACTATCTAAATCTATTAAGAACAATAGAATAGATTTTTTTCTTGACGTTAGTACATGGTTTTATGATAACATAAGTTGCACACTCGACTTAGTTTACGTTATGTGAAATTTTATGATACCCTCAGTTATGTTCTGTTTCCAAAGTTAAATAAATAAAATAAATATATATGGGACTTTTACACAAAGGTCGTCCATCCACAAAATAAATAACTTAATACTTGTTTTATGGGTGACAGACGACTGATAAATATACTACATATATAATTTTAAATACATACTTAAATACATATACACACCCAGGCTCGAAGAACCAACTAATTGTAGGTCGTACCCACGACCCGCGGAGTTGAAGGTAGGGTCACTACGCACTGCGCCAACGGGCCAGTTATCGCTGTTGTTTAAAAACTACATTTAGCATTCTATATATTTTCAATTTACTATATCGGGGATTATAGCAAAGTAATTTCATTATTATTTTTGTAATTTGTACTAACTAAATTAGATTTGCGAAATGCTTTGAAATCTTAATGTCACCTTCACTAATCGGATTATAGATTTGTTTACCATTTTTAGCGAGGCAATTAGATTAAATCAATCATTAGGATATCGTACAACCGTAATACAATGTTACGTGATGGATCGGAAATTTATTCGTCTGACCATCGGAAGTCAACTTTCTAAAACGCAAAAGATAAACATGTTATGTTATCACTACATACTAAAAACAAAGTCACCGTTGCATGTCCGTCTGTTTCTAATAATCTGAAAAACTACTAAATGTATCTAAATTTCTAATGCAATTTTCACTAATAAGAAAATTTCAGGTTTAAATGAATATACAAATTGATAAGATTTTGTGAACATCAGTAGATTTGGAGCACTGTTAGATATCGTGGAAAAACTCATGGGAGATTCCATCGAAAACACCGCCTAGTCCTTTGAAATGTAGATTCCGAAGTCTACGTTGGAGTAATCTCACCATTACCTAACTCATTCTTCAAGCAAGATACTGATACTGACAGCAGTAAACAGGTTCACCTGGTTAATATAACATGGCAAACACATAGTACATACAAAAATTATAACAGGACCACTTTGCAATAATCCGCGTGGGTTAAGCGAATGCATGCAATGCTAAGTGTATGAAGCAGACAAAATTCACGCACCTTACACATGCAGGACAAGTCTCCACGCGCACCCCAAGACGCCTCCACCGACAACAATGCAAATTCAAAATATTCTTCATTCAAGTAAACTTGCAAATGCTTTTGAATCGTCAACTTTACTGCTGGTTCGGAAAGCTGTTCCCATCGAGAAGAACCAGCAAGAAACTCGGCGGTTGCTCTTTTTAAAATATAAATCTTAAAACAAGTTACATTTAGTTATTACTGCATTGCACAGGGTAGAAGTGCACCTATATCCACACATCCTTATCATCTAAGTAAACTTCAACAGTATAGTAGGCTTTCTGTATGAGCCTCTTTGATCAGTTGACTAAACTGCTGTAATGGCATGGCCAAAATTGATTTCGGAATTTTATTATAGAATCTTAATCTAAACCCACAAACGATTTACGTACTTTTGCTAGGCGCAAAGCAGGAGTCGTAAGCTTATGTCGGTTCCTACTTTGTCTATTACATACATCACCTATCTTTTTATAATACCTTATATTTTTATGTACAAAAATTACATTGTTTGTGGTGTTTGTGTGAAATGCACATATGCAATACACACAACCACCACCTAAAATCTCTACGATCATTTCGCCCTGAAGCCGAAGCATCATCAGGAGTATAGGCTCCACAACAAAATCGTAATGCATAAAAGAGGTGTTGTAAGGTCGCGGGCAGAGCTTGTTTAATATAATCACTTAATTTGCTTGTCACGCGTGTGATCTAGGAAGGATGATACCGAAGCAAGATGGCCGTTATGTAAGTGTACGTACGATTAAATAACAAGTTCTTAGATTAGGGTAATGAAATGAAATGGCTACTTGAAATGGCCGATAAAGCAGGATGTCGTCAATCCGATCTACCATTATGTGAGATATTATTAAATTGTCACTTTAGAAGGTTTAAAATGGCAAATGCAAAAGGATATCTTGAGTTCAATTAAAATAACCAGAGATTCAATTTACAGTCACTATACAAATCGAATATAATACTTTCATATGCAACGGATTACGTATTATATTAGATTAAATAACGAGTTTTTAGATTTAGATAGTGAAATTCATGCTTTTATTAATAAATGATCATGATAAATCGAAAATTTCATCAATTCGAGTATGGCCAGTACGACAAAACGCCAATTTCATATGTAAGGACCTAATATATAGTTGGAATTGTAAAGTAGGTTGTATTACATTGTGCGGCCATTCTTACAAACTTCACATGAAATATGTTTGTTTAAGACAAACTTCTGCGACGCTTGTGAACTTCAGTGCTCTTCTCGACTTCTGCGCTTCCCGTTTACACTATAAAAGCCGTTAGTGCTAAAAGCATATAATCATTAAAAAAAACTCATTGTAATAAACATAAATTGATGTTTACTTCTAAGAATTGATTATCATATAAGATGGAAATTTTATTGGTCATTAACACAAGCGTTAAGATAAATAGCGTTATGTTTCATCTGTATCGCTTATAAAAAGGGAATAATTTACGCAGGTAACATAATTTAAGTACGACAACGTAAATGTTCAGAAGCGATCGTAATCCAGACGTGCATCGAAGCTAATAAATATTTTTCTGCCTGTAGTTCAGGTCATCAGCTTTTACACGAAATTTGTAATAGATATTACGCTTTAAAACTGACCTTTCGAAAGCGTCGATAATCGTATTTCGCTCATTAGAAATTCAAATGACACCTAGAAAACATAGTGGAGATATAAAATTTAACAACCTCGGCCAATCGAGGTCCTAGCCGGAGGTCTTAGCAGTTATCGTTAAGACCATGCCACCGTTTATTGACTTGGGGACAAGCATTTATTAACTTGGTATAAATATTTAAATGAGGTTACGGTAATTTCAGTATATCCAACATCTAAAGACCTACAAAAGGCCGTGATAGCCGTAGCATAAGTCCATGTGTCTTTAACCAAGTAGTCGTGAATTCAAATCACAGGCAATGAACTTATGTACCCTCATTGATATTCACAATTTATCACGCGTTAATACACTGATTTTTTAACCGAAAAACGTGTCAGTACTCCCGTAAGATTTCTTTCACTTTGACTTTACGGCTTAAGAGACTCAGAAAATCATACAAATATAAGTGACTTCCACTGAACCTAACCATATTCTCACAGCTTTACGGAAATGCCACCATAAGCGCGTATGCGTATCCTTAATTGTAGCGTCTTACAATTTAGGTGCTTAGAGAATGAAAAGGTAAGGTAAAAATAGATAATGATGAACGAGCTTAGATAATAAATTAATGAAAGCAGCACAAAGCATTAAGGCAATTTAGCAGATAGACATCACCCAAGATAAACATATACTTATTAAGAACTAATAAGAATGCAAGAACATAATTTTTATCACAAAAAAAAAACGGTAAAAAATAATAGAGCAAGTATATTTACACGGTATATTATAAACCTCGGAATGCCTCGAAACTACGTTTAAGGTGACGTTAAAAATAAATGAAAACCTCAACATAAGCATAAGGAAAATAGTGTTCATGTAAAATAGATAAACTTAGTTATTAATCAATAGCACTAGAAAGACAGATACAAATTAATAAATAGATAACACGAAATCAAAAAGATAGAGCAATAAATAGGTATTAAATAAAATAAGGTAATAATAAACAGAAAACCATCGGTTGCTTGAGAACGTTCTACGCTCCCACCCTGTGGTCAACAATTTTTCAATGTTTTTTGTCAATGATTTTTTTGTACATTTTATATAGAAAATATTTAAAAATATAATGCAAATTTGTATATAAATAAAATAAAAATAAAAGAGTATAAAGAAACCGTAAAGTTACGAAAGATAAAAGAAAATTGATAATTATAAATAATTATAACATTGAATTCAAACGTCTGTACTTACGTCAGAGGGAGGGTTAAAAAACCGGTAACATGATCAGTTAGAGTGGTTTAACTAACTAGACATAAAAAAAATCGAAAATTATTGAAAACAATTTCTTTAAGTAGTTGTATAAATTGATTTGCATCAAATCGTTTTTGGTACAGAAAACCAAATTACACAGTATGTATGAATGTTTATTGATACGTACTAACGAGAGGCCTTTGCCCTGCAGGTGGAAACTCACCTAGGCCTATTAAAGCGGCTACAAATTATTACTTGCTCCCGGTAAAAGATGCTGGAGATGATCTTAAAAGGTGAAGGGTGAAGGACTTACATAAAACCGAACGGTGTTTACGATAAACCTGTTTGGATGCACTCCATACTAGTATCATGTGTGACACAAACATAAATGAGTGAGGAAATAAAAAATGACCTTTTGCAGGAAATAACTCCTGCATGAAAGGACATATTTGCTTTCCCCACAATTATTGTACCAGAAACCGCATATGAAATAGAAGGTGAAATTACTTAAGACGGTACGTTTAGTTATGTCCATGCACAGTGGGACATAGTGGTAAATACAGATTTTATCATCATATAAGGAAACACTTCATGGGTTTCATCTACATATTCCAGATTCTGAACCGGTTTATGGATTATCATCTTGCTGCCGGCTGATAGAGACGCCAAAATACTGTACCCAATCATATTTATATCCTAACTATCTTTAGCTTTAGCCTTTACTTGCTTCCAGTAATTAGCATTTTATCTAGTTATACCAAAATCCATTAAATTCATCCTTTGCGCGAGATTTATATAAGCTTCCATTGGTCGATCTATTTCATTTCACGTGAGGTGAGAGAAAGTGCCACCAAATGATAAAATAATAACTCCCTATAGTTCCTAGCCTTAATAATCATCAGTGCCAAGTTTCTTCGGCTAATCACTTTCTTCTTATACTGAGCGGTTTAACTTATTACAACCTTAGAAAATTTATATTATGTAATATTATATGGGATAGCCCGGCGGTGAGACTTTGCGACTCTTTCGAAAGGGTCAGGTATGCGTAACACGAGCACGCACAAATGCCTTTTTCTATTCAAACTTACATCATCAAAAACATCGTGAAGAAACATGCGTATCTCTAAAGAATTCTGGGGATATGGTGTAACCTACCAATCCGCATTGAAGCAGCGTCATGGGTTTTAGCTCCAACCCTTCTCTCCAGAACGGAGAACGGACGAGACTTATTTAAGACAGCTTTCGAATAAATGATTTTTATGTCTTTTCTACTTTCCAATAAATGAATGAAAATTAGTAAAGAGATCTTTAATCATCAGAAAATATCCCACAAAGTACCAGGTACCATATTAAAAAAAAGTAAAAAGTAAAGTTAAGTAGCGGCCTGTTACAATCCCACTGCTGGGAATAGGCCTCCTCTCTCCGTTTCTGGAGAGAAGGATTGGAGCTAAGACTTACCACGCTGCTCCAATGCGGATTGGTAAGTTACACATATCCCCAGAATTCTCTAGAGATATGCAGGTTTCCTCACGATGTTTTCCTTCACCGAAAAGCGTGTGATAAATTGCAATTATCAATTAGACACATGAGTTTTAATAGAAAATCTCATTGGTGCCTGCTCGGGTTTGAACTCGTGTTCCCCTCGAAAGAGTCGCACGGTCACACCGCTGGGCTATCACAGCTCCCCATATTAAATGTAACGTTCAAAATTTACTGATACAAGAAATTATGGTTTATCAAACATCAATGAGCAGATTAAACCGGAAGCTATATTTTAGTGTCATAAGTGACAAACATCAACAGCTTGTCGAGAAGTTTAACACAAATAACTACAGTTAACATATAAAAAACGCTTTTGACTGTGGGAGACAGCAATAAAATACTTATGCAGGTTGCTTTGATGTGATTCCTACATTCCACAACATCGTTTAAAATATATTGGATAGAAGTGAATTAATGTGCTGAACTTAGCTATTGTAGGAGGCTTATCAATTTCTACCAAATCCCCAAGTTTCCTCTGATTGAGGGGATTTAAAATTCTAGATGGAAAATTATCCCTTGAGATGATCAATGTATTCCAATAACCTTAGATGAAAACTGTTTATGAAGAGCCAATGGAAAATAGGTCACACTCCGGTAGACGCAAAACAATTTTTTGATACAGAGAGGAGGTATAATAAAAAACTATCATGATCATCATTCTCCTGCCCTTATCACACTCTAAGTGGGGTCGGCACAACACGTTACAAACATGTTGTCACATGATTGGGCTACATATTTTACGACCGGCCGTCTGCCTGACGTCAATTTACCTTAGTCGCCTTTTATGACACGTCGGTGGGAAATGAGGGTGGTCTATTCTACGCAGCCGGATACAACACAGCACTTACCTTAGTCGCTTCGGTAAAAAGGAGAGTGGTCTATTCTATTCTACCGGATACCACACGGCAAAGGTATAATAAAAAATAATAAAAAAAATATTACTAATAATAGGTCTACCTGTGTGCTGAGATAGTTAAGCGCAAAGCAGTCATTAAAATATATATAATTCGCCTAAGGGCTCGACATACTGACAGTACGTTTTATTAATACCATGTGCTTTGACATCTTCATTTCGTGATTTAATTTATAGTTAATGAAGTTTAAAACTCAATGTCAAGTAATATTTACGCTCGAAATAAATCGCTAAACAACCGATAAAATTTAAGGTTTAACTTTTTTTCATCATCTAATAAATATTTAAGACAGGACGGACCTTTTTGAAAAATTAACCTGTACGTACTCATTACTATACTAAACGTGGTCTAAAAAAAGAAGTCTTCATTAAAAGAAGCACAACTTACAAAAACTCTAAAGCGCATTTGAAAAATAAACAGTTATAACAACCAATATCAATCTCAATTTGTTCATAACGAACTGCATTTAAAGATTAAACAATCAATTTTTTTTTCGAACCACACGAGGCCGTGACCGTCATTTAAAGTGCGACTCATTCGTGTCACGAACTGTACGATTTATTTACAACACCGACTTTTAATTAAAACACTGGCACTTGACCGGTTCATTGTATTAAAATAACGAATATAAATAACAAGCAATATAACAGAACTAATTACTTTGCTATAATCCGCACGGGTTAAGTGAATGCATGCAAAGCCAATGTGTATGAAGCAGGCAAAATCTACGCACCTTATACATGCAGGACCAGCCACCACATGCACCCCAAGGCGCAATTCACCAGCAACAACGAACACAAAAGCAGCACACACACCCACCACCACTGTACGATCGCAGTACGATTTTTGTCGTGAAGCCTATCCTCCTGATGATGCTTCGGTTTCGGGGCGAAACGATCGTCGAGATTGTGGTGGTGGGTGTGTGTGCTGCTTTTGTGTTCGTTGTTGCTGGTGAATTGCGCCTTGGGGTGCATGTGGTGGTTGGTCCTGCATGTATAAGGTGCGTAGATTTTGCCTGCTTCATACACATTGGCTTTGCATGCATTCACTTAACCCGTGCGGATTATAGCAAAGTAATTAGTTCTGTTATATTGCTTGTAATATGGAATTCCGCAAAGTAACGCCTGCTTCTATAAATCGAATATAAATAAATAATTTTATACCTATTGCTGTCATGCAAAATTAATATAGAAAGATAAGATTTGTGCATAAATTAACATAGTCATATCAATACAACGAATAAAGTGTCGAAAAATCTCTAAAAACGACATAAAACTATAAAAATAAATTGTAGCGACATTGAAAGTGAATGTAGGCGCACCTGTAACTCCGTGACCGGTCGCCGCTCTGCTCTTTAACGTTAGGTCACTGTGACGCTGAGATGCCGTTACAATTTCGAACATCGATTAACTGGAAAGAATGTGACAGATGCCCACGATTCCAAAATTTCGGAACGTTTCTTGAACTGTCAAATTGACAAGTGACATTTTTTACACAGATAAATTTAAAATTCTAACGTACAGAACAATGAGCGTGGAAAAACGTTGGCAACAAACAGTACGTACGCAAAAAAAAGCATTCCTACTGAAATGTATACCGTTGTGCCGACATGATTGAGTAATAATACATGAATTATTTACAATGTGGTAATTTCGGTCGGCCTTTTTAGGCGTTTCGCGGCGGGCTTCGTTCGTTTGAAAGACGTACTCTTACGACTCTACATTCACTCGAGTTACATACAATAATAAAAGTTGATTATATATTCTGGTCCCATTTTATAACTTCGATATGATATTATGGATCGATTAAATTAAAATTGTAGCAAGTAATAAATCAAATTTCTAACCGACCAACCGAACTATTATTAGTAAACTGAATAAAAATAATAGAAATTTGACCGAAACTATTAACACAAATTGCTGTGATAAATTATGCCAAGAATTACGAATTGCAAAATCTGACAGTGTCGACAATTTCCTTGTTATCGGTCCAAAATGGTACAGACTTTCAAGTTAACGCAATAATACCTCCATTCAAACTATCTCAATTTGATTTTTAATATATACATTACTCAATTATACGAAAAACCAAACATGGTATATTGGCTCATTCTTAAGTTTTATGCGCATATATATTTAGCAATAAATTATTATGCTTGTCAAGTTGTCTAAATAAAAAAACCTCAATAACACCTTACGGTCTGATTTATAGAAGCAGGCGTCACTTTGCGGAATTTCATATTACAGGCACTATAACAAAACTACTTCGCTATAATCCGGACGGGTTAAGCGAATGCATGCAAAGCTAATGTGTATGAAGCAGGCAAAATCTACGAACCTTATACATGCAGGCCAAGCTACCACACGCACCCCAAGGCTCCCCCACCAGCAACAAAGTACACAAGCAGCACACACACCCACCAACACAACAATCTCAACGATCGTTTCTCTCCGAAACCGAAGCATCATCAGGAGGATAGGCTCCACGACAAAATCGCAAAGCCTTACGGTCTCTAAAATACTGTGAAAAGAATCGATTCATCATTCATTCATCATACACGTTTTTCTTCTTCAACATATCGCACACTTAGCATTAGAGTGACTTAATTCAAAAAAGTTGTTTTGTGGTAAATAAAGCTTAACCTACAAAACTCGTGAGTAGATAACTTGGAACGGCAAGAAAACTTAAAAAAAATTAAAATTACCTTTTGAATGGTTTGTAACGTGATGGCATTAAAATAAGGTTTACAATACATCTGACTTAATTAAGTTTAATTTTGAATTTCGGCAGTTTAATACTAAGCCGTAGGAAATTCAACTTTCACGATTCATATTTTAAGTAGTAAAAAAGTAAAGTAAAGGCCTGTTACTATACCCACTGCTGGGCTAAGGCCTCCTCTCTCCGTTTTTGGAGAGAAGGGTTGGAGCTAAGACCTACCACGCTGCTCCAATGCGGATTGGTAGGTTACACATATCCCTAGAATTCTCTAGAGATATGCAGGTTTCTTCACGATGTTTTCCTTCACCGAAAAGCGTGTGATAAATTGCAATTATCAATTAGACCCATAAGTTTTAATTGAAAAACTCACTGGTGCCTGGTTTGAACCCATGATCGTCTCTACAGAGCCGCACGCTGTTACCGCTAGGCTATCACAGTTTTTGATTCATACTTATTATTACATAAATACGTCACATCGCGACAATATCGTTTAAAATAATAAGTCATAGGAAGTATGTTTTAGACTATCGCTTATTTTAAGGTGTATCAACAACGAGTCCACACGTTACTGAAACAGTTTGTGGTGTCAAATATTTTAAGATCATCTTTTGCCTTGCTTGCGGTTCGTTTGATGCCATAGGATAAGTGTTGCAACGCCTCTTCCTTGTTTTAGTTGTAAAATTGTCATCATAACTATAAAACAGGAAATAATTGAGTTGCCATAAACCGATGTCGTTTCTAGGAAGATTGATGAGATATTTGTAATAGGAACTTGCACATTATTCTGTTATAGGTCACACCTTTCTTTTGCTATAAAGAGCTTCCGGTGATTAATAGCGATGCACAGATTAATAAAGGTAAAAACAGATACGGTTTGATGGTTTACTGATATGTCTATATTAATACTATAGTTTAGATATTGTATTTCTGCTGTTTGTTTGCCCTACCTTCAAATAAAGATGCAAGCAACGGATCAATGAATTTATTTATTTTTATTATATACTAAAGTCCACACAGGCAAATTAGCGGGCAACAATAAATAAATAGTACACTTTAAAATAAAAAAGCTGTGATAGCCTAGCGGTGAGACCGTGCGACTCTCTAGAGACGACATGGGTTCAAAACCCGGGCAGGCACCAATGAGTTTTTCTATTAAAACTTATGTGTCTAATTAATAATTGCAATTTATCACACGCTTTTCGGCGAAGGAAAACATCGTGAGGAAATCTGCATATCGCTAGAGAATTCTAGCGATATGTGTAACCTACTAATCCGCATTGGAGCAGCGTGGTAGGTCTTAGCTCCAATCCTTCTCTCCGAAAACGGAGAGAGGAGGCCTTAGCCCAGCAGTGGGCGTAGTAACAGGCTGTTACTTTTACACTTTAAAACATTATAATAAATTACCAAATTAATTGTTAGAACGAGTTAGAGAGTTTAATTCAAAACAGCTCCTTCAAAACTCGTTAATGTTAAATAAACCCATAACTTGGAAGAGCAAGAAAACACTAGCTTTTTTAATAGTAGCGTGATGTCATATATGAGATTGAAATGAGGATTACAATGTATTTAACTCAATTACGCCTAATTTTGAAGAAGGCCATTTTAATACTAAGTGTGCGATATAATAATCACGTTTACGTCAAACCTCTATATATCTCATATTTGTTTATGCCATATCATTCCCTCTCGGTTCATACATATTTTTTGTATTTGAATTACATTAATCATCCAAAAATGGAACAATGAATTAAAATGATTACAGTTCCAATGAAGAATGCCAACTAGAACGTAAACAAGGAGTCACGTTTTGAAACCTGACTTTTTTTTTCATTTCCACTGCGCACGATCCGACGATTAGTACTTTACGGTTTAACAGCGATACCAATCAGAGCCCAAGTTTACACAATACTGAATGCGTAATGAATTCACACGATTTATGTTACGAGTTTATATTCAGCTCGCTAAGAAAAACCACAGATAAATAAGTATAGCAAATGTAATTACTACAAAGGTTTTGTATCGTAGAATAAAAACTACAACTACTCGATACCTGTAACGATTATCTGGCTATTTTGATGCAAATTACCAGTTTACAAATATCTCAGAAAATATGCAGGTATGAGCTGAGTTTTACACGATGTTTTTCTTGTGTTTATTGCGCAAATATTAACCTGAATATGAGTTTGATTTTTCCAAAATAACTAATCGCTGCTTCAGTTTCAGCTTATTATTAAGTTGTTATTATATTCTTCTATTATAAATTTATAATTGACAAAAATGATTTATTGCAAGCGATGGAGGTTTACGAAGGAGTGGTAAAAGGCAAAGACAAAATTGGGAAGTGTTGATAAAACTGTTTATTTGTTTTGATCAAAATAGCAATATTATCGACACAGTTTTAACTTTGCCATCTGGACTGTGGTTCTGATTATGACTTTATGTAAAATTCCCAAAAAAAAAACCGAAATAGAGACAACTAAACTAAACAGAATTTGTGTAACGCATTGCCCATTTTGGTAAAAGTCACCTCGTAAGAGACTTTCTAAGTATTTATCAAACGATCTTCAAATATACCAGTCCAGAACAAGAAAGTCTAAAGAATTTGAAACTTGAATACGGAGATTCAAGATTCGTATTTCACATGTTTTATGCATACGTAGTGAAGGATGTTCTATGAGTAACTTCATTTGTATAACCAGCTTAGTTTATAAAATAACCGTTATTTGTAGATTTAACTGACAAGATGACATAAGCTCGCCCCCGTGCGGATTATTTACCGGCGCCGTGCGCGCGCATTCTCAATGTCACATCGCTGTAATCACTAGATCTTCACTTTATATTATGTTGTAGCTATATTGACCGCGACTTTGTGTGGACTTTAATATAGCAATTAAAAGGGAATGGACAGTGCTGCCACTTAATGTTTTATTAGTTTAATATTCGTTTCCGAACGAATCGCAGAGGCGGGAAACGTATTTGACAGATGACATTTTCGGCGTGGTAAAAGTTATTAGATTACAGTAGAAGAGTCATCGTAAATTCTGCTTTGTCCAAGATGGAGAACACCTCAATCTTGCGTGACATTGGTAAAGTAATCTGTGCTAACATAGAACTCTTATAAGTCATTAATGGAAGATTGAATTGAATTGTAGAAGAGCCATAGACAATAGCCATAGCCATATATTTATAGGTCTGCGCCTATAAATCAGTGTCATAACAAATAATAAGGAAAGGAAAACTGAATCTCATATACATGTCTCTGTCTAATCACACATAAAAAAGAGAGACGGATAATAAATCTCATTTGCTTTCTCTTAAGTATCGATGGGCACATTTAAGGCTGGCACCAGACTCTAATATGAGTCGCGTCCAGAATATAGCCGTTTATATATCTCATAAGCTAATACAATTTTCTTGAAGGAAAAATAGGGAATTATTCGTCCTGTTAACATGTACAACCGACTAAAATTCATTAATATAGCTGCAATGTTTGTTTTATTTTAATGGCATATTTTATCCCGGTATATGAGCTTTAAATATGCTAAATTACATTAAAATTGGGCCAGCGGATTAGCTGTAAAGGCGCAAAAGGCATATGAGCAGACTTTTGCATTTACTATCCGCGATTTCGAGCTTTATTAGAACAGAACGTCGGATCGGGAAATATAAATCGTTGCAGAACAAGAACCTTTTAAAAACCGGAAGTTGGTAATTAAAAAAATATATTTATGCAATTACATTAAACGGTCAATTGAATAATTGTAGCGTTTTTCAATAATCACCAGTTCAGGAACTCCGTATTAGGCGGGGAAGCAAAAACCTTCACCTCGCACCGTTTCCGCGAACGTTCGCTTATACGGCTTGCTGATGTCTATGAGATGGTATTGAGATAATCCAGACTACCTGAATGCCTGAATACATTACAGGGCGTCGTCTTAACTGATGAACGTCTGCACAGGTCTTACAAGGAATTTCCAAGCGAAATGGTCGTACACCGCGTGACTCTTGAGAGTCTCTGCATATACGTCATTACATACATTCATACATTCTCCTGTCCTTATCCCACTCTAAGTGGGGTCGGCACAACATGTTACAACATGTTGTCACATGATTTGGCTACGTATTTTACGACCGGCTGCTCTGCCTGACGTCAACATACCTTAGTCGCCTTTTACGACACCTCGGTAAGAAATGAGGGTGGTCTATTCTATGCAGCCGGATACCACACGGCACATACATTAGTCGCCTCTTACGACACCTCGGTAAGAAAGGAGGGTGGTCTATTCTATGCAGCCGGATACCACACGGCACATACCTTAGTCGCCTCTTACGACACCTCGATAAGAAAGGAGGGTGGTCTTTTCTATTCTGCCGGTTATCATACGTCATATACGTCATTATGCCAGTATAATGGCGTATATGCAGGAACCTATGGAGTGTAAAAATATATAAACTTCAATTGCACTAAATTTAATCAATATCTCTACAGTGGAATAGCTAACTAAGTCAAAGTGTAACAGAGAGACAGTTTCACATTTATAATATCACATGTGCATAGTTTGACGAACCGATGGACAATGGGAGTTTAAGTTTCAGAATGGCGAACAAAAAAACATAGTCGTGTAAACACTAGTTATGCCCGTAAAAGTCTATTGAGTCTAGAAGTGAAGAATATTTTATTAATTTTAATTGCTATATTGATAACCCACGGGCAAAATCTTAACAATTGAATTCGATTCCAATCGAGAGACACCATAAACAATTTGTTGGTTCCTCGATTCGTGCTGTATATATATAATATATATTTAAATAGGTTTTTAAATATATATTTACCATTTAAATACCATATAATACAAGTATTAAGTTACTTGCGGACGGACAACTGTGTGTCTTAATAATCCTACTAATATTATAAATGCGCATTATAACTATTGGACGGATTTAGATGAAACTTTACAGTTATATAGGTTATACATTGGAATAACATATAGGCTACAATTTGTAATGATCTTATGTCATACAACGATACATGTCAATAAAGTTGGAAAAAATCTGGCCTCTGAGAGCAATCTCGACGTACGCTACCTAAACCATTAGAGTAACACAAAGATGATGTACCGTAGTATTGTTTGTCTTTAATAGTTCTAAATAAAAGTCCGCGACAGCATATATCTATCTTTTATGTGGAAGCCACTATGACCAAAATTGTGAATCATAAAATTAATTAAATTAGATACTGTGGCAGACCAAATTCCTCGCGAGCGAAGCAGCGGGCAAAAACTAGTTGTTCTAGATATTTAAATGAATTTTGAATAATTTAATGTAAAAGGAATCGGGGAAAAACACAAAGAATAAAATCAAATTCACGTTATTTGCAATTTGTGTGGTAGCCAACAGTCATATGATATTGAAACCCTAAAAATTCAAAAAGAAAACCACTATCAACATCTCACAGATTTACGACAGTTAATATGGACCCGATAATGAAACGTACAAAAAGTAAGACTTCCGAATACATAAGCGAAACCATCAATTTGACGGACGATAAAATTCAATGAAATGTGATTAAGCTCTGTATAAAACAATATTAACGGCGAAGAGAAATCGCAATAAAGTAGCCGAGCGACCGTTCGGTATTGTTAAATAGCAAATGAGACGTTTATAGCAGTAAAAAGTATATTAAAATAACCAATAATGTTCGTTAGAAAGCTAATAAAACTATATTAAACAATAAAGTGGATCGGTTTTATGTCTATAATGAAATACCGCTGTCAATTATAGATTGAAATTAAATAAACAGTTCAATGCATACATAAAGGTAAACGTTACGATATATTAACGGTAAAAGATTTAGATTAAAATTGCATTTATCCACAATGCAATGATGAAAAGTAAAAGTATATTGACAGATGAAGAGAATCAATGTAAAGTTTGAATTCAATAGTTTCTGAATGACCAACTCCAAAAACTAATGAAGAATATTATATAAATCTTAATACTAACAAGTTATTAGCCGGTGATTTTTAATCATACAAAAAATTATATAAACATGTTAGAATGACATTGAATGTATCCCTAAACACAATAGCAACAGTTTATTAATTATACTACGCGGCAATAAGTAATGCACATCGAGGCTCAGAGAGAGAAATCGGCTAGATTCTGCTTCATAGAGCATTGTCTCTTTCGCACAGACTGACGAACCCGTGTGTGACAGTGACAGCGCTCTACGAAACCGAACTGGCTGGCTGTTTCGTTGTAAACACTGATGTGCATTATTTATTGCCGGGTGCTATACATGCAGGAACAGCAATTATCCAAAAAAAAATGTGTTTTGTGACCAAAACTATTTATAAAGTGTCCAGAGTGTCCAGACTTGGGTCCCGAAGCCGTAAAGTAACTGGTTGACCCTTTTCTCGGTGTGCATTGCGCATGCATATATTTTCTTTTTACTTTATCGCGGATTATAGCAAAATATTTTGATTATTACTTTTGTGATTTGTATTTATTTAGGTAAAGGTTTTTTTTTATTTACTTGAAAACGAATGGCTTCCTATAACACGATAAAAATTCATTCAGTTCTGTTTTGATATACATAGTATCAAATCTGTAGCTGCAGTTAATACGTAAGTCAGAAATAGCAGACTAGATATTTAAGAAAACTCACAACGGATAATCAATCATTATTCATATATAGATTTTGTTTAGACAACGTAATGCATCCTGTATGATTCATCAACGTCGAGTTAGGACCGGTAATGACGAATGAATTTTGGCTACAGCTTTCATATTGGAAGAATTCGGCAATTCAAATGTTTCGTTACAGTATAGCAGGCCTACCACGAACTCTTATTGCGACTCAATTGAAGACGTAAACTAAATTGTTTTGCTTTTTCATACCATGACGTCTTAAAGACGTGCACTTTAAGTCGTTGCCGAATGAGCGTTTGGAATGCGTCATAAAAACATTTAAGTAAAAGAGACAGAGTTATCTATAGTTCATATAACGTTATCCTTTTCAAACATCACGACCCCAATGCTATCCACACTTCATGGTACGAAAAGGAAGCGGTTGAGTTTAGGTACTGACTTGGGATTGAATCGTTTCCTAAAAGTTCATGGCAGGCCTACAGGTATACCGTTTTGATCTTTTTCTAACAAACGTGAAAGCATTTTTTATGTTACCAATAACTTTTAAACTTTAATAATATTTGAAATGACTATTATTTTAACTTACTTAAGTAATCTATCGGAATCTTTGTATATTTACGGAAATATGGAAGGTACCAGCTTACCTTCCATTATCATCATCCACCTGGCCTTATCCCACTCTAAGTAGGGTTGGCACAACATGTTACAAACATGTTGTCACATGAGTTAGCTACGTATCTTACGACCGGATCCTGACGTCATCTTACCTTAGTCGTATTTTACAACCCCTCGGTAAGAAAGAGGGTAGTCTATTCTACTCAACCGGATACCACACGGTGGGTAAACTTACCTTAGTCGCCTTTTACGACACCTCAGTAAGAAATAAGGGTGATCTATTCTACTCAGCCGGATACCACACGGCGTACTAATGTACCCTCCATATATTGCCATAATATACCAATATAAACTTATCTATTAAAAAAGTCATAAACAGAACAAATCACATTTCTAAATCAAAATTTCTATTTTAAATATTCATAAAACAATGATGAACAATTGTCAAAGTAGGAAACAAAACTAACTATCTAGGTATCTAATAAAAAATGATATTTTAAGCCTACCGTCGATGATTGTTGCGATTTAAAAATATCAATCCCAGTATTGGCTCCAGACCTCTTGACAACTTTCACTTACCTGAAACAGAGAAATAACAGAAAATTAACAAAACTTAGTATAAATTAATGTATACTTATGAAAGCTTTGGTTGAAATAACTAACTTTTTTCAATAATCTTTGGATATAACGTTCACAAGTAAGAATCGGTTAACTGATACAATATGGGAATAAAATTGTCTTATACACGTACATTCTAACAAAACGTTCCTTTTTATTATATTATTCAATAAAACTTAAGAAATTTTTATTAAAAAGATTTTGTATTATCTAATCTAACGTCCGTTCTTAGTTATATCAGTTAACTTTCTATTTCACTTGTGTTAGAAAATTCTTCGTATTAAACCACTCTTAAGATATTTTTATTTATTACACAATATAGATAACTTTAAACAATAACAATTACAGTATTTATTTCTATTACAACTACTAGATCTAGCTTCTTAACTTTCACAAATTTTTTTTTTTTCGTTTGACATTACGCCATATTGTTTTTATTTTTCCACTATCTTACTAGTCAATACAACATTTTATAAAAAATATATAAATTATTACAAGTAGAAAATAGTAATATACAATTAAAAAAAACTCTTCATAAATATATCAGCAGTAATTTATATAAAATCTCATTTAATATTAATTAAATTTATATCACGACAGAAACCTTCAATATCTCTTTTTCGTAAATTCTTAATTGAAAATATTATTAGCAATTACTATTACATACTCTAATACGTGATAGCTAAAATGAAAGTATTCTTTCTTCTCTTTTTTACACGCTTAATATATTCTTTTTTGTATGTATTATGTAAGCGACTCCTAAAACTCAATTTTAATTCACCTTGCGCGAAAGATTTAATTCATTGTTTGCAGACATATCAAGGAAAAAAAAACAAATAACAATTAATCACACTAAAAGTAGAAATAACACGTTTTCAAACTAAAAAGTGAAAAATAACAAAAAATACTAGTATTATTTTGAAAAATGAGTGGGTACTTTGGCCATTTTTTCGTATATATTCGGCGCACGGTATATTTCGCACGCTTAATATTAAAGTGACCTAATTTAAAATTAGGCTTAATTGAGTTACATTGTACTAATAACTTCATGCCATGTATGACATCACCCTACGAAACGTTAAAAAAACTTGGGTTTTTTGCTATTCCAAGTTATGGCTCTCTTTAACACACACGAGTATTGTAGGCGGTGCGTTAAAATTTATTGCAATTTGCCACCATACAACTTTTTTAATTAGGTCATTTTAATACGAAGCGTGCGATGTGCTAGTATTTTTCGGTTTTTACTTCGAAAGTAAAGCTGAGTACGTATTATGTGTGAGCTGTGATAGCGGTGAGACCATGCGACTCTTTCGAGGTCACAAGTTCAAATACCGGGCATGCAATCACCTTATCAGATAACTTTTGGCGTAAACAATTAGAAGGATGTACCTACAACGAGCTGTGATAGCCCAGCGGTAAGACCGTGCGACCCTTACAAGGTGGTCACGAGTTCAAACCCCGAGCAGGCACCAATGAGTGTTTCTGATAAAACTTGACTTATCGATAACTGCAATTTATCATACGCTTTTCGGTAAAGGAACACATCGTGAGGTAACCTGCATATCTCTAGAGAATTCTGGGGATATGTGTTACGTACCAATCCGCATTGGTGCAGCGTGGTAGGTGTTTTCTACAACCCTTCTCTCCAGAAACGGATGGATGATGAACAGATCACGAACATGGATTTAACACGAATATCAGATATCTCGTCGCGATTGTCTCGATGTTTGTTGGTGTTGACAATTTTATGTTTTATAAACACTATTTAATATGAATTTACAATAGTAATACTAGAAAACGATGGTTGGACGGCAACTTGGGGCCCACGCCCTACAGGGGGGCAATTCGAAAATGGACTCAACACTATTCTCATTCTATAAATCATATAAGTATATTCTATAAATCATATTGTCGAGCTGTGATAGCCTAGCGGTGAGACCGTGCGACTCTTTCGAGAGGAACACGAGTTCAAACCCGGGCAGGCACCAATGAGTTTTTCTATTAAAACTCATGTGCCTAATTGACAATTGCAATTTATCACACGCTTTCCGGTGAAGGAAAACATCGTGAGGAAACCTGCATATCTCTAGAGAATCTAGGGATATGTGTAACCTACCAATCCGCATTGGAGCAGCGTGGTAGGTCTTAGCTCCAATCCTTCTCTCCAAAAAAAAAAAAAACGGAGAGAGGAGGCCTTAGCCCAGCAGTGGGCATAGTAACAGGCTGTTACTTTACTTTACTTTTACTTTAAATCATATAAATCATGACTCAACACGAGTTTAACTCTTATGTTGTCGTTTGCAATACTAGATTCCGTGCCAAATTACGAAAAAAAAAATTGTTAAATAATTATGGTATATAATCATAATATATAAAAATGAATGTTTATCTGTATCTCGTTTATAGACTCTGAAACGACTAGACCGATTTAAATGTAATTTTCATACAATCTTTGTAATGACCCAGCGGATGATCTTGTAAAGTTTGATGGGAATCGAAGTATTCTTTTTTAATTATTGAATTTTGTTTCGAGGGGAATTCGAGTGGCCCACAGCAATGTGTGGCCGGACAGCTAGTTATCATAATATATAAAATTAATGTTAAAAAATATCCTATCTAGATTTATATAATAATGAATAATAATAGTATTATGCTAAATTTTGAGAGAATTTTTAGAATGAACGTTACGGTGAATGGGATAATGAGCTAGTTAGGTATAAATTCAATTTAACATATTATATATGTTACTGTAGTGAACAATCCCATTATTAAACATTAAAAGTTATGAATGTTACACAGGGGGGGCATAAGAATTTATGGAAAGGCTAAGGTGGGGCATGCCACAAGAAAGCTTGGGAGCCACTGGTCTAACGTTACTTCAATAAAGATGGACGCCCATACGTGTAATGACCTTGTGACTGTTTTCTTTCTAATAATCAATTAACCTGTTTGATAATTTCAACACTGACGTCGAAGCCTATTCTATATCGCCCAAGAAATTTATTAGCGCAGATGGCGTTTAACATAGCAATAGAGTGCACGTGGGCGCCAGGGTCACACGTATACAATACTTGACAAACAATCGACGAATGACAAATTAATAACGTCAGAAGGTATACCAGTTCATTATGGACTGTCTTACAATTAGCCTACATAATCATTGTAAATAGGAAGATATGTTGCTCTGAGTCATCTATTATAATCAGAATTTTTTAATAACTATTCTATATGTTCTGCAAATACATAGATCTTTTATTTAAAATAAGAATTCAATATGTATTATCTTATACCTTTAAGGTGTATATATAATCTGAATTTGGAAACGACTTCAACATTTTCACGAAGTTTAACATGCTGGCGTTCTGTAAATTGATCCAGCCAGTACATTAGTAGAATACAAAGGTAAATTTTGTTACCATCTACAAGTTCATAATAGTTCAGTCGGAAAATAAGGCGGTCCCGAAACCAGAACACTCTGTTTAAGTACGACTGCTTTTCCTTTTTGGTTGGTAGGTACATTTCTTGTGGAAGATTTAGGTCAATATTATATTATTGAATTCAAATACAAAATATTCTTAATTCAAGTAAACTTGTAAGGAAGTTTAAAAGCATTTAAATAGTCAACTTCTGGTTCGGAACGCTGTTGCTAACGAGAAGAGCCAGCAAGAAACTCGGCGGTTGCTCTTTTCAATATATAATTTTTATAACTAGTTACACTTAGTCATTACTGTCTTATATAGGGTAGAAGTGTAGATATATTACCCGGCATTAAGTAATGCACATCGATGTTTGGAACGAAACAGCCAGCCAGTTTGGTTTAGTAGAGCGCTGTCACTGTCACACGGGTTCGTCAGTCTGTGCGACAGAGACAATCCTCTATGAAGCAGAATCGGGCCGATTTCTCTCTCTCTAAGCCTCGATGTGCATTATTTATTGCCGGGTACTATACATTACTAAACTTTTAATTATAGGTGAAAAAAAATTCTAGAACATGTGATCTCATAATTAGTAAGTACATCGTTTTAATTGTTTACGCAGAAAGTTATCTGATAAGGTGATTATTGGAAACACATAGATACCAATGGCAGGTTTATCTGATAATAAATGAATAATGTTCTCTGTTATTTTGTTACAAATACCTACATTACCAACAAACGTGTAGAATAAATTAAATGTTTCCAACCATGAACTACATTATTTTTACAGATTAAATTATTGCTGGTCGGTCAAAAAGGAAACGTTGCACACAGCGTTGCTTGCGTAAGACAAAAATCACACTTGTGTAACTGTAAATGTTACTTTTTCTAGAGTAATTCCTAGGAATTTATCTATGTACGTAACCTCTAACTGTATGTTTTGCGAAATACATTCTGCTGAGTTATTCCTTTTTAGTATTATTGTTTAGGATGAACTGTCTAATGCACAGATTTAAAATATACGGAATTGTAATTTTCGCGTCTGATCTTTTTCAACTTTATATATTTTTTTTAAATAAGTGCCGTGTCGTATCCGACTACATAGAATAGACCACCCTCATTTCTTACCGAGGTGTCGTAAAAGGCAACTAAGGTAAGTTGACGTCAGGCAGGCGGCCGGTCGTAAAATACGTAGCCAAATCATGTGACAACATGTTTGTAACATGTTGTGCCGAACCCGCTTAGAGTGAGATAAGAGCAGAAGAATGATAATTTTTTAAAATATATATGGGACAATTAGACGACTGTCTGTCTCCAAAGTAAATTAATACTTTTGTAATGGGTAACAGAACATTGGTCTTATATTCTTATGTATAAAATTCTCGTGTCACAGTTAGTTTACCATATGTCTCCGAAACGGCTTGACCGATTTTAATGAAATTTTATATGCATTTTCAGTAGGTCTGAGAATCGGCTACTATCTATTTTTTATACCTCTAAGTAATAAGGGTTGTCGACCCTTAACATTTTTTTAGCACAATTTGTTTTATCTTTTTATAATATACACTACCAATTTCCTAGAAATAATTTATATGGCAAAACAACTTTTGACCGGTTCACTCATACATATATACATAAACAAAAAACATATAATACATAAGCACACTCAGACTCGAAGAACCAAAAAAAATTTATCTATAATGTTCATCTTCGGTAGGAATTGTACCCGCTACCCAAGGATCTGAAGTCAGGGTCACTGTTAACTGCGCTAACGGACCAGTCATTATCATTCTGATTAAGATCTGATAAGCTAACATTCTTAGCATCGCAACGCTTGCAATACTTTCTAGCTGCACGATCAGCGTTAGTCAAGTTTAGCTGAACGCATTGCGAAGCGTATACATTATTAGAACATGCCATAAATTTTGAGTCGTCCAAAACCATAGGGTGCAAGGTCGCGAATCGTGTGTACCTCTGATAGCTGCATGGCAAATTTATGGTGGTGGTAAATATAATAGCTCCGTTTACGCACACAGCAGCGATTATGATGGATTGGCTGCAATCCGCGTGGGCTAGGCGTCCGGTGGGTATGCTAATTCTTCGCACGCTCCACCAGGGAGGTTACATTAGTACAAGCTCGGAACATTTGATTGTTCGTAATCGTGCGACACGCAAACACGGTTGCGCAATCACGCACTAGAATTTTCCTCCTTTTCTTGCTTACGTCGGTTTTAAATTGTGCGTCTCTGTCACATATTAATTGATAAATTTACGCACAGTTTGCCATATCGACACGTCTGCTAAAATATACTATGGCATTCATTATACATATAATATAAAAACAGCTGCACTCCTAGATTTTACTAGCACTGCAAAAATTATGTAAAAAGTAATCGCTAATCGGTTTGTCGCTGCAAACGAAAATAAGACTTTTTGAGCTTTTCGACTGTAATAATAAAATTATATTGTTATAATCCGCGATAAATCGGTGATTTGCGCTGATTAAAGCAAAATAATTTTATTATTACTTTTGTTTTAGTCTAAATCAATTAAATGCCTCAATCGCCAAAATGATACAAATAAACACATTTTTTACGATTATATAGTGTAATAAATTGTGATACCCTAGCGGTGAGACCGTGCGAATCTCTAGAGACGATCATGAGGTCAAACCCCGGACAGGCACCAATGAATTTTTCTATTAAAACTTATGTGCCTAATTGATAATTTCAATTTATCACACGCTTTTCTGTGAAGGGAAACATCGTGACGAAACCTGCATATCTCTAGAGAATTCTGGGATATGTGTAACCTACCGATATGTATCGGTGTAGCGTAACAGGTCTAAGCTCCAATCCTTCTCTCAAAAACGGGGAGAGATGAGGCCTTTGCCCAGCAGTGGGATTGTAACAGGCTGTTACTTTACTATTGTACTATTATAGTAGGATGGAAAGCGTTCAGTATTCCTGTGCTCAGGAGGCCTACCTTGAAGACGTAAACTAAATTGTTTTGTTTTTTCATACCATGACGTCTTAAAGACGCACACTTTAAGTCGTTGCCGAATGAGCGTTCGGAACGGGTCCTAAAACATGTGAATAAAAGAGACAGAGTTATCTATACTTCATATAAGATTATCCTTTTCAAACATTACGACCCCAATGCAATCCACACTTCATGGTACGAAAAGACAGCGGTTCGGTTTAGGTACTGACTTTGAATTTAATTGTTATCTAAAAATTCATGGTAGGCCTACAGGTATATCGTTTTGATCTTTCTCTATGAAACGTGATAGTGAATCATGAGATTCATCCATGAGCGAACCAGCTTTACTACTTTCGGTACCTACAGATGGCAGTACCGATGAAAGATTTCATCATAATAAGTATTTCACCTAGTGTAAACCTGGTTTTATTATTCTCTTAATATTGGACGCTAACTATCCATATAAACATAAAGTTGAATGATAAACAATCATTGTTCTGTCTTCATCAAATCTTTGCCCTGGCCGATCTAAATAAATATTCCGTACATGTCAATAAAGAATTTAATTGTGATTCTTCGAACAATCGATGTTTGTATTACGCTCGTCTGTTTATTGACATTGGATACTTTGTATACGAGATGTCATTCGTAAACATCCGACGGTATGTGCTCGGAGTCGAAACAATGAAGCAACGTGTTGATAGATTCACCTGGAAATCCACGAAACAATAGCATTGACAGTGGTGTCGAAATACGAGGCAGGCGCGGGCGCATCCATTTAGCTCAAGAGACGATCTACAAAAACCTATATGGTCGGAACATAGATTTTATCAAATAACAAGAATTAGGCGTTACTTTGCGGAGATCCATAATACAAATGTAATAATAAAAATATTTTGCTATAATACGCCATTAAGTAAATAGGAAATGTATACAATGCTAAATGTAGATAATTTATGGAATTAGGCGTTACTTTGCGGACATCCATAATACAAAAGTAATAATAAAATTATTTTGCTATAATCTGCGAATTTATCGCAATTTACATTACAAATTTTTCGCCGATTAAAGCAAAATATTCGCTTTATTACTTTTCTATCTATTTATCTTTTTTTACATGCTGCGCACTTAAAAATTGCAATGATTTTTAAAATTTAACATAAAACTAAATAAATTTTATTAAAGTTTTATACATACAATCTTGCCTCAATGATCCGAAATATGATTAAAAACGCGATATTTTTTTTAGCAAGATTCGTTAATGTAAAGAATAGAATCCCTTCTTATTGTTATGCACGATTATAGATAGAGAGTATAGACAAATATTAACACAACATATCACATAAATATATATATAGATATTATTTATTTATTAATTAAGGACCATAACAGCGTAGTCAGAAACATCGACCGTCTCCTGTACTATTAGTTGAACACAATGGTTCCCGTGATGTTGCGATGAACAATCAGTACTGACATTTCGCAATGACAAATAAAGCGAGATACTTATTGCGACAAATGAGTCTACAAGTCGAAAAATGATTCCTCTCCCAATTAGGATCTTATATTGCTCAAAGAAACCACGGGTCATGGACAAGTATAACCGTATAGTCACGTGATTTAGCGTTTCTATCTATTGAAGTTACTGAATTGTTAGAAAAAATATTCACTTATATAATAAGAATAGTGATAGATACGACAGACGCACTAGAAACCGAGATAAACTAACGACGCCAAGGTTGCGCCTCCAAAAGGTCCGAAAATCAGTTGTCGGTCTCAGTACATATTTTTATAATAAAATTCCTAAACATTATCTAGACTTGCCTTTACATAAGTTTAGAAGTGATAAAGAAACGATGCTGCTACATAAAGCTTACTGTACAATTGAAGAATATTTAAGTGATAGTAGCATATCTTAACTGCAGTCAGCTACGCGCCAAGCTGCAACGATTAGTTTGTAACCATCAATCAAATTGTTAAAAAAACATTTTTTTTTAAATGGCTGTCGAGTTTCTTGCTGGTTCATCTCGGTAGGAGCAAACTGCCGAATCAGTGGTAGCTTCAAACATTTGACGATTCAAAAGTACTGTAGACAGTCTACTTGAATAAAGAATATTTTGAGTTTGAGTTTGAACCCAAATCAAAAAAAAAATCCAAAAAAAAAAGAGAAAGCAAATAGTCTAAATATCTCGATTACAATTATTATTATTATTTTATGAGTAATTACATAAATATAAGTATAGGTTTCTTATCTCTCCTTCCTCATATTATTTGTTAGAGTTGGACACTGACACTGCGCCTTATAGCTTCTCTAGTCTATGTTTAATAACACTAGGACTGAACCATTAAGCATAGTTTCTACATTTGTTTATGCTTTGGATAAAATGGTTCTTCCTTATTTTTCTGTTTGTATTTAATGAGTATGTATATAAATAAAATAAATAACTCAAACCCACGACGTTTCAATTAGTTCAATGTCACAATTTTATTACAGACGATAAATAATATCGTGATGTTAATAAAAATATTATATGGGTGTCGTTTGCTCCTTCACCCAAGATAAGAAACTTTTTAATCTGTATAAGCATAAAATAAGCAATAGTTACAAAGTATGATGACAACTGACAACTTTATATACCGACCACTGCTACTGCATTAGCATTTTACTTACCGAGTTTTTCTTGTGATAATCATTTTATGACAATGAATAATTTATTAATTTACTTTATTTGGAATAAAATACTAAGTAAACAAAAACTGAAACTTAAAATCAATCTAAATTATTGCAAAATATTTTTAATGTAAAAGGTAAATAGATAAGAAATAAAAAAAATATAAATATTTATATTAAATCGAAAGCATCGATTCCGCTGCAATGAGCTGAGGTTCCCAAAACACTGGACGCGTTACCTCTTTGTATGTGCTAACTTACACGTCAGCCAAAGTAGCCTACCAGGTCTCAGATCCCAGGTGTGCTCTATGAGCCTTCTAGATAGTTCTTTCAAGAAGGCACGAGTTCCGGGCTCCATGGACCTAAGGTCTGTACACTACAAAGCACAATAATGAAGATTCTATCAATGTCCTCATATTTATAGCAGAATTACATCCATCGTCCGATCCATGTAATAGTGGTTTTTCTAATAAAGGTGGTTTGACGCCTGGTGAGTGTCAGAAATTTCTCATCGATCCATCCGGATGAAGTCAGGAGGACGCCATCCATATACTATTTATCATTACTGAATTCCACACATCAGTGTCTTGTACATTGAAATCAGAAGATATGTATATAAATATTATAAGTGCAAAAGACTGTTATGTTTTCACGGGTAACTACGGGTTCTGTACCAATATTAATAAAATTTGAAACAATTAAAGCTTATAAACCAGGCTACAATATAGGATAAATAAACTTTATTTTATATTTTGTAAAAACATAATACTAAATGAGGGTATATTAAGTTTTTGTGACCGGAGTCGCAGGTAGCACGCCCTAGTAGTCTATATAATGAACTTGTCAATAGATAAAAGGGTGGTAGTACAATTTTATTGTAACAAAATAACTCGGATGAATATTGACTGAGAAAAATCAATAATTTAAAACCACGGTAATTTTATAATTTTCCGATAACATACACCCGATGTTCATCACAAGGTGGGCTGTCTGTCCATCAATCTTGGGTCCGAGATTACGCCTTCCAAGCCTCGGGCTGTTTTTGGAGTGAAAGAACTCAGGACTAGTTAGTGGAAAATTGCGCGGTTTAATTAAGCATTCTGATGGCTCAGAAGCGCAGCCGGCGCCGTGGAGTCGCGTGCGTTCGCAGTTACAATTATATGTAATTTTCTGTAATATTGCGTAACTTAAATGCATTGAAGAGACTTGTTTGCAGAAGCTATAACAGAACTGCTTTGCTAAAATCGGCGTTTGTTAAGAGAATGTATGTAATGCTAAGTGTATGAAGCAGACAAAATTCACACATGCAGGACAAGTCACCACACGTATCCCAAGATTTCTCCACCAGCAACAATGCACACAAGCAATACACACAACAAACACCAAAATCTCTACGATCGTTTCGACCCGAAACCGAAGCATCATCAGGAGGATAGGCTCCACGACCGTGTGGAGTATGGAATTCCGCAAAGTAACACCTGCTTTTATAAATCATTTAGAAACTTGTTTGGTTTGCTCGAAGACATCAGATAAGTAGAAAGGTAAAAAGAAACGAAACGAATCATTCTACAGTAGGTCTCGGGATTATATGATCGGAACAGTTAATAGTACAAAAAAAAGTAACGGCCTGTTAATATCCTACTGCTGGGAATAGGCCTCCTCTCTCCGTTTATTGGAGAGAAGTATTGGAGCTAAGACCTACCACGCTGCTCCAATGCGGATTGGAGGGTTACACATATCACTAAAATTCTCTAGAGATATGCAGGTTTCCTCACGATGTTTTCCTTCACCGAAAAGCGATAAATTGCAAATATCAATGAGACACATAAGTTTTAATAGAAAAACTCATTGGTGCCTGCCCGGGTTCGAACACATGTTCGTCTCTAGAGAGTCGCACAGTCTCACCACTGGGCTATCACAGCTAATGGGCTATCACAGCTTCAGTTAATGGTGTTAAGCCATAACTAACAACAATACGTCGCTCGAAAGCCTTTATTCTTAAGGTGCCATCTTCTCTTGAAGTTCGGCGATTATTAAAGCAATTTGGATTTTCGATACCGCTGCTTTGAATAGGGATCGAGTACTTTTGGTGGTGGTTGTGTATTGCTTGTGTGCATTGTTGCTGGTGGAGGTGTCTTGGGATACGTGTGGTGACTTGACCTGCATGTTGTAAGGTGCGCGATTTTTGCAGGCTTCATACACTTAGCATTACATACATTCCCTTACACACGCGGATTGTAGCAAAGTATTTTTGTTATAGTTCCTGTAATAGGGAATTCTACAAAGTAACGCCTGCTTCTATAAATAATAGAAATCAAAAGAATGTACCTTAGTGCGCAATGCAAAACATAAATGTTAAAAAAAAAAAAAATTTCTATCAGTCAGCATCACTATCAGCATTATCATCATAATTAAATTTTGAGGCAATAAACAACAGACATCGCAAATTTTTATATTTGCCAATATTTTTACCCACATATACATGCAGTATGCAACATATCGCGCAAGACGAAGATAAGACTGGTCAAATCGCTGGTGTTCTCCATTTTTAGTTATGGCTCGGAGACATGTACGCCTAAAAAAGCCGACCGTGATCGTATTGACTCATTCGATATGTGGTGTTGGCGCAAGTTGCTACAGTTCCGTGGTCAGCTTTCCGAACGAACCAGTCTATTCTTCGTGAATTAAAAGTCAAGGACAGACTATCCACAATATGTCTGCGAAGGGTCATGGAGTTCTTTGGACACATCGCCAGGAAAGACGGCCATAATCTGGAGCAGCTCTTGGTCACCGGCAAAGTGGATGGTAAACGGCCAAGAGGCCGCAGCCCCATTAGATGGTCTGACCAGATCCGCTCCACCCTGAACACCAAACTCCACGACGCACTCCACATGGCCAATGACAGGAACAGATGGAAGGAAGTCTTACTTCAAAGTCTGCTTCCTAATCGTAGGGATCACGACCCTCAGTAATGAGGAATACGACGCGATGAGTTGGAGGAGGATACATGCAGTGGATATGGCGAAATGAAAATGTTGAGCCTAAAATACTAACACATTAATCACTAATGTGTCTTTCTATCATCTTTAATTTTTGATGGATTCATTAAATTCAGTAATTATAGCAATCAGACTTGATTGATGTGACTTAATGAAAATAATTAATTAATCCATTAATTATAATCAGAAATCTTAAGCGAAAGAATAAACTTCGTCATGCTCTGTTTAAAAACGACCAAATTGAACAGAGAAATTCACTTTCTAGAATCTACGTACAGTCCACCTATTTCATGATCAAACGTTATTATTTTTACTCTTTGTACCTACTTTATCTTTTCGCGATCTCGTGTAGTGGACATCGACCACAACCAAAGGTGGACTTTAAGCCTTGGCCACTTTTCTTTTTAACACAATATCACGGAAGTAATTAAAATATTATTTTACTATAATCCGCGATAGAACAAAATATATGTAATGCTAAATGTAGAGTGTACTATGCGTTCTCATACCTGATATATGCAGAATAAAAAAAAAGTCATGCACGGGTAATAACCCGTGCATGAGTATAATACACAAGCACACACTCTCTACCACAATCTCAAGAATAGTCTCGCTTCGTAACCGAAGCATTTTCAGGAGGTAATGCGTCGGTTAACGGTAAACGTAAAACCGTGCTGGTTAATTCTACTGCCCAACCTGTGACCGCACGTTCAAGTACAATTTTGGCTTTACCAGCCACATCCGAGATCATGTAAGAAATTATTAGTATCACCGTTGTCGGATTAGACAAGGGACTATATGAATATTAAATAATATATTGTTTCTAATAAGTGTCAGTTACTATAAATATCAATACGTCTTTCAATCATGTGTAGTCAAAGTATTCGCTATATTACACGAGTATGTCGTGGAGTTTTTGAAAACGTGAAAAAAGGAGTTAAGAAAAAACCCATTTTAGTCACGAGATCACGAGGAAGATTACGCTGCTATCATGGCTTGTGATAGGAATTTCCGGAAAGAGCCCATACGCCAATAATACATACATCTGAAAGACTTTTTTTTTATTTATAGACTAGGGCTTTACTGTAATCATGCCTGATGGTAAGCAATGATACAACAGTCTAAGATAGTACGTGCATGCCTAGAAGAGGCCTATTCACTCTAAACTTTAAAAATACCTATATTGTAATAATTGGGAAAAACTGATGCCGGGAGAGAATTCCATTCCCGTGCTGTGCACTACAGAAGTGAAAAATTTAAACACAATTGAAATTGAAATCATGCCTGATTGTAAGCAATGATACAGTCTAAGATGGCACGCGCATGCCTAGAAGAGGCCTATTCACTCTAGCTTTAAAAATACCTATATTATAATAATTAGGAAAGACTGATGGCGAGAGAGATGATGCAAATTCCATTCCCGTGCTGTGCGCTACAGATATGAAAAATTGAAACACAATTGAAATTGAAATCTGCAGATGATTCCGAAATGAGAGACCGACTTTAGAGAGACACAGTATCTGTACAGTAAGTTTCAGTAAGGTATTCTGTTTGTGTTCTTATATTCCAAGCACATATCACAAGTTTTAAATAAAAAGCCTTCTGATGATCCAGAACCCACTTAATGTAACCCAACAAATAAAACAGGACAGTCCAATTTCCATGTCAAGAAAGCGACTGGGGGCTGCATTAACTTTTTCTCGTCATTAGTGCCCACGTGATTGCTAGATTTCTTTGCTATCTTTATACCATTAAATAAATCGGGTTAGCAACAAAGTATGCGCAATTTTCAACACGTACCTCATTAACGTAAGCTGTCTTTATGTGTTTACTAGAGGTTGCCCGCAACTCCGCCCGCATATTACACCGTAGTAACAAGGTAATGTAGTAATTTTTACTCTATCATTTGGTACTGCGATTGACTTTAGCTGTTTCGTTTAACTCTTATGTTTATGCTTTGTACCCAACTCCTGTTCAGGCCCTCTCCCCCAGCGACTATGAAAAGTAAAGTAAAGTAGCGGCCTGTTACAATCCCACAGCTGGGAATAGGCCTCCTCTCTCCGTTTCTGGAGATAAGGGTTGCACCTAAGACCTACCACGCTGCTCCAATGCGGATTGGTAGGTTACTCATATCTCCAGAATTCTCTAGAGATATGCAGGTTTCCTCACGATGTTTTCCTTCACCGAAAAGCGTGTGATAAATTACAATTGTCAATTAGACACATGAGTTTTAATAGAAAAACTCATTGGTGTCTGCCCGGGTTTGAATTCGTGTTCCCCTCGAAAGAGTCGCACGGTCTCACCGCTGGGCTATCACAGCTCTATACCTTGTCCGAATTCGCGAATCTTTAATGAACATATCAGATTGAGTGCATGAAGAAGATCAAATTGCAATATCCAAGAGTTAATTCTTCTGGACGTAGCAATCATTATCTTAAATCTTCGTCTCGATTATATCCGGTAACAAGTAAACAATAAAAAAATATCAGGAATTAGATCGGAGAACAATCTCTCCCATTTAACATGTCCGACGAAATGCATTCACATTAAACAACAAAAAAAGCTCTTAAAGTGATTTATAATTGTTCATTGTATAAAACTGGTGGACATAAAACCGACATAATGATGTCCCTCATCTCACGATTGTACCTCATTGTCACTTCATTTCTATTCTTTAGAAAGTATTGCGTTACACGATACTAAATCTCTGACAATAACATATGCGTTAAATTAAACTTACCAGCCGCAATGTCTACGGCCGTAGCAATGTCACATATCAAATTCACCGAACCAGTTCCCACAAATGCACCTTGTCAGATTAATACCGGGAGATACGCCCGAACACGTGTATATTTTTAGTTTCAAGCTCAAGATTAAACAAATAATAAAGTCTAACCTTGTCTAATTCTAACATGAAATGCTTTAGCAAATTTTGTACGTAGGCTTAAGATCTCTTCAGAGCACATTGCTAACTATAATGCGCAAATAGAATATTGCGTAAATTAAGATTAATGGCAACATGTTAGTTATCAATAATCAGGACTGATATTAAATTAATTCACATTAAACGAGTAGTTAAAAAGAATAACAATTGTTTTAGTTAATGTATAGAAACCTGCTATACTCACGTCCTATTATATCGAATGAGCCCGATTAGTTTCACGCCCATCCGTGGCCCTTATTCGTGAGCTCTTTATACGGCATTATTACTGCGGCGGGAACTTGAAACTAGTCAGGCTCACTTGATATAATAGGCTGTGTATAGCCATTAAATATGAATACCACTCACGATAGTTTAAATTTAAAAAAAAGGATTGTTTTACGGACCGAATTTTCATGGTCTAGCTTTTGAGTCCAATTGCAAAACGTAGTATTTGTATTTCTTCCAGTAACTGGACTGTAGCTAGACGGACAGCTAAGCACTGCGTAGGTAACCGCTGACTTCGAAGCGAAGCTGAAACGGCATCCAAGTTTATATAGGTTTCCAGGTTTCATATAGGTATCCAGGTTTATATATAGGTTTAGGTTTGCCCAACAAGTCATCCTTACCAACTTATTTGAATGCAACACTGTTCGCTACATTATAATTATCGTCACAACATAGACACCGCTATCACCATCAGCTCAATGGAGTTCTAGTCATTAACAGGTTTTATTTACTAACGTTATCTGGCAAATGTTTTATGAGTCACGATGCGTTTACGCATACATATTCATGGTCTAGACGAGATCGGTGATATCGCTAAGATAAAATGAGACTTTAATTAAAACATTACAAAAAAAACAATGTTATGTTTCCGTTGGGATCCTGTAAGCATCAATATTGCAGAATCTATATCTATACTTATTATAAAATAAAGTACCCAAAGCTGTTTGTCTGTATGTAATTGATTTTCTCAAAATCTACTGAACGGACTTTAGTACGGTTTTTACTTAAAGGTAGTGCAATTCCTCCGAAAGGTTTAGGTTAATAGCACATATATAACGGTTATATGTAAATTGAGTTAAAGAGGTCGTTTTACAACAATTTTTAGTGGGGGTAGTAACAAACCGGTGTCAATTGTAGTTTAGAGGGGGGAATAAAAATTGCCATGTAACGATCTTCGAGAATCTGCTCATAATTTGTGAAATATCAGCTTTTATGCAAAGCAACCTCGATGTCTGAAGTTAGCGATCCATGAAGGATAAACTAAAGTAATAACATGGGCATAGAAAAGATTCGACATAACCTAGTTTTATATCAAGTTTGCGATTATAATTTGACGAGTGTTACACTTGACTTCCTCCATCTCGCCGGATATCGACAAGTCGAAGGAAAAACTTATTCTTGAAAAAAAAAATTTGTTTGGTATTTTAGACATTTCTGAAGCGTATTAGCCGTGAAAGTGTAACAAATTGACGAATAGAAATACAGACAGACTGAGAGACTTTCGCATTTATAACATAAGTATGGGTTTGAAACAAAAACCATGGCTTCGGTAATTGACAATATGCTGTTGTATTCAAATCATAGCGAAAAACATCTTCGGGCGACTCTTGTTGAGAGATCCCAGTGACCAACTTACAGTAGTACCACTCGGACCGTAATATCCATCTTTAATCAATGTAGCTGGATAATAATTATAAATGGTTGTGATTATTAAAAAGATTTCCATAAATAAAACCGTAGCAGAGACCAATCTCCAATATGAATATGAATATTCAGATCTCTACCAAGGACAAGCAGGTAACTGCAGCAATTTAAAATATACCTTAACTTTTTTTTAATGTATAGGTTTGCATTATACCTGCTATAAGTTATCAGTTTTTATCATACAATAACAAACATTTACTATATATGACCGTGATAGTAAACCGCGGTTTAAATTTTCCGAAGCGGCACAAGACCGATTACGTCATCGCAATGCGGTTTTGCATATCAACTTATCGTAAGGACATCAAAAGGTCAAATACCTTGCCATGTACAAAGGGTGAAACTGAGTATCGAATGAAACAATAAACAATCAAAGTGTTTGCTATATTAAGCAATAAGAAGATCGGGTTTGTTTCTGTAACTTTATTTTATATCATCATCATCAATCATCCTCCTGCCCTTATCCGAATCTAAATGGGGTCCTCACAACATGTTACGAATATGTTGTAACTTGATTCGGCTACATATTTTACGACCGGCCGCCTGCCTGACGTCAAATTACCTGAGTCGCCTTTTACGACACCTCGGTGAGAAATGAGGGTGGTCTATTTTACTCAGCCGACTACCACAAGCATTGTAACTATTTTATATATTGAGAATTAATTTTAATTTAAATCCAGATAAAAGAAACGAAAGAGTTAAATTAAAAAAGAAAGTCTCGCAACTAACTGATGAAACACAACTCACGTTAACAACGTTATCAACGTTGCAAAAATTGGCAATACGTTGTCTACTGTGAATACGCAACCTAACACGTACAATGCAAAAAGATAACTGTAGCGGCGAATATTTTCAATATGTATCATATTGTAATTTACAAAACAGAAAATAGGACGTTAGTCATTATTTAAGGATAAGACTCAAGTATGTACAATTGATTTAAATATCATCATCCTCCTGCCCTTATCCTACTTTAAGTGGCGTCGGCAAAACATGTTGTCACATGATTTGGCTGCGTATTCCACGACCGGCCGCCTGCCTGACGTCAACTTACCTTAGTCGCTTTTACGACAACTCGGTAAGAAATGAGGGTGATCTATTCTACTCAGCCGGATTTCACACGGCGGTATTGATTTAAATATATCGTACGCTTATTATATACATGTAGTGACCAAATTAAAAAAATATGTTTTGTGAAAGATTGCAAAAAAGCTTAGCGTCTACAAGAGACCCGTAACTTGGAAGAGCAAGAAAACAGAAGCTTGTTCATGCAAGATGTCATAGATTACAATGTAATGCTCGTTTTAATACTAAGCACGCGATATAATATTGAAACTGAGCTGTCTGCAGCACTTAAAATAGTTTAGGAGGAAATAGGCTAATTTAGGTAAAGGTACAAAAACAAATCACTAAGTATATTTTTTTCTATAACCTTTTAGTAGCCCAAACGGTAATCGCGCCAAATTCTCTTATAAAAACTCTAAATCTATATTCAAATTGAGCCAGAAAAACCTAACTCGTGAGGCAGTAATTATCCGTAACACACCGTAAACGTTGTCGTCTGCATTAAATCAATTTGGGCTGCCGAACCATCGTTCATCACAATTATTCAGTCAACCAAAAATGTAAAACAAAAAACGATTGGACGCATTAACGTCTTATTTCACATCTACCTGTCAGACTGTCTCGCCGCGAAATCGGCAATGGGGTAAGAATGCGTACTGCCCGATTATCTTGCTACGGTTGACAGACGAGCGAGCCCTTAACCTTCTCGACTGTAATCCCTCTTTCGACTCAATAAACATGATCGCGATCTTTTTTTTCTCTATGGCCGGTTGTACGTTTACGAAAATCACCTATTTAAATGTAACCGTACTTACTTAGAAGTATCAGATAACCGCTAAACACTTTCGTCCACACAAATGTCCCATATATTTATTATTATTATTATTTCCTGAATGTTACGTGATTCATCATTCCCCTATCCCACTCTCAGAAGGTCTGCATAACACGTCTCTTCAATTTTCTTCTATTCTAGAACTCTGGCGCTACTCCATTTATATGCATTTCATACGCAATCCATACGTCCCTTTCTCGGGATCTCTCTAGTCACATATCCAACTATCATCATCGTATATGGAATATAGGAAAGATTTGTATGTTTGTTTGTTTGTATGTATGTATGTATGTATGTATGTTTGTAACGTTTTCACGCAAAAACTACTGGACTGATTTAAAAAATCCTTTTACCACTGGAAAGCTGCTTTTTCACTGAGCAACATAGGCTATATCACATTTTCAAAAAAAAATAGGGATCCGTAACAAAATTGTAATAAGGTGTGAAAAATTAAGTCGTAAAAATCTTTCATCGCGTGCGCTGCGGAAACTATTGATGATAGAACAAAAAAATATTTTACAATATTATAGAACATATCAATATCCACAAAAAAGTCCGCGATACCATATGTCTAACTATTATAGTTATGCCAAAATAACTACTTTTTTACATTGTAAAAGTTGCTAACAGTGCTGACAATAATCAAACCATTTTATTCAAATCTCTGTATTAATCCTTATCCCATTAAATGATATTTTATTAAAAACTGTTTCAATACCTACAGGTATAATACTTTTCAAATTATTAAAATCCGACATCCCAATCAAAAGATATTACGAATTTTAGAATGTAAATCGAAAGAAAATAATGCCATAACAAATTCATTGTAGCGACCGTTATAGCTAGCAGGGCCTGCATTTGGTAGTGGTAGTTAGCTCTTATTCCAGGTATACTAATGATACCCATTTTTTTTATATGAAATATTCTATAAAATAATTCTATAGTCCGACTTCGTAGAGTTTCCACTATCACGAGATCGGTATGGACGTGGGTGAAACCGCGGGGCATTGCTAGTCATAGTATATCTATCTTAAATACTTGTGCTACGAGCTACGTCCTTGTAAAAGCTGACATTATGGCACTTCGAGCCTATTGATATAAACTATCTGAGCTTAAACAAAATAACGTATGCCGCAGGCTTAGGATGAAACATCATGTCCATCAAACCGGAATCGCAGTGAAAACGTATCCAAACCCTAAACATTTTGATGATTTTGCATTTTCGATAACTTCAACTAATATTAGCCATTTTTTGCGTACAAAAAAATAATTTCTTTGGATCCAATCGCGATTGCGGACCGCTTGTTTGCAACACAAACCTACTCAGCATATTTTTTGAAACTTTACATAGCAATCGTTTGATCTTCAAAAAATACCCACTTTGCTCGATCGGCCCTATGCCGAGTATAAAGCCTAATCCGTTAAAATAGGTACCGCAAAGAAATTTAGACGGTATTTATGTTGAAGATATAATATCTTTGCTAAATAGATTGTGAACTCAAAACAAGGTGTTGACTTTAATTGTTAAGACCGGGCGTAGTTTCGAGTCGCGACCCACATCATATTGTTACTTGTTCAATTTGATGGTAACCCATTGTAACGATAACGGTGCATTAGTCGGGTTTTGGTTAACTTGGTACAAATGTTTGGTTAACTAGGCGAGTCTAAAATGTTCTTATTGCACGTTTAAGTCTTTTGTTGATTTAAATGTATTCGTTTCTATGAGATCCCGCAAATCATTTCTATGTAGGATCATTATAGGCTAAATGAGACTGTAAAAGTGTGGTAGATTTCCGATATCATATTACTCCATACTTATATTATGCTTTCATGTTTAATGTAGACTCTAGGTTCTAGATCAATTTATGTGAAATTTGCACAATTCAAGCCTTATAAGGGATAAAAAAATCTTTAAAGAAACATTGATTATTGATATTTGAGTACATAAGTAGACGCAATACTTTTGCGTCTTGTACCAATATATTTCATTTTACACACACAAAAAGAGATCATTCAAAAAAATCAAGGCAGATCGAGTCACATTTTGGTCGGGAAAAATGAGCTGATGGAAAAAGTTTGTTTCTGTTTAAGTAGTAAAACCGTAAAGAAAATAGATATTGTAAGATTCGTTTGTCGGTATCTTTTTATACCGCGACAAATTAGCATTTAACATCTCTCTTACCTGTTCATAATTAAAATACCGCTATATCACTAAATACACATAACACTAATTAACCTCAACAGCGTCGTAATGGAACCGCAAAATCACTTTGCGGTGCGGCGTAGAGTATACAAGCCTGTTTTTTTGTCTGAGTATTCGACGTTCTTTTTTCACCATATTTACTTAGAAGTTTACTCTTATCAAATAGAGATATTTACTGGGACCAGTAACACATAATTTTAATTTATAGATATCATCAGACGGGACTTTTATTTAAGTTCTTAAATATAAGATGCACCTTTCGTCATATCAGGAAAATTATTTAGGCCCGGTATCCACCAAAGAGGAGAGGAAAAGAGACGAGATATGCTGCGAATCCGTCAGGTTATTTGGAAATAATGCTCTCTCTGCTTTGGTGGACGAAGGAGAGGCGATCTTCCTCTTTTGGGAGTAGCGGCTGTGCAGGTCCTCGAGGCCCAGTATCACTTTCACCATCCCTGATCTATTGTGATCGCCACTGCTTACAGTTCGCTACCAATGCCGGTATCCTCTAGGAATTCCAGGATCTTCTTGGCAGCGAAATTTTTAACCTCCGTCGGGCGTAAGATATGCGAGCCTAGGAGAGAATACTGATAGTGAGTCAGCGCAGGGCAGTTATAAAGGATATGCATGGGTGTCTCCTCCGCCTCTAGGCAGAGTCTGCACGATCCAGTGTCTGACAGCTTCAGGTTTAACATGTGTCTGTTTAGTCCACAGTGCCCTATAAGTGCTAGTTTACATATATTTGTTCTACTTAACGCTAAGATTTTGCTTGTTGCTCCTTCATTAAAGGCCTTCATTAGCGCTTTCGAGTGAATTAATCCCGGGCTGTTCCTCTAGAGATTAAGCGTATCGTAATAACAGTAGGCTTCCAGAGTTAGCGTAGCCAAACTTTTTGAAATTCTACAGATGGGTTCTGGTTCCATCTGTGCTATTTTGGCAACTGCTTTAGCAAGACTAGAGAGAGGCGAAAAGATGTGAAATGTGAGTAGTATTATTTTAGCTGTGAGAGCTCCCAATCAGTGAAATGAAAGAATAACGTCATGTCGCTACAAGGGTATTGTAATTATTTTATTTCATTGATTTATTAATTTCTCTGAGTAACGCCGAGCATAAGTTAATGCATCATAAACATGCAATGTCGGGACTGGACCAGTGTGTAAAATTTCAGCACAATGGGACACCGAGAAGTGGGTCAAATTGAACTTGCAATATTCAACCACCACATACATTGAAGTTGAATGCTTTTAAGACAGACAGGCAGGCTTGGTTTTTAAAATATTAGTATTGATGGATAACAAAATACAGGTAGAGGGTAGATTCGAGTATATTCCCGAAGCACGGCTTTACCTGCGCAGTATCGGCGTTGCACTTTATGGAAGAGACCAAATTTGACTGCGTATCGTATTAGGCGTGCGCACAAAAATGCCAGTCGGGGGCGGGGCTCGCGGCCAATGCACCTGGCGATCGCGCCGGCGCATTCCTCACGCACTCCTTTTTATACTACGATCTGGTAGGTCCACCATACTACAATCAATTGCCGGACCCTGATACAATGTTGCGATAATAAACCATCAATAATTTATATGATTTATAGAAGCAGGCGTTACTTTGCGGAACTCCATATTACAAGCAATATAACAGAAGTAACTACTTTGCTATAATCCGCACGGGTTAAGTGAATGCATGCAAAGCCAATGTGTATGAAGCAGGCAAAATCTACGCACCTTATACATGCAGGACCAGCCACCACATGCACCCCAAGGCGCAATTCACCAGCAACAACGAACACAAAAGCAGCACACACGCCCAACACCACAATCTCGACGATCGTTTCGCCCCGAAACCGAAGCATCATCAGGAGGATAGGCTTCACGACAAAAATCGTACTGGCAGTACGATTTTACACACACACTTGTACACTTAACCCGTGCGGATTATAGCAAAGTAGTTAGTTCTGTTATATTGCTTGTAATCCATCAATATTCGAAATTGATGGCGCATGAAACGGAATATGAATTAACCGTACGGAATTCTTTTTCGGAAACACGGGATTGCGGGATTTTTTCTTACTTAAATTAATTGCTTTATAAAACTCGTTCATATAACTCACTCAATTTCTATCTGGTACCAACTCAATATTTAATTTACTATAGAAATTAAAGAACATCTGACTCCTTACTAAGCGACTTGTGTTTATGATGTCATGTGTTCTGCAGACTTCAGTTTCTGGCTTATCATTATACTTGGTACAAACTCAGTATTAATTTGGCAATACAAGTGAAAGAACATCTGACTCCGTACTAAGCGATCTCTATTTATGATCTCATATTCAATGGACTTTTAATTTTGGCTTTGAGATCGTGATAACTATATTTACGGGATCAATTAAATTATTTCTAAGAACAGAAAAAAGCAACAATAATTATTAACTTCATATATACATTTTACAAACAGTTCCCGTGTTCGCTTTGTTCGCGTCAACTTAATTATTAACATACCCTCCATTATGTACTATGTGTTTTTAACTGTTTCTTATGATAAATCACAATTTGTTATCCCATATTTGAAACCGCTAAATATTTTTAATATAAATATTGTATGTGGCTTCATGAAATACGCACATAAAATCACAGTAACAAAGTTTAAAATAAACTAATGGTAAAATTTAATAACCAACGTAAAGTTTAAAGATGATTATAACATTTTTACCTTTATCTGCAGGCTTCTGAATTTTTATCAGTATGAAGATTGAATTGTTAATCGTTTTATTTTATTACTAGTGAAAAAATAAGGACCGTACACGTGGTATGCCTAATCTACGATTGACCCAGCAATTTCAACCTGAGCCCTGTCTCCTCCTCTATTCTAATGTTAACAGACTAGATAAGTTGACAGCGTAACTCGTCTAGAGACCGTATTCAACTAGCCACCTACGAAGCAACAGAACGCATTTTCTGATTGTTTTTTTTTTTATTTAAATTATAGGAGGCAAGAAAGTATTATGATACTAAAATTTTGGTTCAGTTCTAGTTGCAAACGATTTTTGAATAGATCTGATATAAGCTTGAGCTGCTAGCGCTATATAACGTTTAGTCAACTCAAATCAAGATAATCTTTATTCAAGAAATCTTTTGCACTTTTGAATCTTCAATGATCGATTAAATTTAATGAAACTTCTATTGGTTCAGAATGATGCTCTTATTGAGAAGAACTGGCAAGAAACTCAGCGGTAACGTCTAGCGAACAAGACATTTGATACCGTTTTTTTAAATTATTCAGGACATAATCAGGACGATCACAAATATTGAAAATAGAATTACAATAAACTCAATTTCACAATTAATTTTATATTTTTTATTGCTTACTTAAATCTTTATAAATACATCAGCAAAATTTATGACATACATAAAATATCCTTAATCTTATGCCTCTGTCTTAAAAAAATATCCGGTTTTCGGTGGGATATGTGTATTTCTAGAGCAGCGTGGTATTTTAACAGGCCTAAAACCTATGCTTTAAGAAATATCCTCCAAAATTATATATGTGGCTCGCACAATTGATTAAGTAAATAAAACGGATTTATCCTATAACAGAGATAGTAGTAGTAGTAGCCTATATCGTAATTTAATATTATATTTTGTATTTAACTAAGGTATTTTTAGGTAATAAGCTCTCATAGCTCAGCGGTGAGACCGTGCGACTATCGAAGGTTTTACGCCCTACAAAAATCCAGGGGAAGAAACCACGAGGGCGAAGACCAATGCGCTGGAAAGATCAAATCCGCATCGCTCTCGATAGCAGGATGTATGATGCCATTCACACTGCGAACAACAGACCCCGTTAGCGCAACATAGATCGCACCAAAGTGGAGGGAAATCCATGGAGGGGAACAAGACCCTCAGCATTGAGGAGAACGACTCGAGAAGGAGGACGGCCTAGAACCCCGGGCAGGCATCAATGAGTTTTTCTTTTAAAAACTTGTGTCTAATTGATAATTGCAATTTATCACATGCTTGTCGGTAGAGGAAAACATCGTGAGGAAACCTGCATTTCTCTAGAGAATTCTGGGGTTATGTGTAACCTACCAATCCGCAGCATGGTAGGTCTTAGCTCCATCCCTTTCTACAGAAACGGAGAGAGGAGGCCTATGCCCAGCAGTGGGTTTGTAACAGGCCGTTACTTTACTTATTTTTAAGTACCAAATCTCTTTTGTGTCAAACGTAAAACATGCACGACTTTCGTTGTAAACTAAATGTTTACACACAGTAAATCCTTGTACGTGTGATAGATTTATGGCGCCTTTTAGAACGTTACTTTGGACAGAATGAATTAGCGGGTGCGTTCAAATTGGTATATTTTTTTATTAGGATGCTCGGCCTATCGACAAACGGTGGTAAAGTTCAGGTGGCCGGAAAAAATAGAAATGCAAAATACAGTATTCTAAATTGTTACTGACGGAAAACTATATTTTATTATATACCGATCGTGATTCTCCTGCCCTTATCCCATTCTAAGTACGGTCGGCAAAACACGTATTTTGCTTCCATTCTCACCTGTCATTTGTAAAATCTGGCGCTACTCCTGTAATTGGTATGTCATACTTTATACAATCCAAACATCTCTTTTTGAGCCTCCTCTAGCCCCTTATCCATCCACATTCATACTTACACTCGATTGGTCTAATGATTTTCATCCCTCCTCGAGCTTTACGCTATAATAAAAGCTACGCTGTTACGCTTTACGCTATAAGCTTTAACTGTATCAAATTAAATAAATATAATAATCATCCTTTCAATCCTTTCAGCGTCACAGAAGACAGCAAAATCATCAAAATCATGTGACCAGATGTGATTTTGAAATTATAATATATATAAATAATAATAATGTTTTGAAAATATATTTTGAATTCCAGAAAATTTGGCTTACGTTAAACCTGTCAAACTAAATACGAGCTACTAAAAAGCTGAGTCATCATCTGCCCTTATCCCACTCTGAGTAGGGTCGGCACAACATGTTACAAAAATGTTGTCACATGCTTTGGTATTTTACGACCGGCCGCCTGCCTGACGTCAACTTACCCTAGTCGTATTTTACGACCCCTCGGTAAGAAAGAGGGTGGTCTATTCTACTCAGCCGGATAACACACGGTGAGTCGACTTACCTTAGTCGCCTTTTACGACACCTCGGTAAGAAATGAGAGTGGTCTATTCTACTCAGCCGGATATCACACGGCGGCTAGTGTAAAACTGGGTAATATTCGAAGTCTTGAGTCATATATATTGTTAAACATAAATAGAAGATTTAAATTACCAACGGTGACGTTGACGTTACTATTGATTTAAATTACCAACGTAACCTTGTCACCATTAAATAGACTTGTTTTCATTATCATCATATTAATTAGTATTGTTAGCAGCCATTACATAGAATTTAGGTTGAACAGGTGAAAAGTGTGTCAAAGTACTAAATGGATGTTTGTGTTCTGCGCTTACGCATTAACCGCGAAACGGCCGATGGTCCGTCGCCATTCTGTTACTAGTGATGATCATAAAAGTGTTTACCACTTATCGAGTATTAGATGACTGCTACAGGTTGCATTTGCATATGCAAATTGCATGTATTTAACATTTTTATAAAGCATATTCTAGAATCTTCTTCTTTAGGATTTTTTTTAAGAATCGGAACGCTGCCCTAAAAATTATCAGAGCTTAAATCGACTCTCCAGATCTGCATATTAAATTATTCTTAATGTATGCTCCGAATAATTATGCTCGTGCTAGGCGTCATGAGTTATTTGCTGAGCCATCGTGCCGTTTCCAGTGCTAGGTTAGGTTAGGTTAGTGCTAGGTTGCCTATCCCACGTTTAGTGAACGTGGGATAGGGGTAACCTAGCACTATATGACTATAAGACAGTGGTATAAGACAGTGGTCTTAGCTCGAAGTACTGTTTAAAGAATCCCCATACTGTGATATCATGAAATGACAACAAACTTTTTAATGTAATTAGTGTAATTGAATTTTGTCCGAACAAAAACTTATTGAATTAATAAACTTTTGTATGCAATACAAGCTGTATCTGCGAATTTGCTTGCGGCAACTCAGATATTTAAATATTTGATTATATATTTTTTTTCACGTTATCGAAGGAAAAGCAGGATTTTTTATACTCTATAACTTTAGGCTTTAACTGTAACAAATTTTATTAATAATGATCCAGCGGATTTTCCGTGAAAGCGTAATACAGACAGATTTTAGCGTTTATAATATTACTATATATAGATTCGTTGCAGTAATAAGGCCTTTTCCATTACTGAATTGTTAACGCTTAACACAACTCCCAACCCATGGTCGGTCTACGAGTATACATCCTACCATTTTAAAAGTTGTATTTAGACTTTTTTATTTGTTAGATGTATATATACATTTTAATAATAACTAATATAAACAATCAGATGTAATGGACAAAGCCTTCTTTGCCATGTTGATTTTTTGTTTAATTTTGTTTTTTGGGTCTTTTATCTGAATTTATTGTGACAGCTTAGATAAAAAAGTTATGACAAATCTAAATAACGTCGGCGTCTATCTTTCAAACGTTTGCACATCGATATTTATGTAACGGGACATCACTAGATACGACGAAAACATCTCTTTAAACCTGTTCCGGCAAAGTTGAATTTTGTTAAACAAACATATGTGTGCGACCCACAAATATGCGAAAGCGGGTAAACTAGCTAATCTTATCACTTCAACGAGGCGTTAACAAAACGTTTTATAGTACTACAGGTTATGACTTAATGTGATGGTTTGTGGTGACACCACAAGGTTATTTTAATGCCCGTGTAAACATTCTCTCAGTTATCTCCATTTGAAACATCAGCAAAGATTCTTACTTTTAGAAAGTGCCAAAGAGAATAACTATATTCAAAATAGTAAATAATAGCCTCTCCGTGAGAGCGATGACATCAGTGAAAAGGAAAGAAACAATTTATTATTTCAATAAAATTTAACTTATGCATTATATTTTTTTCGAACTGACTATATTATGATGTTCAGCCATACCGGTTTTTACCGGGAGGGATGGGCGAGTGCAGAAACATCATTGAAATAAATAGTATTGAATACTACTAATACTAGAGTGACAGATTTATTTCTTATAATTTTTTTTCGAACTGACTATATTATAATGTTTAGCCTAATCGGATTTTACCGGGCGGGACGAGTGCAGAAGCATCGTTGAAATAAGTAATATCGGACACTAGTGATGTTACAGAATTTGGACTCAGATTAAAAAGGTCCTAGCTTCTTATTGCATTGCATTGCTTGATATAAGTACAGATTTACTTCATTAATTAATCTTAAAAGCATTATTTTAGTATCCATTTCACTCAAGTGATTACATTAGTGGTACTAGAATTTTCAGTGGCCATTGACCTCTACAGCGTAATATCTGAAAAAAGTTGGTGGCAGTTTATTGGCTTTGCCATTGCTGAATAGATCGTCAAAATATTCTTTTTCTTTTATTTTTATCGTCATTATTTAATAGAATAGGCAATGCTTCTTTAACATTTATGATTCAATCATCAACTTTTAACTGTTTGCTTTTTGCTAATTTCAGAGCTTTATGTTTATACGTTTGGAATTTATTTTTCCAATTTCATTTTTATTTTTAGAAACTGGCTATACTCACGTACTTCTATCACTTTCGTGGTGGGAACTGTAGGCCTACCATGAACTTTAAGAAAACGATTCAATTCAAAGTCAGTACCTAAATTCAACCGCTTTCTTTTCGACCTTGAAGTGTGGATAGCATTGAGGTCGTAATGTTTGAAAAGTTATATGAACTATAGACAACTCTTTTACTGAAATGTTTTAGGACACATTCCGAACGTTGATTCGGCAACGACTTGAAAGTGTGCGTCTTTAAGACGTCATGGTATGAAAAAGCAAAACAATTTACTTTACGTCTTCAATTGAATCGCAATAAGTGTTCATGGTAGGCCTGCTGTTCCCGCTGCGATCACGCCGTGTAAAGAGCTCATAAATAAGGACTCCGGATGGGCTCGAAACTAATCGGGCTAACCCGATAGAATAAGACGTGAGTATAACCGGTTTTTATACATGAACTTTAAATACTACCGACGATAGTTTAAATTCGAAAATAATTTTTGGGCTCCCTATTTTTTCTATTTCCATACACTCATAACTTTTTCGATAAACTACACCCAGGATTGGATCCGGCATAGACAAGTATCTACTTGTCTATGCCGGATGCTATATGATTTAAAAACAAATCAAATTACTATTTCCATCATTCATCATTCTCCTGACCTTATCCCCCTATAAGTGGGGTCGACACAAACATGTTGTCACATGATTTGGCTACGTATTTTACGTCCGGCCGCCTGCCTGACGTCAACTTACCTTAGTCGCCTTTTACGACACTTCGGTAAGAAATGAGGGTGGTCTATTCTATGCAGCCGGATACCACACGGCACATACCTTAGTCGCCTTTTACGACACCTCGGTAAGAAGTGAGGGTGGTCTATTCTATGCAGCCGGATACCACACGGCACATACCTTAGTCGCCTCTTACGACACCTCGGTAAGAAAGAAGGGGGGGTCTATTCTATTCTGACGGATACCACACGGCGTAAATCTAATTACTATTTTATATACATATAAGAAACCGTCTTATAAGACTAGTAAAGTTTCCGCTGAACTACAGAGGTGGTCGAATGGAGAGGATATTGTATTTGTACCGACCATTAGCTTTCCATCCTCATCACCTTGGACATCCGCATCTTACATAGAACATGTCAGTTCGCTTCGTTAACGGAGTATTAGTCAAGATAATTGACCGAACAGCGCCATTTGAAGATCCGATATTTCCGCATTATTATAAATAGCATCTAAAATAAAGGCTAGTTCACATCAATTTAATTTTTTTATAAATGCTTAAGCTATACTTTACACTAACACGTCACTCCCCTTATAGATACTTGGTCTTATTCTTCTTTCTCCTACCCTTATCCCACTCTAAGTGGGGTCGGTACAACATGTTTTCCTCTTCCATTCTCTTCTATCATTCGTCAACTCTGGCGCTACTCCTTTTATATGCATGTCATACTTCACACATTCCAACCATCTCTTTTTAGGCCTCTCTCTAGTCACATATTCATCCACATTCATATCCAACACTCGTTTAGTCACATGATTTTCATCCCTCCTCATTACATGTCCATACCATCCCAATCTTGCACCTCTCATCTTTTCTACAATGGGCGCAACTTTCATACTTCCCCTTATATACTCATTTCTTATTTTATCCAATCTTGTCACACCACACATCCACCTTAACATTCTCATCTCATTTGCATGCACTCTTCTTTCATTCATCTTCTTCATTGCCCAACTTTCTGATCCATACATTACGACAGGTCTTATGACCGATTTATAAATTTTCCCTTTAAGTTTAAGGGGCATTCGGGGGTCACATACTGTCCCTGAGACCTGTCGCCACTTCATCCATCCTGCATTCATTCTATTCCTCACATCGCGATCAATTTCACCGTTTTCCTGTAGAAGCGAGCCAAGGTACCGGAAGTCGGAGCAGACTGGCAAAACAACACCATTTAAGGTTATTGGAGAAAAATTGGAGGTACCACTGAAATTATATACCTTATAGATACTTGGTAATGATGCTAAACCGCGTTCACCTAAAATATACAGAACTTATTGGTAATAAATAAATAAATATAAATATTTCAGACACTTATACACACGGTCTTCCATCCCCAAAGTAAGTAACTTAATACTTGTGTTATGGGTGACGGACAACTGGTAGATATACTACATATACATATAATTCTGAATATAAAAAAACGAATTTATGATTACAGTATAAAAAAATATATAGTCTGGATTGTATAATATTCCTTAAAATAACCAAAATATACAATTAAATAAACCCAAATTACAATTTTATATCAATTACATGACCAATTACTTAAATACAAATATATACCCAGGCTCGAAGAACTAACAAATTGTTATATTATAGAAAATGTTGAGTCTCGGCGGGAATAGAACCCGCGACCCGCGGAAATTACATTACATTTAGTTCTCAGCACTGGACAGAGATCGGTCCATGGATAGTTTTTATCCAAGGTAGCCCTTGCCAACAATCGCCTTAGACGGCTGACGGATCGCAGAACTCATAAATAATATAATTTACTTACTAGCCTTAGAATTACAGAAAAATATGTGAAAGATGACGAAAAATAAGTGTCTTTTTGCCTTAGCGAGATATACATGATCATCACACCACACATTACCTCAGAACAAAAAAACATTTTTACAGCTTAACTTTAAGGCAAAGCAATCTTTTTCTATATTTTGTACCCTCATTAAGATTTTTTATAACAATAATTATTATTAAAAAAAATTAATTAAAAAAGAAAGTAGTTAATAATTGGAATCTGAAATCTTAAAATAATTATTGAAGTGGACACAGCTTAACATAACAAAGTATGCTATGGTCCCAATCTTCTTTTACTATCAAGCGACATACAGTTCAAAATGCGCTGGCCGAAATTATCCTTGATTTGTAAGCCTTGGCTTTGACATCTTGTCACGTATACCAAATCAACTTGTTTTGTATTAATTCTGTACATTGTTGTGTTGGTGCAAACAGGACATTACGTCGGCTTGATTGTTCTTATCTATTTGCAAATATTAACTCATTGCTGTAGACTGAAAAGATTATTGCTTTAAATATACCCAAAAGTACGTAAAAACTACGCTAGACTAGAAATTTAAAATATAGATTTTCAGATTCATATAAATTGATGATTAATTGGTGAAGTGTACACTCTCGCCCGAGAGTACTCGCTTTGTCTCGCCCAATTCGTGTAAGTTCAGAGTGACCTTGGGTGAGTGACACTCTCGAGATTGACTAGATTGTATAGTACCCAGCAATAAATAATGCACATGGAGGCTTAGAGAGAGAAATCGGCTAGATTCTGCTTCATAGAGCATTGTCTCTGTCGCACAGACTGACGAACCCGTGCGAAACGTCACATACTAACTGAGTGACAGTGACAGCGCTCTATGAAACCGAACTGGCCGGCTGTTTCGTTCTAGACATCGATGTGCATTATTTAATGCCGGGTACTATACTAGGAGGCGCGAGACCCATAGACACATCAGCAAGAGCAGGCGGGACACTTCGATACGAGGCGAGCAAAAGCTGTCCTGTACACTCTCGCACTCCGCATTTCTCATGGTGTTTCGCAGAGAATGTATAGCCGCCATACTGATGGATTTCATCAAAAAAACTCACTCTAAAGCACTTGCTCTACGATCGCTAATAGTATGACTGACTCTCAAAATCCAAAAAAACATATCTATAAGCTAAGAAAATTATCTACTCAGGTGTGTGATTCCAACTGCAATCAACATGAGCATGACAAAAGTATTGAAAACAGTTTATTTTAATCAAGTATAATGTTAATGTCGGGCTAACCTGATGAAATAAGACGTGATTATAACCGGTGTCTAGACATAAACCAAGAATACTACTCACGATAGTTTAAACTTAAACTCAAACATCAGTTTTTTTTTCTTGGGCTCCCTATTTTTTAATTGTCATACACGCATAACTTAGTAGCAATATCTGCTAATGTTATAATGCCACTTACGATAGTTTAAATTTAAAAACAAGAGTCCAAGCTTGATAAACCGGGGCAATGGCGATTTCTTACAACAATTTACTTTCCATCTAGAGTAATAGTCGCTGGCCTCTCAATTAAAAATAAATAACAATACAAAAGTGGGTAGATCCATTGTATTTGTTGGAATATGTTTGTACAAGTGTATAAAATACGTGCGTGTACTGTTTCTGAAACGAAACTATCGTTTCGTCTACGACAATCTCATTATCTGATTATAAACTCGGTCTGTTCTGACAGGTGATTCACATTAGCCGTCTCGCTCACTCTATTTGTATTCGAAATACACCTATCTCTCTCTGAAATTACTTTCGGTTTACGAATGGAGATCGATTATTGAATGGAAATGTAGTTAAGAGCGTTTGCCTAAAGGCGAATTGTTATTCTTAATGGCATATGACACGTAAGAGGCCTAAACAGGGTAACATGAAGCTACATTTATCGAACGAAAGTTCAGCACTTTAATTCATATATTTTCATAATTTTAGAATACGGCGAAGCTCTATAATACAAAAAGCTGTGATAGCCCAGTGGTGAGACCGTGCGACTCTTTCGGGGCGAACACGAGTTGACCGATGAGTTTTCCTTTTAAAACTGTGTCTAATTAAATGTGTCTAATTGATTATTGCGATTTATCACACGCTTTTCGATGAAGGAACACATCGTGAGGAAACCTGCATATCTCTAGAGAATTCTGGAGATATTTGTAACCTACCAATCCGCCTTGGAGCAGCGTGGTAGGTCTTAGCTCCGACCCTTCTCTCCAGAAACGGAGAGAGGAGGCCTATTCCCAGCAGTGGGATTGTAACAGGCCGCAAACTTTAGCTTTTTTTACTATAATACAAAAGCAATGTAGCAAATAGCAAGACAGTAATAACGAAATGTAACTAGTTATAATTATTATTTTGAACCGAGCAACTGAGCGCCGAGTTTCTTGCTGGCTCTTCTCGGTAGGAACAGCTTTCCGGACCAGACGTAGAGTTGACGATTCAAAAACACTTGTTTACAAGTTTACTTAAATAAAGAATATTTTGAATTTGGATTTGATAATATACTATTTAGCATAAACCTTTCGCAAGAAATGTACCTACCGACCAGTAGATTTAAAGAAAATCGTACACATACAAAGAGAAATATTTTGGGGGGTTTTTTTATTATATGTATAGATTAATTTATTCATATATTTGTGCTAATTGACATTTGGTCCTCCGCACCCTTTTACGAAGTGAGATGAAGGCATATTCTGTCAGTCATAAAAGTAAACAGAATTAAACGTATATCGGGTGCGTAATATTACAGTAGGGAACAAAAATAGACTCAACGCATCCTGCTCGATACGCGCAAGCAACGGGACTTGGGAAGGTGTTCAGTGACCTTCATTTGTTTACTTTAGAGTATTTTTGTAAAACGCAGATACATGAGTATTCTGATGTTATGTGATAAATGCCAGTAGCTTAATACTCATCATCCTCCCGCCCTTATCCCACTCTAAGTGGGGCCGGCACAACATTTTAAAAGCACGTTGTCATATGATTCGGCAATGTATTTTACGACCGACCACCTGCCTGACGTCAACTTACCTTAGTCGCCTTTTACGACACCTCGGTAAGGAATGAGGGTGGTCTATTCTACTGAGCCGGATACCACACGGCGGGTCGACTTACCTTAGTCGCCTTTTACGGACCTCGGTAAGAAATGAGGATGGTCTATTCTACTCAGCCAGATACCACACGGTGGGTCAACTTAGCTTAGTCGTCTTTTACGACACCTCGGTAAGAAATGAGGGTGGTCTATTCTACTCAGCCGGATACCAAACGGTGGATCACACACTTAATATTATAGTGACCTAATTCAAAAAGTTGCATAAAATTGCATACAAAGCGAGTGTCAACAGCCTTATAACTTGACCCGTTACATGCAGGATTCGTAAAAACACGTGCACAAACCTCCACCACAGCCACCACAATACACAAGCACTACACACGTTCACTATCACAAACTCAACAATCGTTTTGCCCCGCAAGCGAAGCATCATCAGGAGATAGACACACGACAAAATCGCTTTGCGAACGGGAACGTGTAACGGGTATGAAAAAACGAATAGTCCACTATACATTTAGCACTATATATATTTTTTCTATTTTCTGTATCGCGGATTATAGCAAAATAATTTTTAATAGTACTTTTGTATTATGGATCTCCGCAAAGTAACACCTAATTCTATAAGCGTGTAAGTAATTTAAGATAGGCATAACTTGTAGATTTTTGTTGCAAATAAATTAAAAATATTGATTTTGTATAAATAAAAAAAACCAAAGGGAATATAGTAAATATTGTCTCTCAGCTTGAATTGAACCAGTGACCCGCAAAGATGAAGGCAGGGTCAGTGCCCCCTGCGCCATCGGCCCAGTCGATGAAGCTAGGCCAGTTTTAACAGATCTACGCGATATTAGAATGGACCTAACTAGGAGACAACGAATATGCTCAAGAATTAGACCGTATCATATTAAGACTTAATTACTAGAGAAAACTAGTTATTAAATAGGTAGAAAGTCTGAACCTAATAGTCATTTCTAAAATCTAATTTATTTCAAACGAGCTGTAACAGCTGCAGACAGCAGACTTTAAATATCCTCAAAATGTGATTTTTTTTTGCGAATTCGGAAAGTTGCACGAGATTTTTTCGTCCAAATTTCCTCGTTCGATTATCTCTCTTAGAAGTGGCAAGAATTCCACCTAAATATTTCATCTATCTCACATAGTGAACAAAGATAAACGTACAATTACAAAACATGGAACAGGCCAAACAAGTATTGACATGTTAAGTTAAAGATGATTTCGAATTATTATGCCAGGACGAATGTACCACGAGTTCGGAACGTTATCATACATTGAGAAGAACTGGCAAGAAACTAAGTGGTTACTCTTATCACGAATATTAATTATTCGAGATTAGATTCTAATAACAAAGAACACTCTTACAAGTAGACCGCTGTGTGGTATCCGGCTGAGTAGAATAGACCACCCTCATTTCTTACCGTGGTGTCGTAAAAGGCGACTAAGGTAAGTCGACGTCAGGCAGGCGGCCGGTCGTAAAATACCTAGCCAAATCGTTTGACATGTTTGTAACATGTTGTGGCGACCCCGATTACGAGTGGAATAAGGGCAGGAGGATGATGATGACACAATTTAGGTAGACGCGGGTCCACCGGAACAATATTAGAACGACGCGAAAGCGTTTAATAATCGTACAAGTCTCGCTAAACGAGACTACAAGCCATGATACTTCCAGCAACGTAACAGTCTAATAACTGTAAGAATCGAGTATTACAATAAGACTGGCTTCAATATGGCGGGCTCCATGTCTTATTTACAATTTTCGCTCCAAAAGCAAGACCCTTTCTTGTTATCGACCATGTGATTATCGTGTTGCCAATTTCCATTCCTAACAATACTAATATTATAAATGAGAAAGTGTGTCCTAATCCCCTAAGTCAAGGAACGGCAACTTGTGGCGCGCAAACCGCAAGCGGCATTTTCGTCGTATGAAACAGCTCTACAGTTTCGTATAAAAAATATATATAATAAATTTTCACCATTGGTTCCATTGATGTAAGAATGTTAGAATATGATTCGAATTTTTATACAATAAGAAAATATATTTTGTCAGTCAGTGAGTGACCACGGTGGATGCAACTCTGCTAAAACGCCGAATCTTATACTATAACTTGATTATATCGCGATGCGACCCGTATATTTGTAATAATAAAAAAATATTTAGTTCTAAATCAGAATCTAAATTTCTAATATAAAACCAAAACTATATCTTTAAAAAAATTTGGCTGTTTCAAATTTTTATTTTTTAATTCTATGGTTCTTTAGTCTCGAAAGGTCGTTGACCCCTGTTATGAATAAAATAAATTATATTGTGTAATGGATCATAAGCATTAAATGATCAAGGTAACGTTAATGTATTAAGATGATAAACATTAATATTGTATTAGTCTAATTAGCTCTTTAATTACTCCATTTTACGTGACCATACAAAAAAAAGGAAAAACAAATTCATACACCCTTAAAAGAGGCTTACATAGAGTTTTAAATATAATTTTGCATGTAAGCTCTGCGATATTTACAATTTATTTATCTATCTACCTATATTTTATTATAGAAAAATATCATGAGAAAGTCGGCATATCTCTGGAGAATAAGATAGATAGCAGACTTCCAACATTGGGATTCCTTTTAAAGATGTTTTATATTCGTAACATTTTATGATTGAAGTTGCCATCAGTAAAGGACTACTCGTATAAATTGGTATTATTTAATTCACGCGATTTTTTGCAGTGTCGTAAAAAAGCATGAAATTCTTTTAACACGCCGTTTTTCTTATCACTAAATAAACAACGCAAACTTAATCATCATTTTTACGGGTTTTATTACAACTTCCAATACTTTTTAATGTTTTCTGCGCTTTTACTACAAACTAAATCTCTCAATTAATCAGTATGATTTGGTGACTTTGCTTCAAATATAGGCATAAGAGATATGCTAAGAATATTTCGATAAGCGTTTAGAGAGATTATATGTACAAAAATAATAATAAAATTATTTTGCTATAATCCGCGATACAGTAAATAGAAAAAATATATAGTGCTAAATGTATAGTGGACTATACGTTTGGGACTATACGAAGTGGTGGAGGTTTGTGCATATGTTTTTACGAATCCTGCATGTAACGGGTATGAAAAAACGTATAGTCCACTATACATTTAGCACTATATATTTTTTCTATTTACTGTATCGCGGATTATAGCAAAATAATTTTATTATTACTTTTGTATTATGGATCTCCGCAAAGTAACGCCTAATTCTATAAATTATTTAGAGATTATATGTACTCAATAACCATTCAAGAATAGTATTGTTAAAAATTTTAACACCTATTATTGTGTAACGTAGATTTGACTTTTTATGGGGCAAAAACAAATTTAAATTTTTAATATTAATAAACCAATTACCTGAATTCTAATACTTTTGATGACACGTTAAGCAGAGCTACAAATTTCTTTTATATTACATATCATTATTACATAATCTAATTTTTATCGTTTTGATTTCGTCCACTATTAATTAAAATGTGATTGAATTCTAGAAAACAATCTGAAAATCGATAATTTAGATTTCTCCAGAAAAAGTTATTACTATATGCGTGGGACAGCTTTTATAAAATACCATAGACATTGGCTCAACTTTTTTTTTAACTTGTGTCGACTGATGTCCGTTAGATCAACACCTGAAGTAGACATTACGCACACATAAACGCATACAAACACCTACATGCGAATCATGTTCGAACGCTGTCGATTCGACTAAACATTTTATAACTTAAACCAAAACTTACCCGATTGGATTCCAAAGCCTCGGCACTATGCTCCTCCTTCTGTCGAAAGCAATTAGTGCACTTGCTCTTATTAAAGATATTTGGTGCAAATTTCCTGCAATCCGATCGACCAGACATGGTTGTCAGAGGTCAGGGTCAATTCAGCGTTCACTATGTCACCGTACACAGCATCGTGGTACTGTAAAACACCCACACTAGACGAGTATTCGCCTTATTTTTTAATACCGAACACGTAGTTAATCACGCGCGCACCGGTGAGTGAGCTATCAGCAAAATCACTGCAAGTAAAGTGAACGCTAGCGTCATATAAAAAACACAAACACAACACAATCTTCTCCGGCAAACGTACGCCGAAGAAGTCGAACAATCGCGTAAACAATATTCGTATTCACGTCAAAATAAACATCGATTTTACAGCGAACACGCGGAGCAAACGAACGCGCTGCGGCACGACCGCCCGTCCATTTTACATCTGATAGAAAACCAAGCACAACCGACGAACACAGTTGTTGTTTTACAACTTCTCTTTTCTCGTTATGTGACCGTAACGAAATTTGAATGTAGTGGTGCGTTTATATGTGTTTCGCTCTTTACATCTCGTTCTATCCTACTAAAATGCTTCGCGCCATCTCACTTACACAATTCATTAAAGAGCTTACTACTAGTAGTGCCATCTCGTGATACAACACATATATGTTTCTTACAATGAAACCGATATTAAATGGTTGTGTTACAAACTGGAGTTTATATTTTCGTCTGCTAATCTGGTTTCTAAGTACAGCGCTAGGTGTCGTTCCCAGCTACAAAACAAAACGAAACATGCGAATGCACGTATAAGTTATTATTTAGAAGAAAACTTGTCACAAACTAAAATAGCCGATCCTTTAAAAACACAGAATATAAACATTTGTTACTTGTGTAAAGTGAAGTGGCGACAGGTCTCAGGCACAATATGTGCCCCCGAATGCCCCCTAAACTAAACGGAAAAATTTACACATCGGTCATAAGACCTGTCGTAATGTATGGATCAGAATGTTGGGCAATGAAAAAGATGGATGAAAGAAGAGTGCATGCAAACGAGATGAGGATGTTAAGGTGGATGTGTGGTGTGACAAGACTTGATAAAATAAGAAATGAGTATATAAGGGGAAGTCTGAAAGTTGCGCCCATTATAAAAAAGATGGTGCAAGATTGGGATGGTATGGACATGTAATGAGGAGGGATGAAAATCATGTGATCAAACGAGTGTTGAGTATGAATGTGGATGGATATGTGACTAGAGGAAGGCCTAAAAAGAGATGGTTGGACTGTGTGAAGTATGACATGCATATAAAAGGAGTAGCGCCAGAGTTGACGAATGATAGAAGAGAATGGAAGAGGAAAACATGTTGTACCGACCCCACTTAGAGTGGGATAAGGGTAGGAGAAAGAAGAAGACTTGTGTAAATGCTATGTTTACCTATTTTTTTTTTCTGCTTATTCGTATATTGACGAATATGGCAATTAAAGTAATTGTAGGAACAACATTAGAAAGTTAACCTTTTTTTAAGGAAGAAACGAATATAAACATTGTACCTATTTAACTAAAGGTTTCTTTTAATACCGTGTTTCCAAGCAGCGACTTTGAGCTTTTATGTTGTTTCAAACTTTTTGATAAAATTTTCCTGTTCTATTGTTTTACGGAATTGTCTACTCTTTAGACAGGTAACTTTGCTTTTAATCATCCACATCGCCGGGTAAATTTCGAAAATAATTACGAAAGTCCGCTATTCTATTTTTTTTAAGATTTTTATATTAAGTAGCGACGTCCCATATATACTACGATCACACGGCAGCGATATCGCTGGCGACCGACGACATTATAGAATTATACAGTGATTAGATCGCTGCAATTGTAGCGATCTTAAGTGGCTATTAATATTAACGTCAATTTTGCAGGCGCCGGCGATTGAATTCGCTGTTGTGTGAACCCTTCTTAAAGTATAACAAGGTAATTTTTCCCTAAAGAATAATTCTAATTTTTTTTTAAATTTAATTTATGCGTCAAGATTATATCCTAAATAATTAGTTACACTGTTTTTGCCCATCACTGCGTATCAGCGATGCGTAACAAGACCAAACCCTGTTGGCTATGTTCATAACTTAAATAAGTAATTTCATCTTCTATCTCGTGTAAATCATAAAAATGATGTTATAAACCATCTAGTCTCCATTCTAAGTTTCTTCTTTTTTCTTTTTTTTCCTTCCATTCGCCCGTGTTTAAACGAGCAGGCTAAGGTCGTTGACCATACCGCCTTGTCAATCGTTCATAATAATGAAAAGAGTTTTTTTTTCTTCTTCAGTACATTCTTCTTCTATTTTAATCTCTTCTTATTCACGTATATACATCTTTGTAGTCATATCCAATAATTATGTCTTTCGTTCTAAGTTTCTTCTTCAAATAGAGCAAGATCCCAGGGCCCCCCGGACGTTACTTATTTCCAAAAAAAAAAAAGTGACGTCTCGGGTCCCTGGGATCTTGTACAATAACGTTTTGATTCTTTTAATTTTTTTTAATTTCACTATTTTTCGACTTGTTTAGTACTAGTTTTTTAAGCTTATCGATCGCGCTAACATAAGCTGCAACAGCGACATCTAGTTTCCGCAGTTCCAGCGCCATACAAATTGATGTCACGCTAACGAGTAGGTATACTAGTAAAATTTTATAAAATGTTATCAAATACAAATAAAATAAATAAAATAGTTAATAGCCCACAAAAATAAATTGTTAACCACCGTACATAAAATTGTCAAATAAATAAAGCACTATATTAAAATGTATATAATAGAAAACTGTAAACTTGAAGCAGTAGAAAATATAAACAAACTGTATAAATATCACAGAATATTGTAGCATAGAAATAAGGAAATAAATGTAGTAGACTTAGTTAACAAGATTGTCGTAAATTAAGCATAAGATAAGAATTAAAATGTATAGTTAAAACTGTTAAGTTAAGTATAAAACATTGTCATAGATAGTATAGAAATTAGGATAAAAAAACGGCTCTGACCCCCATGTTAGAGGAAGCTAAAATAAAAAAAAAAATTAAAAAAAAAATGAGTAGGTAGGAAAAATTCTCACTAAACACACTGTTTATTTCCACTTCAAACAAAATATGTTTCAGAGTTATGTACGATTTGTTCATAATATAAGCTATTCTTACACCACAAATGTATTTTTAAACGACGTTTGAGTAAGATACATAAAAACCGGAAATAAATAAGAAAATTAAGAGATACATTACTGCGATATTTTTTCGGAGTTTACGAGTCTTTACATAAACAAATAAATTTGAATCTTACTCTATACATGATATAAAAGATTTTACATGACAATAACAAATTGATAATAAAACTTTAGCATTACTTTTTAAAATACTTTCTTTATATTACTTGAGTACTTTTTGTCATAAAATCAATAAAAAAACGCAACTTATTATTAAAGAATAAAATACTACGAATAATAATATATAATTTAATTATAGTACGTTGCATTTTATGTATAGTTTTTAAATAAGTAAATAGAAATATTGAAATCACAGTATAGGTCAAACATATACTGCGCACAAAAATATAATAAAAGTATAAGGGTCAAAAAGACTTCTCCTTATTCAATGTGTTTACTGTTATATTAATCGCAAGGTAGTAAAAATAGTATATAAGATTGTGGTTGTGTTGGATATAATAGCTAACTAATATAATAACGGAATAATAGCTAAATATAAAAGGAACAAAAAACATTTTTTTTTGTTATCGATTTATTTATTTATCTTTCTTTATGGCCTGTACAGCGCAAATAAGGCGCAAATCACTCTGCCAGTGTCACGTAAAGTGGAAAACACACGAGAAATGAAATTTAGAATTTGTCCCGATGACAACGCACCAAATTAACAAACTACCTAAAATAATACAAAAAACATATGATTATGAAATGAAACTAAGAATAAAACTAAGAATATACAAACAAAATTAATTACACTTTTAACTTATTATTTTGTTATCGATTTAATGTAACCAATAGTTTGCTTATTGTATAGTAGTACCTACTTAGTAGAATCATCAATATTTTTAAGTAAATCATAAATAATACGTTGCTTATCTGACTAAATAATTTATTAGTCTTTGAATATATGTATGTGAATAAGTTTCATAATTTTATAGCAATATTGTGTATAGCTTATTTTATTCCTTCCATCATACTGATATGTCAAAGACTCACTAATGACAATTGACAAGTGACAGTCATTTGATGGAATTGGCAAAAGTTATTGGCACTGTGGTTAGAATAGATTACTAACTAAAATAGTGGTCAGTGGACGGTTATTTGATTGACGTAAACTCGTCAATAGGTCTTAGTTTTATCACCGTACGAATTGAAATTACAAGGAAAATATAAATCACTATTAAAGCCTTCCTGTACGGAATAAATTTTCAGTCTAACATTAACCTACGTGAGAGTCAGTAGCTCCTACAAGTGCTGTGTTGACGGTTATCATTCAGTATCAAGGTGAGAATCTATGTTGTTCATCTATCTAACCTATTTAAAAACTAAGAATATAAATTTAGGTGTTAAATTAAATCATATCGACCCCTTATTTATTTATTATTTATGTATTTAAAGACTTAATATAAGTTTCCTGTTTAGAATTATGGAAGACCTCAGTTTCCTACCGGAACTCCCTCTTGGGCCTCTGGACGCTTATAGGAATAGCGCTTCATTCAACTGGAAACGCCTTAAATTGGCGCTTGAAGGAGATCTCGAATTATTGAAGCTGAAGGTAATAATTAAAAATTTTATTTTTGACTGAAACCAAATTTTAATGTTTAAAATTATATATATTTGCAACTTAATTTATATTAATCCTGTCACCGGTTTATTAACCGTTGTTTTCTTGACTTTTCTTAAGTTTAAAGTGATTTAATTACTGTAAATTTTTATTAAATATATTTGGACATAGTCCCTACCCCCCACTTAGAGTGGGATAAAGGTAGGAAAATAATGACTTTTACAAAATATATTAATAATGTTTAATATGTGTAAAATTAGAAACTAAAATCTTGTGAAATAGGATGATACACTGCTATCTAAATAATCAAATTTTTATTTTGTTGATGACCTTGTTTCCAGTATTGTGAGATTATTAAAATTATAATGAGTTACAATTTAAATTTAAACATGTATTCTGGTAATGGCCATATTTTTTATTATTCTTTTTGAAATTTATTCATTTATCAAATTATATTAAGAGTAGCAAAGTTACAGGAATTATTTAAAAAACAAATATATGTATATTCGCTAGTTACGACCATAGTTAAATATAGGCATATTTTTATGTTATTTATCTTGAAATTTATTTAATAAGAGATGATTGATGATGGAATGATAGGAGAGAGCGCAAAACATGTTTTACTGACCCTACTTAGATTGGGATAAGAGCAGGAGAATATATATCACTTAAGTCTTCTCTTAGGTCATATTTTTTATATTAAAATTTAACATACAAAGACCATGAAGTACTGTTAAATTTTTTTTAACTCAATCAATGACTAATAACTTTAAATAACTCTCCAATAATGAAGAAAAGAGGTCTCTGTCAGCCAGTGCGGTAGTAACAGGCAGTTACTTTACTTTTATTGCACCCACAATCATATTGCATCACCCCTTCCATAGTATTATCTTTGCGCTAATATTCAAGAGTGGGTTTTTAATCAATTTTTTAATGTTGTTGAATACATACAGGGACATAAATATGGTACAGATTAGTAAAAATCCTTGTCATGTAAAACTATATGATACACAAACTTTGCTACATTTAATACATCTCTAGCAATGCAGTCAAAAACGATAAAGACTTCCCTTCCTACATTAGTCATATTTTGTATATTTATGATCTAATTATTTACAAGGTGATATCTGTTAATCTAATCTTTGATAGAGCTGTGTAAATTCTACAGATAATATATTTCTATTGTAAGTGAATATATATTGTGAATCAGTAGGCATCCTCTGATAGGCAACTGTCATAACGGTCTACTAACAATCCTCATGGGGGGGTCTATACTTTGTATAGAATTTTTCTTTGCCCAGCATACACCAAGTCAGCGCAGAATTCCTCTGATTAGGGACCATAAATTACTAAATGCTAAAATAAGTGTTTTTAACCCTCCCCCTCTACTGCCACGCTGTGTCACACTTTCTGTTCATCATTCTCCTGCCCTTATCCCACTGTAAGTGGGGTCGGCACGACATGATTTGGCTACATATTTTACTACCGGCCGCCTGCCTGACGTCAACTTACCTTAGTCGCCTTTTACGACACCTCGGTAAGAAATGAGGATGGTTTATTCTATTCTGCCGGATACCACACGGCTAGTGTCACACTTTCTGTTGCCCCCCTAAAATATTACGTCACAAATCTAAGAGCTTCCCCCACCTGAATATAATATATATAAATAAATAATGCACAAATTATAAAAATTTGAATTATATTTGACCTTTTTTATAATAATAATAATGTATCATCATAGACATTGAAAAAGCAAACTACTCGAAAGACATTAATTTACAATATTAATGAACAGCGAACGTCACGTTTCCGGAGCCCCTATCCCGCCCTATCACAACGTTTAACAAGACCGTATTTTGTGAACGGCCCCTTATAAATCCCTTTAAATGATTTTATTAATGTCCCCGTTTGGCCTAGTTATATATTATATCTTTTCCAAGCGAACAAGCTTTTATGCCTGTGGGATAACTACTAACAGATACCAGATTTTTATACAGGATTTATAGAATATTAATCCATATATGATGCCCTACACCGCTATTTTTCGGTGACAAGTGTTTTTTTTAATATATCTCATATCTATTCGACGGGCCCGTTAGCGCATTTGGCAGTGACCGTGTCCTTAGCTCCGTGGGTCACGGGTTCGATTCCCACTGAGGGTCAACATTTTCTATAAACAATTTTTTTGAGAGAGTCTGGGTTTATATATGTATTTAGGTTTGTATTTAAAACTCTATCGCTATTTTACCCGTAACACAAGTATTAAGTTACTAACTTTGGGAATGGACAGCGGTGTGTGTAATTGTCCCATATATGTATTTATTTAATAATGTAGATATAACTTTACTTTTTTTGAAAATCATGTGACAAAATGAATGCCAATATGAATGTATGAAAAGGGAGACATAAAAAGAGATGAATATATTCTGTGACGTATATAAAAGCAGTAACGCCAGAGTTTACGAATAATAGGGGAGAATGGAAGAGTAAAACATGTTGGGCCGACTCTACTCAGAGTGGGATATATAATAGGAGAGAATGGAAGAAAAAAACATGTCGTTCCGACCGCACTTAGAGTGGGATAAGGGCTGCAGAATGTTTAGATAAAAGTTTGCCTAAAAGAGGTGTTGTTCATTTAACAGTACAAGATATGGCGGATTCTAGAAAAAGATCCACTATTCGCACACAACCCTGGAACGCCACCTGTTGAAGAACAGAAGAGGATAACGCAGTTACAGTTGAAGAAGATAAACGAGTATAAGTTCATACCTAAGGAAATGTTCAACGCGAGCTACAGTAAACGGGTGAGTCAAGCATTTAGTCCGATATATGTATCTAGTTAGTATTTGAGTGACCGAGGCTTGCTGGTTATTTTTTTTAAAGATTAAAAATGCAATAAAAAGGAAGGGCGGGTGATATCTGGGAGTCGATCTAGGGTATTTTCACCTCTTTAGGCCGTTCGTATCCCACTGGGCTATTGCAACTTTACAAATGTCAGCAAAATTAACCTTTTTTATTCAAAGAATATTTTATCAGTTTTTGAATTACTGAAAACAGGTATAAAACTACATTTTTTAAAAATATTAAATTTAGCTAAATCGATTTATTACCCTCGAAATACCCTACAGACTAAGTTTCATGAAAATCGTTGGAGCTGATATACCATAAACTTGAGATACATGAATGGAATTAATATGGATAATGGAATTAGAAACTTTAAAAAGTATTAATAGATAATATATATTAAAATCAAAAGCACTTGTCGTTGACTTGTATAAAGAATAATTTGAATTTGATCAAGTTTATTTCGCTTTATTAATACTGATATATGTTTTTAGACGCGAACAATAATGACGATAAATGAAGCGGTCCAATCTCTCAACCCCAGCGTGTCCGTGAAGATGGCAATCGGGATATACCTCGTCTCAAACGCTTTGCTGTCGCTTGGTACTGAGCGACATCTTAAGTTTTACGAAGCCACCATTAAGCATAGAGAGGTATGTACATATTATTATTATTATGTATATTTCCAATGCCGTGTGGTGCCTGAGTAGAATAGACCACCCTTATTTCTTACCGAGGTGTCGTAAAAGGCGACTAAGGTAAGTCGACCCGCCGTGTGCTATCCGGTTGAGTAGAATAAACCGCCCTTATTTCTTACCGAGGTGTTGTAAAAGGCGACTAAGGTAAGTCGACCCACCGTGTGGTATTCGGTTGAGTAGAATAAACCGCCCTTATTTCTTACCGAGGTGATGTAAAAGGCGACTAAGGTAAGTTGACGTCAGGCACGCGGCCGGTCGTAAAATACATAGCCAAATCATGTGACAACATGTTTTAACATATTGTGCCGATTAGAGATTAGAGATTAGAGCGGGATAAGGGCAGGATGATGATGATGATATTATATATATTTCGAATGCGCCTACCTGACGTCAACTTACCTTAGTCGCCTTTTACGACACCTCAGTAAGAAATGAGGGTGGTCTATTCTATGCAGCCGGATACCACACGGCACATACCTTAGTCGCATCTTACTACACCTCGGTAAGAACGGAGGGTGGTCTATTCTATTCTGCCGGATACCACACGGCGTTAATTATATAAATGATCACAGGATTTCTTTAGTAATTTAATTTTTGTGCATAAGAATATACATAATTATGAAAAGATTGGCGATGTATATAGTAGACACAGTAGGAACCGACATAATCTTGCGGTTCGTGCTTTGTGACTTGCAAAAGCACGTAGGTCGTTTGTGGTTTGGGTATATTCTATAATAAAATTCTTTGCCATTAGCAAGGATAAAATAGATTGCGGAATTAAAAATAGCAGTTAAAACACTGTAGGAGGCTGATATAGAAAGCCTATAAGTACTATATTATTGTATAAAAAGCTATAATAGTCTGGTGGTAAGACCGTGCGACTCTCTAGATACGACATGGGTTCAAACCCCGGGCAGGCACCAATGAGTTTTTCCATTAAAATTTATGTCTAATTGATAATTGGAATTTATCACACGCTTTTCGGTGAAGGAAAACATAGTGAGGAAACCTGCATATCTCTAGAGAATTCTAGGGATATGTGTAACCTACCAATCCGCATTGGAGCAGCGTGGTATGCGCTCTAATACTTAGCTCTAATCCTGCTCTCCAAAAAACGGAGAGAGGAGGCCTATTCCCAGCAGTGGGATTTTAACAGGCTGCTACTAAGAAAGTGATCCTTGATAATTTTTGACAGTAGAAAAGTAAAGAGGTGCTAAATAATTAAATCAAAGATGGATTATGATGATAATAGTGCATACCTTTGCGTTATATCGAAAAATTCGTTTTTATTTATTTTGCAATTAATTGCAGTTTAGTTTAATTGCATATCGTAAAATCACGGATACAAGGACCTGTTTCGACCATTAGTAATTAGAATATTTTTCATCACGATTATATCCAATACCTACTATAGGAAGGAAAATAATAATAACTCGCGGGATCTCCGTAATTTAGGTTCGCTGTTGAGGGAATGACATCAAAACGTGATAGAACTAAGGAAAATTGGAAAACAGTTGGTTGTTTACGTTCTATTTTATAAGGGAAAACCGCAATGCTCTTATGAAGAACATACGTAATTATTACACGGCAATTTTATTTGGTTAATAGGTATGCAGTTTAGAAGTGTCGATAATTAATTAATAAATCAAATTAAAATAATTGTTATTGAAATATGCCATGAAATGGCACTTTTGAATCGTCAAGCATCAATATGATTAATGAAGCTATAACTGGTTCGGAATGTTGCTCTTATCGAGAAGAACCAGCAATAAACACGACGGTCAATCTTTTAAATATTTTCAATTATACATTACTACAGTAAAGTACTACAGTACTAAAGTACTACAGTACTAAAGTACTACAGTACTAAAGTACTACAGTACTAAAGTACTACAGTACTAAAGTACTACAGTACTAAAGTACTACAGTACTAAAGTACTACAGTACTAAAGTACTACAGTACTAAAGTACTACAGTACTAAAGTACTACAATACTAAAGTACTACAGTACTAAAGTACTACAGTAAAATACTACAGAATTGACTTGATTTTTGACGCATTGTGAATAAAATAAACTTTGATAGGTTGATAATAGATGACGCTTTTGAATGTCATCCTATTCCTGTAGAATTAACAGAATTTTTATAGCCTATATGTTACCCCGGTGTATAAGGAGTAATTGTGCCAAATTTTGTCGATATTGTTTTAGAGGATTCGTCGTGAAAGAGTAACAAACATCCATCCATACTCACATTTCGCACATATAATATTAAGTATGATTAAACCGCTGTATCTATATACTTACCTGAAAAATACTAAATTATTAAAGCCTCATGCTCTACACGCCACCGATAACACAATAACACACAAGCAGTGCACACATTCAGTACCACAATCTCAACGATAGTTTACCCCGTAGCCGAAGCATCGTCAGAAGATAATTTGCGATTTTAGTAGTAGTTTACGGTAGTGCATGAATCTTTAAAATAATACTGCACGTGTCCGGTATGCGAACGGATAGTTCACTATACATTTACCGTTACATAATTTTATGCAGACATTCACTACCACAATCTCAACAATCACTCGGCTCCGTGACCGAAGCATCGTCAGGAGATTGACTCTAAGACAAAATCGTAAAGCAAGACAATCTCTAGGTTTAATAAGCCATAGATTTGTAGGTTGATGTCCCACTACGCGTCGCCCTGAGCCTGGTTTAGCCTCACAGGAGGCACCCTTAGGACGACGTTCCCCGACGCTAGTAGAGCTTCTGCGCTTTACTCTCTGCATTTCGCAACCTCGGCGATGCTTCTGCGCTCGCCCGTCGCGCCCTGTGACGCTGTAAAAGCCGTTAGGGCTAACATCATATAGTCAGTTCGAAAAAAAATAGGTTGATGTTTCAGCTCTCTCGGTATTGATGGGATTGTATATTTAGCAATACAAAAATCGTGAATATTCCATTAATTATTAGAATTGGGCGTTACTTTATCAATCAATAACACAAATTCAATGACTTATCTTCATTCTTAGTAACTGTTCGAATGTTTAAATGTTACTTTACTTAATGCTTGAACCTTCAATCCTGTAAGAGACCCGGCAGCTAAAGCACAGAGTGAATTGAAAGATATTTATGTAGCACTGAAACCTGTAATTTAATTTCGTTATGTGAGTTTGAAAATTTCAGTTCTAAAATAAAGAATTTATTTATTAAAAAATCAACTTGTGTTGTTTTTAATATTATTCGTTTTTAACGAATAATTTTAAAACCAACACAAGGCAAAGTAAAATTAAAATGTTAAATTTAAAAACAGTAATCGAACTTTGTAACAGTTTTTGTGAGAATCATTATCTCTTTGTATACAAACAAATTAAAAAAGGTAAATTTACGTCAAACGTTAAAAACAATAAGCACACTTGGTAACAGTTTTTGTTGGCAATATTATCTATGTCTTTGTACCTAAGAAATAAATTATTGTAAAACAACATGACGTTAACGATAAGTGAAAACAAAACCTAGCAGAAAATAATAATAAAATTTGTATATACAGCTATAATAATAATATTTATTTCAGACGAATGATCCATAAGTGTTAGTTACAATTATACTTATAATATATGTTAGTAAACGTTAACTCTAAACTAATATGTGAAATAGGTCAACTATTTCATATACGCCGTGTGGTATCCGGCAGAATAGAATAGACCACCCTCCTATCTTATCGAGGTGTCGTAAGAGGCGACTAAGGTATGTGCCGTGTGGTATCCGGCTGCATAGAATAGACCACCCTCATTTCTTACCGAGGTGTCGTAAAAGACGACTAAGGTAAGTTGACGTCAGGCAGGCGGCCGGTCGCAAAATACGTAGCCAAATCATGTGACAACATGTTTGTAACATGTTGTGCCGACCCCACTTAGAGTGTGATAAGGGCAGGAGAATGTATGTTTAAATATTATTTAAATCGCGACGTATATTATCGTGCAGTATTCCATTTTAGTTGTTAGGGCGAGGGCGTTAAGCTGAATATACCATACCAAAACTTCTTATAACGCCTATTGTGGAATTTTAACGCGACGTATTTTTTACGCTCGTCCGAATAAGTCGTAAAAGCTATACGTGCGGCTTCGCCCGTCTGGAAATCAGTGTTTATATGTAATAGTCCCTCGAGTCTCGGCAGGAGACTCGGTATCTCATACCCTATTCAGCATTTTATACCTATTCCCCCCTCTAAACTACAATCGACACCGGTTTTTTACTAACCCCCACCAAAAATTGTTATCAAACGACCCCTTTACATATCTTTTTTTTGTGTACTATTAACCTAAACCTTTCGATGAATTGCACTACCTTTTAGCAAAAACCAGTACATCTAGAGAAAAAGGATACAGACATATAGCTTTGAGGATTTGGTTTATAATAAAATAGTATAGAAGTGGTGAGTGCCGTGAAGCTACGGTTTCACCGAAATCGTTGCACACGATCTTCACTGACGCTTAGCTTACTATAAAAGTAATCATTGTGCTATAATCTGCGATATTAGCCAATGTAAAATATATTTAATACTAAGTATAGAGTAAGCTGTGATAGCCTAGCGGTGAGACTGTGCGACTCTCTAGAGACGACATAGGTTCAAACCCCGGGCAGGCACCAATGAGTTTTTCTATTAAAACTTATGTATCTAATTGGTAATTGCAATTTATCACACGCTTTTTGATGAAGGAAAACATCGTGAGGAAACCTGCATATCTCTAGAGAATTCTAGGGATATGTGTAACCTACCAATCCGCATTGGAGCAGCGTGGTAGGTCTTAGCTCCAATCCTTCTGTCTAAAAACCAAGAGAGGAGGCCTTAGCCCAGCAGTGTGCATAGTAACAGGCTGTTACTTTACTTTTTTTACTTTTTTAGTAGAGTGTACTATTCGTGTTCATACAAACTAAATTCGTAAAATCCATGCCACCATCATAACCACAGCGAAACATTATCAGCAGACATAAAGAAAAAATCGCAAAGCGACACATCATCCAACTAAACACATTTATGTTATATTTGATTTAGTATTTTATTATTTATACATTCGGTCATTAATTAATTTGCCATTGTTATGGTTAATTATTTCAATTTTACAAAATAATATTATCATTACTTAAAGTAACGTCTAATTGTATAAATTAATTTAATTATAATTAAGTATGTAAATAGTATTCGCCCAATCCGCAGTTTATTGCGGTAGACCAATCCTACTCGTAAGTGGGGTCAACACAAAATGTTTTCCATATATTTATTTATTTAAAAAGAATTTAGCTAGTAATTTTACGCCCGCCTGCCTGACGTCAACTTACCATAGCCGCCTTAACGACACCTATAAGTGTAAGAAATGAAGGTGGTCTATTCTACTCAGCCCGATTACACACGGTGGGTCGACTGACCTTAGTCGCCTTTTATGACACCTTGGTAAGAAATTAGGTTGGTCTATTCTACTTAGCCTGATACCACACGGCGGGCTAACTCATCTTAGTCGCCTTTTACGACACCTCGGAAAAAAATGAGGGTGGTCTATTATTGCGGTACACCCAAGAATTGAAAAACGTTTTGTGATATCAAATCACGCGTTGACGGATGGAACAATTTTGATAATTCTATTTTTGTTGTGTTATTTATTGTCAAGTAAAGGTTCTTATGCATTTTTTTGCATAAAACAAATCTCTTACCACTCCTATTTGGTCTGTACTCAGCATCTATCAACAACTTTAATGCGAATAATTCATAGAAGTGGGTGTTAAGGTAGGATTCCACCACAATAGTGTGCAGCACATTTGTTTACAAAGACTGTGTGCAAGTTCTCGCACTACACGTACTAAGTTAATATCGCTTTTAGCTTCTGTCTCCACCAGCAATGTTGTGTATAACTTGTGTAAGCCCACAGTGAAGCACACATGTGCGCGAAAAAGTTGATTTAGGAATATTTTATAATTTTTATTATTATTATTTCACTTATTAATTATATACAAATTTCAAATATATTTTTAGACATTTTCTATAAAATATTTTTTAATATTTTTTTCATTCCTCTATTCCTCATTTGTGCGCGTACAAACAAATGTTACGTTCCAGTAGCGGAAGCAAAACAAAGTTCGTGAACAACGAGTGCGTACTTGTCGACGCGAGTCCACTGTTTTAAGTGTACGCGCACAAATGTGCATATATGAGCGTAAACATTTCTAGGATATTCGCGCACAATCTATTAATGTTTGCTTGAGTGACTCAACCAGAGTCAACATTTGTGCCGTACACTGTGTATACACAGTGCTGCACAGTTCTGCACACTGGTGGAATTCCGCCTTTACGTTGCGGAATTTCATAGTACAAAAGTTGTGATAGAATTATTTTTCTTTAATGCGCGTTTGCTAAGAAAGCACATAGCATTACAGCAAAATCATTCTTACACCTTTTACTATGCTGGATTTGTTACCGGACGTATCACAAAACACCAGCACTAACAATACATTACACAAGCTCTACACACATACGCAACTGCCTCAAGTCTTTGGAGGAAAAACCAATTGTGGGGGTTAAACAAATTGTATATAATACTCCATTTTTCACTGATGCGTCGCATCGCGATTTTGTCGTGGATCCTATCTTCTGATGATGCTTCGGTTGCGGGGAGAAACGATCGTGATTTTGCGTGTAAAAGTAAATCAGTTAATTTGAATAAACATTTTGAAATTGAACTGATACGATGGAAAATTACATTTTAACATAAGGACAAAATCATGTTTATTAATAAATTAAGGACAATTCAATTAATGTTTGTACCAATTATCCCGGTATTCGCAAGATTTACTATCCTGTATTGACCGGATGTTTTCATTATTATAGTATATTATTAATTATTTTTCGCAGTCGAAAATAATTAAATGTAATTATTTGTTAAGTTGATGATAGTTATAGCGGTAACGGTATTCTTGAGTGAATAAGTCCAATAAATAGCGGAGGTTACTTGTGGAGATATTTGAGCCTGTCTCGTATTGAACGCGGACTCGATTTGACTGTTAGATGCCTTTGGATCTAAAGAGTGCTAAATGTGTAGCTTTTATTTATATTTTTTTTTTTTTATTTATTAGACCAACTAATAGTATTTTACAATACACATTTTCTAAACACATTATTTATATATAAAATAATCTAAGTCTGTTTAAAAGACCTTTAAAAGTTAGTACAACGTTTGTATGAATGATACAATTACCACTAATTGTTGCTTAGGCAACAATTAGTGGTAATACCTAATTGTATATAATATTTTTTTTACTAGTATTACCTCGACGATGCTTCTGCGCTCGGCCGTCCCACCCGGTGGCGCTGTAAAAGCAATTAGGGCTAACAGCATACACTCTGTTCGAAAAAAAATTTACTAGTATTTTTATTTATACCGACCCGTTCAATGTCCAATATAAGACGTAGGTTTCCTCCAAACTCCTCCACTCCCGATGGTTTCTTATCCAATCATGGCCTCCGTGTAGTAAGATGTCATCCTCCCATCGCCCGACGGTCATGTTCGCCACTCGTGCAACTTCCGCGTCAAACGACCCGTATTCATGCGAGCTATGTGTCCCGCCCATCTCTACCTGCGCTCGACAATGATTGTGACAGCGCCTTTGAACTTGATCTTAGAGCTGGACTTTTACTAGTACTTCAAATTGAATAGAAGCTATCACTGAACTGAGAAGAACCAGCAGGAAACTCGAAGCTCTTTTTCCTTACCCTTTTTCTGATTTATATATTGTACACATTCATTTTGTTAATTCAGTTAATACTTGTGTTGTGTTATGGGTGACAGATAACTGGTATTGTATAATTTATAAAAAGTTATTCTATAGGGTAACTCTGTTGACATGGATAAAGCCTTTAAAGTCCAAAAATGTATCACATCGCTGTGTGATAGTGGCGTCATTGATCCTTGCCGACCTTTGTTTAAAAAAAAAAGATATTACCTCTATCTAGTTTATATATTTTTGAAATTTGTATTTTTGCAAAATTTTTTTTAAGATATTCAAACAAAAAACTCGCCGTAACAAACTAAGCTTGTGTTACCCCCGCAAAGAAAAATACATAGACTCCAACTCGAAGAACTAAATAAAGCGATTTAAAGATGCTGGCCCTCGGGGGAAACCGAAACCGCGATCCCTGGACCTGAAAGCAGACTAGGTTATTGCCCGGAATCTATAACAGTACTATTTTGCTATAATCCGCGTTTGTTAAGAGAATCTATGTAATGCTAAGACATTCACATACCTTACACATGTGAGACAAGCCAGGAAAAATTCACAAACAATCAAAGCAATCTCTACGATCATTTTGCCACGAAACTAAAGCATCATCATAAGGATAGCCTCCACGACATAATCTTAATGCATACGATTTTAAAAGTGATTGTGTGTATTGCTGATGGCGGCATATTGGGATACTTGTGGTAACTGCTGCATGTGTAAGGTATGTAAATGTTATCTGCTTCATATACTTAGCATTACATAGATTCTCTTTACAGACGCGGATAATAGCAAAATAATTCTGTTATAGCTTTTGTACTATGAATCATCATCATTCTCTAGCCCTTATCCCACTCTAAGTGGTTTCGCCACAACATGTTACAAACATATTGTCACATGATTTGGCTACGCATTTTACGACCGGCCGCCTGCCTGACGTCAACATACCTTAGTCGCCTTTTACAACACCTCGGTAAGAAATGAGGGTCGTCTATTCTATGCAGCCGGATACCACACGGAATTTTCCTTAGTCGCCTCTTACGACACCTCGGTGAGAAAGGAGGGTGGTCTATTCTATTCTGCCGGATACCACACGGCTAGTACTTCTGTTTTGAATAGAATGACGCGCGCGACGCGACGCGAACGCAAGCTAGGCCGTTTTATGCATTCGTTCACGACCAGAGCGGCCCCCCGCCAGTCACCCCTCAGACACGATAGAGAGAGACCGCGCGCGGCTTGGACGCGGCATCCTTTTTCTTACGCACGTGTGTAATTTTGCGTTTCGGGTGTGATTCTCAGATTTAGTGACGCGTTTAATCCGTGAAGCGTTTGAGAAGACGCGACCGTCCGCGGTTTTAGTGCGCGTTGGGTTACTATTCCCCGATATAGGGACGATTCAGTAACGTGTGACCTTACGAAGGTTGTGTGCACACCGGGTGTTATTTAGCCGATATAGTGAATTGTATACTCAGGGAGAAACAGACATTACGTGTCCGTGGAAGAGTGCTGAGGCGAGCCAACGGTTTCGGGAATTGGCCAAGTACATACAAGCACACACACACACGTACACATATACACGCAGTGACTCATGAGGCCGGACCACATACAGCTGATGGCCGCATAAGGTAGGTTGAGACGCCGAGACGACGGGCCCAGGTCTCGGAGGTTGTTTCATCCGTCCGCACGTTTGCGCGGAACAACTTCTGTACTATGAATCATATAAAGGTTATTGCCAATGAATAATATGTATAATGAACTCCTTATTCACAGATCCTGGCTAGTTTTTCGCTGACGGAGATCGCGCACGGGTCCGACGCCCGTCTGATGCGCACGACGGCCACTTACGACCCCATCCGGAAGGAGTTCGTCATACACACGCCGGACTTCGAAGCGGCTAAATGCTGGGTTGGTAATCTAGGTAAAATATTGTGTGAATATACTTTCGTCTCGAATTCGAAATATTTTAGTTACAAAATAGTTTCCAGTACTTTTGATTCGTCATATGTTTTTTAAGACGCTAACATTAGTTCGGAAGTTTGTTCCTACTGAGAAGGACCAGCCAAAAAACTCGGTAGAGACTGAAATTGCAATAGAATAATTTTGCTATAATCCCCGTATATTCTTATTTTCAACGGCAAGGTTGATGGCAAGAGACACAGGACGTAGTCCTATGTGATGGTCAGACCAGATCCGCACCACACTCAATACATCCACGTGACTTAAAACAAGAAAAGTTCGAAGACCATCGTTAAGAAAGAGATGTGAATGATGGGGTCACGTCCCCCATTATTGGGGAAACGGTGCAAGGAGGAATCCCCGTACAATCCACGACGAAATCGTAATTTATGTCGTAGAGCCTATCCTCCTGGTGATGCTTCGGTTTCGGGGCGCAACGATCGTAGAGTTTGTAGTAGTGAGTGTGTGTTATGTGATACGTGTGGTTACTTGACATGCCTGTATTAGGTATGTTAACGCCTGCTAAATACACTTAACATTAAATAGATTCTTTTAACAAACGCAGATTATAGCAAAATAATATTGTAACTACAGTTCTATGGAATTCCGCAAAGTAACACTTGCTTCTATAAATCGGTACTCTTTAAAAACAAATTTTGGCTGATTGATTACATATTAATCTTTGCAGCCTGGTGCGTAGCCTTTTTATCATAGCACCGCTATGCACTGGGAGAAGTTCCACCCTTACCTAACCTTATTCATATCCTCGAAGGCAAACGGAGCCCTTCGCTTTTTTTTTAAATAAATAAATATATGGGACACTTACACATACGTTCGTCCGTCCCCCAAAGTAAGTAACTTAATACTTGTGTTATGGGTGACGGACAACTGGTAAATATACTACATATATAATTTTAAATACATACTTACATACAAATACACACCCAGGCTAGAAGAACCAACAAATTGTTTATAGAAAATGTTGGCTCGCGGCGGGAATCGAACCCGCGACCCACTGCGCTAACGGGCCAGTCATAAACACATAAACAGGCCCATACATAGGTTAGGTCAGAAGTGTTTTTTTTAAGCTTTTATATAACTTTCCGTGTATGTTGATGAAGGTGGAATCTTGCAATTTAAATTTGACCCACTTCCCGGTGTCTTGAGCTGAAATTTTACATACTGGAACGATAAAAAAAGCTGAAATAAGTTACTATCACTCTAATAGTTTTCTAAAACATCATCCTCCTGCCCTTATCCCACTAAGTAAGTCGGCACAACATGTTACAAATATGTTATCATGTTATGTTATGATTTGGTTATGTATTTTACGACCGGTTGCCTGCCTGACGTCAACTTACCTTAGTCGCCTTTTACGACACCTTGGTAAGAAATGAGGGTGGTCTATTCTATGCGGCCGGATACCAACGGCACAAAAAAAATGTAATGGTAAAAAATGGTATGACCATTTTTTTTCTTTTATAATTTTTTGTTACAACATCAATATATATATTTTTTGTGTATTCTTAAAGTCGAATTCCTATAGTATTTTATCCTCCTTATAAAAGTATGCTTTATGCTTTTTACCAATATAAAAACTTAACATATTGTCTTTGGATTTTGTTTCAAATTGGTTGTCTTAGTTAGACTAATCCTTATTTGATTTATTTATTTATTTATTTATTTATTCTATAGGTCCGCCAACAGAGTATACAGTAATTGTCAAACTTAATTATTATTACATACATATGCTACCCTAATTATAGGTGGACACAACATGCTTAAAAAATACAGTACAATTGGAATATTAAATTATGTCAAACATATTAAAGCATCAAAATGTCAAAAAACAAATATATAATAAGTTCTCATTACAATAAACCAAATAAATGTCAAGATAGCAAAAAAAATAGCAAATAACAATAATAACTAGCCTAATAATAATAATAAATATAAATATAATAAGTTTAAAAAAATACTTTAAATAAACGTGCTCGGTTCAACCTTAGCTATTTAAAGTATAAACCTGTGGTTTTCATTTATAGTGGGAGTTGTAGATGGTTTAAAACAAATCGCAATCGTATTTTTTTTATGTCTGTATTGAAATCGAATATATAATGTAATACAGACATAAAAATAGATAGGCAGGCTTAATTTATTACATTTTTTATTAACTATTGTATTGAAGTTGTGATGATAAAAAATGATTCAACGATTACGTAAACCATTTTATTATTATCCTGGTTAAGGCCATCTTATCATGAATAGACTATCAGATATTTAAATCTTTCTGTATCTGAATATTTTTCAATTGAAAGTCAACCGCTCAACTATGACCTGTAGGCCTACCATCGAATTTTTGAAAATGATTTAATTGCAATTCATTTTAAAGTCGGTAAAGTAACAGCCTGTTAATATCCCACTGCTGGGAATAGGCCTCCTCTCTCTCCATTTTTTTGAAGAGAAGGATTGGAGCTAAGACCTACCACGCTGCTCCAATGCGGATTGGTAGGTTACACATGTCCCTAGAATTCTCCAGGGATATGCAGGTTTCCTCATGATGTTTTCCTTCACCGAAAAGCGTGTGAAAACTCATTGATGCCTGCCCGGCTTTGATGTCTCACCACTGGGCTTTCACAGCTTCTTAAAAATTTTAAAGTCGGTACCTAAACTGAATCGCTTTCTTTTCATACTATGAAGTGTGCGACAGAGACAATGCTCTATGAAGCAGAATCTAGCTGATTTCTCTCTCCAAGCGTTGATATGCATTATTTATTGCCGCGTACTTTACTCTAGGAATAGTAGAATACATAGTAGGTCAACAGACTAAAAGGCGACACTAAAGTTATGACCGTAGGAGTTTCGAACGTCGAGTTAGCAGTAAAAATTCAAAATATTGACGTGTATAAATTCTAAAATTCTTGCAACAGGTTTCCCCAAACGTTACATTATGAATTGATGTCGGTGTTGGAATTTTTTTAGATCAAGCTCATGATAACATTCTTCTGTATCACTTGAACATGCACAAAAAATTGTTTTAACACAAAACGAATCCGCAGATAAATGTCATATGAGTATTTGTATACAATGTGATAAGTGAACCGAAATAATGTCACTTCCTCGTTGATTCATCATTCAAATTTTAGCAGCTATGTGATATAAAATATCACATTATATTCGACTCGAATATAATGTCACATTATTATCGACAACAACTCGAGTATAATGTCACTTTATAATTCACAACAACTCGATTATAATGTCACATTAAATAGACAACAGCTTGATTATAATGTCACATTATAATCGACAACAACTCGATTATAATGACACATTATAATCGACAACAACTCTATTATCTCGTCTTATTATAATCGAGTTGCATCATTTGGGCAGAATCAAACATATACTTGCTTTTTTCAAGCAATAACTCGTTCCCGTTTTTTTAGGGAGAGCCCTAGGAAGTTTTTGTTAAACCAATAGTTTTCCCACGAAAGAGGTGGTACCTTTCAAAATTCCACTTTGCTAACACATACTTACGGACTGTTATAGGACATTGAATATCAAGAGACAATAATCTCCAATCATAAGTAGAATAAGAGACAGAAGAAGAATAATAAGATGAACGAATAAGATGATGATGGAACGGAATTTCACTTTTGTAAAAAGTGATATTGCAGATATCACAGATTTCTTCATTCATTTTGCGTACTGTCTAACTTCATAACTACTTCGACCTTCGAACCACCTTATACACCTTACGTGCACTTCGAGTAAGCTGAGATATTTTCCTCTTAAAAATAAATACGCTTGAAAGGCTTTATATTTGATCCTAACCATTAAGTGAGAATAATTAATAATATAAAAATAATAATACATAAAACATAGAGAGACGATTATTAAGTGACATAACCCTTTGTTTCTGAAAGTGGTCTTACTACTTTACTTCCAACACATTTTGACGTTACTACGTGCAGTCATACCATTATCCTATATCTTCAGATTGTTCTAATGACAAGTCCAGCTGTACAGTGTGTACGTAAGACTTCGTTCTTTGGCAGTAAATAGAAGAGCTGCTACTACTCTCCGACCGTTTCTTCATTACTGAAATCGTGTTCCTGGCTAGACTTTATCCTCGAATGGATCAATATCTTCACCGGCTTCTATGAGTGGTCACCATTGCTATCTGATAAAAATATTTTGATATACAGGACAGGCGCAGATGGTCAGACCACCTAGTTATTAGGTGAGCGGTTCGCGCGTGGTAGCGCTATACTACGCATTAGGACTGAATATGATATGCCGTGTGGTTTCCGGCTGAGCAGAATAGATCAGCTTCATTTCTTACCGAGGTGTCGTAAAAGTTGACTAAGATAAGTTGACCCACCATTTGGTATCCGGTTGACTAGAATAGACCACCCTCTTTCTTACCGAGGTGTCGTAAAATGCGACTAAGGTAAGTTGACGTCAGGCAGGCGGCCGATCGTACGTAGTCGAATCATGTGACATCATGAATATGTTGCGCCGACCCCACTTGAGTGGGATAAGGGCAGGAGGATGATGATAGGACTGAATATGATATTGACAATCTAAGAAATAAAAACTCTTTGCCTCGAAGCTAGTTTTTTCAGGCAATTTTTTTTTACTCTGACCTTGTCTTCCTTTTATTTTTTTATTATCTTAACTAGCTGTGCCAGTGGCTTCGCCCGCGTGGAAATCTGCGTGTCACAATTCTTTTCAATTTTCAATTTTAGAATTCAAATTTTAAACAAAACTAGTTATTGTGAGTTAACAATAAGAGATAGAGACATGGTATCGTGAACTTTCTTGTAGTAGTTTTATACGCACGTATACGCAGTAGTTCACGCAACGCACGAGACTAAAGCTCCCAGCAAGCAAATTTTTTAACAACTGCTCGATCTCTTCAACACAATTTACATAATACCGATGTACCTATTTACCTAAACCATCCGTAGGACCTACGGATAACCTTATGTAAATAATAATAATATACCTTAGGTAAATAAAAAACCATCAATTATTGCACAATCTTGGTGAAAACCGTACAAAGATCCGTTCAGTAGATTTTGAAAGAATCGATTACATACAGACAGACAGCGTTTTGGGACTTTGTTTTATAATAAGTATAGGTGTTCCCTATCATCTGTCGCTGAGCATCAAAATTATGAGAGTTTAAAAAATCTTGTTTCAGGTAGAACATGCACGCACACGTTGCTCTTCGCCCAGCTGATAACGCCAGACGGCACCAACCACGGATTGCACAGTTTCGTGGTTCCTATACGAAATCCAGATACACTGGAAACATATCCAGGGCTAATAGTTGGCGACATGGGTGAAAAGATTGGCGTCAACGGTATAGATAATGGGTGAGATTTTAGTATATTCTTATTTATTTATTTATTTATTTGTTTATTGTACATAAATAATAATATAAAAAAGAAAAAATATATCACATGTAAAAAGGCGGACTTATCCCTAAAAGGGATTACCATTGAGTGACTGAAAGAGAAGGACAAGAAGTGATATATGGATAATGAAAAAAGAAAGGAAGAAAAAGAAAAATATCACCGGATTATGGGAGTAATTTCAATGGTTCAATTCTTTTAAGATAAAAAAAGTTTAAAAAAGAAACCAAAAACTATAAGAAGTTACGTAATGAGGATTGTGACTCAAATGACCACTTCTAATTGTGTTGTATAAAACCAATACAGTATGCAGAGTGATAAGGTTGTTCAAATCATCTTGACGAATTTCTTATATATTTCGAAAGTAATAATATCTTATTATTTATATAAACAATATAAAATATATATGCGCTGTAAATAGGCTAACTCTGTTAATTAACTCCGTAGCTAATGACAGTCAAAATTTCAACTTATTTCTTGTATAGTACCCGGCATTAAATAATGCACATCGATGTTTACAACGAAATAGCCAGCCGGTTCGGTTCCGTAGAGCGTTGTCACTATCACACACGGGTTCGTCAGTCTGTGAGACAGCGACCATTCTCTAAGAAGCAGAATCTAGCCGATTTCTCTCTCTCGCCTCTTCTCTTTCTTGCCTCGACGTGCATTATTTATTGCCGGGTACTATACGTTACACCTTTATGACTCATATATATTTGCGAACATATCTACCAGATGTGATTCTCTAATCAAAACTCATAAACTTAATTGATAAAATTACATAATTACTAATATTGTTTGAAGGTCGAAAGCATTTACAGTCTTTATACAACTCTTATGAGGTAAACTATGGATAATATTATCCGTTATCAATAACAGTTGTAGAAACTCGCATGGCACGACTCTTATCTTATCATAATAGCATTAGTTTGAATTAGCGGAAAGCTCTGATAATCTGTACAATCAATATCGAAATGACATGTGAAGTATTCAACCGTTAAGAATTTATTTCACGTCTGATTGTGGTATGACTAACTTGCTTTGGAAAAGCCATTGAAGAGTCATCGAAATGTGTCGTGATGCTCTAAACACGTCGACCGCTAATTGGATTTTCGTGAAATGACAAAAAAAAACTTATTTGGGTTTAATTAATTTAAGTACAGAAACTATAACAAATACTTTGCTTTAATCCGCGCGTGTAAAGAGAATGTATGTAATGCTAAGTGTATGAAGCGGGCAAAATTCACATACCTTACACATCCAGGACAAGTCACCACACGTATTACAAGATGCCTCCAACAGCAACAATGCACACAAGCAATACACACAACTACCAACAAAACCTCTACGATCTTTTCGCCCCGAAACCGAAGCATCAAAAGGAGGATAGGCTCCTAAATAAGATAAAATCCCTATCACATTCATGAGCATATCTTTGAGAACTATGAAGATATCTAAGGGCATATAAAAGGAAGATAGCCAAGATCGCGAAGAAAGCCATTTCAGCCATGTTCAATAGCAGTTTAATACAGGGCTCTATGTCGACCACCGCTGGCTAACACGGCGGTCAACGTGTTAAATAAATTTTTCATTTACTTACCTCATTGAATCCTTTTTTATAAACAAACAAGGCTAATGAAGATAAGCTGGTCGCCTCACGATATTTTCCTTCACCTTCGTATCTCGCACACAGTTCTCTATAAAATTATTATATTAGAAGGCGAATAGCTTAATGAAATTCATGTCTAAAAAACCATTCATTTCTTAGATGTATTTTTAACATGTAAAGCTGTCGAAGTTTAATTTAGTTTACTATGAAATCATCTAAGTGGGGTCGGCACAACATGTTACAAACATGTCGCATGATTTGGCTACGTATTTTACGTCCGGCCGCCTGCCTGACGTCAACTTACCTTAGTCGTATTTTACGATCCCTCGGTAAGAAAGACGGTGGTTTATTCTACTCAACCGGATACCACACAGTGAGTCAACATACTTTAGTCGCCTTTTAGGACACCTCGGTGTCGACCTCGACCTCGCCTTATTACTTATTAGTTTTTGAACTAACCTTTACAAGCTAAAACATAGGACGCCTTTGACTGTGTGCTGACTTTTAACTAGTGATGAAATTCGTAGAATGCCTTTTTTTTGCCTGACTTGCATTACTAGGTTTTATTATTGTAAATAATGAATCACCAGCTGCGATATTTTTATATAACATTTAAAATAACATTATTTTGCGATTAACTACGATATAAGGAAGTTGTTAAATATTCACGTGCTTAGTGATAAAATTTATCTTTATCGATTGTACAAGAATGTAAGCAGTATTTTGATGATTTATTTTTATTACAAAACATTTAAATGCATGTTTTAAATAATTAAAAATAATAATGTATTTCAAAATACATTTTCTATTATTAACGACTGGCATAATTTAGGTTCTTGTCTATGTTATATAGAAAACCAGCTGAATGGGAAACATTATTTTCTATATCAACTACTTTTAGGGAATTTCTAGTGTACATATAAAAAATTAAAAAAATTGACCAAAAAATAAAAGAAATGTTTGGGGTGGACAACCCTTATTACCTAAGGGGTATGAAAAATACATAGTAGCCGATTCTAAATTCTAAACCCTACTGAATATGCATATGAAATTTCATAATAATCGGTCAAGCCGTTTCGTGGAGTATGGTAACCAACACTGTAACACGAAAGTTTTAAATATAAGATATCAAACAGCTCAATTTATAAAGCACTGTAGATGTTATTTGGCCATTTCATTTGTAATATTGAAGTCTTTTAGAACTCCTGCAGGCCTACCATGAACTCTTATTACGACTCAATTGAAGATTTAAATTATATCAAGACATTTTCCTTTACCGTAAAGCGTATCATGGATGCTAAATATCACGAATTATAGGCTAATTTATAGACTATCCATAGATTCCTGACCTATGTTTTAACTGATAGTGTATCTCAGTACGACAATAACTGCACAAATTATCCTCTTATCCTATATTATCGCCAGGAACATTTTTGTTCACTTTTATCTATACTTATTATAAAACAAAGTCCCGTAAGCTGTCTGTAATCGATTTTCTCGAAATCTACTCAACGAATTTTTGGACGGTTTCCACCAAAAGATACTGAAAAACTTCCGGTATGGTTTAGGTATATAGTGCATGTCGGTATTATGTACATTGTGTTGAAGGGATCGCGCATTTGTTAAAAGACTTGCTTGCTGGGAGCTTAAGCCGCGTGCGCTGCGTAAACCAGCAGAGATACGCTAAATTAATGTTGTAGAGAATTGTAGATCTATAGAAATACTACAAGAAAGTCCGCGACAGCATATCTCTATCTCTCACGGTTAACTCACAATAACTACTTTTATGTTCAAAATTTCGAAAATTCGGGAACAGTTACGTAAATCACTGAATTCCACGCGGGCGAAGCCATTTTAGGCACAGCTAGTATCTTTATAAAATTGACCTTGCTTTATTATATCGATAGATTTATTGTTTACGATCAGTTCAGATTACAACCATAACAATACTGAAAACAATATATATATAATTTTTTGCTGTAGCGATAGGTAATAAATTTATAATGCTTTTACTGCTTCGATATCATTAAAAAGCAAACAATGTTTATGGTTATCTTTGACATTAGTGTAAATGGAATACAAACAATAGGATATATAGTTTTTATACGATGTTTCTCATTTTTGTTACACGCTTTTATATAAACTAATTGTATATCTATACTTATTATAAAACAAAGTCCCAAAAAGCTGTCTGTCTGTATGTAATCGATTTTCTCAAAATCTACAGAACGGATTTTTATACGGTTTTCACCTTAAGATAGTGCAATACTTCCGGATGGTTTAGGTCAATAGTATATATCGTGTCGTGTTGCAGAGATCGCGCAGTCATTAAAAAAAAAACTTGCTTGCTGAGAGCTATGGTCGCGTGCGCTGCGTAAACCAGCAGAAATACGCTAAAGTGTTGTACTAGAGAATTGTAGATCTATAAAAAAACTACAAAAAATCCGCGATAGCATCGTCTCTATCTCTTATGGTTAACTCAAAATAACCACTTTTATGTTTAAAATTTGAATTCTAGAAAACAATTGTAACACGCTGATTTCTAAGCGGGCGAAGCCGCTGGCACAGCTAGTTTGCATATAATTGAGCATTGATAGCACTTGATGATGTGCTAACGTCAAGTTGTTAAACATTGGAACAAGTCGCGGGTAAAAAAACAATAATCTGACACGCTCAATTAAACCCACCGCTAGGGTTGCCAACTTCATTTTACTTGAAATAAAGTATATTCGTGTCTGAGAAGAATATTAAGCAGTATTATTTTAACGATATATTTTAGGAGATTCGGAAAAAAGTTATTAATTTAAAGTTATTTTTAAAATTTCATATGCTTTAACACCATTATAATAAAAATTAAAGTCTTATGCGAAAAAACAAAGCGAGCGAATGTTTTGCGAGACCAAGATTCAATCGGATTCTTGATGTTGGTGTATATTTTTTGATTTTGGTCTCTAATTTTTACAATACACAAGTGTAGGTTAAGTACTTACTAACATAATTTTAAGTTTCTTGTATTTACTAACCTTATATTCTATCTTTCTAGAGCTGTGATAGCCCAGCGGTGAGACCGTGCGACTCCTTCGGGGGAACTCGAGTTCAAACCCGGGCAGCCACCAATGAGTTTTTCTATTATAACTCATGTGTCTAATTGATAATTGCAATTTATCACACGCTTTTCGGTGAAGGAAAACATCGTGAGGAAACCTGCATATCTCTAGAGAATTCTGGAGATATGTGTAACCTACCAATCCGCATTGGAGCAGCGTGGTAGGTCTTAGCTCCAACCCTTCTGTCCAGAAACGGAGAGAGGAGGCCTATTCCCAGCAGTGGGTTTGTAACAGGCCGCAACTTTACTTTACTATATTCTATCTTTCTTACTCTTTTCGAATTAATAGATAAATAAATGTAATATTAATTTGCCACATTTTGTGAACAATTATGAATCATCATTGATGGCACATCTTTAATTTTCAAAGCCTATGTAGGAAAATTATATCATGAATCTCCATTTTCATTATTCCAGATTTATTATGTTCAATCACTACAGAATACCGCGTGAGAATCTCCTCAACAGAAATGCAGATGTAACAGAAGACGGGACATATGAAAGCTCATTTTCAGAACCTTCCAGAATACTCGGAGCGGCACTTGAAAATTTGTCTGCAGGTAAAATGCAAGCATTTTAAATGTTTATGCGCGTTATTACAAAAAGGAATATAAAGATATAATGTTGAATAATACAGCGCAAAAAGGGTTGAAAATGTAAAAATACTCGGGTTGACAATAAAAGACGTGCGCTCGGTGCGTGGCGTAGAAAGGAAGGGGAAAAGTTTTATTGCAGTGTTGCCAATTACAGTATATTCGTTTAGAAACTTTTTTATGTCTCTAACTAATGTTGCAGAATAGATAATAAAAATTACCTCCGTGTGGTATCCGACTGAGTAGATTAGACCTCCCTCATTCTTACCGAGATGTAAAAGGAGATTAAGGTAAGTTGACCCGCCATGTGATATCCGGTTGAGTAGAATAGACCTCATTTCTTGCCGAGGCGTCGTAAACGGTGACTTACTTGACTTGACGTCAGACAGGCGGCCAGTCGTAAAATAATGTTTTAAACGAGAGGTAGGAGCATCATGATTGGAAAGAATAACAAATTTTTCAACGTTATACGTTCTATCATTAGTTAACATATTTCCAGGTCGCATAGGTATAATGCAGGAGAGTTGTCACTCACTTTCGAGTGCGGTCGCGATCGCAGTACGATACGCGGCCACTCGGACGCAGTTTGGCGAACGGGATAAGGAAACACCGCTTATTGAGTATGAGTTACATGTCAGTCACTTTAATGATTTTCTATAACCTTATTGTAATAAATTTCATTTAAATGTCATTCGTATATAGCGCTGAAAGGAATTAAAACCGTCGTAAAAATTACCAGCGTAATTTACAGTAGTAAAGCTGGCGTACCATGAACTCTTATTGCGACTCAATTGAAGACGTAAACTAAATTGTTTTGCTTCATACCATGACGTCTTAAAGACGCACACTTTAACTCGTTGCCGAATGACCGTTCGGAATTCGTCCTAAGAACATGTGAATAAAAGAGACAGAGTTATTTATAGTTCATATAACGTTATCATTTTCAAACATTACGACCCCAATGCAATTCACACTTCATGGTACGAAAAGAAAGCAGTACGCGGTCGTCGTTTACGTCTTCAATTGAGTCGCAATAAAAGTTTATGATAGGCCTGCTGTTGCTATCTAACTGCTAGGCACATTCCTCCATTCGCCGTTTTTGAAGAGACTTACCACGCTGCTTCGTGGTATTGGATGCTGGATTGGTAGTTCACAAATATCCCCATTATTCTCTAGAGATATGCAGCTTTCCTCATGATGTTTACCTTCGTCTTAAAGCTTGTGGTAAATTGAAATTTCATTTAGACAAGTAAGTTCTTATAGAAACTCATTGGTGCCTGCCCGGGGTTTGAAATCACGAAAAATCGAGAAAATCACACAGTTTCGTCGTCTATATTATCTGAGAGTTGCTGGATAAAACAGTGAAACAGAAGTGTAACATAAGTGTAACATAAGTCCTATTAGCCTGGACCAAAGTAGGTCTATCCCAATGCCCTTTGCATTTGGATGGACCTACTTTCGTCAAGTGTTAATTAGCAAGTACATATTCAAGATATTTGGAGATTTCCGTGCGTAGTTTTTCTGTGTGCAAATGATGTATTGAAATGAAATCATAGCAAATATACGTGCTCTGTAGTGTTAAATGTCAAATCTGCACTAGAAAACGTAATATCGTTGGCAGACAATCTTAAAAATTACTGGGTTTGAACAGCAAAAGGCGATAAAGTATTTTAATTACTCAGAAGAGACTTAATGTCAATTGTGGGAGTCATTCGTCGCCGATACAAAGACGAAGTGTCATATACCTTATACTGGAAGGCAGTTTAAAAAAGAACTTAAGTTCAAAAGCAAAAGCTTGGCGCATTGACGGCAATTGTTGGAAAGATAGTAGATCTTCAACATCGGATTATGAAAAGGTTGCGCCGGCATGATCACTAGGTGCATTGATTGTAAATAACTCCCACCTTCCTCATGAAATTTAACTGCATATGATTTTTTAAATATTTAAACAGAAAGTTTGAGTTTGAGTGCTGAAGAATTTTCTTATGTAGATGCCAAAAGTGCGGAACGAAATGCGTAGTAATATTTTTTTGGAAACAAAAATTCTGTAAAAATTATCTCCTACCCTTATAGATCTGATGATGATTTAAATATTTAAGGTCAACATTCGATCTATCTTTTTACATCGGCTCATTTTTTCCACCAACTGATGATAGAGTTATACTAACCAACAGCCGTGTCTCTGTTGTCTTCTGTGAGAAGCGCTATGACGCTGCTCCGCATTTTTGGCATATGACAAGTCCAGCGCGCTTCGCCACACTCAAACGGTTCAGTAAGAGCTTTGGTGTGTATAATACCCGGCAATAAATAATGCACATCAAGGCTTAGAGAGAGAAATCGGCTAGATTCTGCTTTATAGAGCATCGTCTCTGTCGCACAGACTAACGAACACGTGCGAAAACTCACATACTGAGTGAGAGAGACAGTGCTGCACGAAATCGAACTGGCCGGCTGTTTCGTTATAAACATCGATATGCATTATTTAATGCCGGGTACTATTCAGATCTTATCATTAATACAATTAGTATTGTTACAGCAATGGCGGCTGTTCGGGTACGTGGCGGCGGCTGTAGTATTCCGCTTGTACATAGAGTCATTCACACACACATACCTTAATATCGTGGAGAAGTCCAACGCAGGCCACAGGGTTGACAATTTGGTGAGATTATGTTATTTGAAAGAACAATTAGCGGATATTTCCTTATTTTTTTTTATTAAATCTTCCTATCGCTATGTATGGAGTCACGGTATTGCAAATTAGTGGACATATAAATCTCTAGTGCAAATCCGGAATGTATTAAAATTCTTACGAGTATTTGTTCTGTCTCATTCGCACCTGCTTTATTTAGTTTTTAGGTCAAAGTTATGTTTTGTATAACGTAATTTGGAATGGCGTGTTAGCTTACAGTCATTTTTTATAAAAACCGTATTTTTTTTAAGCGGTACCACTCTGTATAAAGAATATATTATGTATAAATTTATATTAAGGTCGATGTGGCTAAATTATGTTTTTCGAATTAACTTTGACAGTCACAGATCAGAAATATAGACATATAAAATTCATACATCAACATTCTCCTGCCCTTATCTCACTCTAAGTGGGGTTGGCATAACATGTTACAAACATGTTGTCACATGATTTGGCTACGTATTTTACGACCGGCCGCCTGCCTGACGTCAACTTACCTTAGTCGCCTTTAACACCTCGTCGTCGACACCTCGGTAAGAAATGAGGGTGGTCTATTCTATGCAGCCGGAGACCACACGGCACATACCTTAGTCGCCTCTCACGACACCTCGGTAAAAAACGAGGGTGGTCTATTCTATTCTGCCGGATACCACACGGTGTAGACATATAAAACTCATACATTTTCACAAATTTGATCAGTACCAGTACGAGTCTACTAAGTGACTAAATCAGTACGAGTACTGATTTATTCTAATTTCTACCCAGCTACTAAGTCTGCTTGCTGGATTTAAGAATAGACTGGTGAACAAATCATCCGGCTTGTTTTAACCCTAGTCTTAGTAACAACAGTATTTAATTGATAGTTAAATAATATCATTTAATTAATAAAGTGACTGAGTGAAGTTCGTTTTGATACTAACAGTACGTTAGTTAGTTTAGTAGGTTACCGTCGTGTTCATTAACTGTTTGACTATTTAATACTTTACGACCTCATATTACTGTCGGTTAGAGCGAAATGGTGTCAGAGATCCATGCCATGGTATCCAGCAGCAAGCCTCTGTTGACGTGGACAACGCTCCGTGCTGCGCAGCAATGTCGAGAAGCATGCGGAGGGCACGGATATCTCAAGGTGACAAAACATAAACTTTTATATATCTATAAGAAGAAAAAAACCTTTATTCAAATACTTGAACATAACACAATTAATTATAAAATCATTAAATAAGTACAGTTAAAATTACAATTGTTTATTAAATTCCGGCGTGAGCTGCGCTCGCTCTTTACATTTTATTTTAACAATTTTTGAGATTGTTTTAGTGAATGTGTACAGTGCTAGTATAGTGGTGTTTAAACACTATATTTTAAGCTTTATTTATTATTATGTCTTAACGCATTATTACTGCAAATTACTCTGTAAACTTCGCAGAGTAACCCCTAATTTTATGTATTAAATGGTTCTATACGGCGTAGATAGAAGGTTGCTTGCACCTTAACTTCTCTCCCTTTTCACACCTTACATTACTACCTTACATACTATTCCTTACATTAGCTTACATTAGCTTCACAGTATATTTTTAGTAATTTAATTTTTGTACATATGACTATACATAATTATAAAAGGATTGGCGACGTATATAATAGACAAAGTAGGAACCGACATAAGCTTGCGGTTCCTGCTTTGCGCCTTGCAAAAGTTCGTAATTCGTTTGTGGGTTTGGGTATAAGATTCTATAATAAAATTCCACAATGTACATTAACTTTACCTTTACAGCAGTTTAAAAATACTATTAAAAAAAGGCTAATTCAGAAAGCCTATTATACTATTGAGGATTAACTGGAAGATAAGAATGCGTGGATATAGCTTCTCTTCAACCCTGTACAAGACATTTATAACTATATGCAACTAGTGATAAGAATTATTGTTGGAAAGGAGCAACCGCCGAGTTTCTTGCTGGTTCTTCTCGGTAGGAACAGCTTTCCGAACTAGCAGTAGATGTTGACGATTCAAAAGCACTTGTTTACAAGTTTACTTGAATAAAGAATATTTTGAATTTGAATTTTCCAGTGTGCAAACTTAGGCGACATTAGAAGCAATCACGAGCCAACTGTCACATACGAGGGTGATAATAGCGTGCTGTCGCAGCAAGCGGGTAACTGGCTAATTAGACAGTACGAAGCGATGCTGTCTGGAAACTCAGTAGACTCGCCACTGGGCACTGTGGCCTTCCTCAAAGACTATAGGACTATAAAGGACAGGATATTCAATTGCACGAATACTGAAGAGCTGAAAAATCCACATTGTAAGTTGTTTTTTATAATTATCGAAGTTTTTTAATGGAATATTTATTCATACAAATAAATTTGGTACTAGAAAAACCTTGGCCTCTGCCTTCCGGCTTTAGTAATAGACTGGTGAACAAATAGCTCTAGCCAAGTAAAAACAGTGTTTAATTAATATTTTAATGCTGTCATTTTATTGATAAAATGACTGTGTTAAGTTCGGTTTTTCGACAGTAGGTATTACCAGTAGGTTGTGGTTACTTTCGAGTTTCCCGACATAAAAAAAAGTTGGAAAATAGATAGATAGTACTTGACTAAAAATTTGTAGAAGAAATCTGTCTAGCAATAAATAAACATTGGCTGAAAAGAAGAAATAAATGTGTACTAGTACCCTAATAGATATTTTAGGGTTTATATAATTGTGGGCTGTATGAAATTTTGGTTATACAAGAAAGCAACTAATTACTAAATCTGGCTGCTTCAAGCACCGAACTGAAACTGGAAATCTGAAATATTCTGGAACGTTTCTGGACTATAAAAATTGTAATTGATTTTTTTTATTCATTAAAACCTTACACCAATGTGTAGTGTTTATGGATATATTTGATATCTGAGCACAGATAACTCGACAATATTTTAACATCTTATATCCAACAATCTCTACCATTTTATATCCGATTGTTATCAACGATTGTTCCTAGACAAAGGATACAATAGTTTACGAAAAACATCTACTGTATGGCCATACGCATTTATAACAAGCTGCCAGAAACCCTCAAAAATTAAAATCGTTTAAATTGAATTTATTTAAAAATTTGTTAAACAAATATTATTCAGTAGACGAATTTCTCTAAGACAAGCAGAGTTAAGATAAATTTTCACTATAATTATTCTTTTGACATATACGATATTTTATTTTCACTGAATTGATTGTGTTCCTATTAAATTATATTGAATTGTTAAGGCCTGTTTTTATTTAGATTAATATTATAATTAATCCATGAACTAATTGTGCACGCCAAAATGGCAGAAAATGTTGTAACTACATAAATATTTAAAACCTTATTGTACCGTTTTCTAGCAATAAAGAATATTATTATTATTAAAAAAAAGGAAATTGTGACAGCGGGTTGTTATAATTACCAAGCTACAATGATTAAGCCAGTTAGACAACGTTGATGCGTTGTTAGAAAGTTGTTTAAAATTGTAAATTCTTGTGTGTGAAAAATGTGTTTTTACGGATCCTGCACGTATCGGGTATGAAAATACGGATAGTCCACTATACATTTAACACTATATATATTTTCTATTTACTGTATCGCAGATTATAGCAAAACAATTTTATTATTACTTTTGTATTATAGATCTCCGCAAAGTAACGCCTAATTCTATAAATTCTTTAATTTATCCTTTTTCTTGCTCCAGTTATAATATCCACATACAAATGGCTTATATGTTGGTTACTAAAGTACACACACGAAAAGAATGAAGCAAATCTTTCGTCTGGGCTCACTAAAGTTCAAGCGAGGAGCAAATCACAAGTATACAGATGGAAGACACTGACCAAAGTGTACGCGGAGTATTTGGCGCTTATATTCTGTTTAGAGAGCATAGAGAAGAAAGAGAGAGGACTTAAGCCGGTGCTGACGAAGTTGTTCTGTTTGTACGGTCTATGGACGTTAGATGAGAATTTAGTGGAACTTTACCAAGGAGGATTTGCGAAGGGAGAGGAATGTGCGAGATTGGTCAGGGATTCGGTGCTGGAACTGTGTGCTGAGGTGAAGAACGAAGTGGTCAGTGTAGCTGATGCGCTCGCGCCCACTGATTTCGTTTTGAATTCCGTGCTAGCAAAGGCTGATGGAAAGGTAAGTTATTGTTGTTTATTTCATTTTACTTCTTGGTACTCGCTATGATCTAAGTTAGCTAAACTCTTGCAAACTTTAGTATCAATGCACTGATGATTGCGTTTGAATTAATTCAATAGATATTGTTACGAACACGCGAAAAGAGTTCGTAATGTGTATGTCATAGAATTCGAATTGGACGGTGGCAGTTTACGAACATGCAAAAAGGGTTCGTAAACTATATGTCATAGAGTTCAAATTCACTTAACGGTAATTCTCTGTAACATTCGGCGTGTTTACCAATAAGGTGTTTACAAAAGATTTGTTTACGATCTCTTCAAGGCCTCCTTTTTATACGCATGTCATACTTCACACAATCCAACCATGTCTTTGTAGGCCCCTCACTAGTAACATATCCATACTCATTCATATATAACACTTAACATCTTAATCTTGCCTTTCTCGTCCTTTCTATAATATTCTGTAACTTTCAGACTTCCCCTTATATACTTATTTCGTATTTTATCCAATCTTGTTACACACCTTAAAATTCTCATCTCATTTGCATACACTCTTCTTTCATCTTTCTTTTTCATTGCCCAAAGTTCTGACACATAATACGACAGGCTTATGATCGTTTTATAAATTTTCTTCTTAAGTCGATAGATATTTTCTCCATTTGTTCAACAATCTTATTGTCTAAATACAAAAGTAATAATAAAATTATTTTGCTATAATCCGCAGTACAGTAATAAAGTAAATAGAATATATATATAGTGCCAAATGTAAAGCGGACTATCCGTTTTGTTCATACCCGTTACATGCAGGATTCGTAAAAACACATGACCAAAACCTCCACCACTGCCACCACTATAAACAAGCACTACACACGTTCACTATCACAAACTCAACAATCGTTTCGCCCCGCAACCGAAGCATCATCAGGAGATGGACTCCACGACAAAATCGCAATCCACTATACATTTAGTACAATATGTATTTTCTATTTACTGTATATTTATATTTATACATTATAGCAAAATAATTTTACTATTACTTTTGTATTATGGATCTCCGCAAAGTAACGCCTAATTCTATAAATTATCTTATTGTCTATTATTTAGGACTATCTAATATATTTTCGATGTAAAATTTTAATAGTCCTTAATAGAACTGTGATAGCCCAGCGGTGAGACCGTGCGACTCTTTCGAGAGGAACACGCGTTCAAACCCGGGCAGGCACTGCTGAGTTTTTCTATTAAAACTCATGTGTCTAATTGATAATTGCAATATATCACACGCTTTTCGGTGAAGGAAAACATCGTGAGGAAACCTGCATATCTCTAGAGTATTCTGGAGATATGTGTAACCTATCAATCCGCATTGGAGCAGCGTGGTAGGTCTTAGCTCCAACCCTTCTCTACAGAAACGGAGAGAGGAGGCCTATTCCCAGCAGTGGGATTGTAACAGGCCGCTACTTTACTATCTAATATATAGCCTATAGCCAATTATTTTTAATTTCAGTTATATCAGAATCTCCAAAAAGCGTTCTTCAGTCAGCCCGGTGTGTTCGAGAGGACGCCGTGGTGGCGGGACGTTGTTCCAACCGCGAAGTTGTAAGAAATCATAATATAATACAAATTAGTACGAATTAACACACAGATTTACATTATTAATGTTGAGAGACCGGCTATACTCACGTCTTATTTTATCGGATGAGCCCGACTAGACGTGAGTATAGCCGGTCTCTCAACATTAATAATGAATACCACTCACGATAGTTTAAATTCAGATTTACATTATTATATAGCGATTATTATAGTTACGTGAATACGTGACTCAATATTTTAATTTGTAATTTATTTTTGTTGTATAATTTTTTATTGTATATACCTAGCGTATTATTTTTATTTATACAATTTTTTTTTATATAATTTATAAAATTAGTCGTTACTTTAAGGAGATCCATGATACAGAAATTCGCTATAAAAGAAAATATATGTAATGCTAAATGTAGTGTACTTTCAGTTCTCATACCTGATACATGCATACATAAGCACTGCACGATATAGTCGTCACGTCGCTTCGGTTACTGGGCGAAAGGGTTGTTGAGTTTGTGGTTGTAAATATGTGCAGTGCTGTTGTTTTTTTTTTTTTTAATAGTGACATTACTTACCACAGACTTTATGTCCGTGCCCTTTTTTAGTTAGTTCATTTGTATTCTTTTTTTTATATTATTGTACTTAAAACGAACTTACTCCAATGCATCATTAATTAATTTTTTTTTATTTTTTTTTTATTAGATTAGAACTACAACTAATCTGTATACTTAGTTTTTATGTGCTTTTATATGCATAAATATGTTTTTGTTATTATTTTAATATTTTCAATAGTTTTATAACATATTGAAAACGTTTTACAAAAGCAGTCGATGACAGAAGCGAAGAGTAATTTTGACACTGTTCACTTTCCATCAAGTTGTTACCAATGCCTATATCAGGTATGAGAACGGACAGTACACTCTACTTTTAGCGTTACATATATTTTCTCTTATCTCGGATTATGGCAAAATATTTCCATTACTTCTGTACAGTTTTTTTTATTCTCGAAGTTTTTTTAAGTGTATATTTTTTATTGCTTTGGCGATAGTACTTTGCGTTTTATAGGTTATTTAGTGGCTTATTTAAGCCTTTCGCTAGTGATTATTTTAATTCTAATAAAATCTATGAAAGCTTCGGATAATACAAACAACAATCGTTATAATTTGATTGCCAGATATTGTGTACAAAACTAAATGCATAAATTAATATAAAAATGATTTAAAAAATGACATAATGTGCAATTTGGGGCCTATTCCGGAACCGGAATCTCTTCCAGCCAACCAGTCTTAAATTAACAAAGAATGTTAATATTAAGTATAATTAATTCATCCTCCTGCCCTTATCCCACTCTAAGTGGGGTCGGTACAACATGTTACAAACACGTTGTCACATGATCTGGCGTATTTTACGACCTGAGTGACTTCAACTTACCTTAGTCGTATTTTACGACACCTCGGTAAGAACTGAGGGTGGTCTATTCTATGCAGCTGGATACCACACGGCGGAATTAAGTATAATTAATTAAAATACAAAATTGCTTGTGTGATAAAGGCAAATTTTAATAGTAGACGTTGAATTAAGAAATTAAAAGAAATTGATTTTTTTTTGTTTCACAGTTTCCGAGATCCCTAATTTTATTTGATATTACGAAACAAATTTATTATAACTTAATTTGCATTTAACGTATATTATCTATTCCATGAGTTTCATATTTAGATCGCTAGTTATAAATGTTTAATTACGTATATATTTCGGCGGGTAGCCGTACTTTGAATATCAACATCACGCCATTTGATTTAAATTGTTATTGTGATGTTTAATTTGTCGATAACTACCTTCATTTCTAAACTAAAAACACGTGATTTATAGAAGCAGGCGTTACTTTGCGGAATTCCATATTACAAGCAATATAACAGAACTAACTACTTTGCTATAATCCGCACGGGTTAGGTGAATGCATGCAAAGCCAATGTGTATGAAGCAGGCAAAATCTACGTACCTTATACATGCAGGACAAGCCACCACATGCACCCCAAGGCGCAATTCACCAGCAACAACGCACACAAAAGCAGCACACACACCCACCACCACAATCTCGACGATCGTTTCGCCCCGAAACCGAAGCATCATCAGGAGGATAGGCTCCACGACAAAAATCGTACTGCGCCGCACTACCCATACAAGCAGTCTTAAATAGTTCAACTCCCACCAATACTCTCCCCTCCGAACACATTTAGCAAAACGGAATTAGATTCATTTACTTGCTCGTTAATTAAGTGACCATTGTTATTTTTTATTATCTCAAGTTGCTCTAACGTATTGAGTCGGAGTCCCTTATCACAAGTGTGGAGAATATGAAATGAATGGTCATTAGGCACTTTATGACCGCTTTCCAGCAAATGTTTTGCAAAATTAGAATTTTGTGGTTTACTATTCCTAAACGCAGCCATATGTTCCCGGAATCGAACCGCAAAACTTCGGCCAGTCTGACCTACATATGTACCGTTGCACTCAGGACAATCTATTTTATAAACCCCAGATTTTTTACCCTTATCTAATATATCTTTATTTTTACACAACAAACTACGAAGCGATTGGTTAGTTTTAAAAGAGAGTTTAGTACCCGATTTTGATTTAAATATATTTGCCACTCGATCTGTTAATTTTCCAAAGTAAGTCAGACTGGCTTTATAATTAGTTTTATTAAAAGATGGTACCGCATACAAAAGTTTAGCGACTTGAGACTTGTGTTTATTTTTAATTATGTTTTTAACCGTGTCTGTAGTGTAACCATTGGAAAGTGCTATCTGGTAAATTATTTGTAACTCCTTTTCATAGCTGTTTTTTGAGAGAGGGACCGACAATAACCTATGGACGTAGCTATGAAAGGCAGCAAGTTTATGTTGCCAAGGGTGGCAAGACGAAGCCGGTATGATCGTATCGGTGTAAGTTGGTTTACGAAAGATCTCAAATGAATGTTTGTTATTCACGCGAGTAATAATCAAATCTAAAAAGTTTGCCTGCTTCATACACATTGGCTTTGCATGCATTCACCTAACCCGTGCGGATTATAGCAAAGTAGTTAGTTCTGTTATATTGCTTGTAAAAACACGTGGTCAATATTTTTACCACGTGTTCAGAATTAAAACTGATTTATATTCACTATTTACTTTGTAATAAATTTAAACATTTCATTTTAAAATTAAGAACATTTCTTTGTATGTGAGGAATAGTTCTGGTTGAAAAGGTGGGTACTTTGTTCAATCGAATGACACACCCAGTTTTTCTATATAAAGCCGAGCGCGCGCCGGCTCGGGTCATTCTGTCTCGGACCGCCGCAGTGAACGGAGCTCAGAATAAGTGTTTTAAAGTTATATACGCTGTTTTGTGTTAAACACCAAGTATGGGTGATAGCCCTGCCCTGCTGCTTAAAAATAATCACGGCGAGCCTATTCCGTCATATATTTTTTGTAAATAATATACAGTTTATATTTCAGAATTATTTACGAGTATTTAAAAAATATATGAGGCATTTTTACAGATTATTAATGTTTGAATTATCTGTTAACCAATTTTTTAATTTAATATATTACTTTTTAAATAAATATAAATCCAAATAACTGACTATATCAAAGTTTTAATAAATGCGTTGTCAGTTTTGTCTATATGAATCGTAGTTAAACTATAGTTTATATTTTTTATAGAGATAAATAATCATATTTTATCATTAATTTTTGTTTTAATCATTCATTATCTCAGTAGTACAAAATTTAGTGCTTTGAATCAAAATTACTTTATAAATTATTTATTTCAAAAATTGGTTTTTTTTTCAAAGTATTCTTTATTCAAGTAAACTTGTAAACAAGTGCTTTTGAATCGTCAACTTTACTGCTGGTTCGGAAAGCTGTTCCTACCGAGAAGAGCCGGCAAGAAACTCGGCGGTTGCTCTTTTTAAAATATAAATCTTAGAACTAGTTACATTTATTTATTACTCTCTTGTACAGGGTAAAAGTGCACCTATATCCACACATCCTTATCATCTAAGTAATCTTCAACAGTATAGTAAGGCTTTCTGTATCAGCCTCTTTTTAACAGTGGTTTTAAACTACTGTAATGGCATGGCCAAAATTGATTTCGGAATTTTATTATAGAATCTTAAATCCAAACCCACAAACGATTTACGTACGCAAAGCAGGAGTCGCAAGCTTATGTCGGTTCCTACTTTGTATATACATCAACTATCGTTTTATAATTCTTTTTATTTTTATGTACAAAAATTACAGTGTTTAAAATATACTGTGAAGCAAATGTAAGAATACCTATAAATTGTAGATGCCACGTATGGCTCTTTTTTGTAATATGAAAATTTTTGCACTATCCGCGCATTTACCCCACAGTAATATTCCATAAGACATAAAAATGCTACCTAGGAAAAAATATATTTTTTTAAAGTAACCATATGTTTGTTTACTAGACGTAGATAGAGTAACCGATGATTTGTTTAATATGAAGAAATTTTATCGTCACTAATAACCATTTATGAGGAAAGCGGGTTCGATTATCGTGATGTCACGAAATATTAATTAAGTTTGTTAGTGTATTAAGTTGCTATTTATAAGTTTCATGTTTTTAATTATTTATATAAGCTTAGTTTAGTGTATTTCTCTAAGTCGAGGCTGTGGTAGAGATCCTGTTTATTATGGTATTTATTTAATACTAATTCCTATATTTTTCAATACCTTTTATTGACTTTTATATCTATACAAGTTTATATTTTTTGAAGTCGTTTTAAATGTTTCTGTTGTCTTTGGTTTTTGGAATGCTAGTTACATATATACTTATTATAAAACAAAGTCCCAAAAAGCTGTCTGTCTGTATGTAATCGATTTTCTCAGAATCTAATGAACGGAGTTTTGTTCGGTTTTCACCAAAAGATAGTGAAATACTTCCGGATGGTTTAGGTAAATACATATCGGTATTATGTAAATTATGTTGAAGAGATCGCGCAGTTAAAAAACTTTCTCGCTGGGAGCTTTAGTCGCTTGCGCTGCGTAAACCAGCAGAGATACGCTAAAGTAATGTACTAGAGAATTGTAGATCTATAAAACTAGTACAAAAAAGTACCGATACCATGTCTCTATCTCTTATGGTTAACTCACAATAACTACTTTTGTTTAAAATTTAAATTCTAGAAAAAAATTGTGGCACCCTAATTTCCACGCGGGCGAAGCCGCTGGCAATTATTAGATTAAATAAATAACCCTTGAAAAACTGTAATAATAAAAGAACGTCAGTTAATGTAGGATTAGTAGTGTCGTGGTTGGCACACAGTTACATGTAATTTGTGGGTAAAATTATTCAATTCTTTATCATCCTTTGGACGTCCACTGCTGGACATGTCTTCTTATGGGATCTTCACGACACCCGATTTGTGCCGCTTTGATTCAGCGACTCCTAGTCTTCAGTCCATCTCGTAGGGGGTCTGCCGACGCTGCGTTTTCGATTTCGGGGTTGCCATTCCAACACCTTGAGACCCTAACGCCCATCGATTGTCCTTTCGGGATCTCCACACAACTAGATCTTGTGCCACTTTGATCCAATGGTCCTCGTGATCTTTTTGGTGTCGTCAGTCCATCTTGTTGACGTCTACCGACACTGCATTTACCGGTGCGGAGTCGCCATTTCAACACCTTGCGACCCCAACGCCCATCTCTTCTCGGCATTGTGTGCCACACCAATTATATGATAACTATTTAATAGTAATTGTATAAGCTGTGATAGCCCAGCGGTGAAACCGTGCGACTGTTTCGCCAATTTTCGATTTCAAACCCAGAAAGCAGGCATCAATGAGTTTCTCTGTTAAAACTTACGTGCCTAATTGATAATTGCAATTTATCACACGTTTTTCGGTAAAGCAAAACATGCTGAGGAAACCTGCATATCTCTAGATAATTCTGGGGATATGTGTAACCCAGGGCTTCTTAAACTTTTGTCATTCACGACTCCATTTATGATTGCGAGTTTCTTGACGAGCCCATACAAATATAAAAGAAAAATAAATTATTATTTTTTTATTATTTATTTATTAGGTAACAATATACATTCATATACATATGATACTATATAGTTTTAGAATTCGTTTTGAAACATACAAAAATCTATCTGTCGGTGGTGATAGCTCAAAACAAATGCGCGTGTCTAGACGCTAAACGTCTTACGCTAACTCTAGTGATGGTATGAAATTATAAATATTTGACATTAAAATCTCTCGACCCAACCCATAGTTTAAGAAGCCTTGGTGTAACCTACTAATCCGCTTTGGAGCAACGTGGTAGGTCTTAGCTCCAATCGTTCTCTCCAAAAACGGTGAGAGGAGTCCTATGCCCAGCAGTGGGATAATAAAAGACCCTTAAGTAATTGTAGATAAATAATCAAAGAATTATTTTCACTGGCAAGTATCATATCTAATGGAGGTACAATGTAAAAGCATGTGAAATTGAATGGGGTGGTTGTTTTAATCGTATAGGTTTTGTTGAATTTGTTGATATGAGATTAAGTTTAGTTTTTAAAGGGCAGAGATCCATGATATGCTTTTTAAAGTAAAGGATATTAAACCGTTTATTTTAATTCAGCAATTTAGTTTAGTTTGTCCACTTTATTTTCATATATATGAATCAAGTTTCGCACTACGGGTCAATTTCATACATTGGAAGTTGGTATTGCTTATCTCCATATATTAAAATTAAGTTGGTCCGGGTAACTGTATACATCGTAATTTATTTGGTTTTGGTTATTTTCATACATCGGAATTAAGCTGGTTTTGGTTATGTTCATACATTGGAATTAAGCTGGTTTATGTTATATCCATACATCAGAATTAAGCTGGTTTATGTTATGTCCATACATCAGAATTAAGCTGGTTTATGTTATGTCCATACATCAGAATTAAGCTGGTTTATGTTATGTCCATACATCAGAATTAAGCTGGTTTATGTTATGTCCATACATCAGAATTAAGCTGGTTTATGTTATGTCCATACATCAGAATTAAGCTGGTTTATGTTATGTCCATACATCAGAATTAAGCTGGTTTATGTTATGTCCATACATCAGAATTAAGCTGGTTTATGTTATGTCCATACATCAGAATTAAGCTGGTTTATGTTATGTCCATACATCAGAATTAAGCTGGTTTATGTTATGTCCATACATCAAAATTAAGCTGGTTTATGTTATGTCCATACATCAAAATTAAGCTGGTTTATGTTATGTTCATACATCAGAATTAAGCTGGTTTATGTTATGTCCATACATCAAAATTAAGTTGGTTTATGTTATGTCCATACATCAGAATTAAGCTGGTTTATGTTATGTCCATACATCAAAATTAAGTTGGTTTATGTTATGTCCATACATCAGAATTAAGCTGGTTTATGTTATGTCCATACATCAAAATTAAGCTGGTTTATGTTATGTCCATACATCAGAATTAAGCTGGTTTATGTTATGTCCATACATCAAAATTAAGCTGGTTTATGTTATGTCCATACATCAAAATTAAGTTGGTTTAAGTTATGTCCATACATCAGAATTAAGCTGGTTTATGTTATGTTCATACGTCGGATCTAAGTTAGATTTGGTTATGTTCATACATCGGAATTAAGCTGGTTTTGGTTATGTTCATATATCGGAATTCAACTGGTTTTGGTTATGTTCATGCATCGTAATTAGTTTGATCCTGGTTAGTTTCATATGTAAATAAAACTTTAGGTTATTGGTGTTTAAAGTAGGATTTATTTTATGCCATTTATTTCCTAATAGGTTGTTTAGATGGGAAAGCGATCACTCGGTAGGGTTAGTAAAATCTATTTTAAGAAACTGGTTAAATCAAGAAATATTTTATTTTACTTTAAATCTATATGTTAAAGATATATAATAAGGGTGTATTTTAAAAAAATAAAACAGCCAAATATAATAATAATTTAAAATTAGCAATAACATTGTTATTAGGGTAAAAAATATAGCGTCGAGATATATCGTTCGTTCGTTTTTAATTAAAAAAGAAATTTTGAATATATTGTCAGGTTTTGTTATATATATATCTAGAACTTTTTGTGCATTATGTAACCTATAATTGAATTTTAAAGGAGTCTTATATAATTAAAATAATATTCAATTTTAAAATCTACTAAATACACGATCATCTGCTTCGTCAAAAGATTTCAACTTCAACTACTTTCTCAAAAATAGGTTGAGAAAATATTTAAGAATACTTAACTGGTATTCTTAAATACAACAACGGTTTAAATTTATATTTAAACCGTTGTCAGTGGTATTTATAGTTTATGTATAGAAACCGGCTATACTCACGACTTATTCTAGGTATCTTAACTGAATCAATAAATAACCTAAAACAGACTGGATATTCAAATATTTATCAGCAAGTGAGGAGATTTTTTAACGAAGCTGTTTATCATTTTAATAATCAATAAATCTAATAATGCAAACTGAATCGTACAAATATGGTATTCTAAGTTAATTGTTATTGAAACCTAATAATATAATAAATGTTAATAATTTTATTCTGTATTTAGTGTTTATAATACAATTTTGGTTTAAATTCATCACTCAGTGCCTTCCTTGAATAGGTATTTTAACTGTAATAATAATGTCGAAATATAATAGATGTAAGTTATTGTTGGAATTGATGTAAGGAGTGTTGACTTCGGAATAAATGTGTCTAATATCATTTAATTTGTTTTATTCTATCGATTTTACCGCTAAATGATTTTTAGAATATTTGAAGTATTTATAAACAAAATCATATTTCTAGGAGCTACCTGTAGGTAGTTGCCGAGTTGATTATTCTATGTTTCAATATCAGGCTCCGGTCACAGGTCACAGGTTGCTGTAGCTCAATCTATTCTCGACTTTCTCTCCGAAAATTTTGGCGTGTCAATTTTAATTTTGCGTTAACGTCCAAAATATTCATTAAAATATATGGTGTAAGGGTCAAATGTTACGTATTAAATGAAAATGTTAATTAAGTAGTACTTATAGTATCTCCAAATAGCTTAAAAATTAAGTAGTCGTTTAGTTACATTGGAGACTGTATGTGTAATTGTCCTAAATATTTATTATTATTAATTACATAATGAAAACCTATCATAGATAAGGATATGAGAAATTTAGTATAACAAAAAAACATACTTCATCGTACAACATTTAATTAAACTGTTTAGAGAAGTAGTAAGTTTTGTGCTTTTCCAATGTGTCCAAATAATTAAGTACCAAACAAAAATTATTATTTTACAGTTTACAATCACGGTTGTCATAATTTATGACACAAACATATATACATGTATAGTACGCGGCAATAAATATAATGTTGGTACATAATAAAATTCTCCAAAACCTTAAACTAGGAATCTTGTCGATTGAATGCCTTCATATTAGTGAACTATTTAAATCTGACAAAGTTTCCGATTTTGCTAAGAAAGTGTTGCCTGAAATAAAATGTGTCTAATCTCCGAAATCAGAAATTTTTGACGCACTAAACAAGAACACCTTTTAAAGGGATTAAATGAGAATTCCGATTTAAAAGTGAATGTAATAATAATAAGTAAATTCTCCCAGAATTTACTAATTAATATTACATTCACTAAGACTTAAATTAAGAGAGAATTATGAACGAAAAAAAATGAATATTGACCATAAAATGTTAACTTAATGATTAAGAAAGCACGGATACTTCAAATATCATAAATATTATAAATATTCAAGTATTTTAATTTACTTATTATAAACATATTTCACGACTTAGAAATAAAAATACATATATTTTCATTTTCGTTATATTTATATAATACTTAGAACATATATTTTGTAAATTCAGTAGTTATCCATAATGTAAAATTTCTTATGATTGTATTTGTCAATAAGGGAATCAATATTAGTTTACACTAATTATAACTCAAAATTTTAAAATATGCTTTTGAATATAACGTTAATAATAATAAATATTATACATTCAAAGTAAATGGAAAATTATTATTTTTGTCTTAATAAGAGTTATTAAACTTCCAATATAAATTATCATACTGATGTATTTTATCATCTAACTTGGTGTATTACCTAAAATACAAAAAATCGTAGTTGTATTACCGATATTCAATTTTTTATAAATAAATTATCGTATTTTTTACGAACCATAAACATACATTCCATAAATATTTTTTATTTTTCAAATACAGATATAAGTATTCTGGATGCTTAATAAAAAATAAGACATGTTTCCTTAATAACGTGTAAGGTGTATACTAGTTATTAATCTAAATTAAACTAAAAGCTTTATAACCGAAATTATTAAAATATTCGAGTATTTCATACAAATACAATATTAAACCTTTTCACATTCACAACGTTTTCGCATTGCATGTAAAAGCAGATTGCGTTTGGTAATCGTTGAATATGTAATTTGTAACGTTGTTCGTACCACGTAAACCTTATTCTGCCATTTAACCTTCTTTTCTTTGATTTTCTTGCGTATATTACATATTCCAAGAAAATATTACTTCAGGATTCAACTCCAGTCGTATAGTTATACGCTGCTGTATTTTGTGTATATGTATATTGATGTGACACACATATTTATATTTTAATTATTATATAATGTCATAATCCTCGCATAGGTAAGTGAAATTATAGGTCATTTAAATATTAATGGCAAGTGAATTTCTAAAAGTGGTTTATGGTATAAGAATGCGCAATGCTCCATAATTGATAGGTTAGATGTTTACATTCACGAGTTTCCCAAGTTCTTAGATTGCTTAGAACATCAATACAACCTATAAGATCTCCTGAACCTAGATATATACGAGTATTAGAAGCTCTGTCGTAGCAAGTGTGGCGTGGAATATTTTAAACGAGTGGTGTCAACTTTAAGACTTTAAGCGATCAGACTTTTACTAAAGTCAGGAGGATACTAGTTCAATGCAGCGATCAGACTTTTACTAGGAGGATACTAGTTCAATGCACGTTTTATACTTATACAAAGTATGGAGGTGATTGCAATGACCTCATGATTTATTTAGTCTGTGCCCTTCTTCAGCTTCGATAGTTTTGTCTCAAATCGAATCCCCAATACCGAATCAAAAGTTTCAGTATAACTCTACAACACATTAAAAAGGTGTAGGAATAGAAGTTGATGATTGCGCCTTATAAGTGTATTTTTATTAACAAGTTACGTGATGCCAATCTTGGACTTAAAAACGAATTTTAAGTTCTTTTAACTTTTTAAAGAAGAAAACTAATATTTAAATTACAGTAATTTGAATACCGCCGTGTGGTATCCGGCTGAGTAGAATAGACCACTCTCATTTTTTACCGAGGTGTCGTAAAAGGCGACTAAGGTGAGTCAAGCAGGCGGCCGATCGTAAAATAATTAGCCAAATCATGTCACAACATGTTTAAAATATGTCGTTCTGACCCCACTTAAGAGTGTGATAAGGACAGGGAATGATTAAAAAGTAATTTGGACTATAGAACCGTCATTTAGTGTTGCTCTCAAACCTATAATATTATTGCTTTGTGATTTATTTAAATTTTATCGAACGCAATAACAAACATTTAGTACTGTTTTATAAACCACACGACGTCTACATATTTTTTTTTATAAAGTTACGTTAATTTAAACCATTTAGTTCCATAATATCTGTAAAACTAATGTTTAGTGTTGTTTTTGAAAGCAATTCACATTAAAAAGAAATATCATATTATATATGATTTTTCTTTTTACTTAGACTAGTGGTGCATTTTGAAAATAATAATGTCAATTTAACTTAACAAATGGATAATGAAATTAATATACAACCTAAAAAATATAGCCGTACAAATTATAGTAAATTTTTAAATTGCTAATGCTACTTTTAGACAACCGCTTTTGGACTATCAAATAATAAAATTATTAAAATATATATAAACAATCTATATAAATATATATAGAGAATATATACGAAATTATAATATTGAAAAATAAATCAAAACCTGTTTTGACATGGTAACACCGTCATTTTTTTTCTAGAAACATTTGACAGACCATTTTTACAAACACAACATTTTCAAGATCAATATGTTGAAAGCTTTAGGCAAACTTTTCATTAACTAGTAATAGGAAGTATTCGATATGTATTATTATTTTTAGGAATAAAAGTAGCCTGTTACAATCCCACTGCTGGGAATAGGCCTCCTCTCTCCGTTTCCTGGAAAGAAGGGTTGGAGCTAAGACCTACCACGCTGCTCCAATGCGGATTGGTAGGTTACACTTATCTCTAGAATTCTCTAGCGATATGCAGGTTTCCTCACGATGTTTTCCTTCACGGAAAAGCGTGTGATAAATTGCAATTATCAATTAGACACATAAGTTTTAATAGAAAAACTCATTGGTGCCTGCCCGGGTTTGAACTCGTGTTCCCCTCGAAAGAGTCGCACGGTCTCACCGCTGGGCTATCACAGCTCAGTTATTTTATTTATTTTTATATTATTTTTAGGTGCCAAGTGCTAATGTACCTATTTTTCTAACGTATCTATTTTATTTAGAATTATGTATTTTTTATATCATATATATATATTTATCACGAAACTACCAATTTTGAATAGGAACAAACAACATTAATAATGTCAATTTTATATTTAAATTCGATTGTAGTATGTATTATAGTAGTATCAAAGAGTTGCTGCCCGCGGTGTCATACAACTTCTCTGCGCTATGAGAGGACGTTTTTTAAAAAGATAGCTATTTAAAACCATTTTAGTCTATTAATGAGCGCCGACAATTTAATCATTAGTTTGCAAGGGTTATTTAATAATAATTAATAACGTATATAAGTATATGACCCGTTGGCGCAGTTGGAAGTGACCCTGTCTTCGGCTCCGTGGGTCGCTGGTTCGATTCGCGCCGAAAACCAACATTTTCTATTTAGAATTTGTTGGTTCTTCGAGTCTGGGTGTATATATGTATTTAAGTATGTATTTAAAACTATATATGTATATATTTACCAGTTGTCTCTCACCCATAACAAAGTATTAAGTTACTTTGGGGATGGACGACCGTGTGTGTAAATGTCCCATATATTTATTTATTATTATGTATGTATAAATATTCTTTATATAGACATTTGACGTTTGAACGTAGCCGAGTAATTAAATATAAGTTAAAATAGACGTATTTTTGGAATGCAATATTAAACGTGTTAGAAGTTATTTACCTTCAACTATTGGTCTTAAAATGTGCTAAAATTTTTAACGGACATTAAAGATGTTTCAGAAAACATCGACACGTCAGCGGTGCGTCATAAGTACCATAAGAGCGACAGGGAGCGCAACAGACGGTATCCTGTTCGCACATTTTGTTGAACCGCGAGTAGCGACTCTTTGATACTGGTATAATATTATTTGATGTTAATATAAAAATTTGTGTATTATTTGTAACACGCATATTCACTTTAAAGTTCCAACTTTCGTTGGATTTGTACGAAATTGCGTGCAAACTTAATATAAATAAGTACTTTTTATTCAGCTAAAAATCCGTGATCCCAATGAAAAAATAAACCCAAATCTTTGTATACATCTAGGTCTCTGAACAAATTATCACTTGCATAAATTTTGCACAGGAATTCAATGAACAGTAAACTACTAATTGTAGGGGTAATTAGTTGTTAAATAATGTTCACAAATTTCGGTATGATGATGTCATTTAAAGATATAATTTGGGTCAGTTTTAAAAATGTTTCGCGTCTGACCATCAAATATCGTGTGCGAAGATAAAAATACGTCGAGATTCAAAGATTGTAGAATACGAACTTTAAGTGTGTTAAGGTATAAATTCGATAGTGCAAGAAGATTTGTGGTCAATCTATTATTTAAGATAATTTGGAGTATATCTTCAAAATATTTAGCTATTATCGCTATCAGTGATTGTAGAACTAGTCAATCTTATCACTGGATTTTGGGTAGAATCGCTAGAATCGCATTCTACCATCAAGATATCGTCAGGGCTTTCGTTTCTATCCGAATTACTCTCCGTGTAAGTCCCAGTTGGCGATTTATCTTCAATAACAGCCTTCAAATAGGACTCTCGATCCATTATCGTGGCATCTCTCGCTAATGCAAGGACATCTAACGACATCATACTTTTAGATTTATCACTTTTACTCATCGGATTGAAATTCTCATATATAACTTCTCTGCTAATTGATTTAGTTCTAGATAGATTGGAATCGTTGATCCAATTGTCGCTCGAGTCTAATTTATTTCCAGTGTTAGTGCTGGTTGATGGAGCGCTGGAATTTCTCTGTGAACTTGTGAACTTAGATCTCTTTTGCTGGTTTGTCTCTTTAATCATTAGCAATTGATCTAGCTTGTTTATAGTTTCGTTCAATTCTTGAGCCCATGCGTCATCCGTTTCTACGTGAGTTTTGTCTATGGGTTTTAGAGCTAACTCTCTGACACGCATCCTCAACTCTTGAAGACTCGAGTCTTCATCTTTATCGTTGAGTCCGATTTGAGTCTCGTCATGTACAGGGTCTCGTTCAGCACCGACGCCCGGCTCCCGCGGCCCAACTGGTATTATATCTTTCCCTGGCGGATATTCTCCTCTACGTCTGTGTATTTCCTCCGATATATCTTCCAGAGCTTTGAGGGATTTGGAATATCGGAATTTAGCGTCCGCTATCAGACGCTGCAGTTTCTCTATCTTTTCATTTTGTGCTTGCAATTGTTCGTCGCATAGTTTCTTCTCTTCGAAATATATTCGCGACTTAATGATACTCCGTTTTAGGTTTTCTTCCAATTGTGCCACCTGAAATCGATATACGATTTCAATGATTTTGGCTATATTCTCGAAATAAGTTTATCATTAAAAATGTAACATACGACACAATAGTAAAAAAAACTTCTTATAATACTCTCTAAATACAATAATTAAGTATGTTTAATTCTTGACCAAGTATGCAAATCTTTTGCATTTCTCATATATCTACAAGATAAATTGTCAATTCAAGAATTTGCGAATTTTCAGTATCTATGATGTTGTTTAATCACAAGTACATTCATTTCATTTGACTGGCCCGTTGGCGCAGGTTCGATTCCAACCGAGGGCAAACATTTTTCTATAAAGAATTTATTGGTTCGTCGAGCCTGGGTGTATAATTGTATTTAAGTATGTATTTAAAATTATATATGTAGTATATCTACCAGTTGTCCGTCAGCCATAACACAAGTATTAAGTTACTTACTTTGGGGACGGACGACCGTATGTGTAAGTGTTCCATGTATTTATTATTATTATTTATTATGTTACATTCAGTTTCAAGACTTACAGTTTTTAGAATGGATAGATGATTCTATTGCGACAAGATTGAAAGCTAAATGAAGTTGGATTAGTTTTCCCAATATTTACCTTCCGTTCAGCGGCGATGTACGCGGCTGCTTTCATCTGATGCTCCCGACCACTTTCAGCTTTCCTTTTCTCCGCATCCATAACCTGATAAAGCATTCATCATTGCTTCATTTAAAACTAGATATACCCTCGACTTCATTCGTGTCAATTTAATAGTTAAAATATAATCGAGATATGTAAAATATATTGAGATATTTAAACCCTATATGAGCCTAGCATATAAGCTTCAATTGAGCTGACTGGCCCGTTGGCGCAGTGGGTAGTGACTCTGCCTTCGGCTTCACGGGCCGCGGGTTCGATTCCCGCCGAGGACCAACATTTTCAATAAACAATGTTGTTGGTTCTTCGAGCCTGGGTGTATATTTGTATTTAAGTATGTATTAAAAAAAAATATAGTAAATTGAGCTGATGATAGCCTAGCGGTGAGACCGTGCGACTCTTTCGAGGGGAACACGAGTTCACCCCGGGGAACCCGGGCAGGCACCAATAAGTTTTTCTATTAAAACTCATGTGTCTAATTGGTAATTACAATTTATCACACGCTTTTCGGTGAAGGAAAACATCGTGAGGAAACCTGCATATCTCTAGGGAATTCTGGAGGTATGTGTAACCTACCAATCCGCATTGGAGCAGCGTGGTAGGTCTTAGCTCCAACCCTTCCCTCCAGAAACGGAGAGAGGAGGCCTATTCCCAGCAGTGGGATTGTAACAGGCTGCTACTTTTATGTATTTAAAAGTATAAACGTAGTATATTGACCAGTTGTCCGTCACCCTTAACACAAGTATTAAGTTAATCACTTTGGGGTCGGACGACCGTGTGTGTAAATGTCCCATATATTTATTTATTAATTTATTTATTAGACGTTACTTTCCGGACGTTCATAATATAAGATTAAAATATTTTTTTCTATAATCAGCGATGCATCATTACGTCATTTACCATGGATTATTGCAAATAATATTTCAATTACTTCAGATTGAATTGTACATGTGGATTAACATATAAAAAACCTTGTCGTTAGCCAGGGTATTTAAACGCTTAAACAGCTGTGGACTGTCGTGCTATTATAATTAAAGTAAACAATAAGGAGGATATTTCCATTCCATTTCACCTTGATGATGGCATGGTTGAGCACTTCCTGCCAGTTGCTGTCGAACTGCCACTCGTGCTGTTTGCTGACGAACCGTTGTTCAGCCAGCGCAACAGTCTCTTTGGCTGCTCCATGTAATTCTATAAATATAATACAAAGGGTACCTAGCAGTCTATGCCGTGTGGTATCCGGCAGAATAGAATAGACCACCCCCCTTTCTTACCGAGGTGTCGTAAGTGGCGACTAAGGTATATGCCGTGTGGTATTCGGCTGCATAGAATAGACCACCCTCATTTCTTACCGAGGCGACTAAGGTAAGTTGACGTCAGGCAGGCGGTCGTAAAATACGCAGTCAAATCATGTGACATGTTAGTAACATGTTGTGCCAACCCTTAGACTGGGACTTAGACTGGGATAAGGGCAGGAGAATGTGTGGTACCTAGCAGTCTAAATCTAAGTCTAAAACTCGCCTAGTCCGTTGACGCAGTGGATAGTCACCCTGCCCTCAGCTCCGCAGGTCGCGGGTTCGATTCTCGCCGAGGTTCAAAGTATTCTATAAAAAAAATTTTGGTCTTCGAGTCTGGGTGTATATTTGTATTTAAGTATGTATTTACAATAATATATGTATATATTTACCAGTTGTCTGTTACCCATTCAACCATCCACCCAAGTTTTAAATTACTTACTTTGGGGATGGACGACGTGTGTAAGTGTCCCATATATTTATTTATTTATATATATTTTAAATTTTACCAAAAACAAGTGCTTTTGAATGGTCAACTCTAATGCTGGTTCGGAAAGCTGTTCGTACCGAGAAGAGCCAGCAAGAAACTCGGCGGTTGCTCGTTTCAAAATATAATTCTTACCTTGAATTATAATTGTATTTGATTTCAAGAAGAGTTAAGACAAATAATACTTCACTTCTTGTCCTTTTCTTTCTGTTACTCAAAGGTTGTCTTGAAGAGATACCTTTTAGGGATACGTCCGCCGTTGTACATATGCTATTTTTACAGGTATATGTACAATATAATGCTATAATGCATGTACAATAAATAAATAAATAAATAAATAATATTAATCTTTTCTACCACAGAGTTTTGCCATAAACAAAAGAGTATATTATCGGTTTTTAAGTCAAACGCATTGTGTCATGATTTTGTTATGGATTTAATGTATTTTTTAATGCATGATTTTAGCAAAATAAAGGTCTTTTACACTCCTATATAAATTAAAACTGTGCTAAATTTCATACCCCTACGTTTGCGTATTTTTTGTTAAAAAAGGAGTAAAAGTTTTTATTACGAACAGAGAACTAGAGACGGACGGAGGCGGCGTCATTTGTAAATTACAAATAATTTACAAAATAAGATTCAAATAGAAAATACTAGTGTAACACTATATACACACCGACAAATAGTGTTTGTTGGTTTAAGTCAAACGTTTTATTGCGACAAGGCCACTGATAACGGAAACACACGTTTTTATACTCCGCTAATCTTATCAGGCGCGTATTCAGTTTCAGTTACATTAGCTTTCCGCCTCTTGTTTATAAACGTCTTTTCGGCGTGAATATTATCGGTTGAATCGCCGTGTGTAGACACGGAGTCGGCGTTTTTCCCGGCTTGTCTATTAACATAAAAGTAAAGTAGCGGCCTGTTACAGTCCCACTGCTGGGAATAGGCCTCCTCTCTCCGTTTTTGGAGAGAAGGGTTGGAGCTAAGACCTACCACGCTGCTCCAATGCGGATTGGTAGGTTACACATATCTCCAGAATTCTCTAGAGATATGCAGGTTTCCTCACGATGTTTTCCTTCACCGAAAAGCATGTGATAAATTGCAATTATCAATTAGACACATGAGTTTTACTAGAAAAATTCATTGGTGCCTGCCCGGGTTTGAACTCGTGTTCCCCTCGAAAGAGTCGCACGGTCTCACCGCTGGGCTATCACAGTTTTTTAACTACTATTAACATTGTTCTGTAATAATTGTCTGGTCTATCGGCGCAAGTAGCAATAACTCTGTCTTCAGCATCGTAGGTCGCGGATACGATTTCCGTCGGCGGCCAACATTTTATAAAAATAATTTATTGGTTTTTGGTGTTTGGTTTTGTTTGAGTTTGGGTGTATTTATGTATTAGTAAAAATTATATATGTAATTACCACTTATGTATTTGTTAAACTGGATTTAAACTCCAGTTAACTAAATAAGTTTAACAAGTTTAAACAAAAATAAAATAAAATCGTAAATTTCAATTAGGTAAATCCTAATTGAAATTTACGATGTATCATGTGCTTTTTGTTTAAAGGCCAAGATCGTGAGGAAACCTACCTGTATTAAGGGAACCTTGTAATGTATGTAACCTTCCGTAATCCTTATTAGAGCAGCGTGGTGGGTTTAAACTAGAAACAGGAGAGAAAAGGCTTTTGCTGAACAGTACATCAACCTATTAAGGAACATTGTTATTTATTGTGTGTGTAAGTTCCAGCATCTATTTATATTTATATATGAACATGATTATTCAAAAAGTGTTGATACACAAACGGAATAACGGTTTTATCGGTCTAATATCATAAAAAAGGAAGTTATTGAGTGTGCGTAAAACGATTGACACTTGAACGGATTAAAGGATTAGTATTAATTGCGTTAACAACCTGGAAAAACACAGGTTTCACTCCGGTAAAATGTTTTGTTCAAGCTAAATAAAAACACGTTTTGTTATCGTTCATAACTGAGTATTTAAGTACCTATACCTTTTTTTGTATCAGGAAAACTTATGGGACATCGCCGGGGATGTTTGACTAGCGGCAATTAAAAAAAAACTTATTGCTTTACCACACTGCTGGTGGCGGAGATAAGATACTGTTGTATAGATTGGGCAATCTCATATCATCGCATAACAGCCGCTCTAAACTAAAACTATAACTGACCCCTCCTTCCGCTCATCGATGCATCGGGAGAAGTACCTACAGTGAGGGAAAAGTAATTGTTTTTTTCTAACTTACATGTTCTGTATAAGGTGTTATTAGCGTTAAAGAACGTTGTTTTTCTTGACTGGTGTATTCTTAGATCGATATGTTTATGTTGTTATAAATAAATAAATAAATGAATAAAAATAATAATAATAAAACCTATATTGAGTGTCTATACTTCAATATTGCTAAATGTAGACTATCCGTTTACATACCTGATACATTCAAGATTTGCAAAAAACAGTATGCATTACAAACCTCCACCACTGTTCCACACACGTTCACTATCACAAACTCAACAATCGTTTCGACCCACAACCGAAGTATATCAGGAGATGGACTCCACAACAAAATTGCAACACTTTGCGTTGCAAAGCATTTAGTATTACATTTTATAAGCTTTTATATAACTTGCCGTATATGTATGTGAAGCTGGAATCTTGCAAGTTAAATTTGACCCACTTCCCGGTTTTCGATTGAGCTTAAATTTTATATACTGGTCCAGTCCCGATGACAATGCGTGTTTATGATAAGCATGACATGATGCTGCTGCAAATATTAGCTCCAGAGAAGGGAACTTCTCAACGGGAAGGACATAACATTATAACAGAAGGGACATTAAATTTTGTGAGAAGCCTTTTTTTCAATTAACTTTGTTTCTATCTACAGTGACTCACATAAATATTCGGACACTGTGTGTTGGAATAAATCACTCGCTACAGCGACACCTGCCATTATCATGGATAAAAAATACCCTTCCATTCATTCCTTTATATTTTTTTTACAATGAACGGATATTAATTTATTTTGAAATATATATTATTATTGACTTGGATATATATCTTATTACTAGAAAAAAAAAACTAACTCGATCCTTCCATAGGTGTCCGCTGTACTGAGCGATTTATTTGAAGATACCTGAAGTGTCTACAGAGTACGTGTGTAGAGCTGTGATAGCCTAGCGGCGAGACCGTGCGACTCTTTCGAAGGGAACACGAGTTCAAACCCGGGCAGGCACCAATGAGTTTTTCTATTAAAACTCATGTGTCTAATTGATAATTGCAATTTATCACACGCTTTTCGGTGAAGGAAAACATCGTGAGGAAACCTGCATAGCGTGGTAGGTCTTAGCTCCAACCCTTCTCTCCAGAACCGGAGAGAGGCCTATTCCCAGCAGTGGGATTGTAACAGGCCGCTACTTTGAACCTGTAGTGTTCGGATATTTTCGTGAGTCACTGTACTTATATATTTTATTATAAAAAGTAGCGTCTAATTCTATAAATTGCCTACATTTACTTAATTCTTTCACTTCTTTTTACAAGAACTTTGCACCATATGCGAAACCGCAGGGCGCTGTTAGTCGTTATAAGAAACAGGATCTGAAAATGTATCTGCAGCATTACGTAACAGTTACGTGATGTTATTGGCTCACTTATGTGAATTAGCTAAATTGAAACGTTCGCACGTGTGTGTGGTGTGCTGTTGTAGCCGAGCTAATTAATTTGACCGACATTGCTAATCAAACGAAAAATTATAATACACCAGAATACAAAGATGGAAGTTCGACGCAGCTTTGGTATTCTAATATGAAATTAATTTATAACAACGTTATATTTCCTTTCAATTCATAAATAAAAAGTAATTTTCTCATAACTCAACCCATTTTATTGGCGTCTTGTCACATTGACGGCGACAATGTTTTTTTTTATTGACCAACTATATAAAAGAGGCATTACATACACACAAAGGGATAATATAGAGAAAAAATCATTTTAATATATAAGATGGAGATGATAAGAATGCGTGCATACAGCTATTCTCCAACATGGTACAAGATCTAATTAAGATACAAGTCCAAGTTTAACTAGTTATAAGAATTATATTTCGAAAGAAGAAACTGCCGAGTCTCTTACTGGCTCTTCTCAGGTAGGAACAGCTATGCGAACCAGCAGTAGAGTAGACAATTCAAAAACCCGAGTTTGCAAGTTTACTTATAAATAATATTTTGAAATTGAATAAAATATGATAAAAGAAACTCTATGTATTATTTAATCTGGAACCTTTTTTGTTCACCTCCCGACCATTACGCACTTCTTTAAAAGTTCTTCAAAATCTTACTTCGAGAAATCTGAGGTAAATAAATAAATAAAATAAAACTGGGACCTCGTCTTGGCCGGCGAAGACGAGGTCCCAGTCTTCTGACGTAGGTCGGTCGTGGCTTCTCCCCACCCTTCCGACGTCGCAATGACTAATCAAAGTCATATATCAGCCCTCCACTACCCGTCGCCCTAAGCCGTGGTCCGGCCTCACAGGAGGCACCCTTAGGACGACGTTCCCCGACGTTAGTAGAGCTTCTGCGCTCTACTCTCTGCATTTCGCAACCTCGGCGATGCTCTTGCGCTCGCCAAGTCCCGCCCGGTGACGCTGTAAAAAGCCGTTAGGGCTAACAGCATACCGTCAATTCGAAAAAAAATACCTTTTTTAACAGATATTCTGTATCACTGTAATAACGATTTGGGATTCGAGAAATTGAATTTTCTAGATCAACTAGATTACTAAGCGGGTGTATCAGGTGCCTTGGGTCATACGTATTCTTATATTCAAATTCAAAATATTCTTTATTCAAGTAAACTTATAAACGAATGCTTTTGAATCGTCAACATGTACTGTCAATTTAATTCTATAATGATATATGTCTATAATAATATATTTAAAAAAAACAAACAAATAACAACATCGACTTCGTTTCTGGACTAAGAACTTGCTATGTTTTTTGTAACTAATGTACTAAAAATATAAAATAAAGTTTTTGAACGATTCACCAGTTGTTTTCCTTCAAATCCACGAATCCTTTACGTAGCTATACAATATTAGAATCGATAAAAAGTAAAGTTGACGATTCAAAAGCACTTGTTTACAAGTTTACTTGAATAAAGAATATTTTGATTGATTTATTTTTGATCGATAGCATAAAGTCGGCTAGAGAATCGAGTTGGCTAGCGATATTTTCCGTACAAATACCACGATGGTCAAAACTTGTTTTAAATTACAAGTTTGGATACTCCAAGCCCTTGAACGGAGCTTGACCTTGGTGCTGTCATGAACAAGGCAACAGCACCCCACAGGAAGTTGGTGATTTGAAATCGCCGGCGCGATAAGATACGCATTACTAAACGGTTACACACGTTTCGCAAATTGCATTAATATAATGTGATTGTTTTATTTGTAGATCATGCCCCGTTAGTTGGGGCTTTGTTTTAGAACAAATTCTATGTTTTAAAAAAGATGCCTTTTCCTAAACAAGATTGGTTATTGGCATAATCACTATGTAAATGGATACCTACTGCTGAATTTTAGTTCCATTCGAGTAAAATTGAGCTTTTTTATAAGTAATCAAATTTTGGAATAACAAAATATCGCTGGCAAGTATCATTTGTAGTTAAAGTGTAATTCGAGTAACTTTTTCAGCAGTACCGCGTTCAATTGCTACTAGCAAGCTGTGGTTGGGAATTTAATCGAGACAAATATTTTAATAGCTTTTATATGTTTGTACCTGTTTTCGAAGGAAAAATGGTTTTTTAAAAATTGTTTTGGCATATCTTCAAACCGTGAAAGAATGAAGAAAGTTTATTTATTTTATTTATTTATTATCATTTATTTGCTTAAATACATTACATATTTGCCCGGTTAGGGCGTTGCAAATATTCAGGACACGTCTTAAATTATATATATATATAATTTAAGACGTGTCTGTATATACAGACAATTAATTATTATTATAGATATACAAGTCAAAATATTCAATTTTACAAAGTTTTAAGCGGTTTTTTCAGGTATAATTAATAATTTCAATTGAATGTCGTTTACTTATATATTAAGAATATTAAATTTAAATTTATAATAACCCGTTCTTTATTTATTCATTTATTTAATGTTTTGTGAAAATGATGTCATATTGAAATTATTATTATATATGTCAAAGAGTGAAATGTCATATTGAAATTATTATTATATATGTCAAGGAGTCAATTACCAATTAATATTGCTAAACTATTGAATTTATGTCACATTAGTTAATATACTCATTGCTAAAAAATTCCGACAAATTATAAAAACTTTTTTCTACCAACCATTCTTTTAGTTTTCTTTTGAAATTGTTAAAACTATTTACATCTTTGATAACTTTCGGCAAATTATTATAGATTTTAATAGATCTAAAATATGGTCCATTTCTGACAATTTCTAAATTATATTTTGGGAGCAGCAGTTGCCCACGTCGCGTGTCGCGTTTGTGAGGCCGCATGATTTCCTTATAATATTTTTGAAAGTATTTTCTTACAAAAGCACACACACGGTTTATACACCGTGGTAACTAAAAAAAGTTACAGGAATGGGGAAAGAAACACATATTTCATTACAGAGGGTACTTAAACGATTAAGTTGGCGCCAACGAAGGCGCGGGTACTACCATCCTATATATCTAACGGCGTTACTTACCACTAGCTCTCTGGAATTGGACGGCCGCGCGCTGGCATTCCGAGCGAGCGGTGGTTGCGGCGGAAACAGCGTCGTAGTAGGGCCGAGACTTGTCAACACAAGTGCCTAGACGTCTGGTCAAGGCCTGCAGTCTACGCGATGTCTCGTTCAGGAGTAGATGAAACGTTTTCATTGATTCCTATAAAACGATATAACAAAATAAGTATATACATATAAAGGTATAATAAGGTTCGATAACCTTATTATATACCATTTTTAGCTGTGGTAGCCCAGCGGTGAGACCGTGCGACTCTTTAGAGGGGAACACGAGTTCAAACCCGGGCAGGCACCAATGAGTTTTTCTATTAAAACTCACGTGTCTAATTGTTAATTACAATTTATCACACGCTTTTCGGTGAAGGAAAACATCGTGCGGAAACCTGCATATCTGTGGAGAATTCTGGAGATATGTGTAACCTACCAATTCGCATTGGAGCAGCGTGGTAGGTCTTAGCTCCAACCCTTCTCTCCAAAAACGGAGAGAGGAGGCCTATTCCCAGCAGTGGGATTGTAACAGGCCGCTACTTTTAATAAGGTAATAGTCCTATAGTCTAATATTCTAATATAGTCTAATAGTCCTAACCTGTCTATCTATACCACACTATGCCAATGGATTAAGGGTATCAAAAGGTCTTAAATCTGGAAAATGTTATTGAAGTTTACCATAGGGTTATAGACAAAAGAGTTAAGTAGTATGTTGTCAAAACTTCACTATCCCAATATAGACTGTTCTGATACGAGCAAAGGTTTGAATTAACTTTTCAAGTGTATGGTAGAAGCTTCGCCTCACTGGACTCCAATACGGATTGGCAGGTCATTCAAATCCATAGAATTCTCAAGAGATATGAATAAGCTCTAAAGAATTTTGAGGTTTGCTCAATAATTTTCTAATATAAATAATTGAATAATAAATGGGACACATACACACACGGTCGTCCGTCCCCAAAGTAACTTAATACTTGTGTTAGCTATTCCAAAATATTTGTCTATAGCTAAACTAAAAATCATAGAGGAGATAAAATAAAGCCCATGGGCGGTCATGCTGGCGCTAGCGGTCAAAAGGACTAGACGTAAAACGGAGAAATGATAAATAGAAATAATATAACATAGTGAATTGTTTATAAAATTAAATAATATGAAATAATACAAGGCTGCAGTATTTTATTATCACTACATATTATCAAAAGAGAAGGCGATCCTTTCAACACTTGTGTTATGGGTGACGGACAACTCCTAGATATACTACATATATAATTTTAATTACATACTTAAATACAAATACACCCAGGCTCGAAGAACCAACAAATTGTTTATAGAAAATGACGTAACAGACTGACGAACAGACTATCGCATTTACGAGTATAATATTCAAATTAAAATATTATTTATTCAAGTAAACTTGTAAACAAGTGCTTTTGAATCGTCAACTATACCGCTGGTTCCGAAAACTGTTCCTAACGAGAAGAGCCAGCAAGAAACTCGGCGATTGCTCTTTTCAAATATTATTTTTATAACTAGTTACATGTAGTCATTACTATCTTTTACAGCGTAGAGAGTAGTTATATCCACGCATTCTTATCGTTTATATAATCCTCAAAAGTATATTAGGCTTTCTGCATCAGTCTCTCTTTACCAGCGGTTTTTAAACTTTTAAACGGTTAAAAACAAAATTTATTAGTCATTTAGTTAATATCCATTAGTATGAATAGTGTAAAAAGAAAGAAGTAAAAAAAATACTAATATTGAAACCACGAAAATCAATCATGTTTATGTAAAATTTTATCTTACGTAAATTATGATAAACTGTTTTAATAACTTGAAGTATTAATATTTATGTCCCATGATTAAAATACGTTAATTTAAAATCTCTACTTGGAATAAACAAAATTTTGAGTTTCTACTTCTAGTCTTGTTGCTATATATAACCGCGTGCGTTCGTTGTTTCGTAAACAATCGTGTTTATTTGACCTTAAAGTCTAAAAAGAGTTATTTTTAAGATAAAAGCGATTTCATTTTAAAGTGTAAAACGAAACAGCGTTTTCACGTAATATTTTTTTATTAGAATAGATAAAGATAAAAGCTGTGATAGCCTAGCGGTAACACCGTGCGACTCTCTAGAGACGATCATGGGTTCAAACCTCGGGCAGGCACCAATGAGTTTTTTCAATTAAAACTTATGTGTCTAACTGATAATTGCAATTTATCACACGCTTTTCGGTGAAAGAAAACATCGTGAGGAAACCAGCATATCTCTAGAGAATTCTAGGGATATGTGTACCCTACCAATCCGCATTGGAGCAGCGTGGTAGGTCTTAGCTCCAACCCTTCTCTCCAAAAAAAAACGGAGAGGAGGCCTTAGCCCAGCAGTGGGCATAGTAACAGGCTGTTACTTTACTTTTTTTACTATAGAATTGATAATACGATGTTAGCTATAACCGCTTTAATATCGTCATCATTTGGGACAGAAGTATACGGAAGGATCGCCGAGGGTATCGAAGAGTATAATTAAAATATTAATAACTACTTAAACTCTATTTGTCAAGTGATGTGATCATTACACAAATCAAAATGACAAGTTCTGTAAATAGATCACCCTTTACTTTACCTAGGTACCGTAAAAGGCGTCTAAAGTAAGTGCCGTGTGGTATCCGGTTGAGTGGAATAGACCTCCCTCATTTCTTACCGAGGTGTCGTAAAAGGCGACTGACGTAAGTTGACGTCAGGCAGGCGGCCGGTTGTAATAAACCTAGCAAAATGACTTCACAACATGGTTAAAACATGTTGTGCCGACCCCACTTAGAGTGAGATAAGGGCAGGAGAAAGATGAATTTCAGTAAAGCGGTAAATCTAAATGCAGTAACAAATGTATTCAGTATTATACAAATTCCTACCTAGTTGGAAATTAGATTTTATTTTCAATGTTGCAAATTATTTCAATTTAAATTTTAACAGACCAGCGCAAGCAGGATTGCAGCTAATTGGGGTCAATTCCGCACTTACAATTACAGATCATCAGATGTACCAAAGATTGAGATAATAACACGTGTAGGATTTTACCTTCTTTACTTAAATACGTCTATGCAGAACCCAGTACTAACATAATAAGAAATCTATAAATAAATAAATATATGGTGCACTAACACACACGGTCATCTATCCCCAAAATAAGTAACTGAAATACTTCTATTATAGGTGACAGACAACTGGTAAATATATGCATATATAGTTTTTAATACATACTTAAATACAAAATACACACCAAGGTTCGAACAACCAACAAATTGTTTACAGAAAATGTTGGGCCTCGGCGAGAATCCAACCCGCGACCCGCGGAGCTGCAAGTACGGTCACTACCCACTGCGCCAACGGGCCAGTCATCTATGAAACTCTACAGTTCTTTAACTATTACCAAAAAAAAAATACTTTGACATTTCTCCATCCTACTAATATTATAAATGCAAAAGTTTGTGAGCATGGATGGATGTTTGTTACTCTTTCACGAAAAAGCTATTGAACGGATTTGGATGAAACTTTACAGTTATATAGATTATACATCGGAATAACATATAGGCTAAAATGTGTAATGATTTGACTTAATATAACGATACATGTCAATAAAGTCGGAAAAAAATCTGGCCTCTGAGAGCTATCTTGGCGTACGCTGCCTAAACCATTAGAGTTACACAAAGATGATGTACCGTAGTATTGTTTGTTTTTAATAGTTCTAAATAAAAGTCCGCGACAGCATATATCTACCTTTTATGTGGAAGCCACTATGACCAAAATTGTGAATCATAATTAAATTAGATACTGGTGGCAGAACAAATTCCTCGCGAGCGGAGCCGCGCGAAAAAACTAGTATACAATATTTTAGCCCCATATATTAATAGTTTCAATTGTACCAAATAGTTGATAACAAAAAAATATTGCAATTAATTGTATTAATACGATTTTGTAATCGTTGAGATTACGCATAACAAAACGAATGGGCGTTTCCATGTTTTTTTTTGTAAAAGATAAATATATGAGGGTGATGCATCATTTAACGCAGTAGATAAATTATTAAAGCTATGAAACAAAGATGCACCTAATATTTAGTCGGCTGTAGAATGTCCTAATATCTGCGATACTTTTAAAGCGAAAACTTCGCGGATTATAAATAACTAGTTTTTGCCCGCGGCTTCGATCCCATGGAATTTGGTCTGCTACATTACGTTTCTTGAAGATTCATTTTAAATAAATATATATAATTGATTAGTTACTTTCAAAATTTCAGATATCTAACTTTAAAACTTTCGTAGTCAATACAATTTTCGCGCGTCGCACTTATTAAGGCGCTCTATGACGCTCCATTCAAGTCAATCATATCGTGATAACTTTTTAACTATTCGAACAACTTACTTTGGAAGACAAAGTTTATATACATGAAATACTGAAAGCAACAAATGTATTGATTTTGATAAGAGTTTGATTTACGTACGTCAAGATAACTCTAAGAGGCCAGATTTTTTCCGACTGTATTGACAAGTATCGTTATATTAAGTCAAATCATTACAAATTTTTATCCGTTGTATAATCTATATAACTGTAAAGTTTCATCCAAATCCGTTCAAGTTTTTTCGTGAAACAGTAATAAACATCCATCCATACTCACAAACTTTCGCATTTATAATATCAATATAGTTATATAGTTATAGTAGTAGTAAGTAGTAAGTAGTATTCTATCATTACTTGTGCCTTTTAGTTATGTCTCATAACTAAACCGTAACTTGTATTAACTGTATTTACTTACTACACCATATCAGGTATTTCAAGCGTTTAAAACTAGTTTAGTTTCCGAGTCATTGAATAGAGCAGCCATTTTGTACTAGCACCTGATTCAATTCCTTTGTATTCAGGGTTTACTTGTACAGGTAGAAGGGCAAACTGAATCAATACACGTTATCATTCATGCATGACTTGGAATTAAATGGGCGTAGATTAATGTGTACTCTACATTGATAATGGCCTTACTTTGTGATGTAAAACTCGTTTATTTTCCTATTATCATAGCATTATGTCTTATGGAACAATGCAGTGGGGTACAGTAGCAGACATTGACAAAATTTACAATACAAAAAAAGTAAAGTACCGGCCTGTAAGCCTACCATGAACTTTTAGTAAACGATTCAATTCAAAGTCAGTACCTAAACTCAACCGCTTTCCTTTCGTACCATGAAGTGTGGATTGTATTGGGACCGTAATGTTTAAAAAGGAAAACTTTATATGAACTATAGATAACTCTGTCTATTTTACTCAAATGTTTTAGGACGCATACCGAACGCTCATTCGGCAACCACTTTAAGACGTCATGGTATGAAAAAGCAAAACAATTTAGTTTACGTCTTCAGTTGAGTCGCAATAAGAGTCCATAGTAGGCCAGCTGTTGCTAGCTCACTGCAGTGCATATAGATAGACGTGTTTTCTCCGCTTTTGTAGAGAAGGGTTGGAGTTAAAGACTTACTATGTTGCTCCAATGCGGGTTGGTAGATTACACATATCCCAAGAATCTCTAGATATATGTAGGTTTCCTCACGATGTTGGATTTCACCGAAAAGCGTGTGATAAATCGAAATTATCAATTAGACAAATAAGTTTTACGGAAAACCTCATTGGTGTCTGCCCGGGCTTAAATCCATGACCCAGAGAGTCAAACGGTCTTACCGCTGAGCTATCACAGCTCTATTGTCTCTATCAAATTCAAAATATTATACATATATAAAACATAATCGATATTTACTGTCTATTGGTTCACAAATGCATGAAAACCTGTTGAATATTTCTGAGATTATTGCGAACACGCAGACAGACAGACACACGCAGCGGTGGAATTCGCTTAATAATATGTATTGATAAAATATGACGCTGATATATTTCACGAAACATTTTCGAACGCTAAATAAATAAGCGTGTGAAGTCGACGACTTGTCGTACTAAATATTTGACATACATTTCTAGATATACCCGAGGAAGCCTTAAAAGGCACAATATTATAAACCTTTAATATGTAGAACAATAATTAAATTTTCTCTAATACATCGGATCGGACTATGATAGCTTCATAGAATGTATCGCATTGCTTGAACGTTTCCTAGTGGATTTCTAATTTAAATATTCAGAATTGTATCAATCGAACCTTTACAAGATCGGTGGGGGTCAGTCCTTACTAAGATATATTAGTCTTACGTAAATTTATAGTACATAAACCCTTCGTAACTGGTTATTCAATTATTAGATCAAGCTGTTATGCTTATTCGCTGAGCAATATTAATGAATTTTTGGTAAAAATGTAAGATTATATACCGGGCTCACATATACGTTAACGAAACGCCTGTTTTCCTTCGGAAACTGGATAACACAGTTAATGTTGAGGGAATTTTAATACTAAAATGGACGCGCATAAAGTCGCGAGCACTGCCAAAACGTGTAATGGAAGATCACATTCTTCCAACAAACTGAATAAAATATTTTGTACAATAAGGCGTTACTTTACAGAGGTACGTAACATATAACTAATGATTTGCTAATATTTTACTATACTCCGCGATTAAATTCAGAATTAGAATGGGTAATCGCGATCAAAATAATTTATATATATATAATTTATATAACGACATGTTGTACCAAATCTAAACATTTGTAACCGAATCAATCCTAATACCACAGACGTTTGAATGGGATCTTGAAGGCAGGCATAATATGTAAGTTATTAATACTATACGCTGTTGTAGGTTGCGTAATCGTCTTTTCTTGCGTCATATCGAATTCTAGGTCTTTATGGGGCGATGTCGAGACAAGAACAACTAGAACCTACCATAACAACCGGTTTTTACTAAAAACGTAACCGATTGCAGGTACTAACTCAATTAGAGGCACAGGTTGACCCTATTAAACCTGTTCTTGGAATTGTCACCTCTGTCAGAATAATACGTTAATTGTTCCATAGAATATATTTAGAGTGGGGAAGATATAGGCAGCCCTGTAAGTGACAATGGCACTAAATAATTAGAGGGAAGACGAAACTCATATACTTCATCTTTATCTAATCACAAATAAAGAAAAGAGACAGATACATCCTCATTTGTTTTTTCTTTGTAATATGTCACATTCAAGGCTGTCTTCCCTACTCTAAGTATAATAGTTGACTTGAACGGCCCGTTGGCGCAGTGGAAGTGACCCTGTCTTCAGCTCCGCGGGTCGCGGGTTCGATTCCCGTCGGCCAACATTTTCTATAAACAATTTGTTGGTCCTCCGAGCCTGGATGTATATTAGTATTTCCACAATGTAAATTCCACAAAACACATTAGACTTATCTACAGAAAAGTTTTAAAGATTATTTAAATGATAAAAATGCTTGGATTTGAAAATCCTTTCAGCTTCAAACAAGACTACAGTTTCAACAAGACTGCAGTCAAATAATATCAATTTAAATGTTTATAAAATTGACCGCCGGGTTTCTTGCTGGTTCACATAACATTCCGAACAACAACAACAACAACAACAACAAATACACTTTATTTATATTTACACGAACCAGAGCCGTAGTGCGCTGTCACTGACACACACGGGTTTGTCAGTCTGTGCGACAGAGACAATGCTCTATGAAGCAGAATCTAGCCGATTTCTCTCTCTAAGGCTCAATGTGCATTATTTATTGCCGGGTACTATATCTAAAGTCAGACGTAAAGCCAACAAAAGGCAATCATATAGTATCATGATATAACCATAGAGTAATAAAATCTTAGTCTTAGTAAATATCGAACGTTTCCAATCTACTCTCCAAATATCTTATAATATCAAATAACATAACAAAATCAAATAACAAGAACTTTCTGTTTAATAGAAAAAATTGAGTTATCGAATCTTGGAATGCTATCAATTGAACCTATAATCAAACTACATTAATAATTTAAAAAAATCTAGTCAAGATTTTTCGGAAAAGATGAATAGTACAAAAAATACTGAGAATGTTCCTCTAATAAGAAATTATTAGTCTTGGGTTAGATGCGGAATTTGGAAAAATATTACATACGCTCCAAATATAACAAAAATTAAATAATACGCAATTAAAAAAGAATAATTATGCAATGGTCATTTCGGAAATTAAAAAAAATCTGGAAACTGAGAATAAAACTTACCTTGAGGCATCAAGACAGAACTTATCAAAAACAGTAATTTTTTTTATATAGCAACCCCATGCTCGTAAATATCAATCAAACGATAACTTATCTCTAGAACTTTGTTCGTAGAATTCCATGAAAGATAGGATAATGCCACAATATCGCCATAAAAAAGAAATAATGACACTGAACAATCCGATAGACAACGATATTGATTAATTTGCTGACGATAACAACAAAATATTTTTTGAAATGCTTCATATCAGGGCAAATCGTTCCCTGCCGCGTTTGGCGTATACGCCCCACGCTTAGCTTTCCGTTATGGCCATTTATTATTGCAAAATGAAGAGTTCTTTAAGAATTATTTGCGCAGTCGAACATCATATCCCCATCATTCTCCTGCCCTTATCCCACTCTAAGTTAGGTCGGCACATGTAACAAACATGTCACATGATTTAGCTACGTATTTTACGACCAGCTGCCTGCCTGACATCAACTTAGTCGTATTTTACAACCCCTCGGTAAGAAAGAGGGTGGTCTATTCTACTTTACCGGATAGTACACGGTGGGTCAACTAACCTTAGACGCCTTTTACAACGCGTCCGTAAGAAATGAAGATGGTCTATTCTACTCAGCAGGCTACACAGCATAAGTACGCAGTCAAACATAGGCGTCTTAATACTATTGCTGATATCTTCATTAAATTGCGTATACACCCTCCGCGGCGTGTTAAACAATTTTTTTTGTCGCGTAATTTGTTTTGACTAGTTTCCTAAATATATAAATGCATTTATTTCGTGGGACGCAACCTGAACGGTCTTCAAAAAATGGTCTAGCATGAAACATGTTTAAACAGAAGAGATTTAATTTAATTAAATATCTTTCACGTAACTGAGATCTAATCTAAACTAAATGTTTACTGCTAGGAGTCGAGTTAAAGACTGACTCCTCGCGATGACTCAAGCGACCATCGCGCGAGCAATGCAGGTCACTGTTTCCCGAAATATTAATCATCTTTTCCGCGATTATATGCGCTTATTGTGTAAAGACCACCATGCATGCCGTGGGATCGACATCGATAACTAGATAAGCTCTTAAATAGACGAACAAAACAAAAAATCAAATACTTACGCAAAAATGCTGAGCTGTGATAACCTAGCGGTGAGACCGTGCGACTCTCTAGAGACGACATAGGTTCTAATCCCGGGCAGGCACCAATGAGTTTTTCTATCAAAACTTATGTGTCTAATTGATAATTGCAATTTAGCACACGCTTTTCAGTGAAGGAAAACATCGTGAGGAAACCTGCATATCTCTAGAGAATTCTCTAGGGAAATGTGTAACCTACCAATCCGCATTGAAGCAGCGTGGTAGGTCTTAGCTCCAATCCTTCTCTCCAATAACGGAGAGAGGAGGCCTGAGCTCAGCAGTGGGAGTAGTAACAGGCCGTTATTTTACTTAATTTTTTTACTTTACGCAAAAATAAGATAAAATGTAACTATTTGACTCACATCGAGCTCCAATTCCAGCTTATTGATCTCATCGGTGGCCGCGTTCAATTTCTCCAACTCAACCTGAAACGTTTTGAAAAACTTGAGACAGTCACATGGCACGCGCACGCGGTACTCCCAAACGTGCGGCAGAAGCAAGCAACATGTAGAGACGGGAAACATCTGAGACATTGTAACGGCTAGAAGACGTAATATATCTCGCAATATCACTATCTCACTTTAGATAAAATAATATCACTCGTTTATCTACAGTCAACCCTCCTATAACGCGGTACTCTCAAAACGCGGTTTCCATATAACGTGGTACTCTCAGAAACGAGGTTTACACAGAACGCGGAGCTGAAATTGCTACAACCGATGAATGACTGTAGTAACTAGATATTGTAAGATGGTTTAATATAAGTTTTATTTTGACCCAAAAGCACAGCCGATGTACATAAACAACATGTTTTTATAAACACGCCAGCTTATCTCATAGCCGTCTACGGCATCAGTTTCTGTGATATCAGAGCTCTTTCGCAGTACATACGTTTTGTTGGTGACAAAGTCTTTAAAAAATTTCTAAAATCTTGTTTTCTGTATTTCTTAGTCTCCATATAACGCGGTACGAATGATGTGATCTATGCTTATTTTAAAACAAAGTCCCTAAAAGCTGTCTGTCTGTATGTAATCGATATTCTCAAAATCTACTGAACGGATTTTTGAACGGTTTTCACCAAAAGATATAGCAATACTTCTGGATGGTTTAGGTAAATAGTACATATCGGTATTATGTAAATTGTGTTGAAGAGATCGCGCAGTCCTTAAAAATTGCTTGCTGGGAGCTTTAGTCGCGTGCGCTGCGTAAAACAGCAGAGATACACTAAAGTAATATACTAGAGAATTGTAGATCTATAAAAATGTTACAAAAAAGTCCGCGATAGCATGTCTCTATCTCTTAGGGTTAACTCATAATAACTACTTTTATATTTAAAATTTGATTTCTAGAAATAAATTGTGACACGCAGTTTTACACGGGGGCGAAGCCTGGCTAGCTGGCAGCTAGTTTGTACTAATTCCAAGTTTCTTATCGCTATAAGAAACGGTTTCCATACAAGGCGGTAGCCGGTTTCCATAGAACCCGCTACGAATTAGTCTGCTTTGTCGGGCAAGTCCTTGTCCATACAACGCGGTACGCAATCACCGCGTTATAGGAGGGTTGACTATATATGTACCTTATGAGCGGATCGTTTCCTGTCCCTACGTAAAGCTAAAGTGATAGACAATCCATACTTACATATAATACTTCATTTCAAATGATTCTCGGCAAAATAAACATCACATTAAATTCTTAAATGTTACATTTTATTCATTTTATAATCAATTTACTCATACATATTTCAATTATATATGCCTAATTTCAAGATATAAAAATATTACGCATTCAAATTAGTCGCTGTATTACATTGAAATATTGACATGACAATTGGGCCTATTGAACGCTCTTCTGAATTCTCTTCATTATTCGCAATATTTAGTAAAAGTAAAATTGACTGCATGCTATCTACATAAATCATATTTAAATACCAATAATGTGACACATGTGGCGTTATTGTTTAAAATACATTCATTAATGACCATATGCAAATGTTGCCCGCAACAGAATTCAGTGAAAATGACTCCAACAAATGTCATTTTTTTTAAAAGCAATCAAACCTAATAAACCGTTAAATTTAATTTAAACAAATATAATCATTTTTAGACATATTATATCTCATTTGTTAAACCATCGGAAAATACTCCGATGTTTTCAATAACATATAAGTAAGCCAAGTGTAACTTTTAGGAACAGTTGGGTAATTTAAAAATGTACGTAATTAAAACTGTAATCGAGGCTGTTAAATATTTAAATGTAATAAACTGTAGACAATTCGGAAGCTTAATTCTCAATTTAGTTACGTTAATATTAGCCCATCATTCGAAAATATGTAAAATTCTGCACAATTTCAATCTCTTCACATTTCAAGATTTACATTACACAATTAAAGAACTTATAGTATATTACAGTATAATTATAACAGTAATGGAATGGTTCAGTTGTACTAAAGTATAGGATTTATCCTAAATCTGTTAAAGATATTGAACACTTTACTTTTGGTAAAGGTAATTTGTTGCAATGCAATTTAATAATAACTGTTAGGCCGAAAAATACACGAGAGACAATAATTTATTAAAAACATAGAAAAAATTAAACAAAATGAGATTACAATTGAGTAATATTTAAATATGAATATTATATATAACTATCTATCAAATTATGTATTTATAATAATTAACATTCAAACACAAATTAATCCACTAACAACTAAACAACAATAAACAAAAATCGCTCCGGTGGTAGAAAAGTGCCAATTATTAAATTCAAAAGAAATACAAAACTCATGCACTCAAAATAACTATCCAAAATATGCATCAATTAGAGATTCATATCAATTTAATTCACTGAATTTTATGACATAGAATCAATGGATAAAAATATATTGCACAGTTAGTATTAAAATGGCGTAATTCCAAATTAGACTTAATTGAGTTATGATAAATAGCAATCCTTATTTCAATGCCATAATCACAGCACGTTCTACGCAACTGTAAGAAAAAACTAGTGTTTTCTTCCTCTTCTAACTCTACGCTTTATTGCAATTTGCCACAAAAAACTTTTTCTAATTAGGTCATTTTAATAATAAATGTGTGATATGTGAACTGAAGTATTTGTATGATACTCATAATTATTATTAATTTCATAGTATCAATACTAACATAAGACTTTATTTCCAAACTAATTAAATATATCTAAATAATAACTATGATATTTAAATTCAAAATCCAAATTATTATCATAAAAAGTAAAACCTGTAAAGCATTGGCATTTGCTACAGTATTCAGCAAAATTATAATTTATATGTAAATACACAAAAATCATACAATTTTACTGAATAAATATTTTATTTCAAACAATATTAAGTGTGAAAAATATTTGAATAGAGTATTAAATATCTACATTATTGACCTCGGGAGGTAGATAGAGGATAGCAACGGTATAATTAAATCATAGTGATTTAGTTACTGTAGATACACTCTATTATTTTAAAGCTTTTCTTTTTTGGAGTTAATGATTTGAGAATACCAGTATAACAGTCATTCCGGTTTATAATATTGTGATGACATTAGTAAAATTTAATAATAACTAAACCCCTATACTTTCAATGTAAATCTGATCACTATCTAACAAGCCTTTATGCACAGATTATCTATGGATAGAACTTCTTTAGGTATATATCAGTATTACTGACATAGCTAGCATCTATTGTGATAACTTAAAATATTTCTGCTTCAGTCCAAGAACTCAGTATGATTATACTGTATCATAAAGGCCACACCATCTTCTCTAACTAAACTATAAATTCTTATAGTATAAGTCTTCAATGCACTTCAATGTGTAAATTTTTTTGAAAAATTATTATATACATACATTAATTACTACGAGTTAGTTGTGAATAATGGCACATGTATACTCTCGAGAACAGTTAGTGCAGTGATATATTATTATTAAAATAACACAAGTAAACAAAAGTATAATTCTTATAATCAAATTTTATAACTAATAGCTAAAACATAAACTATGCCAAATGTTGTGATTGAAGTGTGTAGTGTAATAGTGGACAGGAAACAGTCCTCATAAGGTACCAAATATAATATTAACATTAAATAATATTTTTTCCAAAACTATGCCTCTTGTTTAGCTCTATATGCTTAAATGAAAAATTGGACCGATCAGTGCAAATCACTGTCACAAATATATTTGCCAGATACAAAACGTCTCTTCACAAGTGAAAGACGATATCCACTCCCAATTAGTTCAAACTCAATTCCAGATAGTGTGGCTCCCTCACAATTAAACTGAGAGGAGATAGTTGCTTTATTTGAGGGACCGTCGGTTAGCTCAAATCGTGCCCTTAGAGACCCTACACCTCTATCTTCTGAATGCTGCGACAATTCTGTAAATCGCCAGAGTGCTTGTTCATTCTCAGAGTTCCAAATATTTTTTGGCATAGCAATTATGTTTTTGACAGAACCACTCATGGGTACACAAACTGACACATTGAGCAATGGTGATGGGGGGCTCATAGCATGCAAATTGTACTTGTAATCTACTTTAAGATCTGTATGATCTTGTTCACATTTCCAATGAGCAACCATTTGAAATGGGCATGATGCAGCACCAGATTTTGGTCTTACTTGATATTTTAATATATCCACATTAAAGTATTGTGCTGTAGGGTTCTTTTCTGACTGTCTCTTTAGTAAAGATGTCAATGCCAGCATATTGAATTCCACAACTGTAGTGTCACGTGTAGACATCATTGCATTTATGCTTATAAGCTGTTTATTAGGTAATACATTATCAAGCCTGTGAATGTTTTTTAGCCTAAAGCAGAGTTTAGCAGGATTAGGATTATTAGCAAGGACACCTACAATGCCTGTGGGAAATGAAAGCATCATATCACCAGACATTTTTACTTGACATTTAGCTTCCTCAGTCCCACGAAAGTAGGAGTGTATAATTTCATGAAATGCTACAGCCAAAGGTATAGTGTCAGCCATACCTATGGTAAGGGGTGAAGGCCCACGCGATCCGGAAGATCCAGCAGTCCGGAAATCACCTTCGGACCGCCTTGATGGCGGACGCGGTAATGATATCGTCGATATAGTTGGTGTTGACGTTCGAAAGTTTGATTGGGTCATTTCACCAACTTCCGTAAATAGATCACCAACATCAGCTGTTGAAATTGGAGTTGGACTTTCAAGTAAATGTGACTGATTAGTTTGCAATGGAGCATAAGGGTTAGAGATATTACCATGAGGTGAAGCAGGGTTACTAACACTGGGACTTTGGAAAAAGTTCAAATCTAATAAATCACCTCCTTTGCTTGTATTAGCATTGGAACCTCTTCTGGTTGTACCAATTTTATATTTCAAATTTTCTACTGTAGCTCTAAGCTCATCCACACTAGCGGACATTGGTGCACTTCCATTGGTAATAGGTTTTATTTCCACATGTATTTTTTGTTCCCTTTCTTCATCAGAATCTGAGTCTGTTGAAGAATATACACTACCCTTCTCATCTTTAGGTCTTATACAAAAACCTTCTTCATCTACCTCTGGAGAATTCATCAGTTCATCTTTAGTAGGCACTTCCTCTTCCTTTTCTTCCAAGTCAGACTTATCACCTGCATTTGAATTTTCAGATATTTCATCTTTTTTCTTTTTAGATTTTTTTGGTTTACTTTTAGTTCGTCTACTACGGAACCATTTAGATTCACGAATCGTACTTCTATTCATGTTATCATCTTTATCTGTAGCCACACTGGTAGCTGGTGTTCCACTCGGACTTGAAGGTGCTGAACATGGAGCACCACCCTCATTACTTATACTAGGTTCATCTTTGCTTTGAAAATTTGGTGTGAACAAATTTAGAAGAGAGGTAGTTCTTCTTGAAGTTTTAGATGCAAATGAGGGTTCTTTCTTAGCTGCTTTTACAGGTTGTACTGGTTTATGTGATCCATTAGAAACTGTTGATATTTGATCTGCTTCTGATATAGAATTATTGGCTGAACCAGGCTTTGGTAAGGTTGGAATTAATTCCATTAGATTTGCTTTCTCTAAAGCATTGTACTTTTCTACAAGAAACTGTTCCAAAAGTTTCTCTACAGTTAATTCTAAACACTGGTGCTTAAAATCTCTATGAACTTGGCCCATAAGATCATGATTATTTTGAATGATGTCAGCATAGGAATTAACAAATTGTTTCATCTGTTTTAAGTGTGCTTCCTCAACATCTTGAAAGTGTTTACAAGTTTGAGTCATTTTTTTCTCAAAATCCTGTTTCACAAGATTATACTTCTCTGCTAACTGTCTAAAATCCTCATGAAGTTTTTTTATTTTAATTTCAGCCTTTTCAATATCTTTTGAGGAAGAATTTTCTTTCTTAAGCTTTTCTAACTCAGCTGATTTAGAAGTATACACATCTTTTGCTTTTTGTAATGCCTGTTTTGTGTTCTGTATCAGTAATACTACTTCTAATGTACTAGATTCTGAATCCTTTACAGCTTTATGTTTTTTATGAAGCTCATCAGCATAGCGCGCTACATCTTTGACAAGCTCACTGACTTTTTGAAACATGTGTTGGTGTAAATTCGAAAGTTTTTCAGCAGAGCACTTCAACACACCCCAAAAAGGTGCAAATGTACCCTGAGCACAATTACTGTTCGCTTGTTTAGCCAACTTAGTTAAAAGTTTCGAATTAGACTCTTCAATATTCGATCTCTCTCTAAGATATTCAGAGAGCTCTTTGCTAGCTATAAGTCCGTATTTCATGTTTTGATATAAAATATCATATCCATTGTGCTCGTTGGAGAAATAATCTACAAAATTAACACTCATCTTTGCTGGTACGGAAGCAACGTTTAATTATTCATACATTATTTTTCACTCACTGACCTGTATTCTAGGGTCGAGCTCAGTCTCACCATTGTCGTCAGCTGGAATAGTGAATGAGGACTCTTCCATTGTAGTACCTACAACTACGAAGCCACCCAATCTCCTAAATTACATCACCGACACAAATCACAATAGCATATAGCGTCACACTCACTTCACTTATTTAAATTTATTTACTCAAATATACATGACTTAAAGTTTGTAAAACTATATATTTAAAATCACTTATCAAAATTCATAATAGAAATATGGGTTTAAAATTACAAGATTAATAGAAGTAGGTAATCAAATAATGAATTTTCATACAAGATGACGTCCACTTTCTTGACGTCAAGTCATAATAATAGACAATTTCTCATTGCTCATTTAATATGAGAGGTTGACATCAACATTTGAATTCGATAACTCGTTGACTCGATTCTAAAAGATTGATGCGAGCTTATATAAAATATTTAATGTAATAAATACCAGTAAAATAGCAACAAATAATTTTAATTTTTTAAATTTACTTATTACTTGTTATATTATTCGTTACAATAACGAAAACATGAATTGTATATAAATGCCACTGATGAAATGAGAAGTATTCTTTGTTGCTCAGTAATCAAATCTTTGTATAAAAATAACGATAAAGTTCAAAAATTATAATAGAACTATTGTTATAATCAATGAACAAATTAAAGTTTATAATGTAGTATACGTAGAAAGATAAAGACAAAATATTTGCAAACTCATGACGCACATTTTCAATACGTGAACAAAGTTTTCGTTTACTTTTCTTAAATATGTTCATCATGTTTTATTTTTTACATAGATTATAAAAGAATAACGTTAACGGATGAATAAAGTTACAATAAAATAAAAAAGGTATTGTAACTATGGCAAAAATAAAGTATTTTTAATCGTTTTATAATCGATTTGAAACATTTCGTCACATTGAAAATAAATAAAAAAGTAGATTGTTTATGGTACATTATGTTACAAGATTTAGGAAGTTCTCATTCTTTCTCTGTCACACTTGCAATAATTTATGGGGGGATTGATATAACATCTTGAAATTTGATTATATTTTTTTTAGTTGGGTAATGATGCTCATTCAACCTGTCGAAATTGACTATTTTGACGGCTAACAAGTAACTACTTTTGCCCATTTGCTCCAGCTCCGTTGAGTTTTCTTAAGAAGTGTCTAATAAATAAAGTGATTTCTTCTGCTGGTTGACACAAGCAACAGTTGCAATACGAACCTTGACTTACTCTCGCATTCAGAGTTTATTTCTGAAACGGTGAACACAGTCAATCTGTATGCAACTGTTACGCGTTGCCTCGACCATGTCATATCAGGGGTCACCATATTCGGGTCCAGGAGACGAGTACGACTTTGAAGATGATGGATATGACGATATAGACGAGTTTAGAGATCCTGAAGATACTTTACCACAGCCAGCTGCCGACGACAGTGACGAAGGTAAGGTTTGTTTACGCTCTGTTTTCACTTCCTATTTTGGCGTCGTATTACTTGTCAATTGTTATTAATATAAAAGTTGCATTGCGCTTGTAAACAGAGGTTATGTAATTATAATCACAGAGTTAGGTTGCAGGGTTTTGTTATTGGGAATTCTCTTCCCGCCTTATGAATTGGACCTCATATATGACGTAATTCATTAATAGACTTGCCACTTTCTGTTATTTTTTTAAATATATTTATATTTGTAGAAACTTAACAGAGGACTGCATAATTATCTGTAATTTTGTCATGTTATTAAATTAAAAACATAAACTGAATGTTGTATATTAAGAAATAAAAAAAATAGTATAATATTACTTAATGAAAGTATACTCGAATATTTTCTGTCTATAATATTATTTTAGGTATACATGATATCATAAATATATATTTTTTTCAATTATAATTTAATAATATTACTTGGGTCTTTGGGTTCTATATTTTACATTCTCCCCCACTTTTTTTGTTACCATCTCCTGATCATAATTCATTTTAAAAACCTTTGATTTTTTTTTTTACTGCTGCTATTTTCTTTTTTCATAATACTACATTATATTAACTTAATTATATACTTCATTTTGTTATCCTTCTAGAATTAAATGCTAATTCGCACACTTTCTACAATTTAATGTTTAAAGACTAAAGCTGCAGAATATTATTATTTTTGGGATACAACCTATTATAATTTCTCTTTTAAATTGTTTGGTGAATATCTGAATATATTTCCTTAATGCTGCTATGTAATAAAAATTTAGTCAACTTTTCTTAAATTCCAGATACAGAAGAAGCAAGTGAAACAGATATACCTAATAATGATGAACCTATTGAAATTAAAGAACAGTAAGTGAAATGGTTTGCTATTTTTTTATTTCTTTATCACATAAACTATGGCATATTTCACATACAAGTATCACAAAACAATAAAAGGAATGCAGATATACTTATAGATGTACAATAAAGTAATGAAACCTTTTGTTTGGTTGTAGAACAATTTTTTGTGGCATTAGAGTCAATCTGCAAGCACATATCACTTGTTTTCCATACAGTCTGCACAATTAGATGATTCTAATTACTTTCCATATATATTTTTTACAATAGAAATGCTCAATACAGTCTATCTTCATTACTGCCACTCATTAGCCAGTTTTCTATTCTGAACATTACTTCCATTAACTATGATGAAAACATTCATACTGTTTTATTGTGTGTTGTATTTTAACAAAAAATACTGGTCGATATAATTTTTTACACCTTTTTGAATAATAAGTTATGTTGAGGAATCACCGTATATTGTGTAGTATAAATTTGAAATTTGCTACAAGTCTATTGAAAGTACTGAACTTATTCACAGCTCCTACATGCCATTTTAAAATTAAAATGATTGGTAGTTCTAACGCTTTTCTCACTCAGATTCTGTACTAAAAAAAATAGATCTAAGGTTCACTAGACTCCACTTGATTTTACTTCACCCTGTATTTTACCACTGGAATCCAGTAGCACCTTGTGACTCATCATGTTATCTGTTCACAACTTTTTTTACATTTGTTTTTCCAATACAACTCTTATTGGAATGCATTAAGATCAAGAGTATCCATATACACTTAATGCATGTACCCATGTCATCTGTACAACCACTTTAGCTTCAAATTTTGGGACAGCTTTACATAACATTGAAGAGATTGTATAGAATTACTATAATAACTTTCAATCATGTGCTGTCGTAAAGCTTATGGACCCAATAGTCGGCAATTTATTATTTTTTTATTTAATTATTATTCTTTATTATTATTTTATTATTCTTAATTCAAATTATTCTTTATTCAAGTAAACTTGTAAACAAGTGCTTTTGGATCTTCAACATCTACTGCTGGTTCGGAAAGCTGTTCCTATCGAACAAGCAAGAAACTCGGCGGTTGCTCTTTTCAAACAATAATTCTTATCACTAGTACATATAGTTATTTAATGTCTTCTACAGGGTTGAAGACAAGCGATGTCCACGCATTCTTATCGTCTAGGTAATCTTCAATAGGCTTTCTGAATTAGCCTTTTTTAATAGTACTTTTAAACTGCTGTAATGGTAAAGTTAAAGTAGATTGTGGAATTTTATTATAGAATCTTATACCCAAACCCACAAACGAATTACGAACTTTGGCAAGGCGCAAAGCTGAAACTGCAAGCTTATGTCGGTTCATACTTTGTCTATTATATACATCACCAATCCTTTTATAATGATTTATATTCATATGTACAAAAATTAAATTACTAAAAATATACTGTGAAGCCAATGTAAGAATACATGTTTACTTGAACTTCTCTCGCAGGGAATCGCGCGAATTTAAGTTGTATGTATGTCACTTCCAATTGATGCTATAGTTCCATTGGTTACTAACTGAATGAAGCTTAAATTGCCCATTAGATTAATAATATTACAGTTAATATTACAAATACTATAGTGCAGTTTGAATAAAGCTTAAAATAAATGATAATTAAAACTATAACATCAATGTAAGTTAATGAAACTAGGGAAATGACAGAAAAGGTTGTGAATGAGGATTTGCAGGTTCAAAATCTGGGTAGGCCAATGAGAGCATATGAACTCAAGTCATTTAAAATTTATCATGTGAAGAAATACATTGTGATGAAATCATTATATACTCTAAATGTACATAATGATTTCTACTTGTAGATTTTTTTGGTTGCGTTTATTCTGAAAACCTGTGAGAGCATGTCAGGGCTCTAAGCTGCAATCCTCTCTAAGCAGAAAGCTGCTTTTAGACCATTACTAGGATTGTCATAGATTGTCAATTCAATTTAATGGATAATATATTAGTTCATAACATGTGGGTTTTTCAACAGGATGTATCAGGACAAATTAGTAAGTCTAAAAAAACAGCTACAACAGTTGGAGGAGAACATACATCCAGAGTTCCTCAAGAGGGTGAAAAGGCTTGAGCACCAATTGCATGAACGGTTACGGTTGAATAGGATATACAAGTGAGTATAACCATTATCATACTATTTCGTTCAAATCACCGAATTAAACCTTCACTTGCAAAATAAATCTTCAGGCTAGTGATTTTCGTGATACATATAAAAGCTATACTATCATGGCAAAGTTGTTGTGAAGTTTTACTTGACTTAGACTTTAGTTGATACTTTTCTTCTCTTAGGGTAAAGTTGACAGCAAATAAAGTCGTTGAAATCATTGGTTTCAATTATGGCAAACTAAAAAACTAGAATAAGGAAACAGGACTTTGCTGCCGATGTCCAGTTAAATAAGTGCAATATAATACATTAACAGTCTAATGAATAATTCACCATTGTCCTGTTATTATTCCACTCTAACTGGGATCGGCACAACATGTTTTAAATATGTTGTTTCCTAATTTGGCTAGTTATAGTTGGCTACGATCGGCCGCCGGCCTGACGTCAACTTACCTTAATCGTCTTATACTAGACGTCGGTAAAAAATGAGGGTGGTCTATTCTACACAACCAGATATCGCAAGGTGGGTCACCTACCTTAGTCGCCTTTTACGAAACCTCGGTAAGAAATGAGAGTGGTCTATTCTATCCGGATACCACACGGCGGAAACTAGTTAATCATTGACTGACAAAAAAACAATTTTTTCTTCAGGCTTAAAACCAGGCATTGAGTTTTTGAAATGTTTTGATAAAGTTTCTTTCCCACAGAGATCACATGTATGACGTGGTTGAGAGAGAGTACGTAGTAGAGAAGAAAGCAGCGGCGAAAGAGTTTGAAGAGAAGAAAGTGGAGTTGAGGGAGAACTTATTAAATGATTTTGAAGAGAAGAGGAAGCTCATTGAAAGCGAGAGACATAGTATGGAACTCAATGGAGATTCAATAGAGGTATTTATAAAAGTACTAGCTGAGCGGGCAAACGTTGTTATGCCATATAAATTATTTCTAGTGAATTTCTAGCATACATTAAAAACAAAAAAATATAAAAAATGTTATGGGTGAACTACCCTTATCACTTAAGGGTATGAAAAATAGATAGTACTCTCAGACATACTAAATGTTCATATAAAATTTCATAAAAATCGGTCAAGCCGTTTTGGGGGAGTGTGAAATATTGTGGCACCAGAAATTCATGTATACAGCTATTGTGCTTAGGGCTTATATTAGGCCATCATCAAAATGTTCATCCACTCTTTGCAACACTCACTGTATAAGTCTAAAATGAGACTAGCAGCTACTGGAGTCAGAATACACACTCTGGCGCTGTGGTTAGTGACCCTGCCTTCAGCTCCACGGGTCGCGGGTTCGATTCCCGCCGAGGGCCAACATTTTCTATAAAAAAATTGTTGGTTCTTCGAGCCTGGGTGTGTATTTAAGTATGTATTTAAACTTATATATGTAGTATATCTACCAGTTGTCCGTCACCCATAACACAAGTATTAAGTTACTTACTTTGGGGATGGACGACCGTGTGTGTAAATGTCCCATATATTTATTTATTTATTTAATTAGGCACAAATAACACGGAGTTTTCAATATCATCCAATTCTTATGAATGCTTGGAATTGATAAGTTCCATGAATTCCTAACGCCACTCAATAATGACTAGGAATTTTACTATTCTGTATGAAATTACAACATCATCACTATCATCTTCCTGCCCTTATTACACTCTAAGTCTAAGTCTCTAAGTCTCCTTAGTCGTATATTACGATCCCTCGGTAAGAAAGAGGGTGGTCTATCTACTCAACTACGTACCACACGGTGGGTCGACTTACCTTAGTCGCCTTTTACAACACCTCGGTCAGAAATGAGGGTGGTCTATTCTACTCAACCAGATACCACACGGTATGTCGACTAACATTAGTCGCCTTTTACGACAACTCCGTTACAAATGAGGGTGGTAAATGTAGATAGTACTTAGCCGGATACCACATGGTGGAGCAAAATAATTTCATTATTAATTTTTTATGATAGATCTCCGCAAAGTAACGCCTAATTCTATAAATTACTTGTGTTATCTAGGTGAAACCACCCATGAAAAGGATACTAAGGCGGCGCGCGAACGAACCTGCGCCGGCGCCGGAGAAACGTCGCAAACCCCTCGCCACCACACTGACCTTCCTACTAGACGAGCGGGATATTGACGCGGACCTTCGGGCCATCTCGAGGAACTCACCACCACCCCGGCATCACACCCCGTCACACAATTCAACACAACCGAGGAAACATCTCAATTCCAATAGCTGTAAGTAATAAGCTGTAATTTATAGAATTTCAGGCTTTCATAATACTGTGTGCCCAAAGAATGCAGAACCGATTCATGCGGACAGACACTGGTTGTCCGTGATTCATGCGGAACGTTGTCCTCCATAGGGACCTCGATCTCCCCAGAATTACTCACCTTTTTGAAAGTTCTTTCGAAGTCTTACTTTGAAAAATCTGAGGTACACCCGAACCCTCTTATTTCAGTTGCTTCCATCTACATCCTATACTTTGGTCTGTAACTAGCAATGTGAATTATATTTTGAAAGTTTCTTGCTGGCTCTTCTCAGTAGGAATAGCTTTCCTAACCAGTGAAGAGTTGAGGATTTAAATAAAAAAAATAATAATAATTGAGTGTTGCCTCCTGTATTTCTTATTAGCGTCCATATATTTAAGATTTAATTGTTATCCGTTTAGACTTTACCTTTTATCCGCACTTGCAGGATATTCATGCATGCTGTTTTCCAGTAATTGTTCGTGCACAATTTGCATGTTTATAAATTATGTTGTTTTATTGTATTATCTTAGTGTAATGTCTGTTGGCGAACTATTTAATAAATAAATAAAAAGCACTTGTTAAAAAGTTTACTGGAATAAAGAATATTTTGAATATGAATATAAATTGTGATTATCGATAAGGAGGTTAAATCGTACATCGAGGTGTGGCTAAAAAGGATATATATTTTGTTCCGCGCAAACGTGCGGACGGATAAAACAACCTCCGGGACCTGGACCCGTCGTCCCGGCGTTTCAACCTACCTTATGCGGCCGTCAGCTTTATGCGGTCCGGCCTTATGAATAACTGCGTGTATATGTGTACGTGTGTGTGTGCGCTTGTATGTACTTGGCCGATTCCCGAACCCGTTGGCTCGCCTCTGCAGTCTTCCACGGACACGTACTGTCTATTTCTCCCGGAGGATACACTTCACTATATCGGTTAAATAACACAAATAACACGCAGTGTGCACACAACCTTCGTAAGGTCACACGTTATTGAATCGTCCGATATCGGCGAACATTAATCCCAACGCGTACTAAAACCGCAGACGGTCGCGTCTTCTCACACGTTTCACTGGTTAAATGCGTCACTTAATCTGAGAATAACACCCGAAACGCAAAATTACACGTGTGCGTTATAAAAGAATGCCGTATACAGGCGCACGTTGTCCTTATCGTGTTTGAAAAGTTACTACCGGTCGGCCGCTCGCGTCGGCAATCGAATGCATAAACGTCCTTGATTCCGCCGGTCGCGTCTCCGGCGGCCGAGTCATTTTATTCAAAACATATTTGTTACAGGTGATTCTCCCGTAAGAGAAACTACCACGGCCGGCGCTGCGGTCAGTGGTGGTGGGAGTGGTGGGTCGGGGGCTGCCAGTGGGGAGACGGAGACGCGAGTGGAGGATGGGAAGCTGCTGTACGAGCGGCGCTGGTTCCACCGCGGCCAGAGCGTGTACGTAGAGGGCCGCGATATGCCTCGCTTCCCTGCGCACATACACGCAATAACTGACGAGGCGGTGCGTATAAAAAAAAACATTCAAAATATTTTACCTTATTTATCCCCCACAGAAAATATAAAGATATGCATTTTTGAAATGATGGCAATACCACACAGAAAATATGAAAATATTTATTGTGAAATATACATTCAAAACAAAGGCATACCAAATGCTCGGGTTTATTATTAGGATTTCCAAAGAGTTTAAGCATGTCAATAGCGCCACGCAATTCAGTACAGCGCCATCTAGTTTCAAATGAGTGCATCTTTAAAAATGTAAATTTTAACTTATAAAGTCAATTTAGATTTACGTTTTACATAACATCAAACATACACCTTACAAATTATAACACCCCACAGAATATACGAAGTCAAACAATCACAAGGTAAATTTTCAATTCAATTCTACTAAGAATATTATTAAGTCATAAGGTCATTATAATTCGACTTCAATTACCAGTTATTAGCTCAACTAAAAGTATCGATATGCCGAGGTAGCTACAGCGTAGGGAACCACGGTAGTGTTAACGCACTGATAATACTGTTTATCTAAACGTAAAATGATGGTTATGTTAGGAATTTTAAATGATTTTACCATCTACTAGATCGCCGACTAGGACATCAGACATATTCATTTATCAGATTTACAAGTGCACTGCAGATAGAAGACTTTACCGTAACACGTTTCTCCTAAAAATTCGTACACTTAATTATAATGACGCTTTCACGAAGTGTTGGAATACTCTTCCACCGCCATTTAGAACAATTGAATTTGAATTTTGAATTTAAAAAATTGCTTAATAACAATTACAAAGTCTATTCTAATCAAGTGTTCAAATAAACTTATGAGATTCAAACTCGTGTTTCTTATAAATAAGTTACTACAATTAGCTTAAATAGCATAGCGCCTGAGGAGGTTGCTCCAAAAATTTTTAATTTAAACTATCATGAGTAGTATTCATAGTTAATATGTACACCGGCTATAATCATATCTTATTTTATCGGATTACTTTATTAATTTTATTCGCGATAACGTCGTGTAAGCTCTTGAATTAGTGCCCCAGATGGGCTCGAAACAAGTCGGGCTAAACCAATAAAATTAGTCGTGAGTATAGCCGGTGTCTACATATTAGCTGCTGCAAATTGTAAAATTTGCTAATATATTACATGTTTTATTTTAGATATGGGTGAAAAAGACCAATCTGGAGCGAGTGCGAATATATGTGTCGCAGTTAGCGCGCGGCAAAGTGACTATGAAACGGAGAGCTTCCTAATTTAGTGTAAATACTGCTTAAGTGTCGTGTGAGTGTACATTTTGTTAGTACATGCTAGATTTTATAAATGGATTATATTTAAATTTTCTATTTCTATAACATATGTATAAAATATTACGAACATCATAGGTTTTTTAACCATATGCTCAAGCAAATTTGATGAAATCTTCTTCATTGGTACTTACTTATTGGTACTTACTTATATCATCGATGTATAACACCCAAGATGCACAGTTCCATACAAATATCTGTTAAAAAATGTCCCAAATAGAATTGACATTGGCATAAAAACAATACAAATTTCGGCAATATACAAACAAACATCGACCTTAATCGTATCTGTTAAAGTTGAGTTTTATTCAAAACAACGAACACATATTGTTCCGCACAAACGTGCGGGCGGATGAAACAACCTCCGAGACCTGGGCCCGCCGTCTCGGCGTCTCAACCTACCTTATGCGGCCGTCAGCTTTATGCAGTCCGGCCTCATGAATAACTGCGTGTATATGTGTACGTGTGTGTGCGCTTGTATGTACTTGGCCGATTCCCGAACCCGTTGGCTCGCCTCTGCAGTCTTCCACGGACACGTACTGTCTATTTCTCCCGGAGTATACACTTCACTATATCGGTTAAATAACACAAATAACACGCGGTGTGCACACAACCTTCGTAAGGTCACACGTTATTGAATCGTCCCATATCGGCGAACATTAATCCCAACGCGTACTAAAACCGCAGACGGTCGCGTCTTCTCACACGTTTCACTGGTTAAAATGCGTCACTAAATACTTATATCAATATCAAAAGTCAATAAACAATAATCCACACCCAAAACGCATAATTACGCGTGTGCGTTCTACAATAAGGTCGTATACAGGTGCGCGCGTCCTGTCTTATCGTAATCCAAAACGTCACTAACTATCGGCGCTCGCGTCAACGATAGAATGCACAAAGGTCGTTGATCCGGCCGTTCGCGCCGCGTCGCGCGCCAATTTATACAAAACACATATTGCATTCTGTCTTGCGTCATATGTCTAATAATTGTCGATCAAATTTAAAAGCCCAGCGTAATATACTAAAGGAGACTAGATCTTTCGCTTTGTAAAATAGCCAGGCTATAACTAAACCAGTATTTGAATTTTAAAATGGATAAATTATAAATCATTTAAATTAAGTTAGAAAATACGTAAAAGTTTTACTTACACCTTTACTTTAGATAAAGTTGTCTATTTTCAATACTGAAACGGACTTTACCACAAATAAAATCGGCGAGGGATTTTATAATAGGCACGGATTGTGCGTCGCGCAGATTAAAAAAAAACAAATACGAAAAAACTATTAGAGATTCAGAGCTTTAAAAACCTTATAAGAGGATTATAAGACGATAACTTATATGTCAAATTTGAACCGTTAATTCCGCAACTATCACACAATGCATTCATTTGTCTCAATATCGATGAAATTTCACACAATTATTCCTTATACACCTATCCTACTTCCTACTAGTAATATTATAAATGCGAATGTTTGTGAGTATGGATGGATGTTTGTTACCCTTTCACGGCGAATCCACTAAACAAATATCGATGAAATTTGACACAATTACTCCTTATACACTAGGGTCACATATAGGCTATAGAAATCCTGTTAAATCTACAGGAATATTTTGACTTTGAAAAGCGCCATCTATTAACAACTTATCAAAGTATTTTTATTCACGATGACGTCAAGTCCAATATGTAGTAATTTATAGTATATACCAAAACAACGTTTGCCGGATCAGCTAGATTTAATTATAAATTACGAAATTATAAATTTTATTAAATAGTTATCGGTTTTAATTGCGTCGCTAGCAGATACTCTGTATGTCATATTTTTACCGTTTTTAAAGAAAAACATAGGCATATCTGTTTGTAAGGACGGGTGAAACTGTATTGATTGAAAATAGCTCATTTGTTTAGGATACTTCTGAGCTTCTTACCGTATCTTGGGTATTATACAGGATGGTACTGACCATACGATATTAATTTTAGATACCTTCACACCTCAGCAAGCGAATATAAAAAAAATAACAGTTGTTTCAGTGAAATATTTTAGCCACAGAAATTAATTATCGTTTTAAAAATACTTTGTACAGATCAATGACCCCACCCTAACACGTGATTCCAAATAATGTGTTAAGACACATAACCTTGACCTAAAAATTAAAAAGTTAGGTGCGAGCTAGCAAAACAAGAATCTTTTTGTGTTTTCCTTTTGCGCGAGGCTAAAAGTCAGTGAACCTTATAAACAAAGCCAGCTTCCAATTAAAATGTTTATTTAAAAAAAAACTATGAATTATGCCAATGTAATGTCATATCGTCGGTACCACTCTATATCAAGTGCATATCTAAGTTACATAGCAAATTATGTAACATAGATTGCCATTAACTAATAAAAATATTTCCTTGTATACAGCAATATGACCCAAATGTTTAATGTCAACTTATCACTTTATTTACACATTTATTACGCATCACAGTATTTGAGATTTTGTCAGTGAGTGAGTTCTTAGTGAAAAGTTTATTTATTGAGTGCACTGTCACTTCTGTCTAATATAACCATTTTTAGGTTAATGAAGAAACTGTTTTTTTTCTATACAGTACCATTTTATTCAAAGAATTTTGACAATTGGTAATCTTCGACAATTGTATAATTAGCAGTTTTTGACAATGACAATGGTAAATTCAAATTTAATTTTGGATTTTACCAAGTTCGAAATGTATTTCGAAATTTCCCAAAGTTAAATATATCGCTCATGGTTTGCAAGTGGCACAACTTAAAAAATCATGTTTTGTGTTAAATGGATATAAAGTTTTCATTGCTAAGGAAAATGCTTTATTTTGCTTGAACGACCAGCCTTATATTGTGAATTATATCAAAAAGAAAATAAATCAATATTGAAAAGATTGATTTAAAATTTACACATATTCCTATTACGAAACACGTTTTTTTGTGTTGTGCCAATATTGCAGCCTATTAGCGATATTTGACTGTCGTAAAGTGTTAACAATGATTTAAAGAAATAATAGATTTATACGAACAGGATTTAAAAAAAAAGAAAAAACCAAAATTAACTTTTTACATATTCGAAAATTTTTGTGATCAAATGAGGTTTTCTATTAAGGATATATGCTACAGCAAGTTGTAGTTGTATAATGAATACTTTTCTTACTGATAGTTCATTATTTTTGGATGAAATCACCTTCATTATGATTTACGTATTTATTTCATTATATACAAGTTATATACATTCCATTTCCAGATATATTTTTCCTCTAATGAGATATATCAGAGTTTAATTTATATACATAAAAAGAATCGAAAGAAGTTTGGAATTTTCAATAATCGATTAATAGTGTAGATAGACATTTACATATTTTCGTTTTATGCTACAATTAACTGCGCCTCGGAATTACTCAATGTGTAAAGTTTAAGTAAACCGAGATGAAATTGTATCTTAAGGATTTGCACAATCTTGAATGAATTTTAATATGAAATCTTATAGAATCAGTTAACTTCGTAAATAATTTTGCTAATAATAGCCACGTAAACTTTCTATATCCATACTAATACATTCTTTTGCTATAATTTACCAAACGTTGTAAGAAATTGCTTGCATTGCTTGATTGCAGCAATAATTGCAATTGAGTTGATTTTTTTGTATCCTTTGCGACATTTCGCAGTGTCTATCTCCTGATGATTTGTCCTGATGATCGATTGCGAAAAGTAAACGTTTGTGGTGCTTGTGTATTGTGGTGGGGGTTTATACATGTGTTTTTACGAATTCATGTATTATAATTATGTATTATTTATTATATATATTTATATTATTTTATTATATATATTTATATATTATATATAGCTACTACTATATATTATTTATGTATTATTTTGTGTATATGTAATCATTTTATAAAGCACCACCTACCTGTTTTTCCCGGTATTAATAGATTCTCTAGCCCAAAGGTTGCCTGGAAGAAATCGCTAATAAGCGATAAGGCCGCCTTATTGTAGCACTTAGTTTAAGCTGTTTTGTTATTCATTTACATTTTGTTAAATTTTTATGTGGTGCAATAAAGTATATTGTATTGTATTGTATCCAGAATTCGTAGTCATAATTAGTATGCATGCATGCAAGGTATGAAAACGGATATTCCACTCTATTGTACTCTACATTTCGAATTATATATATCTATTTACTTAACAGCAAAATAATTTATTGTTACTTTTGTATAATGGATCTCCGCAAAATAACGCCTAATTCTATAAATTAATTTCTGTAAAAATGTAAATATTGTAAATACATATGTAACTAATGCGAACAGTTTACGTGTCACTGTTATTTGTAATGCGCCTTTATTTTGGTTTATTTTGTGATTTTCTTTATGTGATCTATTATAGTGTAAATGCGTTGTGAGAAATTGTAAATAATTATATGAGATGACTGTTTTTTGGTATTATAGATATTTTGAGAACAAGATCTTATAATTATATGTATTATAACAGTGAACGCTTGTTTTTTTTATTTTCTAGTAGTCAAAGATATTATTCAATATTATGTGATATTAATAACGATACCGGCTATACTCACGTCTAATTTTATCGGATTAGCCCGACTAGTTTCGAACCCGTCTGGGGCACTTATTCATGAGCTCTTTACACGACGTTATCGCGGCGGGAACTGCGTGCAGCAGCTCGCTGGGCGCGCCTCGTAGGTGGCTGGGGCGGGGGGGCAGACGGTTGCGGCGGTGGTCGCGCGTCTACCGACTGTTCCGTGTCGCTCTGGTCTTCTTCGTCGGATGCACCAATGAAATTTGTGCATGCGACGCTTACGGTGTCGGGTTCAAAACGGTCTTTATATGAACCGGTAGTGTCAAAAATCGGTTTCCACGCCGGAGGTAGTGTCCAACCACCATCTCTGTTAAAATTCGGGTAGCGGCTGATTTCAATGGCTTCACGTATTTTTCTAGGTACCAGAAATTTTTCCCTGGATAATACGGAAGCCTTGTCGAACCTTATATAGTGGTTGGTACCCGAATCATGGACATGCTCCGCTATGGCCGAACCATTGGTGTCCATATTCTTGACACTACGTATGTGCTCCGATATCCTCGTACAGATGTTGCGACGAGTTTCACCTATATAGTTCTTCCCACAGCCGCAAGGAATCCTATAAACACCTGGCACGCTAAATGGATCCGCATCTTTCGGCGAGCGCAGCAGGCTACGTATTTGACCAGGAGGACGGAATATCGTCTTGATATGGTACTTACGACGAAGATAGTAGCCTATCTTATCTGTCACTCCCTTAACATACGTTAAATAACCTGGCGACCGTTCTGCTTCAACCGATCTTCGCGATTTCTTGTTTTGTGCTAAACGATAACACTGGCGCCAGTTATAACCATTGCCTTCTAGAGCCAGTCTTATTTGGTTCATTTCCTGTGCCAAATATTGTGGGTCACACAGATTTAAGGCCCTATTTATCAAGGTTCGAGGAAGAGAAGAAAGATGCGAGGGGTGATGATGCGAGCTGGCGTGTAAGTATTTATTGGTGTGAGTGGGTTTCCGATACACCGTTGTAGAAAACTTACCGCCGGGCCCTCTAATGACCATGACGTCAAGAAATGGCAGTCTTCCATCTTTTTCTTCCTCCAATGTGAACTTCACCTTGTCATATAACTGGTTTAGGCACATTAACAAGTCTAATACTTTATCTCTGTTGACTATCGCGAAAACATCATCCACATATCGTAGCCAGCATCGCGGTTTCAGAGGGATCTTTTCCAAAAATTCACTCTCAAACCACTCCATAAAGATGTTTGCTGCTACTGGAGCAATTGGAGAACCCATAGCCACGCCATTTACCTGCAGGTAATAATCACCACGCCAAACAAAATAGCCGCTCTTTAGACAAAATTCACTCAGATTTAAATATCCTTGGTGTAAGTCCAATTGTGTTAAAAAGTTGATAATTTGTTGGCTAACCACATTCACAGGAACATTGGTAAACAATGACTCGACATCAAAGCTAACCATGACCTCTGTGTCAGATATTGTTAAAACCTGTAGCATCTGCACAAAGTGTTTCGAGTCACGGATATAGCTACTTGTATTACCTGTGAACGGTTTTAATAATGTGGCTAAGTGTCTAGATGTCCTGTAAGTGGGCGAGTCTATCTGGCTAACGATTGGTCTGAGGGGCCAGTCTGGCTTGTGGGTTTTAGGTAAACCATAAATTTTCGGAGTTGTGGGGTTATGAGGACGCAACTGTGACACAAGATCTTTATCGTCAAATATCTGCAACAACTTAGTTAATGCCTAAAATGCGTAAAATTCCTGCAGAATCGATCATTTGCAATATTGAAGACACTATAGTACGAAATTCGATTCCCAGTCGAGACGCTGAATGTTTACGGCAGGACATAGCAACAATTTTACGCCGGTCTAGGCCACCTAAATCAAATATCAGTAGGGACGATTGGATTGCTTTACGCGATATACACAACAACAAGGATATTCTCGTGTTGCCGGCAGACAAAGGTAATGCCACGGTGATTGTTGATACGCTCTCTTATGAGGAAAAAATCTATCAATTATTGGCGGATACAAACATTTATAAAAAAGTAAATTATAACCCAACGGCTAGAGTATCTACAAAATTAACTAAGTTGTTGCAGATATTTGACGATAAAGATCTTGTGTCACAGTTGCGTCCTCATAACCCCACAACTCCGAAAATTTATGGTTTACCTAAAACCCACAAGCCAGACTGGCCCCTCAGACCAATCGTTAGCCAGATAGACTCGCCCACTTACAGGACATCTAGACACTTAGCCACATTATTAAAACCGTTCACAGGTAATACAAGTAGCTATATCCGTGACTCGAAACACTTTGTGCAGATGCTACAGGTTTTAACAATATCTGACACAGAGGTCATGGTTAGCTTTGATGTCGAGTCATTGTTTACCAATGTTCCTGTGAATGTGGTTAGCCAACAAATTATCAACTTTTTAACACAATTGGACTTACACCAAGGATATTTAAATCTGAGTGAATTTTGTCTAAAGAGCGGCTATTTTGTTTGGCGTGGTGATTATTACCTGCAGGTAAATGGCGTGGCTATGGGTTCTCCAATTGCTCCAGTAGCAGCAAACATCTTTATGGAGTGGTTTGAGAGTGAATTTTTGGAAAAGATCCCTCTGAAACCGCGATGCTGGCTACGATATGTGGATGATGTTTTCGCGATAGTCAACAGAGATAAAGTATTAGACTTGTTAATGTGCCTAAACCAGTTATATGACAAGGTGAAGTTCACATTGGAGGAAGAAAAAGATGGAAGACTGCCATTTCTTGACGTCATGGTCATTAGAGGGCCCGGCGGTAAGTTTTCTACAACGGTGTATCGGAAACCCACTCACACCAATAAATACTTACACGCCAGCTCGCATCATCACCCCTCGCATCTTTCTTCTCTTCCTCGAACCTTGATAAATAGGGCCTTAAATCTGTGTGACCCACAATATTTGGCACAGGAAATGAACCAAATAAGACTGGCTCTAGAAGGCAATGGTTATAACTGGCGCCAGTGTTATCGTTTAGCACAAAACAAGAAATCGCGAAGATCGGTTGAAGCAGAACGGTCGCCAGCTTATTTAACGTATGTTAAGGGAGTGACAGATAAGATAGGCTACTATCTTCGTCGTAAGTACCATATCAAGACGATATTCCGTCCTCCTGGTCAAATACGTAGCCTGCTGCGCTCACCGAAAGATGCGGATCCATTTAGCGTGCCAGGTGTTTATAGGATTCCTTGCGGCTGTGGGAAGAACTATATAGGTGAAACTCGTCGCAACATCTGTACGAGGATATCGGAGCACATACGTAGTGTCAAGAATATGGACACCAATGGTTCGGCCATAGCGGAGCATGTCCATGATTCGGGTACCAAACACTATATAAGGTTCGACAAGGCTTCCGTATTATCCAGGGAAAAATTTCTGGTACCTAGAAAAATACGTGAAGCCATTGAAATCAGCCGCTACCCGAATTTTAACAGAGATGGTGGTTGGACACTACCTCCGGCGTGGAAACCGATTTTTGACACTACCGGTTCATATAAAGACCGTTTTGAACCCGACACCGTAAGCGTCGCATGCACAAATTTCATTGGTGCATCCGACGAAGAAGACCAGAGCGACACGGAACAGTCGGTAGACGCGCGACCACCGCCGCAACCGTCTGCCCCCCCGCCCCAGCCACCTACGAGGCGCGCCCAGCGAGCTGCTGCACGCAGTTCCCGCCGCGATAACGTCGTGTAAAGAGCTCATGAATAAGTGCCCCGGACGGGTTCGAAACTAGTCGGGCTAATCCGATAAAATTAGACGTGAGTATAGCCGGTATCGTTATTAACTATGAATACTACTCACGATAGTTTAAATTTAAAAATTATGTGATATTGTTACGAATATACAAAACGCCGTACGCCGTGTGATATCCGGCTGCATAGAATTGACCATCCTCATTTCTTACCGAGGTGTAAGAGACGACTAAGGTTAATGCCGTGTGGTATCCGGCTGCATAGAATAGACCATCCTCATTTCTTACCGAGGTGTCGTAAGAGGCGACTAAGGTTAATGCCGTGTGGTATCCGGCTGCATAGAATTGACCACCCTCATTTCTTACCGAGGTGTCGTAAGAAGGTACTAAGGTAAATGCCGTGTGGTATCCGGCTGCATAGAATTCACCGCCCTGATTTCTTACTAAGGTGTCGTACAAGACGACTAAGTTAAGTTGACGTCAGGTAGGCGGCTGGTCGTAAAATATGTAGCCAAATCATGTGACAACATGTTAATAACATGTTGTGCCGACCCCACTTAGAGGGGGATAAGGGCAGGAGAATGATGATGATGTTACGAACATGCAAAAGAGTTGAAGTTGAAAAGTAAAATATATGTCATAGAGTTCAAAGTAATTGTTTAAAACATTCTCGTTATTTACGAAAGGTATTCCGTACCCGCGCCACGATTCGCGAATAATCGAGAAGCAGAATATTCTCGAATGGTTCGTTCACTATATAAGCGGTCGTATCGTTTCGGGAATTCATTTTGTGAATAGATCGAGAACGAATTTAGAAGCGAAAATAAAAGTGAAATATTAGTGACTTCGGCATTATTATTATTGGACAACGGACGTACATAGTGATTGTAAGTACTAATTTATTAGTCAAAAGCTGAATAAAAGGGTTTTTAATGAGACAAAAAGACCACGATCTGCTGTACATTACAATACACGTCTCTCTATAACTATAGTACCTCTTCCTCCTGGAAAACACAATTAAGTGTCCGACCTACCACTCTTATCTGGCTTTTCATATACACAATAAGTAAGGTAGTAATGGCCTGTTCCTAACCCACTGTTGTGCATAGGCCTCCTCTCTTTGTTGTAGGAGAGAAGGGTTGGAGCTAAGACCTACCATGCTGCTCCAATGCGGATTGGTAGGTTACATATATCAACAGAATTCTCTAGAGATATTCAGGTTTCCTCACGATGTTTTCCTTCACCGAAAAGCGTGTGACAAATTGCAATTATCAATTAGACACATAAGTTTTAATATAATAATTCATTGGTGGCTGCCCGGGGTTTGAACTCGTGACCCCCTCGAAAGAGTTGCACGATCATACCGCTGGGCTATCACTACAAGAGCTCCTATGACATGAAAGCCCGTGTATGCCAAAACTGTCTACCACTTTTTTCACATGGAATTCTGTACTTAAGGCAAATTGTGATTCCCAATCTGAGACCTAAAGTTCCTATTTTATTTCGAATTGCTGGAAAGGTTACCGGCTGATATGTAATGTAGAATGATTATTAAAATTGAAGGAAGTTTAATAATAATAATAATAATAATAATCATTTATTCGGATATGGTGTTACAAACAGATACTTAAACTAATGACATACCTGTCTGTAACACCATACCGAATAGACCACAGCTCAGCGTATATCCTGCCTAGGCGCTGATTTTCAGCAGTAACCCGAAATGTGCAATGTATGGCAACAGTGTATATATATATATATATATATATATATATATATATATATATATATATGTGTATATTATATAAAATATTAAATAAATACCAGTGTACAATTTATATTATATAAAAGCTTTACGAAGATGATATATATAAAATAATACGTGAATAATAATAATTATGAATAAGAGAATGTAATAATATGCCGCTTTATAGAATTGATGTCTCCACCGAAAAGTTTTGACATTCAATTTGTTTATTAATCATAAGTGTTTTTAATTTATTCTTAATTGCGATTTTGGAACGTAATCTCGAATGGGCGGAGGAATGTTATTCCAACATCGTGTGGCGGCATATTTAAAACTTCTTCTGAAAAATGAAGGTATAGTACGCGGCAATAAATAATGCACATCGAGGCTTGGAGTGAGAAATCGGCTAGATTCTGCTTCATAGAGCATTGTCTCTGTCGCACAGACTGACGAACCCGTGCGGAACGTCACATACTAACTGAGTGACAGTGACAGCGCTCTACGAAACCGAACTGGCCGGCTGTTTCGTACTAAACATCGATGTGCATTATTTATTGCCGGGTACTATACGTGTCTGTTATTGATTACGCCGTGTCCTTTTTAGTCTTATAAGCATTGTTGTGTGTAAATGCTCTCTAACATTTTAAAGGCGTCACTAAAATATCGATACCTATATGATTGGTGTTCAACCATATTATAAATGTGAAAGACTGTTGGGCATTCTCCGTAATCCGCTATGACAAAATTTAAATTACTGCAATGAAAGCTTAAATACCGTGTAACATCTAAATAAATTATAGTAGCTGTGCCAACAACGGCTTCGCCCACGTGGTATTCAGTGATTTACGAAACTTTTATAGAATTTTCGAAATTTTGAATATAAAAGTAGTTATTGTGAGTTAACCGTCAGAGATGTTTATCTATCTATCTATCTATCTATGTTATCGCGGACTTTTTTGTATTGTTTTCATAGATCTACAATTCTCTAATACATTACTTTAGCGCATCTCTGCTGGTTTACGCAGCGCACGCGACTAAAGCCCTCAGCAAGCAAGTTTTTAACAACTGTGCGATCTCTTCAACACAATTTACACCATACCGATATGTACTACTTACCTAAACTATCCGGAAGTATAGCACTATCTTTTGGTGAAAACCGTACAAAAATCCCTTCGATAGATTTTGAGAAAATCGATTACATACAGACAGACAGCTTTTTGAGACTTTGTTTTATAATGAGTATAGATAGATAGATTACTAAGTCTTCAAAAGCTGCCTGTATGTGAGCGGCTTTCTCTGAATTTTACTGATTTTTGTACGATCTTTACTTAAAGATAGTAGAATTGTCGCTTATTTAGTTAATTTATATATTTATTTATTTATAATGTATTCTCAATTTTGTGACAAATATTTTCAGCTAGATTTTACCCGCGACTTCGTCTGCGTGGACCTTAGTCCTGAAATAAAACAATAGCTTCTTATCATTAGGGGGATTATTTAAATTGCAATGATTCTGCTACTCTAATCTTGATATATTGATAATAGATGGGAATTCTCAATCTCCTGATTTACTTTCGATAAGACAGGATTTTTATAGCCTATATGTTACGTTATTTAAGCATGAATTGCGCCAAATTTCATCGATATTCGTTCAGTGAATTGGCCGTGAAAACGTAAAAGACAGACATTTACAATATTAGTAACTAAGTATAGATGTAACGACGTTTTAAATAATGTAAAATCGATCTTAAATCATCGATGTTATATTGTCTACGATGATCATCGAAACTCAACCATAATGGACCATCCCTGTTTCTAGGGAAAAACAAAATTGTTGTTTTTATCAAATTCCTAGTATATTTTCAGATTTACTCACCTTTTAAACCTTTCCTGGACTTCCACAAAAAATTTAAAACCAAATTGAACCAAAATCGGTCCAACCTTTTCCAAGTTTTAGCGGGACTAACGAACAGCAATTCATTTTTATATATATAGATTTGTGTTATATACCTGTTGATTCTATTTATGTTATGGAGATATCAAATCAACGAAAGATCTACCTTAAACTAGCTTCCATAATTTGCATACAGTATTAGATGACATAAATTTTAATTTTAAAACAATAAAGCATAGTAAAGTAATAAAAAAGTCAATGCGATATAAAACTATAAAAATGAAACTAATTAAACATATTGTAGATTTTATCAAGTTAATAACGATTACCATAAAAATATAAAATATGATCTTAGAGTAAAATTTATATTTCTATTTAGCTAGTCGAATGTATGGACCAGAATATTAGGGTATAAAAGAATAGGATGAAAGAAAGGAAAATGCAAATGAGATGAGAATGTTACGGTGGATGTAGGATGTAGATTTGATAGAATACGAAATAAGTATATTAAAATATATATGGGACACTTACACACACGGTCGTCCGACCCCAAAGTAAGTTACTTAATACTTGTGTTATGACTTATGCGTAACGTACAATTGGTAGATAGATATACTACATATATAATTTTAAATACATAATTAAATACAAATATACACCCAGGCTCCAGAACCAACTAATTGTTTATAGAAAATGATGGCCCTCGGCGGGAATCCGCGACCCGCGGAGCTGAAGGCAAGGTCACTACCCACTGCGCTAACGGACCAGTCATATTAGGGGAAGTCTGAAAGTTGCGTCCATATAGAAAAGATAAGAAGTACTAAATTAAGTCATGTAACCAGGAGGGTTAAAAATCATGGGAATAAAAGAATTTTAAATATGAATGTGAATGGATATATGACTAGAGGGAGGCCGAAAAGAAATGAATGGATTGAGCGAAGAATGATATGCATACAAAAGTAGCAGCACCAGAGTTAACGAATGATAGAAGAGGAAGGAAGATGAAGATTGTACATGTTGGTACATATTGTAACAACCTATAGTGTGAGATAGCAGTAAGAAAATTATTATTTAGCTAATGATGATTTATAGTAGTTTATGATACTGTTGTATAATAAGGGTTCTTATAACACGTGTGTGGTTTAAAAAAACCGAGCCGCAGGCGAGTTTTTTTATAGTGTCACACGAGCGTTATAAGACCTTATGTACAGTAGAAGAGTTACAGTAGAGAAGTTATGTACAGTATCATACACTACTTTATCTACTCTCATACTATAATACGTAAAACGTACGTTTCCATTCCATGAACTCGTGGTAACATTTAATATAGTTGCTCCTAGATTTCGTCGGCAACAGGTTCACGGTCATGTTTGACGCAGCTTTCAGAATACCTGGTGGTGTACAATTACCACTATCCCCGCTCTCAGACATGTTTTTACACAAAAACTTATTTTTTTACAAACAAAACTAAACTTCGTTTAAATATTGAAAAGATTTTTTAAATGTCATATATTGGCGCCAAGGCGCAAACATCGATTGCGCATGCGTGTTGCGTCGCCGCGGACCCATTCATTGAAACCTTTTTTTAAAGGTGTATCGTTATGATTAAAAAGTTACATTATGATACAGGTGTCCATACAAGACCTGTATCGTAATGAAACTTTTTAATTTTTTATTTTCGTTCTGTACGTAATGTTTGTCATAAGAATTTTGTTTTCAGTTTTATAATCTTTGTATTATAGTATCAGAGTAAATAAAATAAAATAGAATTGGACAGATGCATGCAAAGGATGAATAAATAGGCATTACTTTTTCCAAATTCAATTTTCAAAGATTAAAAACTTGTTATAAAAGAATGTAAAACATTTATTATTTTTACAATTTGAACTATATCATGTCTTCTATATGTCTATATTATATCTTCTATGGTGTATGTATGTAACAATTAGATGGATGATTTGAGATAAAATTGGAATGTAGCGTGATTGAAAGGTTAAATGTCTTAAAACTAAATCCATTGGAGACGGGGCGGGGTCAGTCATTTTGGTTGACTTACGAGTATATCATACATATATTGCAGCGTTATTTTCGCATAAAATCTAATAATAGGTTTATTGACGTAATCTTCGAAAAATTAAATTTATAGTTTAAGGTAATCTTAAATAAATTTAAACAATTTAGTATATAAATATAAAAAGGAACTGATATAAATACAAAAAGGAACTTAAATTTCAATCTTAGCTTTCAGTTTAAAAAAACATTGTTAAATAAAGCATAATATACTATTCAGGTATGTTTGTATGTTCCTGATAGATTCCAAAACGGCTGTATCGATTTTAATGAAATTTCATACACTATTTAGATTGATCTAGCGGATAATCCTGTAAAGTTTAGAGGCGATCGGAGCATTTTTTTTAACTGTACATGACGTTTTTAAAGGGAATTCGAAATCATCGGATGCCTTGTTCAACAAGGAGGCACTCTATTCTTGATGTTTTGCACCTTCGACGATACTTCAAAAAAGTTACTTCCTTCTTGTAATATAATATTCCAGACGTTTCTATCTTCCTTTAAAGGATAATATTATTTATTGTTATCAGATTGTTTTATCGAATTGCCTTGACAATTATAATATAAATTCTTGATAACAATAGAAACACATTAGTGAGTTGTTCCTTCCCACCTACATTGGGCGCGGTTACAATAATTATTTAAATTATTCAATCATCTGACATTTGGTGTCGTTGCATTTATCGCTTCAGAAAAAAAAGTTAAAATCAGAATGCGGGGCAAGGGTCTTGACTCCATTCGAATTAAAATAGAATTTGAATTTATAATCGTAGATAAGAAACATTTACAAGAGATGCAGTTTTGTATTTTTATGTTTACTTATATTAAAAAATAGACGAAATTTTAGCGAGATTAGATCATATCCACACTTATGAATTAGATTATTTAACATAAATACTAAAGTAATCGCAATAAAAGTCTTTCAGAAATTTACGTCCGTCTTATATATAAACTGTTCTAAAAATTAAACAAGCAAAGTACCTACGAACGTATGTAGTGGTTTTTTACCACTTCTGGTCAAGGGTCTTTCTCCTTAGACAGAAGAAGTGGATTCTAAACCCACCATGCTGTTCTGATGATTACCACGTAAAGATGACTGAACGGATTTTTATATTTATTTCTTCTTGTACAATTTAAAATAAAAAACGGTGTCAAAAATTTCGGTAACGCTTATTTCATGCGCTTACAATTTAAAAAATAATATAAAATAAAAAGAAAACTATGTTCCAAATTTTATATATACCTCAGGCAAGTCCATGTCATGTTAAGGTTTTCTTTACCTCATTAAATTAAAGGATTTATTCTATTGTAGGAAATTTCTCTGACGATACTATAGCAACATAAGACTTAAAATGTAATAAATCCTCTATACTATTATAACATTAAATTGACATAAGAACATAAAATGTGTTTGAATATAGAGAACTGCATAAGAATGCGTATACAATGATTTTAAGTTTGCTTAAAAACGACATGTTTCTTAATGTTTATGTTATTGAAAAGGAAAGTGATGATTGTTTTACTGAAGTTATTTCTGAACGATTTCGTCTTATGTGAATTTGAAAATCGAATGACACTATTTTTTTCATAAATTTTCTTTTATGTATCTTAATTATGTTTAAATTTACAAATAATGTGTTAATTTATCATTTCTAGGTTGATGGACTCCGTTTAAAGCGTCTCGAAAACAATTAGCGAGCGACATATACGTCGCCAATAGAACGCCGAAACTTAGCTAAAGGCGAGTACAGTTACACGTATTGTGATGGACAAAGTTAATTTATAAAGTCGATGTCCTGCCACTTTGTCAGCCAGTCTCGGATGTATCGCAGTGCCGTTCAAAGCACTGAACGACCACGGCCGCTCCCAAATAATTTGGGAAATAAATCCCGAATATTTTCGAACTGCCCGCCATTATTATTCGCGGCGCGTCCGACGTCCTAGGCCGTCCGGCGCACGCCACTGACACATTTCTACGACTTCGCGCGCCTTTTGAATTTAGAACAGTTTTTGTTTTTCTTTCAATACGGTGCTTTCCATATTGGACTAAAGTTGTGTGGAATAGGGAAAAAAAATTGTGTTATTTTCTTCAGTTTTTATTTGGATTTGTTGAGGTAAGTGAAGTTTAAATAATAGTCTAATGATGATGATATTTTTAATAGAATAAATTAAAAAATGTTTTTTCGGTAGAGTAATTAAAAACTGAAATCATTGCCTTATTTTACAAAAAAAAAAACAATTATTCCAAACCATATGATAACGCTTCTAACGTATGCAAAGGTGCTTCAAATACTTAAAGTGCATCCACATTGAATTAAATATTAGTAAATGTAGAACTGGTATTTAATATTCGAAGATGGTAGCGGTAGCGTAATGTCAGACAATCATGCCACTTTAAAAAGTTTCGTTTTATTTTGTAAAATTATTTCCTTCTACAATAATTTTCAATACAATGTTGTATACAAAAACAACCAAAATATCAAGGTGTTGATAAAATATATTTTTTCTTATTAATGAACGTTACATTAATAAGAAAAAATATTTTTCATTTATAGTGTATTGATTTATTTTAGATCTTGTTTGTGAAATAAGCACCTTGGAATTATGACTAATATGTATAATTTTTACTGTCGTTTTGGCTTATAGTGAGGAAACCTGGATATAACAGGCGCTCTTTATTTTTTTCATTAAGACACAGAAAGCATATTGACGGAACATTTAGTGAGGTTTTAAAATGTTTGCTCTGTAAACTCAAACACTAAGAGTGAAAGCCTTTCCTCTATAGTTGACCTTAGACGTCATAAAACGTTTTTCGGATTTTTTCAAATAAAATATCCAACAATGTATAATAAAAGTTTTCTATATTATAATTTTTTTTATAATTTAATGAAAGAAAATTTAATAAAAATGATTTCGAAATAAAATGCGACTATGTTCTCCATTATCTTAAAAAAATTAAAAAATAATTAAATTTTAGTGGTAATCGGAGTTTATGGTTTGCCAAATTGGCTGGTTTAATTATTGTTTGGTTGTACCCTTTGCTATTAATTAATTAATTTGAGTGTTATTGATTGTACTGGATCGATCATTAATTTGATTGCTAGTATACCTTAATTGTATACTTTAAAAACTAAAACAAAGGCTGAGGTGTTGATCTTTCAACAACGGTTATTTACAGCCTTACTCCTTGAACACGCTACCGTCTCGAGAGAGTCGCACGGTCTCACCTCGCTATCACAGCTCTAGGTACTTTGGGGGCATATTAAACATTATGAATGCCGTGTGGTATCAGGCTTAGTAGAATAGACAACCCTCATTTCTTACCGAGGTGTCGTAAAAGGCGACTAAGGTAAGTTGACGTCAGGCAGACAGCCGGTCGTAAAATACGTAGCCAAATCATTTTGACAACATGTTTGTAACGTCTTGTGCCGACCCCACTTAGAGTGGGATAAGGGCAGGAGGATGATGATGATTAAACATTATGAATTATGAATGCGAAGGTGTGATCATTTACCCACCTCGAAAGTCCGTTGGGAGCCAGAGATCGTCATAAATAGCTGAGTGTCAAAAATTAACACTTTTGTCTTAGTAACAAATTTGATCAAACGAAGTCAGGGATAATCAATAAAAACGAAAACAACTAATGATGGTCAAAATAGACGTTAGATTGTTGTCAAGTGGAAACCTGTCCTTGGTAAATAAAAACTTTTCTTTGGTATAAACTTTATTTTAACGGATTTCAATTTGCATGTAAATGAAACAAGATATCTTATATTCGTCTCATCCTCTAACAGCCTAAGTATTTTTATAATATCACAATGAGAATTCAATTAAAAACTCGTAAGTACAACCGTTTCTTTACACTTAGCTGTTCCGCAGCTGCGTTCACCTTGCAACTCATTTGTTAGTCTCGGTATTCGCTTTTACCATAATATTCCGCAATCAATACTAGACCAGTCTGCAGAAAGGTTTAAATCAAATGTAAGAGATATGATATATAGAATTAGGCGTTATTTTGCGGAGATCCATAATACAAAAGTAATAACTTAGTACTTTGCTATAATCCAATTTAGTACTGTTTTAATATTTTTGGATGAGAAATGGGGTTTCTTTAATTTTATACAAGCTGTATCATCAGTCTCGCCCGCGTGGAAATCAATGGCACAAAATTTTCCCCGAATTAAATTTTTTAACATAAAGGTAGTTATTGTCAGTTAACCACAACAGACAGAGACATGATGTCGCAAACTTTTTTGCAGTACATTTATAGATCTGCAATTTTCTAAAGACATTACTTTAGTGTAACTCTGTTGGTAACGCGGCGTACGCGACTAAAGCTCCCAGAAGGCGAATTTTTGTTGCGACCTCATCAACACAATTTACATAAAACGTAATGTACTTACGAGTACATTACGTTTTATCGTATGTATGTATGTACGTATGTATTATGTATGTATGTATGTATGTACGAGTATATTAACTTAAACTTTCCGGAAGAATGACACTACCTTCTAGTAAAAGCCGTACAAAAATCAGTTCAGTAGATTTCGATAAAATCGATCGCATACAGAATGACAGGTTTTGGGGACTTTGTTTTATGATAACTATAGATTGGCCCAGTATATAGCTTCAATTTGACTAAATATCATCAATATTGCTATAAATAAGCCGTGAAAGCGAAACAGATTATTAAATAGAGGTAAAGACGGGACTTTCGCGTTCATTATATTAATATAGACAATTAATACTTCGATGGGTTATATTAATATAGACAATTAATTTTAATGCTTCGATAGAACACTATAACAGATATAATCCGCACGGGTTTAGCGAAGTCATGCAAAGCTAATGTGTATGAAGCAGGCAAAATTCACGTACCTTACACATGCAGGACAAGTCACCAAGTCATAAGTCACCCAAGGCGCCTCTACCAGCAACAATACACACAAGCAATACACACAACCACCACCATAATCTCGACGATCGTTGCATCGTCAGGTGGATAGACAAAAATCGCATTTGACTTGTCCTACATGTGTAAGGTGCGTTAATTCTGTCTGCTTCATACACATTAGCTTTGCATGCATTCGCTTAACCCGTGCGGTTTATAGCAAAGTAGTTCGTGTGTTATAGTGTCCTTAATATGGAATTCCGCAAAGTAACACCCGCTTCTATAAATCGCTTCCACAGAAGTTCTACTTCTAGAATCAAGTACGGTGTTGAGATCAAAAATTTTTATACTAGAGTAGGGGAGCGATACGCAGGCCTGTAAGTGAGAGTGTCACAATAAATAATGAAAGAGAAGATGAAACTATTATTCTTCATCTTTGTCTAATCATACGTAAAATAACGATGCAGTTATCGCACGATTAGTAATAAAGTGACCTAATTCAAATTATTTCTAATTTAGTTATATCCATTGTAATCTTTATTTCAATGATATCTATGACATCACGCAACGAAATATTTTTAAAAAGTTTCTTGCTCTTTCAAGTTATAAGTCTCTTTAACAATCAGAGTTTGGTAGTCGCTACGCTACGCTTTATAGCAATTTGCTACAACTTTTTTGAATTAAGTCAATTTAATACTAAGCGTGCGATATATACAGGGTGTATGTGATTGCATGTGCTATCTCTCTATTGTAATATGACACATTTCCATATTGTAAGTATAATAAACTTATGGTTAAGATATCAGTAAAGTAGCGGCCTGTTGCAATCCCACTGCTGGGAATAGGGCTCCTCTGTCCGTTTCTGGAGAAAAGGGTTGGAGCTAAGACCTACCACACTGCTCCAATGCGGATTGGTAGGTTACACATATCCCTAGAATTCTCTAGAGACATGCAGTTAGCCTCACGATGTTCTCCTTCACCGAAAAGCGTGTGATAAATTGCAATTATCAATTAGACACATGAGTTTTAATAGAAAAACTCATTGGTGTCTGCCCGGTTTTGAACTCGTGTTCCCCTCGAAAGAGTCGCACGGTCTCACCGCTGGGCTATCACAGCTTCACAGCCCTACTTTGAGTATAGTAAACTTATGGTTACGATATCAGTATACATTAAATATCAATGACACAGAACAAGTGAAGGATTAAAGTACGCGCAAACAAAACAAAATACGACGGAAAACATAAAATCATATAGCATTCACACTAAAATATGCGGAGCGACTATTTATCTCGGAGCTAATGAACCAAAGAAAAACATCGTTCCAACAAACCTAAAACCGGTAACGCCAAAGCGACTGACATTTCCAATTAAAAAAAAAGATGATTTGCCATCTGATCTTTCACGCTGGTATCACACGTGGAACTCGCATTCTTACGATTATAATGGTAATCGAATGTCACATTTGTCAGATCAAAAGCATACATTAATGCCCCTAAACTTAGTTAACTTTTGCTGATGTCAATTGCAAGGCTATGTGCGCTGGTTTAAAACAATAAGGATGTTTTTATAATTACTACCTGCGCCGGCCGTTTCGCCCGTGTGGAAATCAGTGTTATAATCTATATCTATAAACTTTTTTTTAATCTTATCTTATCTAATATTATAAATGCGAAAGTTTGTGAGTATGGATGGATGTTACTCTTTTACGAAAAAACTATAAGACGGATTTGGATGAAACTTTACAGTTATATAGGTAATACATCGGAATAACATATAGGCTACAATTTGTAACGATTTTATGTAATATAACGATACATGTCAATAAAGTCGGAAAAAATCTGACCTCAGAGCTAACTCGGTGTACGCTGCCTAAACCATTGGAGTTACACAAAGATGATGTACGGTATTATTGTTTGTCTTTAATAGTTTTAAATATAAGTCCGCGACAGCATATATCTATCCTTTATGTGGAAGCCACTATGACCAAAATTATGAATCATAAATTTAATTTAATTAGTTACTGTGGCAGACCAAATTCATCGCGAGCGAAGCCGTGGGCAAAGTCTAGTAATATATAGCTGTGATAGCCTAGCGGTGAGACCGTGTGATTCTCTAGGGACGATCATGCGTTCGAACCCCGGGCAGGCACCAATGAGTTTTTCTATTAAAACTTATGCGTCTAATTGATAATTGCAATTTATCACACGCTTTTCGGTGAAGGAAAACATTGTTAGGAAACCTGCATATCTCTAGAGAATTCTGGGGATATGTGTAACCTACCAATCCGCATTGGAGCAGCGTGGTAGGTCTTAGCTCCAACCCTCCTCTCCAGAGACGGAGAGAGGAGGCCTATTTCCAGCAGTGGGATTGTAAGAGGCCGATACTTTTTACAAAGATTTTCCCATTTTTTTTTTGTAAATCCCTTCAATTTATTCAGAGTTAAAAATATAAAGCAAACCAAAATGTGATGGTCAATAGTACGTTACGATTTTTTTGTAAATTGTGTTGAAGACGTCGCGCAGTTGTTATAAAACCCGCCTACTGGGAGCTTCAGTCGCGTGCGCCTAATCCAATTCAGATACACTCAAATAATGTAAGTATCTCCTCTCTCCGTTCCTGGAGAGAAAGGTTGGTGCTAAGACCTACCACGCTGCTCCAATGCGGATCGGTAGGTTACACATATCTCCAGAATTCTCTAGAGATATGCAGGTTGCCTCAAAATATCTTCGTTCACCGAAAAGCGTGTGATAAATTGCAATTATTAACTAGACACATAAGTTTTAATAGAAAAACTCATTGGTGCCTGCCCGGATTTGAACTCGTAGATTTCCCTCGTAAGAGTCGCCCGGTCTCACCGGTGGGTTATCACAGCTTCGCTGGGTTATCAAATCTTTGTACTTAACATATTTCCATGCGGGCCGAAGTCCAATTCAATGCGGCAAATTCTAAGCTCCTTGCAATAATATCTATACAGATACAAGCTGATCCGCCAAAAGTTGTTTTGCCATATAAATGATTCCTATTATTGATATATTGATTGTAAAAAAAAATGTTCAAAAAAATAAAAAATAGATCTCGGGAGTGGACAACCATTATCATTTAGGGGTATGAAATATAGATAGAAGACGATTCTTAGATCTACTGAATATGTATATAAAATTTCATAAAAATAGGTCAAGTCGTTGCGCTCCTCTGCAACGGCTTGTATTGTAACTAACATCGTGAAATGAGAATTTTATATAAGATTATATCTTTATTCCAAGCAGGAATCTTATTTACCTGATCTTAGGAGGTCTGTGTAGATTTTCATCGCGAAATAAAGTGTTCAATAAATAACAAATATACACTTTTGGATAATAGAATTAACTAACGATAAAACAGGTCTTCTTAGAAACAAAATACGATCTTCATGTTCTATTTTTCCTTTTTGTTACAAAAATTACGAGTTAGTAAAACTATTAACCTTTGCAATATCAATGTTCCAATAAAACACATTTAATAAAGCTTCCATGTGATTTATAAAAGTATTGAAGACTTTTAATAAAAGGAACATAACAGAACATAAACGTATTATTTTTAAAAGCTTTTATTCATCTTGCAATGTATTTATATGAAGGTGGAATCTTAGTTAAGTTTGACCCACTTCCTGGTGTCCGATTCTAGAATGGACTATCGGTTTTCATACCCGATACATGTTTTTACAAATCCTGCTTGTACCGGGTATGATAATGGATAGTCCATTCTACATTTAGCATCCTACTAAACTAATATTATTTATTATTAATATTATAAATACGAATGTTTGTGAGTATGGTTGGATGTTTGTTTCTTTTGTTTTAACTCTTTCACGAAAAAAATATTGGACGGATTGGATGACACTTTACAGTAATATAGGTTATACATCGGAACATATAGGGTACATTTTATTATGATTTTATGTATTATATACATATAACTAAATAATAAATTACATAACTAACTAATACATACATACATTACATTCATAACTAATTACATATTACTAGTCGCAAAAAAGTACTATTAAGTAAAGAGAAAATATATTTACTATTAAGTACAAAAATATATATTTATTTCACTTCACATATTGTCACGAAACTTAATGTAGCAGACCACATTCCACGCGAGCGAAGCTGCGGGCATAAACTAGTTATATATTTTCTATTTACATAATCGCTGAGTAAAGCAATATAATTTTACTATTACTTTATAGCTCCCAGTACTGCAAATATAAAACTACGGTGTTACAAGAATAGTAATAGAAATAGAATAGAATCGAAATAGAAGTATCATCACGATATAAAAGTAACATGTTGCTGTCCCACTGCTGGGCATAGGCCTCGTCCATTTTTGGAGAGAAGGATTGGAGCTAAGAACTACCACGCTGCTCTAATACCGATTGGTAGGTTACACATATACCCAGAATTCTCTAGAGATTTCTTTCCTTATAATGTCTTCCTTCATCAAAAAGCGTGTGATAAATTGCAATTAGCAATTATCAGTTCAAAAACTTATACGATTTTGATTAAAAAAACTCAATAGTGCTTGCCCGGGATTTGAACTCATGATCGTTTCTAAAGAGTCGCAGTGTCACCGCCGGGCTATCATAGCTATCACGATATAGTTCATGACATAATTACAAAACGCTTTGCGCTTTCATAAATTATGAAAACGGATAGTACTCTCTACTTTTATTTCTATTCTATTATATTCTATTCTACTTTAATATTACATAGATTTTAGAAGCTGTGATAGCCCAGCGATGAGACCGTGCGACTCTTTCGAAGGGAACACGAGTTCAAACCCGGGGCAGGCACCAATGAGTTTTTCTATTAAAACTCATGAGTCTAATTGATAATAGTAATTTATCACACGCTTTTCGGTGAAGGAAAACATCGTGAGGAAACCTGCATATCTCTAGAGAATTCTGGAGATATATGTAACCTAATCCGCATTGGAGCAGCGTGGTAGGTGTTAACTCCAACCCTTCTCTCCAGAAACGGAGAGAGGAGGCCTATCCCCAGCAGTGGGATTATAACAGACCGCTACTATACTATACTATACTATTTGTCCCATCGCAGATGAAAGTAGGATCATTACTTTTGTTTGCTAGTTTATTTAAATTTCACACTTGTCAAGTGTTCATCTCCGTTTTAAACGCCTGTTAATCTTGTACCTAGGTGCCAGATGGCCGTCTGAATTTGGAGAAGCACCTCTTACACAATAGTTTATAAGGCAAACAAGGCATTCCGACGCCTCCGTGTAGCCAACATATAAAATCGATTATTCATTATGTTAATAATTAACACGGTCACGATTCTCACGGGGAGGGTATCGTACGAATTTATTATTAACCACAAAATGTCTTATTCCATATGCGACTGGGTTACGAAGAAGTATTGAGTTGTTAAGCTTAGTACACATTATGTCTTTCATTTTTATTTCATTTAGATAAAGCGAGGCTGTATAATATCAATTACATATTAGATAGATAAATTCACTAAAATCTGTTTCACTAATTATAATAGTACGTAAATATAAAATTTTATATTAGTTAACACAATTACCATTGGCCAATTGGATCAGAAGCGTTCATAGTGCTCTTTATTTGATATAGAATTTTTAAACGGTACTTATAACGGATACGATAATTGATAATAAACTACACAGATGGGATCTACATAGGATGATATTTATGGCAAATGAAGATCTTCTTTTAAAATGAACACGACTAGATTATAATCGAATAGATTCGAGATGTATTTGTTAGTTTCAGGTGATCGTAGCATAAGAGTTTAAATTTAAATTTGAAAAACGAACTGTTATATTACGTATTAAATAAACTATCGAGAAACGAAAACTTAAATATATTCAAAAAATGACTAGATGACTATGTTTATTCCGAAGCATCATCAGGAGATAGACTCCACGACAAAATCGTAAAGCCTCGCAAAGCCTCGCAAAGCTTTGCGATTTTGTCGTGGAGTCTATCTCCTGATGATGCTTCGGTTGCGGGGCGAAACGATTGTTGAGTTTGTGATAGTGAACCTGTGTAGTGCTTGTGTATTGTGGTGGAAGTGGTGGAGGTTTGTGCATATGTTTTTTTTTTTACGAAATCCTGCATGTAACGGGTATGAACAAACGTATAGTCCACTATACATTTAGCACTATATATATTTTCTATTTACTGTATCGTGGATTATAGCAAAATAATTTTATTATTACTTTTGAAATATATATAAGAAAAAGTGTTTTTCTTATTAAGTAACATTTCGTTTCCTATGGGCATTAAAATTAAAGATAATGAAAAAGAAAGCAGATATATTTCTGTACTACACTTAACACTGGCAGAAAAAAGGAGTTTTAAATTTTAAGATACAAAGATCACACGGAACATGTACATCTGTTTTAAAACGAAATATATTTACAAAATATTCATATATCTGTCGAGTTGTACGGATATAGCGCACGATAACCGTTCTCTTTTTAAGTACAACTCTATCGAGACTTATTTATGTGAAAATGTACTTTTAACATGTTCGAAAGGAAGGGCCCTTAGACCTGTCCTATAAAGTTCGAGAAATGCTGTACTATGTATAAAACAGAGCTGGTTTTGATACAAACATAATGCATTCTTCCTTTTACAATTAAATTTCTGTTAATTATTTATAAATGACCTTTAAAATTTTGTTTACTGCAATATTCAGCTCGTAAATCTGATTTATTTATTTATTTTAATTACCAACACCGGTTACAATATTCAAAATCTTAAATTATATTTCATATCAGTAGTACAATTATGTCGGCGAAAGCTAAAAGACCTTAAGCCCATTTTTTGTCAATTTTGTATTTTTAATGATTCTTATTTAAATATATTAGTATACTAATATTAGGCTTGCCGTGTACAGCAAAATAGAAGACGCGAAGCGCTTCGTGCGCCTTCGTGGGATGTCAATAAAGTTAGGGTGGAACTTCTCCCCGTGCCTAGCGGTGCGTTGATAGAAAGTTGATGGAGGAACAAGGTAATGGAGTACTTCAGCACACTCTCCGCAATATATCCTGTAGAATACCGATTGTGGGGTAAATGCGCGGATAGTGAAAAAAATTTCGTATTACAAAAAAGAGCCATACGTGGCATCTACAATTTAAGTCCGCGTGATTCCCTGCGAGAGAAGTTTAAGGAAATAGGTATTCTTACGTTTGCTTCACAGTATATTTTAAACAATGTAATTTTTGTACATAAAAATATAAAGAATTATAAAACGTTAGGTGATGTATATAATAGACAAAGTAGGAACCGACATAACCTTGCGACTCCCGCTTTGCGCCTAGCAAAAGTACATAAATCGTTTGTGGGTTTGGGTATAAGATTCTATAATAAAATTCCGAAATTAATTTTGGTCATGCCATTACAGCAGTTTAAAAACACTGTTAAAAAGAGGCTGATACAGAAAGCCTACTGTACTGTTGAAGATTACTTAGATGATAAGGATGTGTGGATATAAGTGCACACTACAAGACAGTAATAAATAAATGTAACTAGTTTTAAGATTTATATTTTAAAAAGAACAACCGACGAGTTTCTTGCTGGTTCTTCTCGGTAGGAACAGCTTTCCAAACCAGCAGTAAAGTTGACGATTCAAAAGCACTTGTTTACAAGTTTACTTGAATAAAAAATATTTTGAATTTGAATTTGAATTTGATAGATAGACAGACATAGTACATAATCGATGGTAGTGTCACATAAAAGTCTACGTAAACGAAGACACGGTAATAATTACAACAGATTAACGATTATTTTCGTCGTCTGTCGTTTTGAACATAATTTCTTACTCGACCACTAAATCACTCGACGGTAGTTGTAGCTGTTTATTTTCATTCAACGAACATTTTGTCGAAAATATATGGACGACGAGCGGTTTCGTGATATTTATTTTGTAAAATTAGGAATTAATAATCGAATGACATGGTCACAAAAAAGTCGTGATAAAGGATTTCGCTTATGGCTTTTACATGTAAATTTTGGTGTCGGTGTACAAAAAGACGTATCTTCAAATGTTCTTGTATTTATACTCGATTCAAGATTATAAGCTGTGATAACCGAACGTTGAGATCGTGTGATTCGTTCTAGGAAGCTATGGGTTCAAATCCTGGACACTAATAAGTTTTTATAATAAATTTATGTATCAAATTTATCACACCTGCATATTTCTAGAGAATTCTAGGGATATGTGTAACATACTTATGCGAATTGGAGCAACGTTTTGAATTTAAACTCCCTTCTCTCCAAAAGGAGACAACACCTATGTCCAGCTGTGGGATAGTAACAGGTGACTAGAATGTTACACGGTAGGTAGACACCATTACCAGTATTATAGAGATATTCTGGTTTACTCACGATCATTTTTCACTGAAAAGCAGTATTCATTAGGCACCTAAGTTTGAACAGAAAATCTCATCGGTGTCTGCCTGCGGTTTGAACCCATGACCCTCTCGAGAGAGCCGCACGGTCTCACTGCTGTCACAGCTTTTTTCTTCCTTACGATGTGCCGTTTCAAGAATCCATACTTATTATAAAACAAAGTCCCAAAAAGCTGTCTGTTTGTATGTAATCGTTTTTCTCAACGGATTTTTGTACGGTTTTCACCAAAAGATAGTGCAATACTTCCCAATGGTATAGGTATATAGTATCGGTATTATGTAAATTGTGTTGAAGAGATCGCGAAGTTGTTAAAAAACTTGCTTGCTGGGAGCTTTAGTCGCGTGCGCTGCATAAACCAGCAGAGATACGCTAAAGTAATGTACTAGAGAATTGTAGATCTATAAAAATACTACAAAAAAGTGCATGTCTCTATCTCTTATGGTTAACTCACAATAACTATTTTTATGTTTGAAAATTGGAATTGTGAAAAAAATTGTGACACGCTGATTTTCACGGGGGCGAAGCCGCTGGCACACCTAGTTGTAATATAAAATATAAAGCGCGCAAAAAAAACAATTGCGGATGCCTTTTAAGTCGTGTGAGCTACTAGTGCAAAGCCGGGGTTTCGCTTATTATACTAGTACTTAAATGTTTTATTTACTGTACTTCTTCTTTATGTTATCTTCAATTCTCAAATATCAATGTTGTGCGCGTAAGTTCTTTAAAAAGGGATGTAGAGTTTCAGCTTTAGAAAATTGTCTTGAAAGGATATATCGAACTTTCGATTCGTCGAACCACAACTTTACAGGAGAGCAATTTAAAACATTTAAAAGTTGACCAATTTTAAAATAATTTTACCGTGGAAAAAATTAAATTGTTGCGGTAATTAATGTGCTTTCTGAAAATAAGCAAAAAAGCATTCTGTTAAGCAAAATTTATTTTAAGTATGTAAAATTATATAATCAGTTTCGCCTTATTAATAGACTAAGTTTTTTTCTTAAATATATATTTTATGTTGAGCTGTAGATTATATAAACATAAATAAATAAATAAAGATATAATTAGAGACATAAAAAAAGAAATAATAAAAAACCGTTTTTTTTTTAATGTCACCTTGTTCTTGTAACGAGGCGATATATAGTAGATCGTTAGGTTGGTAGAGAAGACTATGGTGGTCAGGCACTATAACAAAACTACTTCGCTATAATCCGCGCGGGTTAAGCGAATGCATGCAAAGCTAATGTGTATGAAGCAGGCAAAATTTACGAACCTTATACATGCAGGACAAGCCACCACACGCACCCCAAGGCTCCTCCACCAGCAACAGAGCACACAAGCAGCACACACACCCACCACCACAACAATCTCGACGATCGTTTCGCTCCGAAACCGAAGCATCATCAGGAAGATAGGCTCCAAGACAAAATCGTAATGCTATGGTACCATGGTACTATGGACTATGGTAGTCACTTTGGTGAGGAATAAATTCCCTTCATATTTAGAGCACCGGACGATAACTAGTTCAAATAAGAATATCTGTTGGTAACCATAACAAGTACCATTGACCCTGGGGCGTGTTTTAGAATGACAAAAAGTTAACGAGCCTGATCTTTTATGGTATGTAAACAATCAACCGTAATCCGATATTTTCGACCCATCCAAAGAACGTATAATTTTGTCACCGTGTATTTTTTGTGAGAGGATTTGAATGTTTATTTATATTTGCAATCAGCTTATGTAGAGATATATATATACATATATGAAAGAGTCAAATATGTCTCTTCTAACGCCTAATCTGGTACTTTTATTCATTCCTTCTCGCAAATGAGACGGGAGACCTTTGCTCTATAGCGTACTCTCTAGTCATAAAAATATTTAAATAAATATTCACTCCCACCATGATATTGATATATGAATGACCCGTGGGCGCAGTTGGCAGTGAACCTGTCTTCAGATCCGCGGGTAGCGGGTTTGATACCCGCCGAGGGCGAACACTTTCTGACAACAATTTCTTGGTTCTTCAAGTCTTAGTATATATATGTATTGTGTATTACATTATATATAGTATTATACTTAGTATATGTATGTATGTATTACATTATGTAATTCAAATTATATAAGTATATATATACCAGTTGTCTGTCACCCATGACACATGTATTAAGTTACTTAATTTGGAGTTATACGGCCGTGTATTTGTGTCCCATATTATTATTTATTTGAAGGAAACGATCGCAGAGATTGTCGTAGTGAGCATGTGTAGTGCTTGAGTGGTGTGTTGTTAGTAGCGGCGTTTTATGATACGTGTGGTGATTGGTCCTGCAATATAAGGTATGTGAACGTTATCTGCTTCCTATAATTAGCATGACACAGATTTTCTTAACAAACGCGGATTATAGCAAAATAATTCTATCATAACTGCTGTACTATGCTGTAGTATGGGATTCCGCAAAGTAATGCCTGCCTTATATATACTTGATTTATTTTTTATCATAATAATTGTCGCAGTCATTACTAAGAATTAAAAATAACTACGCTTTACACTTAGTAGTATGTTCATAAAGATCGGCCTATTATAAATTTATTCCGATAAAAATAAAAAATATATATTTCGCTACGATATCAGGATCTTAATGACAAAGTTAAGGTCGAATTGATCATGAAATTTTAATACTAACTATATATGCGTGAGTTAATTATGTGAAAAGATGTTAACATTCGCGATAGTAATCACCTTGGACAATGCACTAGATGGTATTCAAGGACCTCAGGAATATATATGTGTCCCATATTATATGTGATAAATAAATCATTTACAATATTCACTGTCGAATAATCATCATTCTCCTGCCCTTATCCCACTCTAAGTGAGGTCGGCACAACATATTACAAACATGTTGTCGTATGATTTGGCTACGTATTTTACGACCGGCCGCCTGCCTGACGTCAACTTACCTTAGTCGCCTTTTACGACACCCCGGTAAGAAATGAGGGTGGTCTATTCTATGCAGCCGGATATCACACGGCATCTACCTTAGTCGCCTTTTACGACACCTCGGTAAGAAAGGAGGGTGGTCTATTCTATGCAGCCGGATACCACACGGCATATTCACTGTCGAATAATGATTTACGATAAGTTTAACTTTTATCTTTTGTTTTTTTCGAATCTTATTAGAATGTAAGAAACTCTAGCATGTGAACCGATTGAATCGATTCAAGAATAATAAAGCTATTCTATTTTGTTCTAAAACGAAACTCACTTTTTTGTATATATTTACCTTTGATTTCATTGTTTTCCTTTACATCTTTTCCGTATTGAGCTGTGATAGCCCAACGGTGAGACCGTGCGACTCTTTTGAGGGGAACACGAGCTCAAACCCAGGCAGGCACCAATGAGTTTTTCTATTAAAACTCATGTGTCTAATTGGTAATTTCAATTTATCACACACTTTTCGGTGAAGGAAAACATCGTGAGGAAACCTGCATATCTCTAAAGAATTCTGTTGATATGTGTAACCTACCAATCCGCATTGGAGCAGCGTGGTAGGTCATAGCTCCAACCCTTCTCTCCAGAAACTGAGAGAGGAGGCCTATTCCCAGTAGTGGGATTGTAACAGACCGCTACTTTACTTTACAGTTTACTTCTCCGTATTTAGAATCTGTCCGAACTACCCAACTCTCTTATTCCATAATTTCGTTCCCTTTTTCGTCCCATATTAATAATTTAAATGATAACAAAGATTAGTAATATAAATATAATAGTTCAGTGAAAAATAAACAAATAGTAGACGATTTAGTGTTTAACATGGACATTACGAACATAAACAACGTCCGTATATATAATTTAATAACGTAATTTGATAGATTTGAAACGCAAATATTGCTCTCTTTTAATTTATTATGAACTTTAAAATACTAAATCTATAAAAAATACAAGGTTCTATAAAAAAACGTTATAAAGCCTTTTCTTCGCGTAATAATGAAAAGCTGAAATCGCGTGACTATTACCAGGGTTCCCGAGTACGTATACCAAGCAGTAAACGAGTTTTTCTAATAAAAACATATCAGATCTCATCACAATTGTGAGGAAGTCTTCATATTTCTGGAGCATTCCTGGTATGCGTATTACCTAACGATCCGCATTAATTAGGTTATTAGGAAACGCTTATTAGGAATAATGCAAAGTACGTAAGAAAATGAACGTTGATTCAGAAGTATTAACTGTGTTGACCAACGCACTCCTCCGTTACAAAAATGCATTCGAGCAGTAAGGTGTTAACTTTAACTAGTTCTCTAGTCCAGCATATTAATTAAGTGCGTTATGAAAAGGTGATGGATTAAATTTGCAACTGAGGCAACCGCCTTGTAGCGGCTGAGATGTATTTTTTGTTCCGTAACATTTAATACAGGGATTGGACAGTTCTTATAATTAGAATATCAATGCGGAAATATATTCATTCGACTTTAGAATGAACACTGTCTGATTTATGTATAGAGCAGTTGGATCAGTATATATTTTTAATAGCTACTTTTATGTGATAACTATTTTATATGAATTTAAGTATCTTGTTTTATATCTTTGATTTGAATTTTAAGAATTTCCTACTTCATCTTACCTTATAGTAAAAGTTACCCCGTGTGTTTGGTCACACATCACGGGAATTTTTTGTATACGACATTTAACTTGATTTTTGATTTTACTTGAAAGACCATTTCTGGTTTTATATCATGATTGCAATAAATATTAATGAAGCACGTAAATTAATATAGAAAAATCTACAATCCCTAACAATTTGTATGCATCTCACGGTTTCAGAGTGAAAGCGCGCTGACAGAAGTAGAATGAAGTAACTTCTGGCTATTCGGTAGAAAATGGCTTGGTCTAACCAGGATACAATAAATAGAAATGCTATAAGGAATCCGAAACTTTCTTTTCTTAGCCTTTTCAATTCGATTGATTCACGGAAAACATAGGTGTATTAAAGAGTGTTATATGACCCTGAAGATCAAAAGACAATCACAATGCAGTTTTCTACGGTTGGTCGGGGCGTATACCACCTGTCCCACTTTCCCTCCGCCGTGTGGTATCCGACTAAGTAGAATAGACCACCCTCATTTCTTACCGAGGTGTCGTAAAAGGCGACTAAGGTAAGTCGACCCGCCGTGTGGTATCCGGCTGAGTAGAATAGACCATCCTCATTCCTTACCGAGGTGTCGTAAAAGGCGACTACGGTAAGTTGACCCATCGTGTGGTATCCGGTAGAGTAGAATAGACCACACTCTTTCTTACCGAAGGGTCGTAAAGTACAACTAAGGTAAGTTGACGTCAGGCAGGCGGCCGGTCGTAAAATACGTAGCCAAATCATGTGACAACATGTTAACATGTTGTGCCGACCCCACTTAGAGTGGGATAAGGGCAGGAGGATGATTAGTTGTGATCTAACCACACATCGTTATGATACCTTTAGGACAACATTCTCGGACGCTAGTAGAGTTTTTGTGACCTAATATTTACATTTCGCATCCTCAAGGATACTCAGTCTAAATTCAGTCGTCTCTCCAGTGAGAGCCATTAGAGTTAACAGTGTATTGTCCGAAACTTTCTTGTCACCAGTTAAGAATTTTCTTGGCCTATCAGACATACGGTACCACATAATCCCAAAAAGAAAAACATCATTACTGACAGCAGTATTATTCCCTCCCTATTGATATTATCGGCATTATCTTCCCATATACGGGGTGTTAAAACCAACCATCTTTTATTGAATGTGTTGCTATAAGGAGTTATCGAATATCAAAATCCCATAAATCATTTTCGTACTTCAACGATTAAATCTTTAATCGATTTTTATTTATTGCTACTGTTAATGTAATTTTCATACACGTTATCGTTACTTTAATCGATGAAATATTATTATTTGGGTTTAACATTTTTATTTACTCGATACTAGATGACCGGGCAAACGTTGTCTTAGCATATAAATAATTTTTAAGTAACTTCTAACTAACAATTTTAATTTAAGTAACAGAATATAATAATGAAAAAATTCAGGGTAGGATCATCCTTATCACAAAGGGATATGAATTGATAGTATCCGATTCTCTGATCTATGAATACATATGAAATTTCATAAAAAACGTTCAAGCCGTTTCGGAGGTGTACGATAAGTAACATTGTGATAAAAGAATTTTATAGATACGTGTATGATTTCCGACTTTTAATGTGTTATTTAACTTTTGCAGACAAGTTTAAAGTGTCAAGGATTTATTAGATTTTTTTTAAATTGTAATTGCGTAATATGCTTTATGTGGCACATAAATATATTGCTATAAATATATGCGCTATTTCTCGCGCTATTGAGAAATAGCGTAAATAAGGAATATGCTTTATATTTATGCGCACACAGGAATCACAAGTTTATTTTGATATTTTATGTATCTATGATATACATACAATCTTGCTTATACAGTTTTTTTTACACAAAATGCACATTTGAGAGTACTTATTTAAAAAAGAATTCACTCGATTATTCCATCTCTTGTCTACTTAATTTTAGGGTTCAGACCAAAATCCATATCCATACTAATATTTTAAATGCGATAGTCACTCTGTCCTGTAAGACTGTTTATCTGTTACGATTTCACGGCTAACCTGCGGGACCAATATTGATGAAAATTATTGTAATTGAAGTTAAATTCAAAAATTCAAATCCAATTCAATTCGTCATTTAAGTAAACGTGTAAATAAGTGACTTAACTGTAAATGCCGCGTTCAAGTTTATTTTCAATATCCGCGCATTTACCCTATATCAATGTTCCATAAGACAAAATGCTATGGATCGCATGCAATGGTTAGTTATCGGGCCAATACTTCATTCACATAAACAAACCTCAGCGCTATTTTAAACGCTGCAACAAATCATGACCTCTTTACTTTCACTTTTAAGATTTTGAACCACAATTTACCCACAAAATAACCCACACATTTAAATGAGATAAAACTTTAATGACAACATAAAAATTATAATAATCGTATTATCCTGTCAGGACCACACGGACAGACGTAAAGGTGAAGTCGGGTGAAAATAACACGACGTAATTTCGCTTCAATGGAAAAGTTAATTGTATCTCGCGAAATTGTCAGTAAGTGCAATCACTGCGTATAGTAATTAATATAATTAAACGGTTATCACTTCACACCGAATTAGCGAGTGTTTTTTATTATTAAGCATAAGTAGGGTAGCCATAGTTGTTGTTATTAAGAGCAAGACATCAAAAGTTATGAATTTTCTGATAAGCAAGTTGTTACTATTAATATGTGAGCAGAGTCGCTTAGCAGGCATTTCAAAGAGAGAGGACTGTCTCTGTGTGATCTTATATTAATCGGCCATGAATCTTAAGTTGCGGTGGTTTATTTATTTATTATGACAAGCCGATAGCGTTTTACAAAAACATACTTATTAGTACACTTTTTCATAAATCACGTTCTGGGCAAAACACTTTTAAGGCGAGTAGAGCGTTATCATAAGAAGTTAGATACAAAATAATTTATATTAATAAAACGAGGTAGATTATAGAGTACTAAAAGAAAATTTTTTGAAGAGTAAACTACTACTAATATATTTACTGCTACTATTAATCTTAAACACCTGGTTGAAGGACATAGCTCGAAGAATCGATGAACACTGAAGTTTTAAGGTGCAAATCAAATGAAAATAATCTTTACTTAAGTAAGCTTTTACGAACAGTTTTATCAGCAGTATCAATAGGATTCAATGTAGCGCTGAAGTGGCGACCTTGCACCGGAAAACACAGTGTTCGTAGACACCAACTATTTGGATAGAGGACCAGAAAAGCTCGAAAAGAGCCGCACTATTTGGATAGAAGACTAGAAAAGCTCGGAGGAAGCTTGATTACAGTGGCACAAGACCGTGAAGCGTCCAAATGCCTTGTAGAGACATACTCTTATGTTCACTATATATCTAGAAGCATCTGGACATTCAGCAGTGGACGTTAATCGGCAGAAAAAAAAATAAGAGTTGCCTACGATATTAGTACATTAGGGTCGGCACTATTGAGTTCTCCGACGAAAATATTCCGATTGAAATTTAAATGCATTTCGAAATTTCTATCCGTCCCCGACGTTATTAAGATTCTAGTATTTTCATTGCAGGAGTGAACAGGCATTTTTAAACGAGAAAGTTCCATATTAAACTGTATTACCGTATACAATCTGGCTTGATAGAAAATTAAGGCGCGTTTGATTTAGAAAGAATGGAAAATGGAGCTAGCGAGAAGAGAACTAAGCCAGTGGAAATAATTTCTAACGAACCCTCACTCAAAATATATAATATTTGACCCCCTCAAAATACGTCCCAACAAGACTCTATGCAATATATGGTTACCTTAACTGCAAGGAACGTTAAATACAGTATCAATAATAATTATCGCATAATTAAATCTAGTTTAAGGTAAGTGTAGCGGTGTTTTTATAACTGGTGTTAAATCTGGACCTGGTGGAATAGCAAGTATTGATTATGTCAGGTTCTATGAGAAAAAAATGACCAATAAATAGCTGAAGGATTCAAGCTATGTTTACCTTTTTTAATCGACACAATAATTTTTCGAATTTTCAAGTAATTGTTATCCCTTATGGACTTTACAGCTTCATGGAGCGTCAAGGTAAGCATCGTGGCTATCACAGAACAGAAGGGATGCTGACCAGTATCAGCTATAGGATTAGCCCTTCACTTTATGTCTCCATACCCAGTGGCATGGTCTTTTGGACGATTTCCTTCGATGCTAGTAGAACTTCTGCCCTCTATGCTTCGCAATTAACCACTTCGATGATAGTGTTCCAGTTGTAGGCTACGTACGCTAAAGTTATAAAAGTATGGGTTAGCTGGGAGAGATCTCTATCAAAGGGATCATTTGACGATTGTACGACTCTGCCGTTTGTCATTGTAGATAAATAAACTTATATATTAAATTCTCATATCACAATGTACCATACTCCTTCGAAATGGCTTAATCGTTAATTGGTTTTTATAAAATAATCTGCGAATCGGCTAATGTCTATTTTTCATACCCCTATGTGATAAATGCTGTCCATCCCAGAATTTTTTTTTTTTTGGATTTATTTTTTCTAGAAATTCCCTAGAGGTCATTAATATGGAATAACGACGTTTGCCTGGTCAAATAGAAATAAATAAATTAATAAATATGTATATGGTCTTAGTTCGAAAAAAAACTCAATCTCGTGCCGTCGAAAGTCTACGACGAAGTTTTTATCACACATTTTTGGTGGAATACATTTAAAATTTTATCAAAATGTGCTTTATATCATTATTATGAACAGATACTCCTTAACTAGTGTTAAGGAGGGCAATAACGAATGTAGATAATTTGGAAAACGTGTAACACATCGTATTTGCGTAACAAATATATATGAAGCTATCAATCTTAATATATCTATCAATAAACTTGTGCAATTAATATTTACTTTGACTTCATTAGTTGTATTTTTAGCAATTTTTTTGTGCATATTCTAGTCATTAAATTAAAATAAACGAAAGAGCGAAACCATGACAATTCGAGTCATAAAAATGTAGTAAACTCGTTTATCGACATGTATTTTACATATAATTTAATATACAGAAATGATGAAACAATATAATGGAGAATTTTATATCAAAAGTACCGCGGGCGATCGCGAAACATAAGGTCAGACTTTCAAGATTTCACTGTCTGCCTGTCGCACGGTTGTTTGGACTTCCTTCAACGGAAAATGGTAATGATTTATCGAGAAATGTATAAAAATGGGTATAAAACATTGCGAGTTATGAAAATTAAAGGGGATCGCTTGATTTATAACATAATGTCCCGCTGCACACAAGCAATAAATAATACCTCGTTTACTTTTTTTCATATTTCGCGGATGACGTTTTATTAATGTGCCCAATTAAAGTCTCTATATATTTAGGTTTATGCTTGTTTAAACAAGCGTATTATATGTACCTGAGTAATGGATAAGATACTGATTTTGTGATTTTTAATGTTAATGAAAACTTTTTGTGAACTAGCGAAAGTAGCTTTTTGTTATCATCTAACATTTAGGCATAGGCCTCCTCTTTCCTTTTGAAATATTGAAGCTTACATCCAGGAAGTTGATCCAATGTAAATTGACTTTATATACCTATATGACTTTGAATGATATATGAGATACGGTTTCTTTTTATACAGGAAAAAACCCCTTATGGGTACCGCCGCCCGACGGGGACAGACGGCGGTTATGTCGGACTCGCACCGACTAAAACATCCTGTGTGCTCTACCACGCTGCCGATGGCAAGGATAGGGGATCGTTGTAAACATTGCCCCCATCCCAGGCCGACAGCCCTGATCCCAGAGAAAACCTCCTCTGGGTAGGGTTCCCTCGAAAGAGAAGTCCCCCTCCTCTAACCGGTGCATCGGGGACCTGTAAGCCAGGCGTCCGATATACCCCGTCGGGGCGGCAAACGATGGGCTTGGGCAGGTCGCTACCACCTCGAATGAGATACGGTTGCCGCGACTTGGTCTACGCCGAATTAAGCGTTTCATTACCCACAATAATGAAATATGTCTTTTTCCTTGTTCACGAAAGAAAAACAAGACTTAAGCTATGTGTTACCCCTGTGTGCAAACTTTAACAGTGCCAAATTTCATAAATGGTCCAAAGCGTGTGGACACTGGCATTTATATAAACATATTTATAACAATGATCAAACATCTTTGGCTAAAATCAAATAACCAGATAGCATAGCTTCGTTACTAGTTCGCAGATCGTAGGCCTTATTACGTTTAGGATTTCTTCAAAGCATGATTAATACCACGAATAATTCTACGAATAGCCAATCATTATTGTGTTAAATAAAAATTAAAAAATAATTAATGATCATAACGAGAGTTGTTTATTTCATAAATTTAGGATAAGCGTTTAGCTAAAAATGATTCTCGTTAACCTGCTTTTTAATTAGGTATTTAAAAAGTTTAATTGATTTCTAATAACGTTGTCGTCATCGTACGCATCGAGGCATCGCATTATAAAATTCACGTCTTTTTAACCTCTTACATAAGACAAAAGTAATAATAAAATTATTTTGCTATAATCCGCGATACAGTAAATAGAAAAGCTAATATCGCTTTGCGATTTTGTCGTGGAGTCTATCTCCTGATGATGCTTCGGTTGCGGGGCGAAACGATTGTTGAGTTTGTGATAGTGAAACTGGGTAGTGCTTGTGTATTGTGGTGGAAGTGGTGGAGGTTTATGCATGTGTTTTTACGAATCATGCACGTATCGGGTATGAAAATACTGATAGTCCACTATACATTAAACACTATATATATTTTCTATTTACTGTATCGCGGATTATAGCAAAATAATTTTATTATTACTTTTGTATTATGGATCTCCGCAAAGTAACGCCTAATTCTATAAATTACTCTTACATAAGAATAAAATATTCTATTTTAAAGCAAAACAATTAATATATAATTATGAAGTTTGGTTTTGGCTTCGGGAAGAATTCATTTTGCATTAGTGAGGGTACGTTAGTTTGAAAGCATTCGGGTACCACTAGTGTTTATATCTAAAAATTACGTATCACGATGTGCGTTTACATGATTTATAGAAGCAGTCGTTAATTTGCGTAATGTGCGTTTACGTTAATCTTCAAAACTACTGTACCGGTTTCAAAATTATGGTCCAACTTAAAGGATAAGATTTTTATCTCGATCAATATTACTATTGCGAATTTAAAGTTTTTTATTCCAAAAAACTCCAATTTACTTCTAAGTTCTATAAGTTTTCGATAGATGTGTAGCATAAGTATTACAGTTTTTTATTCACGATGTGTCCAAGTCAAATCTGTAAGTTAAAGAATGAGGTTTTATATAACGATACCCTATATGCTATATGTACACAATTTAAGAAATTTATGTAAATAGTTAATACAGCACAACGTGTGTCGAGTGACCTAGTCTATACTATATATATACTATAATATTATAAAGAGGAAAGATTTGTATGTTTCTAATATTTTCACGCAAAAACTACTGGACCGATTTCAAAAATTTTTTCACCATTGGAAACTGCTTCTTCATTGAGCAACAAAGTCTATAAATTTCCAAAAAATAATAGGGATCCCTAATAAACTTGTAATAATGTGTGAAAATTAGTCATAAAAATCTGTCATCGCGTGCGATGCGGAAACTATTGATAATAGAACAGTACAGTGTTCTACAGTATTATATAACGTAACAATATCTACAAAAAAATCCGCGATACGATATGTCTAACTATTATAGTAATGTCAATATAACTACATTGTAAACGTTGGTAAAAGTGCCGACAATAATATCACTGAATTAACTCTTATCCGAATAATGATATTTTATTAAAAACCGTTTCAATACCTGTAAAATACTTTTTCAATTATTAAATTTGGACATTCCAATCAAAAGATATAACGAATTTTTAAAAAGGCCAATCAAAAGATAATGCCTTAACAAATTCATTGAAGCGACCATTACAACAGAGCCTGCAACTGTTGAGTTTGCTATTATTCCAAGGATACTATGATACCCACGGATATAGGTTAACTATTAATAAATCGCAGGGTCAAACTTTTATTTCACAAAAATAAATCTATAGTTCGACTTACGTAGACTTTCCACTACCACGATATCGGTATGTATGCGGGTGAAAACGCAGGGCATTGCTAGTATTATTAAAAACAATATTTTGCACTTCTGCCGTCTGACGCCGTTGCCAATTTTACATCGCGAAATCGCTTTTTGTTTAACAATGAGTTACAAAACGTTTATGTAAGGCGTCATCCGTCTTAGTAAATCGTAGGTGGATCTCGATAAAGCAATTTATTTCACGTTATATTTGCTTTTAGTATGGTTATCGAATGATTATAGGATGGTTAAAAGACCTCTTATATAGTGAAAGGTTTATCGAGTTTTGGGCGTGTGATTATTGGACCATTGTTTACAGGGATTTTATATATTTCTATATGTTATATAAACGTCAATTGTACCAAATTTTTTATTATAATTTCATCGGATTAGCCGTGGAAGCATAACAGACACACACAGAGAGAGAGAGACAGATAATTCAAATTCAAAATATTCTTTATTCAAGTAAACTTGTAAACAAGTGCTTTTGAATCGTCAACTTTACTGCTGGTTCGGAAAGCTGTTCCTACCGAGAAGAACGAGCAAGAAACTCGGCGGTTGCTCTTTTAAAAATATAAATCTTAAAACTAGTTACATTTATTTATTACTGTCTTGTACAGGGTAGAAGTGCACCTATATCCACACATCCTTATCATCCAAGTAATCTTCAACAGTATAGTAGGCTTTCTGTATCAGCCTCTTTTAACAGTGTTTTTAAACTGCTGTAATGGCATGGCCAAAATTGATTTCGGAATTTTATTATAGAATCTTATACCCAAACCCACAAACGATTTACGTACTTTTGCTAGGCGCAAAGCAGGAGTCGCAAGCTTATGTCGGTTCCTACTTTGTCTATTATATACATCACCTATCGTTTTATAATTCTTTATATTTTTATGTAGACTTTCGCATTTATTCCAGAACTCTAACTCTATCGTTAACGTTGTTATATTGTAATTATTTTGACGGCATAATTGTCCAGTTAGTTACATAATTTATATAAATGAAAACTAAGAGTTTTGAACGACCGCTGGAGGTAACGATTTAAGGTGCTAGAGTGGTGGGCACCGCACACCGTAGGCAGACTTCCCACTAAGTAGATATGACCTGTTTTGTTCTCTAATTAATTTCTCTAATCTACAATGTAATCTATAAAGGGCGAAACGATAGCTCATAGCAAACTATTATTGCCGGGGTTCATGACGTCACCGAAGTAACGTCATTCTCTATGCACTTTCTATCTTGTTTACTATGTACGTGTACAGCGCGGCCCGGGCTAATTCGAGAGTACTCGCTCTAAGTAATTCTCTTAGCCAGGGTTAACACCCCGAAAGTGGCCTCCAACCTCCCCTTATATCCACCCCTTTCCACTTACAATTCTAACACTGACCTGACTCCTCTCTTGAGCCTGAGTGCAGAATATCTCTCTCTAATCTGACACCGATCTGACCTCGCTTTTTGGCTCAGTGCAGAAAACATCTCGCTTTTCTAAGACAGTACTTTGCGATATACACTTAAGATGAGATGCTGTAAATGGTGACACTGCTTATGTGCTATACAAAAAAGAGACATACGTGGCATTTACAATTTAAATTCGCGCGATTCCCTGCGAGAGAAGTTCAAGGAAACAGGTATTCTTACATTAGCTTTACAGTATATTTTTAGTAATTTAATTTTTGTACATATGAATATAAATAATTATAAAAGGATTGGCGATGTATATAATAGACAAAGTAGGACACGACATAAGCTTGCGGTTCCTGCTTTGCGCCTTGCAATAGTTCGTAATTCGTTTGTGGGTTGGGGTATAAGATTCTATAATAAAACTCCACAATCTACATTAACTTTAACTTTACAGCAGTTTAAAAATACTATTAAAAAAAGGTTAATCCAGAAAGCCTATTATACTATTGAAGATTATCTAGAAGATAAGAATACGTGAATATAGCTTCTCTTCAACCCTGTACAAGACATTAATAACTATATGTAACTAGTAATAAAAATAATTGTTTGAAACGAACAACCGCCGAGTTTCTTGCTGGTTCTTCTCGGTAGGAACAGCTTTCCGAACCAGCAGTAGATGTTGACGATTCAAAAGCACTTGTTTCAAATTCAAAATATTCTTTATTCAAGTTTACTTGATATTTTGAATTTGAATTTGAATTTTGAATATGATAATAATAGTTCAAACTACTTACCGAAATTCTCTGGCGATCACACAACAGCGTTCACTAAACACATGCGGTACTTGGTACGCGTCAAATGACAGTACTTTGCGATATACACTTAAAGATGAGATGCTGTAACTGATATACACTGCTTAAGATATTAAAAGTTTAAACTACTCAGCGAAGATCTCTCGCGATCACATGACGGCGTTCACTAACCTGATTCGGTACTCGGTATGTGTCAAATGGCGCCCGCCGCATCATACTTTTACTATGCCTACCCTCTTCATTATAAACATTTTATTTTACTATTTTTCTACCCGTAAGTAATATTTTGTTTCATAGAGTAATTTTACTTTACATTTTGTGACATTACGCGACAAGACCATAAAAAGGTTTTTTTTTTTTAATTGGCTGAATGCTGTTAGCCCTAACGGCATTTACAGCGTCACCGGGCAGGACGGGGGAGCATAGAAGCATCGTCGAGGTTGCGAACTGCAGAGAGTAGAGCGCAAAAGCTCTACTAGCGTCGGGAACGTCGTCCTAAGGGTGCTTCCTGTGAGGCCGGACCACGGCTTAGGGCGACGCGTAGTGGAGGGCTGATGGTATGACTTTGATTAGTCATTGCGACGTCGGAAGGGTGGCGAGAAGCCACGACCGACCGACGTCAGAAAACTGGGAAACCTTAAAAGGTCGCGAAAAATCGTTGGACCCGTGGAAGTCCTTTGAAAAGGCCTATGACATCTATTGGCTCACGAAAGGGTAATGAATAAATAAATACGGGACCGTCCTCAAAGTGAGTAACTCAATACTTGTGTTATAGGTGACAGGCGCAACTAGCAAATAGGTACTTATATTAAATACTTCGTGGATTGTGGTGCGGGAATCGAAACCACGACCTACCGAGCTGAAGTGCTAGTCAACGGGCCATTATTGAAACGAATAATAGAAAATTTAAGAGTCAATTTAGTACCTTCGGAAACCTACCCTTTCACCCATCCATAAGCGCTGATTACACCTCTAATTCGCACATTCAATGTTTTTTGAGTGACAGACGCAAGTAAAATGTCAATCGGGACCACTTAGAACTGGTCCGTGACCCTGACATTCTCTTAGTATCGGTTCCGCAAGCTAATTCCAGTCGTATATGTCTATAGCGCTCTTGTGTGGGCCAAAGTGCTGTCTATAATATTTGATAATAGGCTGCCAAAGCATTAACATACAGCAATAACGCTGGCAACCTTCTTAGCTAATCTATGATCGAACTAATAATATTCACGAGGATGTATACCAATTTGTTTATCTCTCTTATAATATTTTATTTGCTTTATTATTATACTAGAAATACGTGCGGCTTCGTCCGCGTGATATTCAGTGTTTAGCATGTTATAGTCGCTAGAGTTTCGACATGAGACTGGCTCTCTGATTCTTTTTTTTTTTTCGAATGTGTCTAATGCTGTTAGCCCTAATGGCTTTTACAGCGTCACCGATAGGATGGGCGAGCGCAGAAGCTTCGCCGGGTAAAATTGATAAGTAAACGAGTGTTTTTAGGCACTCGCAACTTATTGGGAGCGTCGCCTTAAGGGTGTCTCCTGCGAGACCGAACCTCGGCTTACAGCGGCGCGTTTTGGAGGACTGTATCAAACACATTGACTCTGAAGAAGTCTGCACAACGGCGGCCGCGGCAGAGGGCTGCGGCCGTAAGTATGTGCCGTGTAGTATCCGGCTGCATAGAATAGACCACCCTCACTTCTTTCCGAGGTGTCGTAAGGCGAGTGTAAAAGGCGACCAAGGTAAGTTGACGTCAGGCAGGCGGCCGGTCGTAAAATACGTAGCCAAATCATGTGATAACATGTTGCAACATGCTGTGCCGACCCCACTTAGAGAGGGATAAGGGCAGGAGAATGTATGTATGTACCACATAACTTTTTAGGCAAACTAACGGGGTCTGCCCGGAGTTGCAAGTCTCGTGACGTGAGTGAATTTATCTATTTATTTATAAATATTATTAAGTTAAGCATTATGGTTATTAAAATACTAAATCAAAAGCCACATATGTAATCATATGCAATTATGTAAATCTCTTTTTATAGCATTGAAAACTAGCTGGCAGGTACGCGAAAATATGGTGGTAAATAAAATCATACGAAAACGATTTCATATTTTTCGAGTGAAGATAAAAAAAATATTTAAATATTAATGGATGCATATTTATTCATGCGAACGTTCAACATGATTTATTACGATAAAGTGCAGAAAAAAATTGATAACTCCTGTTTCTTAAATGTTAAATGTCTTCTTTAAAGGCTGCAAAGTTTTCAAAAGAAATTGTTATTGTATATAAAATGAGAGCTGAAATGAGGAATGATGAATATTTTACGGCCACACCTTGATTGTTATATTCCGCCGTGTGGTATCCGGCTGATTAGAATAGACCACCCGCATTTCTTACCGATGTTTTGTAAAAGGCGACCAAGGTGACCCACCGTGTGGTATCCGGTTGAGTAGAATAGACCACCCTCTTTCTTACCGAGGAGTCGTAAAACATGACTAAGATAAGTTGATTTCAGGCAGGCTGCCGGTCGTAAAATACGTAGCCGAATCATGTTACATGTTTTAAACATGTTATGGCGACCCCACTTAGATTGGGATAAGGGCAAGAAGATGATGATCTTGATTAGTATATTGCAGTTTATATAAACTTGTCAAAAGTGCGATTGCTTGCAATTGTGAACCAGAAAAGTGATTTCTACGAATGAGTTATATTACTTATATGATATGATATCAGAAACTCGCGGTATATCACGACCACAGCTGAGGCCTGACTCAACGCAAATGGTTATGTCTATAGGAAATTAGACGTTTTTATCTTACTATTATATCTTACTAATCGATGCTCATATAATCTATTTAACTGGCCCGTTGGCGTTGTGGGTAGTGACTCTGCCTTCAGCTCCACGGGTCGCGGGTTCGTATTCCGCCGAGGGCCAACATTTTCTATAAACAAATTGTTGGTTCTTCGAGTCTGGGTGTGTATTTGTATTTAAGTATGTATTTAAACTTATATATGTAGTATATCTGCCAGTTTTCCGTCACCCATAACACAAGTATTAAGTTACTTACTTTGGGGACGGACGACCGTGTGTGTAAATGTCCCATATATATAATTTTTTTTATATCTTCTTCTCCTCTTCTTTCTCTTACCCTTATCCCACTCTAAGTGGGGTCGGCACAACATGTTTTCCTCATCCATTCTCTTCTATCATTCGTCAACTCTGGCGCTACTCCTTTTATATGCAAGTCATACTTCACACATTCCAACCATCTCTTTTTAGGCCTCCCTCTAGTCACATATCCATCCACATTCATATCCAACACTAGTTTGGTGACATGATTTTCATCCCTCCTCATTACATGTACATACCATCCCAATCTTGCACCTCTCGTCTTTTCTATATTGGGCGTAACTTTCATACTTCCCCTTATATACTTATTTCTTATTTTATCCAATCTTGTCAAAACACACATCCACCCTAACATTCTCATCCCATTTGCATGCACTCTTCTTTCATCCTTCTTTTTCATTGCCCAACATCATATAATCTATATCTATACTAATATATAAAGTTGAAGATTTTGATTGTTTGTTTGCTTGAACACGCTTATCTCAGGAACTACTTACTGGACCGATTTGAAAAATTCTTTGAGTCTAAGATAGTCGATATCGAGGAAGGCTATAGTCTATATACTATCACGCTAAGATCAATAAAAAATATTGTGAAAACGGCCTAATTTAAAACTTTCCTTGCGTGCGTTACGTAAACGGTGAAAATTATTGAAAAATCATGTTCTCTAAAAATTCTAATTAAAAGTCCGCGACAGCATATGTCTAGCTTTTGAGGTTAATCCAGTTTAACCACAATTAATATAAGTATTACGGTATTACTCAAATAATAAGACTGCGAAGTTGCGCTTAAAAGTTAGTAGAATATATATTCAAAGAATTATTTATAGGAGCAGGCGTTAATTTACGAAATTCCATAGTACAGAAGCTATAATAGAATTTATTTTTATTTTTTATTTTATTTTATTTTATTATTTGGAAAACAAACAGTATACTTATGCTAATAACATTGATAAAACTAAAACTAATACATAAACCAGTAAAGTTTCCACTTATTAAATAAAACAAATACAATAAGAGTAGAACAAAAAACATAATCAATTACAAATTAACGTCTAAAACTAATTTCTTAAATTTTATGCATGAATCCGTAAACAAATCAACGTTACGGAATTATACGAAACGTTACGGAACGAACAGAATTGTTTTGCTATAATCCGCGTTTGTAAAGAGAATGTACATATGTAATGCTAAGTATTCCAAAACACAATGCGGTATTTGATGTCTATTGGCAAAACTATCAGCAATAATGAAAATATAAATCAGTGTACAAACTACCATCGGTTGAGGCGAATGAACGGTCCGATTAGTAATCTGAAATATAAAATTTGTGGTAGACACTTTACTTTCATGGGACCATTATTTCAATCACAAAATGAGATAACGTTCTCAAAGGGATACAAAAAGATCCAAACGAAAATAATGTTTATAGTTTTTTATAATTGAGGGTAGTAAAACATTAATGTGAAGCAATTTGCGTTCCCAACATTTTACCCACGTGCTGAGAGAAAACATAACTTAAAAAACGTAAAATCCTTTGCCGCGAAGGTGTGCGGTAATTTAATGTACATATGAGTTGTGACATTATAGATCTTATTTGATTGAATTAAAGTCCAATTTACCGAGAGCCATGCGGTTATTTAATGTGGTCTATATATCCTGTGAGTTGTGACATTATAGATCTTATTCCGTTGCGTTAAAGTTCAAATTTGTTATTTTAAGGCAATAACCATATTTCATCGTGACAGTCTGAATTATCCAGTGGAATCATAGTAGCCATGGGGTGTAGCGAACATTTTTGACATTTGCAAGTACAGTAATATACACGTTCAGTTGCCCATGTTGGTAAGAAGTTGAAATAAAAAGATCCCAGTTATTAAGGTGGCGAGGACTAATTCATAAAAACGTTTTGCCAAATAATCTAAGCAAATATTGTGTTGATACGAGCGATTTGTCGAGCGATATATTCAACCAAGATAGTATTCGACACAATATTTTCGCGTTATTTTTTAGAACTTTGCATTTTTCTTTACTTTACTTTAATCTGTGATACACTTATGCAAAAGTGTTTGTAAAATTATTTAGCTAAGATCCGTGATTAAATCATATGGTATCCTAATCCGTGATTAAATCGCTACACTAGTGAAAAAATGTTAGATCATACCAAAACAATTTTGCCATTTTTTATCTAGTACAGATTTCAGCAAATGAGCCAGGAATAAAATCATGTGACCAAACGAGTGTTAAAGGTTGAAAATTTTGAGCCATCTCCACCGGCAGATAAATTTTTGTATGTTTCAAAACGAATTCTAAAACTATATATTTTCATATATATATGTAAATGTATATTGTGACCTAATAAATAACTCATCGAAAATATTAATTTACTTTTCTTTTATATTAATATGGGGTCGTCAAGAAACTCGCAATCATAAATGGGGTCGTGAATGACAAAAGTTAAAGAAGCCCTGATGTAGATGGATATGTGACTAGAGGAAGGCCTAAGAAGAGATGGTTGGATTTTGTGAAGTATGACATGCATATAGAAGAAGTAGCGCCAGAGGTGACGAATGATAGAAGAGAATGGAAGAGAAAAACATGCTGTACCGACCCTACTTAGAGTGGGATAAGGACAGAAGAATGATCCGCCGTGTGGTATCCAGCTTAGTAGAAAAGATCACCCTCATTTCTTTCCGAGGTGTCGTAAAAGGCGACTAAGATAAGTTGACTTCCGGCAGGCGGTCGGTCGTAAAATTCCTAGCCAAATCGATAAGGGCAGGAGAATAATGATGACGATGAAAGGCAGGATACTGATGATGATATTCCACAAAGTTACTCTTATTACTAAATTATTAAAACTAATATAGACTAATATTAGGTATAGTAATAAAACGTGTTTAGCAACTATAGCAGTTATTTTTTTTACCAATACAACAATGAAAAACCTTTTAAGCTAATGACCATTTGATTTTTACCGTGTTTAGATTAATTGAACAAAAAATGCTTATACACGTTGTAAAATCATAAATGTTTACTGTCGAACCATAAAATTGTGTAGTTAGCATACGCGATTATGATATATGGATTTCTGAAATTAAATTGATATATTTGCTACTAATTGGCAATGTCAGCAACACGTTTATTGCCATCGTTTCAATATGTGCAGTCATCGCTTTTATGCATTTGCTTTGCCGACATGTAATATATATTGATTTGGAAATCAATATTTATTGTGCTACGAATGTTATAATTTTTGCAATCAACGATACTTTTGAGAGGCCAAAATTTGTGTCGAAGTATTAATTAATAGATACCACTTGATTGCTTAGATAGTTTTAACAAATGTTGCAGTTTTAACAATTGGTTTTTTTTCAAATTGTCGAAACTTTGTGATTTGTTAAGACACACTAATACATTCACTTGGTTATAGGACTATTTTTAGCAGTTTTATTCAGTTTTAATAACATTGTTAGAAGATTTGTATCTTAGATTTTCAACATATGCTAGCTTCAAATCCGACTATCGGAAATGTATAACACCTCCTGTGCTTCCCGATTTCCATACTAGTTTTTTTTAATTGCAGGAATTATATCTTTCGAAATTTTCAAGCTCGAATGTTTCTTGTGCTGTGATAGAAACATTATTTTTTTTTAATACATAAATACTATTTCTTAAATTCATAATTCTATCTATCAATTCATTATATCTAGCAATAATATGTATTTATTATTAACAATCTACCCGCAACTGTGATCGCGTCGACGTGCTGTTCCCAAAAGAAAAGCCTTTTGTCTCCTATATGATAGTTCGGTGACTATGTGCCTCATTAGAAAGCTCAGAGTCACTCAGCGGCCATCAACCAGCAAAATTAACCACCATTCGATTAAGCTTACTCCCAAGATACCGTGTTATTATAGGATAATTCACAGGACAGTCCGATTAGGTAGGTTCAACTTCGAGAAAGAAGTCAGTCGCCGAATCCAACTCGGATGAGCAGCGTTTGGGACGGTACGCGAGATTTTATCGTCGAAGATACCTCAGTGCCTGAAGACCAAAGTCTTCGAACTGTGCGTGTTGCCAGTGATGACCTACGGATCATAGACGTGGTCGCTGACTATGGGCCTCATAAGAAGGCTCAGAGTCACTCAGCGAGCGATGGAGCGGGCTATGCTCGGAGTATCTGTACGTGATCAAATTAGAAATGAGGAGATCCGTAGAAGAACCAGAGTCACCGATATAGCTCAGTGCGTCGCGAAGCTGAAGTGGCGATGGGCGGGGCACATAGTGCGGAGAACCGAAGGGCGTTGGGGTCTCAAGATGTTGGAATGGCGACCCCATACGCGTTGCACGGACGACCTCAAAAAGTTCGCGGGGAGCCGCTGGATACAAGCGGCACAAGATCGTGTGTTTTGGAGATCCCATGAAGAGCAGTCCAGCAGTGGACGTCCATCGGTTGAGAAAGAAGAAGAAGAAGATAGGATAATTCTAGAATGCCGTCTACAATATAAGCAAGTATTCACCTATGAAAACTAAGCGCAAGCCAATGCAAAAAGAGAAAAGTTTTATCTTTTTTTACAGCCGTCTAGAATAAGGACAAATTCCAATTCTCGTCTGTATATAATGTAACGATTAATTTGGAGCTTTTTAAAGTCGCGATTGCCAAAATTAAAACTAAAATGCTGTTTTCGGTGCCAATATTGACACCGGTACAAAAAACAAAAAGGCCCACTCGTAAATAAAGGAAAACCGCTTAAGTAACAAGCAACTTCGCCTTTTATTAATGCAAAATACGGAGACAAGCGTCGATGGGAAACGAATGTATTTTTAAATGATATTTTTCCAGTAAACGAGAAACTTATGAGAATTGTTTCATTAATAGTAAATTAGCTTTTGATATTTGAAGGTCGACGTTGTATTTTAGCTAGTTTTCAAATGAAACAAATTACATCAACAGTTTTTGTTTGTCTTAAGCACAGTTAACACGTAGTTGTTAATTAGGTGTCATTAATACATGTTAAGTGTCAAGTTGACATAGAATGTTTAGGTTAGGTTATGTTAGAGAGTAATAGAGTTATTATACTAGAGTTTGGGAGCCATACGCAGGCCTGTGAGTGCGAGTGTCGACCAAATAATAAGAAAGGGAATATGAGAGACTAGATAATTTATAGAATTAGGAGTTAATCAATCAAAATCGCAAAGCATTGCGTGTGTAGTGCTTGTGTATTGTGGTGGAATTGGTGGAGGTTTGTGCACGTGTTTTTACGAATCCTGCACGTATCGGGTATGAAAATACGGATAGTCCACTATACATTTAACACTATATATATTTTCTATTTACTGTATCGCGGATTATAGCAAAATAATTTTATTATTACTTTTGTATTATGGATGTCCGCAAAGTAACGCCTAATTCTATAAATTATTATACTAGAGTTTGGGAGCCATACGCAGACCTGTGAGTGCGAGTGTCGACCAAATAATAAGAGAGGGAATATGAGAGACTATCTTACCCTATGTATAATAACTCAATTTTGTATTTTTTGTATGAACCTCGCAGTGAGAGCTTCATAGAGATATTATACTAGGGTAGGGGAGTAGTAGGCAGACCTGTGAGAGTGTCAAAATAAACAATGAGAGGGAAGATTAGATTCGCATACTTCATCTTTGTCTAATCAAACATAATACAAAAATTAATGTTCGTCTGTATGTTCTGTTATATATTGTGTTAAATAAGCTTATAAATACTCTTAAATATATCTACCATTATGTGATTATGTAATAAGAAACATAATTAATAGGAAAAATTGAATAATTTGTGGGAGACGGAAGTAGTCAAATGTCATTTGTTTCATTAAACGGAAACGGGAATGCAAACAATAAAGGTTATAAATAAGCCAGTTGGGCCTATTCTAGTCCGTCGAGTGGTTAGCGTTCAATGTGTCTACAATAGTGAAGTGTAACATAGAGTGAAGTGTAACAGTTCTTTACAAACTCCTAAACTGCTGGACCATAGAGTTATTATACTAGAGTATATAAGCCTACTATATAAGCCTTTAAAAAGCTGTGATAGCCCAGTTGTGAGACCGTGCGACTCTCGAGAGACGATCATGGTTTCAATACCCGGGCAGGCACCAATGAGTTTCCTATTAAAATGTATGTGTCTAATTGATATTTGCGATTTATCATACGCTTTTCTCTGAAGAAAAACATCGTAACCTGCATATCTCTAGAGAATTCTGGGGATATGTGTAACCTACCAATCCGCATTGGAGCAGCGTGGTAGGTCTTAGCTACAATCCTTGTCTCTAGAAAACTGAGAGAGTAGGCCTATTCCCAGCAGTGGAATACTAACAGGTCGTTACTTTACTTTTACTTTTATATAAGCCTTAGAGAGTTATTAGAGAGTGTCACAATAAATAATGAGATGGAAGAAGTGACTCGTATACTTTCATTGTCTGTAAGTGATCATCTTAAAACGATGCTGCTACATAAAGCTTACTATACAATTTAAGATTATTTGAGTGATAGAAGCATATCTTAACTGCAGTCAGCTACGCACCAAGCTGCAACGATTAATCTGTATCCGTCAATCAAATTGTAAAAAAATATTTAAACAAAAAATGCCCGCCGAGTTTATGCTGGTTCCCAATCAGTGGTAGCTTCTTGAAAACATTTGACGATTCAAAAGTACTCTAAACAGTCTACTTGAATAAAGAATATTTTGAGTTTTGAGTTTGAGTTTATGTCATACCATCTTAATTTTGCACATCTCTTCTTGTCATATATTGTCTGATCATAAATTGGCCGCAACACTTACTCGATACAAAATTTAATACCGATAAATGTTATATACGGAGGTATTTTTAAGAAATAGCCTTGTTAAACCATCATATGTGACGCAACGTTGTATTATTGGAAGTTTAAGTAATACGGTTTCGTTCAATTGGATTATAAATTTTTAATCAATTTAAGATGATGTATGACCAGGACTTTTGCAATTATTTTATCTTGTGGCATTTTTTATTAGAATATATAATTTATATGATACAGAAGCTGTTTATGACCATGTATGTTTATTTGTCTTTTTTCACGTTTCAAAGGAGCAAAGAATAAATACAATTTAAGATTTAAGAGTGATGAGTATGATAGAGAATGCTTTATATTGTTGTGAGGTCCTGGTGATGCTTTATTGAGATTGTGGTAGTGAATGTGTGCATTGCTGGTGTGTTGTTGGTGATGGTGGTGCAAGCGTTTTACGTTTCCTTCACATATAAGGTACTCGTATATATTGTGGTATTAGTGGTTTGTAATGCATACATTTTGCGATGTATGAGGTATTTAAACGGGTAGTACACTTTATATTTAGCATTACATAAATTTCCTACGTAACGTAACGCCTTTTTCTTTGAATTATATTGTAGGGTTTCATGGGACGTGGCTTATTTTTATGTTAGCACTTTATTTAATCAACGTCAATGATTTCGCAATTATTTTATAAAGATTCAAAACTCATTTATTCAGGTTGAAGTAAAAATTAAAGAGATGTCAACGATAACACAGCCGCAAAATTACTCGCTCTCAATTCTCTCGTAACCCTGATCCGTTTTCACGTTTCAAATGTGACAAACAAACGCAAGTTTCCTCATCGAGTCAATCAACCAACGGGCTAAAGCTGAACGGATTTCGGGGAAGGTGATTCACATCCAGTCACGACTCGCGTGTCACCTTGCGGCGAAGGTGTATTATTTACATATAACATGCGACGGATGACACGTAACGTGTTGGGTAATCAACAAAACTTTATTGACTTCATTTGTTTTTTATAAACAAAGTAGATTCATGATCAATATCAGAAAATCATCTGCTGAATATCCATCAGTCGAAAGGAAAGATCTGAAACGACTTTGTCTACCGATTCCTATTTTGAAATATTGATAATAAAAAAGTTCTATAAGTTATAAATAATCATGTTCGTTCATCCACAAAGTAAGTAACTAATACATAACACCAATTAGGTAATACATTACCCAGCAATAAATAATGCACATCGAGGCATAGAGAGAGAAATCGGCTAGATTCTGCTTCACAGAGCATTGTCTCTGTCGAACAGACTGATGAACCCGTGTGTGATAGTGGCAGCGCTCTACGAAATCGAACTGGCCGGTTGTTTCGTTCTCAACATCGATGTGCATTATTTAATGCCGCGTACTATACTTGGTGTTATCAATTAGTTACCAAGTAATACTTGTAGTATCATCATCCTCCTGCCCTTATCCCACTCTAACTGATTTGGCTATGTATTTTACGACCGGCCGCCTGCCTGACGTCAACTTACCTTAGTCGTATTTTACGACCTTTCGGTAAGAATAGGTATTTTATTCTACTCAACCACACGGCAGGTCCAATTACATTAGTCGCCTTTTACGACACCTCGGTAAGAAAGAGGGTGGTCTATTCTACTTAACCGGATACCACACAGCAAAGTGGTAAATAAAGTGATATAGCCGCGAATAGACGGACGGAAAGACTTTTCCATTTTAAATATTAATATAGATGTACTTGGAATTTTTTGGAATTTTCAATGTGAAACCAAGAATTAAAGCGTTCTTGGGATGCACGGTCGAGTTGTTGAACGATTGCGAACCAGTTGACTTCCACAGCTTAAAAAAAAGTTACATATTATCCCTTTATTTTTCCAATATGACCAATTTAAATTGTGTAAACGGTTAATTTAAACGCTGCGACCAAAGCTTCCGGTAAACGCTACCTAGTCATTAATAAGATGTATGGCATATACATTTTGGGCTTATTACAGCGATTATTGACAGGCCGACGTCTTGGAATTACCGGTTCTCGGCAATCCCTTCACCCGCTACTTTATCGGTGCTTTTTATTGGAATACCGATTGTTTTTTCATTCTATCAACACATTTCTGTGATAGCCCAGCTGTGAGACCGTGTGATTGTCTAGAGACGATCATGGATTCGAACCCCGGACAGGCACCAATGAGTTTTTCTATCATTACTTATGTGTCTTATTGATAATTGCAATTTATCACACGCTACTCGGTGAAGAAAAAGATCCCGAGGAAACCTGCATTTCTCTAGAGAATTCTAGGGATGTTTGTAACCCACCAGTCCGCATTGTAGCAGCGTGGTAGTTCTAACCTCCAATCCTTCTCGCAAAAAAGTTACTTTACTTTACTTACGTACAAAACATTGAATTTTTTTTTAATAATTTATATTATATAATTTTTGTTTTCTGTGGCGCTGCAAGCAAAGTATCGGCCTGTCAATATTATCGGCCTGTGTAGTGAATGTTAATGAATTAGTGAAAGGAATTTAGTGTGAGAGAAATGTAGTTTAAGCATAGAGTCTAGAGTAGAGAAGCCAGCATAAAATTTGCCATATAACAATAAAAAGAAAGTAAAGGGTGATCTATCTAACTCTCTTTTTTATGTATGATTAGTATACGAGTTTCATCTTTCCCCTTATTATTTATTGTAAGACTCTCACTTAGAGGCCAGCCTGTATTATAACAAGTCTATGAGTTAAAGATATCACGTTGCTCTTGACGTCGGGTAGATGAATATAGTCCTGGAATATTACCGAGTAATATTTGAATGATAAAATAAGTTATGTCACGTGTTGTGACATTATTGTGCGTGATATCTCTGCCAATTTCGGGAGCTGGACGTTCCAGAGGGACGGTGAGTAGTTTTTACTTGTCGATCGCGGATATTGTGTAATTTGGGGTACACTGGACACACCGATTCAGAACCAGCGAAATTTATAAAGGTCCTTCGAAAGCAGAACAACATATTTCTGCACCACTATTCAAAGTGAGGTCTACTATCATCCGTCAACAAACGAAGGCCCAAAGGTCCCCGTTAGGGCGGCATCCGACGGATTTCGGCGAGTAGTCTGCGCCCCGCTCGCCTGCGGCGGATTGGATTCACGGAATATACGGATATCGGAATCACTCAACTTCCCGGATCATCCGTTAACACTGACGCTATTACTTTTATATGGATGTCATAATTGAACCAAGCAATCTATCACTTTTTCGGCTTCCCTGTAGCTACACATCTATTCCAGATCAATGAATATCACATAAATTTGATGACATAAATTTCATTATCATCATAGATTCTGGGACTTGCTTTTATAATATGTATAGATGATAACTCAAGCATATTGTAGCCAACAAATTATTTGCGAATGTCTTGAGAATTTGACGCGTATGGCGAGATTATGCTAATCAGAATGTGTTTTGCTCCTGCACTATACACTAATCATGTCAATGACACGTGACATTTTTGCTTCACCTTAGAAAACCCGACTCGGTTCAAGGAATTTTAATAAACTTGTCTTTTTTCCAAATTTATTTATGCCTCGAATAGATGGGACAACATTTCTGTAGTTAATAACAATTAATTCAAATGATGAAATTGTTATTTCTAATGTTATCTAATTCTGACAAGGTAGTGTAATAATTTAGTCGCGGTTAGGCACTTAGGCAACAGCAAAATAAGCAACATTATAAATGACTAATTCTTTCTTCACTTTTATAAAATTTAAGATTAAAGCTTTGTAAAATTTTAATCTTTCTTCTTTATAAAAATTAATGATTAAATCTTTATAAAATTACTAATTATATCTATATATCCACGACTTCACGTCACGTCACTAATTTATAGAATTAGGCGTTACTTTGCGGAGATCCATAATACAAAAGTAATAATAAAATTATTTTGCTATAATCCGCGATACAGTAAATAGAAAATATATATAAAGTGTTAAATGTATAGTGAACTATCCGTATTTTCATACCCGATACGTGCAGGATCGCAAGGAATCGCAGGAATCGCAAAGCTTTGCGATTTTGTCGTGGAGTCTATCTCCTGATGATGCTTCGGTTGCGGGGCGAAACGATTGTTAAGTTTGTGATAGTGAACGTATGTCGTGCTTGTGTATTGTGGTGGCAGTGGTGGAGGTTCGTGCATGTGTTTTTACGAATCCTGCACGTATCGGGTATGAAAATACGGATAATGCACTATACATTTAACACTATATATATTTTCTATTCACTGAATCGCGGATTATAGCAAAATAATTTTATCATTACTTTTAACTCTTAAAAATACGTTTCGATCTACAATCAACCATACTTTTCAACCTACGAAACTCAGAATGTCCCAAATGTTACTCGCAATTTTTAAATACCTAAAACTAGTTACTTTCGTACATTCTATATTATTAAAAGTTTTAATTTAACTTGCCGAATATGCATGTGAAGGTGAAATCTTGCAAGTCAAATTTGACCCACTTCCCGGTGTCTGTAAAGTTAAAAAAAGCTGAAAGTTTCCATACTGGTTCAGTCCTGATGACAATGCATTTTTATGATAAATCATACATGACCTGATGCTGCTGCCAGAATTAGCTCCATAGGAGAAAACTCCTCAACAGTTTTCAGTAGGGACATGAAATTTTGACAAAATATTTTTTGAACTTGACTGGTTTTTATATCTTATCTTTTAATATTACCGTGGAATATCGGGAATATGATCGTTTGAAAAATAATTTACCGCATAATAATATTAAATCTGTTAAATACCGGGAGTTTAATGTGCATAAAATTTATCCCATAATCATGTTATGTCCGAAAGTCAACAGTGCCGCATTTTTATAAGACAAAAATACTTTTATAAGAAGACACCATTATCTTAATAAGACAAGTATCGGAGGAAAATTGATATCGTTAATAATATGAACGAAGAATAAGTTGTGTGGAAACGAGCTTGATGTAGCGTTGATGGGATGCATTATTGCTTGTCTCATATTTATAGTTTCTTATAATAGTAGGTAATATTTTTTAATAACAAATACTAGCTGTGCGACTGCAGTTTTGCCTGCATTGAAATCAGTGTGTCAGAAAGCTTCTCCCGCGTAAATCCCTTTATTTTATTTTAACTTAAAAAATATAAATAAAACAAAAATGAAATGAAATTCAAATTCAAAATATTCTTTATTCAAGTTAACTTGCAAACAAGTACTTTTGAATCGTCAACTCTACTGCTGGTTCGGAAAGCTGTTCCTACTGAGAACAGCAAGCAAGAAACTCGGCGGTTGCTCTTTTCAAAACATAATTCTTACTACAAGTTATATTTAGTCATTACTGTCTTGTACAGGGTCGAAGCTATAGCTATAACCAAAGAAAAGAAAGAAAAATACCTACCTAAGATACATTGAGTTTTCAACAAGTCGACGTGCATATTACATCCACTCGCTACCAAAGTCGTATTACAGCGGCATGAAAAGAGTGCTGGCTCGCAGAAGCAATATTCTTTTGGTAGCGTATATTTTAATCTATAATATTTTCGCTCCGTTATCCAAGTATCATCAGGAAATTGGCAAGCAAAGGTTTGCGATTTTATCGTAGCAACCAAAGGGTGCCTTCTCGCCACCCTTCCGGCGTCGTAATGACAAATCAAAGTCATACTATCAGCCCTCCACGCGTCGCCCTAAGCCATGGTCTGGCCACACAGGAGGCACCCTTAAGACGACGTTCCCTACACTAGTAGAGCTTCTGCGCTCTACTCTCTGCATTTCTCAACCTCGACGATGTTTTTGCGTTCACCCGTTCTACCCGAAGACGCTGTAGAAGTTAGGGCTATAAGCATACAGTCAGAAAAAAAAATTAACACTACTTTTGTCGACGCTACGCTTTATTGCAATTAGTCACAAAACAACTTTTTGAATCCGGTCACTTTAATTCTGAGTGTGTGATATATTAATGAATGCATATATTTGTGATGAGATACATATATATGTGATGTGATACATATATATGTGATGGATGAATATATATTGTGATATATAGATGGACGCATGTACGAGTATATACACTATTGTTGCACTTACGAAATAGCATGCGACCTTTCCAAAAGTGTATTCAAAAATATTAATTTCTCATTCGTTTCTCATTAGTTTAAATGTCATATCACTTGAGTTGTCAATAACTTCAATGCCAACAATCGATCTTCGCCGATGATCTTACATGAGAATTGATAGCTACTTTGCTTTGGATTGGTATTTTGAGTACCCTTGCCAAACTTTTATGAATATATTTTTAAATATATTTATATATGTCAAGACATTATTATTCTACTGCCCTTAAAGTAAAAAGTAAAGTAACGGCCTGTTACTATGCCAACTGCTGGGCTAAGGCCTCGTCTCTCCATTTTTAGAGAGAAGGATTGGAGCTACCACGCTGCTCCAATGCGGGTTGGTAGGTTACACATATCCTTAGAATTCTCTAGAGATATGCAGGTTTCCTCACGATGTTTTCCTGTGTGTGATAAATTGCAATTATCAATTAGACACATAAGTATTAATAGAAAAACTCATTGGTGCCTGCCCGGAGTTTGAACCCATGTCATCTCTAGATAGTCGTACGGTGTCACCGCTAGGCTATCACAGCTTCTACTGCCCTTTTCCCACTCTAATTTCAGGCGGTACATGTTTTCTTGACTGGCCCGTTGGCGCAGTTGGCAGTGACCCTACCTTGAGCCCGCGGGGCGCGTGTTCAATTTTCGCCGAGGGCCAACATTTTCTATAAACAATTTGTTGGGCCTTCGAGCCTGGGTGTATTTAAGTATGTATTTAAAATTATTTATGTAGTATACTTACCAGTTGTCCGTCACCCATAACACAAGTATTAGGTTACTTGCTTTGAGGATGGACGTACCGTGTGTGTCACATATATGTTAAAAAAAATTATGATAGAATTATTTTGCTATAATCCGCGTTTTTTAAGAAAATCTATGTAATGTTAAGTGTAGGAAACAAAACCGTTCTCATACCTTATACATGCAGGATAAGTTACCACACGTATCACAAGGCACCAGCATCAACATCAGGCTACGCAAGCATGCTTTGCAATTTTGTCGTGGATGCTGTCTCCTGTCGATGGTTCGGTTACGGGACCAAACAATCGTTGAGATTGTCGTAGTGAATTGAGTAGTGCTGTTGTAGAATGCTGTTGTATTGTGTAGATTGTTGTGCTCTGCAGCTAAATGGTAAACCTCACCATGAAAAGACACTGCACAGTTTTATAGTGTATTTAAACTCAATATAAGCATACGCCATTTTACATTACGAGTATATCGAGATGAATAACTAAATAGCAGCATAATGACATTATACTTTTTTTTAACCACAAAGGCTACATACTAAACATACTATATTATTAATTAATCAAGTGAGAAGAGTTTTATATGAAGATTGATTTAAAAAGTGCATAAAAACATATTAACAGTATATTTTTTTCGATTATTTCTTGTAATCCTCTATTTATAGTGTATTTAAACTCAATAGGAGCGTACGCCGTGTGGTATCCGGCAGAATAGAATAGATCACCCTCATTTCTTACCGAGTTGTCGTAAAAGGCGACTAAGGTAAGTTGACGTCAGGCAGGCGGCCGGTCGGGGGATGATGATTAAACTCAATAGGAGCGTATGCCATTTTACATTACCTACGAGAATATCGAGAGGAACAACTAAACAGCAGCAAAATGATATTATACTTTTTTTTAACCACAAAGGCTAAACACTAAACATATTATATTATTAATTAATCAAGTGAGTAATATTTTATAGGAACAATGATTAAAAAAGTGGATACAAACATATTAGCAGGATATATTTTCGATTGTTTCTTGTAATCCTCTATGTTTCTATCAGCAATTACTTTCTACGATTCTAGTTTCAGCTGTGGTTAGACGCAGCCATTATTGGAGGAAAATAAATACTACCTCAAAGGTCAACGACCTCGGTTATTTATATTTTACCCAGACCGCGATGTTTTAGCCAAAAAGCTTACATATGCAAATTATTATCGAGGACCGCGGTCAACGTCTCTACTGATATTCGACTCTTAATTTGTATATTTATGTATATCTAGTTTTTGATGGTAATTGGTGTCATTTGTGGAACCGATAAACGACCGTGACTTTCCGTTTTAGCTAAAGCTGATTGCTTCCATAACGCCCGGTGAATATTAATTTCCAGACAAAACGTTGAATGGAACTGAGGAACGATTTTGGATGTTATTTTCTGACTTAAGGCTTAGTGTTTCCGAACTGTTATTAAAATGTTACGATAGGTTTGCGTAATTTAATAAATTTTACGTTCTTTCGAGTTCTTTACAGTAACCTAACTGAATAATAGACCACCCTCTTTCTTACCGAGTTGGCGTAAAATACGGTAAGTTGACGGCGGGCGGGCGGCCGGTCGTAAAATATGTAGCTGAATCATGTGACAACATGTTTAAAATGTTTTGCCGACTCCACTTAGAGTGGGATAAGGACAGGAGGATGGTGACAGTAAATTATTATAAATTTCTGCTTGTCTGTTTTTATGTAGGCTAATTTCAAATATTAATATAAATTTATATAAGTATTTTCAGAAATGGGTAAGGTTATTTATAATGGGTTGTATGTATTACGAGTATCAGACTGAGACACCACCAGGCATCTCCGAGGTTAAGTGATTTCTGAGTAACACTAAGATGTCCAGAATTTCTAAGCCGTATCGAAAATACATAAATGCATTGCAGGTGAAAGCAGGTGAAAGTGAAAAGTAACGTTGTTACTGTTCCACCCGTTCTATCCCACTGTTGGGTTTGGCCCTGTTAGGTTAAAAGTTCGATAAAAATTTTGCGTGCAAGTACTCGTAGTACTTAGGACATGAAGAGGGCTTTCCTCTTTACATTAAATATAAAGCGTTTTTTACTTTAGAAAGTTATTTCTTAATGTGTTTGTAACAACAAATTTTACCTGTATCACAACTGCAAATTTATTAAAAAAAAAGGATTTAAGACATCATATGTTTATCAGTTGACATCGTGATATGAAAATTGAGTATGCGGACACAGGAAAATAAGAAATAGTGTTTTTTTTGTGTCGGAATCCACCAAATTGGGGTTAAAGAACTTGGTTTACGAGTTTTTATTTAACGAACCTCTGTGCTATCTTGAATCCTGTTTTCTTGTTAAATCACCACAAATCGTACGTTTTACTACTTAATGCGTTCCTTATGCAAATTAAGCTAGCTACAGTTATAATTGTTGATAGTAAAGCATATTAGTCAAAAAAATTGGAAATGGTCAAAGAACTCTTAGGCATTTGTTGCTTCCTTAAGGTGGCCGATGCGTAAAGGGTTCCCAAGGCGTTGGTCGTGTTGAAAAGGTCAGTCAGGAGAACAAGTAGTCCCTGCCACCAGCAGCGTGGTGGAGCACTGTCAGGTTTTTAGTCAGTGAGAGTCTAACATAACCAGCCGCTCGTCCCCGTTGAGTGGTGACGACCCCATTTTCAAACAAACTGACACAAGAAAAAAGGAAAAACAAGCAGGCTTTTGACGCGAGCGTAGACACGATATTCAGAATTCCTGAGTTCTCGTCAACAAGCAGCAAGGAACACCATGAGGTTTTAGCTGGTAAGAGTCCGTCATTACTGCTTCCACCGACCTTGGCTAGAAGTGCCAATTAAGTGTTTCCTCGTGTAAAAAATAGGCTTTTAGTTAGAGGCTTTTAGTGTCTGTTCTACTTAGGTACTGTATACATGCGTGGATAATGAAATTAGCTTACTATCAGAATTTACCACACTGTTCGTAGGGCTAACGATAGTTTGGAGCGACTGATGGACAGGAAAGGTGGTGGGAAAGAGACCTAGACGTCTTAGTTCGAAACGATGGTCAGACCAAATATCCGAGGAACTGGATGTACCCGTCAGCATTGCACTACGTTGAGCTGCCAATCGTAACAGATGTAATCGTGAAGTCACCAAATTGTCAAAAATATGATCCTTCGCGGTGAGAGAACGATTCGGCATAACTATCAGAACGCTGGATTAAAGGTCTCCTACTAGCTAATAAACAATCAGCCCACATCGAACAAAACTGACGTGGCATTTAAGGCCTCACATAGCACAGCATCATGGCGATCTCACAAATTGACTAAACCAAATAGCATTACATGTGTAGATCAATTAGCTATCCCACTTCTGAAAGGTAACAAAAAATTTGTGTTAATGAGGGAATCTATTTAGGTAAGATATCACCATCAACACATCAAACATCGTCTCAGCCGACGACCTTGATATAAGGGCATCTAATAATCGCTCGCGTTTCAGTGGAATACGGTTTCTCACAACCTACACCGTTTTTGATAAATATTACCCCTCTAAACTACAATCCATTCCAGTTTTGTTTCCATATTTTATATCCTCATTATAATTGTTTAAGGCTTGGCCGGGTTGGAAACTTTAATCTTTGCGTCCACAAAATAAACCAAAGATCACAAAGATAAAATAAATAACGTTAAAAAGGAGATGAGATAAATAACGTTAACAAGCAGAAATTGCCGGTCGTGGTATGATTGTAGCTTTTTTTTAAATTACCTGTTCCATATATCATGCGGATATATTGGGCCCCAGTGGATCCTTGCCACCGTCTCAAAATAAACCATAGCCCAGGTCAAAGAGATTTTTTTTTAAATTTTGAATATTTTGGCATAATAAAAAAACAGTGACAGGCATCTCAAATGTCATAACTTCAGCTTCAGTTGTGATACAAAGTTTATGTACAAATTAAGATGATACCTATAGGTACAGAAGTTACACTTTGCTCCGCCTCTTCACCGTGAGAAAAAAACATATTTCTGAACGTGGAATGCTTGCGAAATTGTTTTTTTAAACTTCGATAGCATTATATATTAGATACATTTTTTTAAAACCTTAATTTTTAGGGTTTTTTACCAAGGGAAAATGAACCCCATAATAACTACGAATTCCTGATCCTCAAGGAAAAACGGGTTTCTTAAAAATATTCTATATATTTATCTTTTATATATAATAAAGCCTGGTATCTAACCTTCAATTGTAACCAAATGTTATGTATGTAGTTCAAGCAGAGCCGTAAAAACGTAAAAGAAAGACATTCAAGCAGAACACATAGACAGATTGACAGACTTTCCCATTTACAATATACGTATGAAAATGCAATAATAGCTTGTTATAAGAAAGACCAATAAAAGTAAAAAAGTAGCGGCCTGTTACATTCCCACTGCTGGGAATAGGCCTACTCTCTCCGTTTCTGGAGAGAAGGGTTGGAGCTAAGACCTACCACGCTGCTCCAATGCGGATTGGTAGGTTACACATATCCTTAGAATTCTCTAGAGATATGCAGGTTTTCCTTCACCGAAAAGCGTGTGATAAATTGCAATTATCAATTAAACACATGAGTTTTAATAGAAAAAGTCAATGGTGCCTGCCCGGGTTTGAACTCGTGTTCCCCTTGAAAGAGTCGCACGGTCTCACCGCTGGGCTATCACAGCTAAGAAAGACCAATATTTAATGCAAATTAGTTCACATTAATTACAGATAGTAATTACAAGAGTATTTCTGGGTGTTTTTAATTCTTAGGAAGTTTCGGTGCTTCGTAATTCAAGGCTGGTCACAGCGAGAATTTCGCTGCGTGTGGTCCTTATATAGAGCATTCCTGAATTATTAATTACTTTTTTTAATGATTTGGTCGCCATTATTATAATTAATGTGAACCTTCCACATTCCGTACGGTTCGAAATATTTTGAAATGAGACGCCTCGTACGCTATATTGCAAGAGGGAATTGTCGTAGATACATATATACAGTTGTACAAAATATTTATCAGATCCTTTATTGCAGTTTTAGTATTAAAGTGACCTAATTCAAAATGATTTGTGGTACATCGCAATAAAGCTTAGTACCTACAAAATTCGTGAATGTTAAAGGAACAGATAAATACGAAGAGTAAGAAAACATTCTAGCTTCATTTTTTAAATCGGAACGTGGTTACAAATGACATTGAAACAAGGCTTACAATGTAACAAACTCGAGTAATACAAATTCGGTTACTTTTATATTAAGCGTGCGATATATATTTTTTAAAATTACATGTTGAATACTCTGTGGTAATTTTGTCTAAGTAACTTTATTGTCTGTGACTTCCGTTATCCTTTCGTGAAAAGTTGTATTATTAAGCTGTTGAAGGAATTATAAGAATTATTAAAAATACCAGCGCCTTTCTATCATCTCTCACCATATTATTGATCCGGCTCGAAGGACCAATTATTGATTTGCACCGCAAGTAAATGAGGTTAGTCGCTGACTATGGACTTCATAAGAAAGCTCAGAGAAGAGAAGAAAGCTCGGCGGGCTATAGAGGGAGCTAAGCTCGGAGTTTCTCTACGTGATCAAATTAGAAATGAGGAGATCCGTAGAAGGGCCAAAGTGACGAACATAGCTCAACTTCAGGTTTCAAAGCTGAAGTGGCCATGGGCGGGGCACATAGTTCGAAGAACCGATGGACATTGGGGTCTTAAGGTGATAGAGTACCGACCCCGCACCGGAAAACGTAGTGTAGGCAGACTATGTGGACCCACTATGTGGACAGACGACCTCTAAAAGGTCGCAGGGTGTCGCTAGATCCAGGCACAAGATCATGTAGCGTGGAAGTCCATGGGAGAGACTTATGCCCAGCAGTGGACATTTATTGGTTGATGAGAGGAAGAGAGAGATGAGGTTGGCAATTACTGGACAGACTAGGACAAGATTCACTATTACGGTATCTGTCAGTCAGTTAGTCAGTTCAGTCTTAAGTGTAATTATTTTTATTATATCCTTAGTTATATTATACTAGCTGTGCCAGCGGCTTCGCCCGCATGGAAATCACAGTGTCACAAATTTTGTCTAGAATTAAAATTTTAAACATAAAAGTAGTTATTGTGAGTTAACCATAAGAGATAGAGTCATGCTATTCCGGACTTTTTTGTAGTATTTTTTATAGATCTACATTTCTCTAATACATTACTTTAGCATATCTCTGCTGCTTTACGCACTGCACGCGACTAAAGCTCCCAGCAAGCAAGTTTTTTAACAACTGCTCGTTCTCTTCGACACAATTTACATAACGATTACATGACGAAAAGCTGTTTATGTGGAAACACTTTCTTTCTCACTCTATCTCTTACACACACATATGCAAACATTCCCCTTACTAAGCTTTAGGTTGTTCATTACAGAAAATTGCTTGTTATAAATGTTAAAATTTAAAAAACCGTGATTTTCTTCAAGTATCAAGTACACTTGGCAATTATGAAATATTCTGATTGTCATTTAAGTACGAAATTAAAACGTTACTGACACTTATATAAGAAATGACATATTATTGACGGTTGAAATTGCTTTAATCAACTCAACGGTACAGTGATAAGGCCGTTGTTGCCAATTAAAAAAGGCAAAATAGCTCAGAGTAAATTCTCAGTATTATTGACTTAAAGATGGATCTCGTCGGTCAACGAAAAAGGTTACTCGCGTAAAACTGTTCTTTGTCGGCGAAAGCCAAAGTAGTTGTTAAACAATTTGTATCCAGTTTTAGTCGTCATTTGAGATATTAATATTGTAATTAAAAACAAAGTGCCGTCCCAAATTGTTTTAATTAAATTAACTTGTTAATTATTGTTATTATGATGTTGTCAATAACCCGTGTTAGCTTAATAAAACAGTGCGTATTGCCAGTGATGACGTACGAATCTGAACGTGTTTGCTGACGTGTGTTTTTTTTAATACATAAATACTATATCTTAAATTCATAATTCTATCTATCAATTCATTATAACTAGCAATAATATGTATTTATTATTAACAATCTACCCGCAACTGTGATCGCGTCGACGTGCTTTTCCCAAAAGAAAAGCCTTTTTGTCTCCTATATGATAGTTCGGAGACTCTGTGCCTCATAAGAAGGCTCAGAGGCGCTCAGCGAGCGATGGAGCGGGCTATGCTCGGAGTATCTGTACGTGATCAAATCAGAAATCAGGAGATCCGTAGAAGAACCAGAGACACCGATATAGCTCAGCGTGTCGCGAAGCTGAAGTGGTGGTGGGCGGGGCACATAGTGCGGAGAACCGAAGGGCGTTGGAGTCTCAAGGTTTTGGAATGGCACCCCGCACCGGAAAACGGGATGTCGGTATATTCCTACGAGATAGGCTGTGACGACTTCAAAAAGGTCGCGGGGAGCCCCTGGATTTATGCGGCACAAGATCGTGTGTTTTGGAGATCTCATGCAGAGATGTCCAGCAGTGGACTAACATCGGTTGACAAAGAAGAAGTGTTAGCGTATGGACGATAATGAAAACTGATAAACGAAATCAACACCCATAGAGTTATTATACTGGAGAAGGGGCGTCATAGACAAGAATGTAAGTGAGAGTGTCACAATAGATAATGAAAGGGAAGATGAAACTCGTATACATAATTTTTGTCTAATTACACATAAAAAAGGGAGACACATAGGTGCAGTCTGATTTGATCTCTACTACTCTATTTACTTTAGGAGCTGTGATAGCCCAGCGGTGAGACCGTGCGACTCTTTCGAGGGGAGTACGAGTTCAAACCCGGGCAGTCACCAATGAGTTTTACTATTAAAAACTCACGTGTCTAATTGATAATTGCAATTTATCACACGCTTTTCGGTGAAGGAAAACATCGTGAGGAAACCTGCATATTTCTAGAGAATTCTGGAGATATGTGAAACCTACCAATCCGCATTGGAGCAGCGTGGTAGGTCTTAGCTCCAACCCTTCTCTCCAGAAACGGAGAGAGGAGGCCTATGCCCAGCAGTGGGATTGTAACAGGCTGCTACTTTACTTTACTTTACTTTACTCTATTTACTACAAAGTTTTGCCCGCGGCTTCGCTCGCATGGCATTTGGTCTGCCACATTAAGTTTCGTTACAGATCACTTTAGATTAATTTTTTTTTTACTTAATATTCAAAAACATATATTTAATTTTTCGTACATCCAAAATTTCAGAACTCCAAAATTGTCGAATTCCAAACAATCTTCGTGCTACGCGCTTAGTAGGCACTCTTTGGCGCTCCATTGAAGTCAATCATATCGTGATAACTTTTAAATTATTCGGCCAAATTACTTAGTGTGAAAGATAGTGAATACTGAAAGCGACAAATGTATTGATTTTAAAAGAATTTGATAAATGTAGTAAAATGTACTTAGTAAAATAGTATCAAATTTAATTAAATTTATGATTCAAAATTTTATATATAGTGGCTTTTACATAAAAGGTAGATGTATGCTGTCGCGGACTTTTATTTAGAACTATTCAAGACCACCAATTTTATTTAGAACTATTCAAGACCACCAATACTACGGTACGTCATCTTTGTGTAACTCCAATGGTCTAGGCAGCGTACGCCAAGATGGCTCTCAGATGCCAGAATTTTTCCAACTTAATTTACATGTATCGTAATTTTACGTCAAATCATAACAAATTGTAGCCTATATGGTACTCCGATGTATAATATATATAACTGTAAAGTTTGATTCAAATCCGTTCAATAGATTTTTCGTGAAAGAGTAAACATCCATTCATACTTACAAACATTCGCATTTATAATATTATATAGTATATAATATTATATGGTATATAGTATAGTATGAAGTACGATAGTAATAGGGCACATTTCATTTGTTTTAATTTTAATGTTTAATAAAATACGAAGCTTATAAAAATATACTAACTTAATTCGTCTAAAGCTGTTTGAAGCTAAATTCGTTTATTTACGACCCCAAATATAGTGACTAACAAAGAACCTAAAGCCTTCAATGCATCAAATACTTCAAATTTATAGTACTTAGCACGAGTTTTTGCTATTTAGGAAATTTACGGTGACATATACAACGTCGTTATCCTTCATTAAAATCTAATAAGGTTAAACAATAAAATTTAGTAATTTATTGGTTGACAGTAAAGTCGTTTAATTTAAAATTTAATTTTAAATCATTCTCGGATATACATATTTTCATAGTCAGTTTTCTTTCCAAAGTATAACGTCCGCGTAATAAAATAGTCGTAAAACGTAAACATATGCAAATCTTAATACAAATTGCAATATTGAACAACCACTTAGCCAAAATAGCTAAATGATTACCCAAGTTGAACTTTTAAATTCAAATAGTTTTGATTGATATAGGTAGATTATGGCATAGATAAAAGAGTTTATATTTAAATTCGATTATATCCATAAATAATTACACAAATAAGTTATAATTAATTTATTACCATTTTAGTCGTCTTTAAAAAGGGAGATATAAATACCGTATTATTAGTAGCAAATTAATTAACCCATTTTTACAGTCAGCGTATAAATATCATAGAGGTATTAGTGCCGTGTGGTATCGGGCTGAGTAGAATAGACCACCCTGACCACCCTTTCTTACCGTAAAAGGTGACTAAGGTAAGTTGATGTCAGGCAGGCGGCCTATCGTAAAATACCTAGTAAAGTAAAGTAGCGGCCTGTTAATATCCCACTGCTGGGAATAGGCCTCCTCTCTCCGTTTCTGGAGAGAAGGGTTGGAGCTAAGACCTACCACGCTGCTCCAATGCGGATTGGTAGGTTACACATATCAACAGAATTCTCTAGTGATATGCAGGTTTCCTCACGATGTTTTCCTTCACCGAAAAGCGTGTGATAAATTGCAATTATGAATTAGACACATGAGTTTTAATAGAAAAACTCATTGGTGCCTGCCCGGGTTTGAACCTATGTTCGTCTCTAGAGAGTCGCACGGTCTCACCATTGGGCTATCACAGCTTATAATACCTAGTAAAATCATTTAACAAAATGTTTAAAACATTTTATGCTGAACCCACTTTGACTGGGATAACGGCAGGAGAATGATGATTTGTATTATGGATCTCTTCAAAGTGCAATCCTAAAGTAACGTTACAGAGTTAAGTAAAAAAGTACACGTGGCCTATTTCCACTCCAAAAAATCAGCAAAGAATTCCCCTCCTTTCGAAAGAAGCATAGTTTATAGGTTTTGTTATTTTGCTTAATGCGTGCTGGTTAGTAACACATATTATATATCAGAAATTCCTCAGGATTCTTTAACATATTTTTCCATGAAAGTAAAACGTCATCAATCATCAATTATTTATCACAAGTGAGTGTCCAGGGTTTGGAATCCCTATTCAAAGTTCAAGTGCCAAAGTCTTAAATTCAAATTGATTTTAAATTGATAACCAGTGCTTTTGAATCGTCAACTCTACTGCTAGTTCGAAAAACAGCTCTTACCGAGAAGAGCCTGCAAGAAAATCGACGTTTGCTTTTTTCAATATATTATTATTATAACTAGTTAAATTTAGTCATTCGTGTCTTGTATTGGGTTGAAGAGTAGCTATATCATGCATTCATCATTTACGTAACCCTCATTAGTATAATAGGCTTCTGTAACAGCCTTCTTTTAATAGATTTTTTCAACTGCTGTAATAAAATCAAATCAAAATCATCTCAAACCCTTTCACAGATTTATGAACACAGATTCGGAATGTCTGGACCAAAAGTTTAAATAATACAGAACCATAATACCGAAAAATTAAATTAAAAGGCAATTATTTACAAATTTTATTATTATCCAAACATACTAAAGAATTCACTGACCACTTGTAAATTAAGCATAAAGACATTCCTTTCCCTTAAATAACACTAAAAAGTGATTTAATTACATTATTTACAACGCAATTTTTGAAACGGCGGCATATTAATACAAATAACACATTGCAGTTGCGTCATACATTCTTATAATGTAATTTTTTTGCGCCGGACAAAATAAAATGACGATAACAGTTTTGATGCAACAGGGCAAAAAGGTAGTTTCTTTTTTATTCTAATTCCGATTTAAGAAAAACCAGGACAATTTTTTTTATATAAATAGACAAATAGGTAGTTTTTTTTAATCTAATTCCGATTGAAGAAAAATCCGGACAATTTTTTTATATAAATAGACAACAGGTCTTAAATTGGCTTGTTGTTTTTAATTGAAGGTATAGGTATTTCGTAATGTTGCGAAATGTTTTAATTTTATGATAATATAAAAAGTTATTTTTAAGTTAAGGTATGACGATCTTGTTATTTACATTACATTACAATTATTAGTTACCTAATGAGATTAACAGATGGATAAAAGACCTAATTTTTAAAAGTGCAAATAAGATTTTTGGGCGAATACGGGTTTATGTAAATATTTGAAAGAAAATTTATTGTTTTAAACTAGCAAAATTAGAGATTTTGGATTTTTGAATTTACCTAAATCAAAGTGAACTACAATTTGTAATGTTTAATTTCTACTCAAATTGCACAAGTTATACAATAAAATTTAATTTGAAAATGCTTATATCTCAACATGTAAAGAAGTCTGCACTAAATTATGTTGTTTCAAGTTTGAAGTGTTTAAACTTGGGCACGGCAATCCGGTCTGATTATGTTTACATTAGGTGACTTAGCGAGCTGTTATAAGGACTCGAAATGCAGGAAAGGAGAGCAAGGAATTTGTCTTCAAGATAAGCTAAGACAATAAATTACGAGGAAAACTTTAGTTAGCGACATTTTTTTTATACAGGAAAAACCCCTTATGGGTACCACTACCCGACGGGGACAGGCGGCGGTTATGTCGGACTCGCGAACAACCTGTATGCCCCCACGCTGCTGCTGACGGGGGCAGGGTACCTTATTTGACCCCCCCCCCACCACCAGTAGCAATTCTGAACCCTAGAGTGCGCCACCTCTGAGTCGGGGCCTCTCTAAAAGCCCCCCCCCCCTCCGTTGGACGATCGGGAGCACCAGATGCACCGACCGCCTCGGACCTTATAAGAAGAGCGTCCTTCCCCGTTCGGAACGCCCAGAAAGTCCCCGTTAAGACGGCATGCAACGGACTTCGGCGAGTCGCCTGCAACTCACTCGCCTGCGGCGGATCGGATCCAAAGACTCGACTTCCCGGATCCGTCCTGCCGCCTCCTTCCGCACGATAACATCCTCGCAGAATGAAGCCATCGCTGCCCACGATCCCTCCCTGCCCACCATGGCACAAAGACCGGTGGGCATGGAAAGATCGTGCCCCACCTCTGCCACGAGCTCCGCTGAATCGCCCAAACTGGGCAGTCCGCGAGCGTGATAGTTAGTGACACGGTCCAACCATTTTTATTTCGAGCTGAGTATATGCTGTTGTATATTCGTAAGCTGCTGTATAAGCTGTTATAGCACAGCGGTGAGACCTTTCAAGAGGGTCACGGTATCAAACCCAGGGCAGGCACCAGTTTTTACGTTAAAACTTAGGTGTCTAATTGATAATTGTAATAATACGCTTTCAGGTGATGGAAGACATTGATAAGAAACTTGCATATCTATAGAAAATTCTAGGGATATGTGTAACCGATCCTAATCCGCATTGGAGCAGCGTGGTAGGTATCAGCTCCAACCATACTCTCTAAAAACGGAGAGAGAAGGCCTATGCCCAGCATTGGGATACTAAGAGGCCGTTACTTCAGTTTTATTATTTTACTGCGTCACTAGCTAAGATCAAACCAAAGGTAGACTGAAGTGGCTTCTTTTAAAAAAAAAATTATCTGTGTTGTAACCAAAGATAATAATTATATTTACATTTTGTTTTTTAATAAATAAAAATTATAATTTTTCACCGTCGCGAACACGTGATATATGTAAATTGCGATATGCCTTCTAAGTGTGAATGTATTTATTAAACAAAAAACTTAATTATAAAGCGTATAAATTATTATTTATGATAATGTTATGCGGAATTACACGCTTCTCAATTGTCAGACTTCAATTGACCTCATGATATTCGTCCTTGAACTTGAATATTGGTCTTTGTATTTGCAAATATTTTGTTGCTAATCGAGATCATAGAAATGGCGTAGCGGTTTTTTTTTACAAATAGTTGAAGTGGCTAGTCGACAGACCTTTCTATTTAAATGAATGAATAAACATGAATGTTTCTTTCGTTATTTTCTTTTTATTGTCTTTTCTTTGCGTTCAAAAATTATTAATGATTGTGATATTCTAATTGTGATAGTCTTCTGTGATAGTCGCTTAAAAAATATGTTTTCTTCTACAGCTACAAGAAAACTTTATCTACAAAGAGAAGATATAATTTGATAGGTATTTTATTTTATATTTTTGTAATCTTTCAGATACCATAGACAATTATTCTCTATGTCTATGTTGTTTGATATTCTGATGAGAAATACATTAAACACAGATTAATGTACTGGTAACATTTTACTTATGATGTGTATGATTGAGTTTCTATTATCCTCATTAACATATTTTAAACATGTTGAATGATTTGGCTAGGTATTTTAAAACTGGCCGCGTACCTGAAGTCAACTTTCTTTAGTCTCCTCTTGCGACACCTCGGTCAGAAATGAGGGTAGTATATTCTATTTACCCGAATTTCACACGGCGGATCAGCTTACCTTAGTCGCCTTTAACGACAACTCGGTAGGAAATGAGGGTGGTCTATCCTATACAGCCGGATACCAAAACGGCGGATGATTGAGATTCTATATTATTATTATTTTCATTTATTACAAAATACATTATGCAATGCAAAAGTAATAATAAAATTATTTTGCTATATCCGCGATACAGTAAATAGAAAATATATATAGTGTTAAATGTATGGACTATCCGTATTTTCATACCCGATACATGCAGGATTCGTAAAAACACATGCACAAACCTCCACCACTTCCACCACAATACACAAGCACTACACACGTTCTCTATCACAAACTCAACAATCATTTCGCCCCGCAACCGAAGCATCATCAGGAGATAGACCTCCACCACCTCGTAAAGCTTTGCGATTTTGTCGTGGAGTCGAAATTATTATGCAATGCATCTTACGCGCACTTAATAAACACAAGGTTTTCGTTAAAAGCCAAATAATAATATATGAAAATGTATTTTTGTTGAAAACAACACATATAAATGGTTTAATGTTTTTAACGTTAAAGCAATTATGGCCTTCCAGAGATAAACAATACTAAAAAAAGCTGTGATAGCCTAGCGGTGAGACCGACGACTCTCTAGAGACGACATAGGTTCAAACCCCGGGCAGGCACCAATGAGTTTTTCTATTAAAACTTATATGTCTAATTGATAATTGCAATTTATCACACGCTTCTCGGTAAAGGAAAACATCGTGAGGAAACCTGTATATCAATAGAGAATTCTCCAGGGATATGTGTAACCTACCAACCCCCATTGGAGCAGCGTAGTAGGTCTTAGCTCCAATCCTTCTCGCCAAATAAAGTCTTTTGTAAATCTACTTAAAATTAAGTAATGATAAAATTAAGTACGCAATTTAATATTAATCTGCGTTTATCACACTTAACTTCAGGATAATGTCTAAGGATATTAATTTTAAACGAGCAAGCGAGTTTTTGAGGATCGAATAACTTACAAAACCGGGTGAAATATGGCGATACAGACATCGTAAACTTACGTGTGAGAAGAACGATTTTTCCGTTAAAATGGCAATTAAATTACCATAAAACGATATCTAACGAATCACTAAAGTCATCCTTGTTTAGGATCATTAAGCACAGGCCATAAATTCGTTTTTTTGAACGGACAGTTATCAAACTTGTGGGCGAAAAAAATTTAAATTTTTAGGTAGAGATCTTTCATTCTAAAAGTGCACGCCCCTCCACCAAATTACATTATTTTAATGTGTGAGAGAAAATATTGACTGTACTATTTTATATGTGTGCGCGCAGCAATTCCAAAGTTGACTCGACTCATTCGCGCACTTAAAGGTCAACTAATTGCTCGACTGGTATAAGTCAAGTATTTATTTGGCGGAGAATGCACGCTTTGTATGAGACAACACGTCTATTCTGTCACGCGTTCCTATCATTTGTGCACTGGCTGACCAACCAATCCGGTTAGACGGGTTACAAGTAACGATTGCATAAAAATAAAATTAATATTATATAATATTTATAATCAAATTTATGTTGAAAATTCTTTAGAATAAAAAGTAAGTTTTTAACGTTTCCCTGGAGTAGTAAGCGCTGTGGATTGTAAACGTGAAGTTCCGCATTCGAATCCTAGAAAAAACATATTAGTATGTTTCTAAAATTTATCCCTGGTCTTGACTAGATAGATACTTCCGTAGTACCCTTCTGACAAAGACGTACCACCAAGCGGTTTAGCATTCAGGTACGATGTCGTGTAAAAACCCTGAATGGTTACACGTTTAATCTCCAAACCCTGTCAAGAAACTTAAACTACATCGGCATCCATCAGGTGAATTCGCAATCAAGAGCTAGCCTGTAAACTTAATTTAATAAAGATCATATCATATATTCACTATGCAACTATTAGCATGATATATAAAACGTAATGTACAGTAGTCTGTTCATTTATTTTATTAATAAAAAATAAAAAATATTTATCCTCTTTTTTTATGACATGCTAACTGTACTTTTGGCAAGAATCGATGCGTGCTCCTACTTTCGTGTCTGTCCGACAACTGAGTAACCAATTAGAATAACAAGTTTGCGTGTATTTCGTCTGTACATAAGTTTTTTGTGTGTGAGTAAAGACATTGGAGGGGCGTGCACTTTTAAAATGAAAGATCTCTACATAATATGTTATTTTCCGAATTTCTGGCTGACTCTTCTTAGTAAGAGCAGCTTTTCTAACCCGCAGTAGAGTTGACGATTCATAAGTACTTTCTTGCTTACTTAAATAAAGAATATTTTGAATTTGAATGCAATACAGGCTGAACCATGTAAACGCGCCAACTTATCTGTTAAAATACCTGAGTTTTTTTCTATACTTTTGTTACCCTTAGCGATTTCGTTAGCATCATCTTAAGCGTTTAAGTACCCTTAATAGTGCAATATGGGATTTTATTCTTAGCCGTGAGGTATCCAGCTGAGAAGAATAGACCACCCTCATTTCTTACCGAGGTGTCGTAAAAGGCGACTAAGATAAGTTGACCCACCGTGTGGTATCCGGTTGAGTAGAATAGACCACCCTCTTTCTTACCGAGGAGTTGTAAAATACGACTAAGGTAAGTTGACGTCAGGCAGGCGGCCGGTCGTAAAATACGTAGCCAAATCATGTGACAACATAATTGTACATGGTGTACCGACCCCACTTAGAGTGGAATAAGGGCAGGAGGTTGACGATGATAAGTTTTATTGCTATTCCCGAAATTCTAACAGGATTCACAATAGGACAAATATACAATGGGGATCTTGTTTTATAACTGCTTGGATTAGCATAACCGCTTTACTAAAAATAAAACTTTGTACAAATATGGTGCAATCCCATCCACAAACGATCCTTTTAATCTTCCTAATCCTCTTAATATTTCTAATATATCTTATGTTTAATTTAGTAAAATAAAATAAAATATTTAAGACATTTTGGTTGGTTGGTGATTTGGTTAATAAATAGAATACTTATTCGTTTTTCTAAAATTCTGTTTATTATTCTTCTCAGTCCTAATTACACTTTATATCTTGTAACAAAAGTTGGCAACCCTGATCATATCTCACATAATAATAATCTTCGCAACATTCTTACACTCAGTTTATTCAGTTGTATCAACTTTATAAACAAGTTATTGTTCCAATGCTTTTACTATAAATTCCCATACACATTACTATATCCGTACTACATAGTATTCAATAAACATGTTTATATAAAACACCTGCGTAAACGGGAGCAAGTTCTTGTTATCGTAAAAATTGAACTGGTTTAAATACCTTTATTTAGGTCCCGAACAAAGTGTGGTCTTACTTCCTTATTGAGACGCTTAAAGTTTTTGCGATCTGTCGGCTTAACTAGATTTGAGGTGGGTTGAAATAATTGAGAATTAAATTTGTCTGCTATTATTTTATTGCTTCTTTGACGTATTAAATAAATTGAAAAGGTTTAAATTAAGTGTAAGGAAAATGCTTATACGTAAAGCATATTACAAATATGTGATGATTAGCAAATGAGGATGCTTGGGTTTCAGGGCGAAAAGATCACGCTTTTCGCGGAGTCTTTCTATGAAGTAAGTGGCTATATATTGTATGATATTGTATTCGAAATAAGAGCCGTGTGGTATCCGGCAGAATATAATAGACCACCCTCCTTTCTTACCGAGGTGTCGTAAGAGGCGACTAAGGTAAATGCCGTGTGGTATCCGGTTGCATAGAATAGACCACCCTCATTTCTTACCGAGGTGTCGTAAAAGGCGACTTAGGTAAGTTGACGTCAGGCAGGCGGCCGGTAATAACAATCGAAGTATAAACGAAATAACAATCCAAGTAATGATAGTATTGCTATCATCCGTGATGAAAGAAAGTCTATGATATGCTTTATGTAGAGTTACCAGCCTATTTTTATGCTTTATAAAGCAGGCAAAAAGGTTGTTTCTTTTTAGAATTATTGTTAGTGCTTTATATCTGTCAGAAGTCTGTAAATTGCTACCATTACGGAATAAACAAGATTTATTTGGCATGGCATGCAATTAGGATGAAAATCAAGTGACAAATGTTATATATGAATGCGGATGGATATGTGAGGGAGGCCTAAAAAGAGATGGTTGGATTTCGTGAAATATGACATGCATATGAAAGAAGTATTCCAGAACTGACGAAAGTGTAGTATGCATGAGTAGCGCCAGAGTTGACGGATGATAGGAGAGCATGAAAGAGAAATATATGTTGTGCCGACTCCTACTTAAAGTGGGATAAGGTCAGATCACAGCTCATGACCCTTGTCATAGCCCAGCGGTGAGACCGTGCGACTCTTTCGCGAGTTCAATCCCCAGGCACTAGTGAGTTTTTCTATAAAAACTAATAATTTATCATACGCTTTTCGGTGAAGGAAAACATTGTGAGGAAACCTGCATATTTCTGGAGAAATCTAGGGATCTGTGGTATCTACCAATCTCCACTGGAGCAGAGTGGTAGGTCTTAGTTCCAACCCTTCTCTCCCAAAACGGAGAAAGGCGGCCTATGCCCAGCAGTAGGATTGTAACAGGCCGTTACTTTAAGGCTGTCCTTATGATAGAATCGTCAATAATGATTTATGGTTAGTGATATATTGTTTCTAAGTTCATCTCACTAGGAATTCCTCAACTCCCACCCACAATCGTTTCTCACTGCAAAAAACGTAGTGGCTATAAGGAAGCAATAAATAGGCACCATCAGAATTCCATTATTATTAAAGAAGGCGGTTATCTTAAACCAGTTTTGTTTTATGCTCCAGTTTACGCAGCTTTGAAATGTTTGTTTTCGTATCTCAATATGCAAAACATGGCCAACAAGTTAAACTTAAGAAATATTTTTAAATCGCAGGCGCGGTATTAAAGTGACCTAATTCAAAAACCTCTGCGTTCTACTTTGCACATTTCACAACCTCGACGATGCTTCTGCGTTCACACGTCCCGCCCAGCGACGCTGTGAATCGTTAAAGAAAGTGATTTTATCTAGCAATTCCTAAGTTTACTGGCGTATCCGCGAGGGAACGAATCAAGCCTCTGCGCTCTACTTTTCGTATTTCGAAACCTCGACGATGCTTCTGCGCACGTCAGTCCTTCCCGGTGACGCTATAAAAGCCGTTAGGGCTAACAGCATACAGTGAGTAAGAAAAAAAAGAAAGTGACTTTATCTAGCAATTCTTTAGTCTATGGATGTGTCGGTGAGTGAACGAGACGAGCCCCCGTCGTCAATGCCGTTTCCTGAATGCCAAGGGCGTAATGACTGCGTGCCGAATAGTTCATAAACGCGCAATTATATCGACTATTTGTGCCTATCCATTAGTGGTTACATACCTTCTAGAAAACCTGTTAATTTTTTTCCGGTAATAATAAAACACAAGTTCGAAATTTTTGCTCAAGCTGAAGCTTGATTAACTATACAGTTGTCATAGAGCTTTTACGTAATAGTTTCTTGGTATATTATTAAAATACAGTTTGTTATAAAACTAATATTTTTTTTTATTTATAACAAAAATATACAAGTTATATCTATCTTAAATTACTTACACGCTACTACTATACAAATTATGCCCACGTGGAATGGTCCCAAGAATGCTGGCAGCGTTTCCGCGTTGAATCGCTAAGCTGATTCTTTGTGCGAAAAAGGAGCCAGCCCTCTTGTCACCCGAAGTGGCGATCAACCGAGGTGTTATAACAGATTAAAATTTTTTTGCACTTTGGCTCCATGGCCCTAGGGTCTCAACTGCAAACGGCACAAATATATAACTCTCTACGGGAGATGCATACTTTCGCCGCTTGCCGGATTCGGCCATTTCCGCCGCAGCTCCAGGTCTTGACGCCGTTTCCCTGATATGGGACGAGGCTAACGTATCAACGCATGTTGCGTCCCGTTTGTTATTATTGATGCTTGTAGCGTACAGCCACAAATAAATTCACAAGCAAAGCTCACAGTATAGTTTTAAATAACTAGTATAGTATGCGGCAATAATGCACATCGAGGCTTCGATCTTCATCTAGAGACAAATCGGCTAGATTCTGCTTCATACAGCATTATCTCTGTCGCACAGACTGACAAACACGTGCGAAACGTCACATACAGTGACAGTGACAGCGCTCTATGAAACCGCACTGGCCGGTTGTTTCGTTCTAAACATCGATGTGCATTATTTAATGCCCAGTACTATACGTGAGTTATGCATAAATAAAAATGTTATGCGAATAGGCATATAAGAAACATAATGTAAGTCACAACAAATTTGACTCGCCCGTGACGCTGTCTTCAGCTCCGGGGGTCACGAGTTCGATTTCCGCCGAGCACCAACATTTTCTATAAATAATTTTTTGGTCCTTCGAGCCTGGGTGTATATTTATATTTATGTATGTATTTAAAATTATATATGTAGTATATTTACAAGTTGTCCGTCACCCATAGCATTAGTATTAAGTTACTTACTTTGGGGACGGACGACCGTGTGTGTAAGTGTCCCATATAATTATATTAATGTTTATTTATATTTCCCGTATTACAATTATTTCTTTCATATTCAATAATTACTTTCTAATTGCTTGATAATTGCTCTAACAGAGTCTCTGAGACATATAAATTTCTACACCAGCATCGCATAAATATAATAAGATAGTTTCAGTGTTATTGCTTCATTAAGTAAACATTCGGTGACAGCGGTCGCCAGAACTTTGTCGTTTTGAGGTTGGTATTTAAGGAAGACCTGCGACGACCTTATTCCTCACGCCGTAATCGTAAATAAAAACAGCATATTGGTTGTAATAACCATATTTATACATTTATTGTGTCCCGCCATTAAGGAGGACCGTAAAAATTTGTTTTATAACATTGTTAAGTAAAATCTCAGATAAAATAAAAAAGAAAGACGGACTTGCCGAAATGTGTTGTGTGTCGTAGGGTTTTCTGCATAAGACCTCTTGTGTATACACGTTTCTTTTACCGTGAGATAGTACAGTTGATGCGACTAAGGCAGACTTAAACGTTTAATATTGTATGTAGGGATACTCTATCGAATAGAAAGTATCGATACTGTACTCATGATTAATATCGAAAAAAAATTATCGCATTCGTAAAAGTTTCGACAAAAAAGGATCGATATTTCAAAAGGCCTAATGTAGGGTTGACACACTTATAACATCGACTTAAGATCGCTACAATGGTAGGCCTCTATCATGAACTTTTAGAAAACGATTAAATTCAAAGTAAGTACCTAAACTCAACCGCTTTCTTTTCGTACCATTAGGTGTTGATTGCGCTGGGGTCGCAATGTTGGAAAAGGACAACGTTATATGAACTATAGATAACTCTGTCTCTTTTACTCTAATGTTTTTAGGACGCATTCCTAACCGTCATTCGGAAACGTCTTCAAGTGTGCATCTTGAAGACGTCGTGGTATGAAAAAGCAAAACAATTTAGTTTACGTCTTCAATTGAGTCGCAATAAGAGTTCATGGTAGGCCTGCTGGTGCTGCTATTCTATAAAGTCGTGGGTCGCGCGCGATATTGCTGCTGTGTCAATTAATACCAATTTCCAAAAAAATAAAAATAACAGACTTTCAAAATTAAAATAACGGAATTCTACTACAACCTCACGTGAATAATAGTTTGTAGTACAATTTATTGAACTTTACCGGCATTGTGTATGATTAAAAGCAAAGTTTCCTCTGACATTACAAATAAGCACACTACAACAGAAAAATTTCATCTAAAATTTGTCAGGCAGACAGGCAAGAAGACTTATGTTATCGTATTTATAATATCATTTGAAAAATGTTTTAATTCAGTTCTCGATCTTTCTTTTTTTTGCATCAGAGAATAATATTACAAAGATTTAAGGATGCGGCGTTATCGATGTCGATGTTTACATGAAGTGCAGTCATCGCTACTTTACGAGTTAAATAATTGAAACCATTTAAAGTTGACCTTTGTCGCGATTTATTGAGGACTGTCGCAGGACCATTAAGCCGGAGTGATAAGCCTTAGTTTATTGTTTTCTGGCAATTAGGAGAGGTATATGAACTGGTATTGCATACATTTATTGGTGATATGATTGTATGTAAGTACTATTTTAAGAACATTTAGTTACATTTATTAAAACTTTTCTTTCTAAGTTTAATTCTCATCGACTGACGCGCGTGAAAGTTTCGGTTGTTCGAGGGTATTAAAAGTAAAGTATGGGCGTGTAACAGTTCCACAGCAGGGCATAGGCCTCTCTCATTCTGGAGAGAAGGGTTAAAGCTTAGACCCAGCACGCTGCCTATATACAGTAGGCCTACTATGAACTTTTAGATAACGATTCAATTCAAAGTCAGTACCTAAACCGAACCGCTTACTTTTCGTACTATGAAGTGTGGATTGCATTGTTTGAAAAGGACAACGTTATATGAACTATAGATAACTTCTTCTCTCTTTTACTCACATGTAAACATTCAAGTAAACTTGTGAACAATAGCTTTTGACTTGTCAACTGCTGGTTCGGAATGCTGTTCCTACCGAGAAGAGCCAGCAAGAAACTCGGCGGTTTCTCTTTTCAAAATAATACTTACAACTAGTTACATTTAGTCATTACTATCTTGTACTATCTTTAATTTTTTAACATAATCAGGCTACTACACGAGCCCGTTTACTAAGGTGGAGTAAAGGATAATGAGCCGTATTTTCCATAAAAATATTGTGATCCAAAAAACACATGTACCATCGGCAATTATGGAGTTTCAATATGAATAATACATAAGACTGGTTAAATTTCAATGTTTTTGCGTTCGGTAACCATTTGCAGCTTCTTGTCGACGAAATTATTCACATTTCCTTGACTTAATTGGTTTGCTGATGCATTTTTATACGAATCCGCTCATGGGGTGTCTGACCTAACCTAAAACGGTGTCTATATGTGTCTAAATCATAGAGTTATTTAACTAGAGTAATGGACCCCAGGCTATATGTATTCATCATGATGATGGCACCACCACACTAAGTGGGATCGGCACAACATGTTGTAAAACATGTTGTCACATGATTTAGCTACATATTTTACGGCTGCCTGCCTGACGTCATAACGACACCTCGGTAAGAAATGAGGGTAGTCTATTCTATTCAGCTGGATACCACACGATGGGCCAGTCTAAAATGTGTCCATCGACGATGAAAAGAAAGCAAATAGAACTTATGATCTGTCTCTTATTTATGTGTGATTGAACAAAGATATGTGTGATTAAATAAAGTATGTGTGTTTCACATTCCCTCTCTTATTATTTGTAGCGACACTCTCATTTGGTGGCTAAAACATAAGTAATAAAAACGCGGCACCTTTGCCAGTTAATATGATGTTTCTGACATTTTTGGCAGTTTTTGAAGTCAGTGTTTTTAGCCACCCACATGGTCTGTTGGTACTAGTCGTAGTTGAATAACTATGAATCACTGTATATCAAGATATGATTGCTCATGCGACGCTTTTAGGAGAACGTTTGTTTGTTTTTTAAACATATGCAGCGACGGTCACCAATTTCATTTTAATTATGAAGATTTTTTCAAATTCAACTATCGTGAGTGGTACTGATAGCTAATGTATAGAAACCGGCTCATTATATCGGGTGAGCCCGACTAGTTTCAAGCACATCAGGATTATTCGATGCTCTTTATATAGGCGTTACCGCGGCGGGAATCGCTTGTAGCCGTTCGCTGGGCTATGCCTCAGATGGGCTTGAGACTAGTCGGGCTCACCCGATATAATAAAACTTGAACGTATATTCGGTTACAAGCTGTGATATCCCAGCGGTGAGACCATGCGACTGTCTAGATCATGGATTCAAACCCCTGTAGGCAGTTGAGTTTTTTCCATCAAAACTAATGCGTCTTATAATTGCAATTTATCACACGCTTTTCGGTGAAGGAAAACATCGTGAGAAAACCCCATATCTCTAGAGACTTCTTTCTCTAGGGATATGTGTAATCTACCAATTCGTATTGGAGCAGCGTTGTAGGTCTTAGCTCCAATCCTTATCTCAAAAACACGGGGAGAGGAAGCCTAGTTCCAACTGTGGATAGAACCAGGTCGTTTGCTTTACAATAAGGTTTTTTTTATTCCCTTTCTAAAATATGTTCAGACGAAATCGTACGCAGAAAGTTGTAAATAAATAGTATAAGACATCTGTCATGAAACCATTAATCATTTTCGATAATCCCACCTCGTTCAAACTGATTGTAAGTTTGAAAGGGATTGTTGTATTATTGACCTTTAAAGGCCAATTATTTAATTTGTATACCATGAAAAATTGTATCAAGAAAACACTAGAAGCCAAATCGGGATTTAATATATAAGTCGATCGCGGCGACATAATCGATTCGTTTCAATAACCAAAGTAGTATTTACCTGTTTCATTCAATTACGCTTGATAGAATAATTACTGTGAAATAAAAATTGAAATACCCAAGTAAAAATTGATAGGATTCACCCACCCAATTTCCTTGAGAACGCATTGAAAGGAATGATTTCTTAAAACTGGTAGGCTGTTTAACACCTGTAATTTAAATTAAACCGCAGTCACTGACTACTAAATATTATTATTCGACTATAATATTTATTGTCGCGTAACTACGTGGTTTAAAAGCTATTTAATATTTATTTTGCTGTAAACCGCGTTTGTTAAGAGAATGTATGTGATGCTAATTGTATGAAGCAAGCAAAATTCACATACCTTACACATGCAGAACAAGTCACCACACGTATCCTAAAATACCGCCACCAGCATTGTGCATTGGCACACAATCAATACACACACCACCACTAAAATCTCTACGATCGTTTCTCCCCGAAACCGAAGCATCGTCAGGAGGATAAGCTCCTAGTCGCTAAATTTATTTTTTATCGAAAAAACTTTCCATTTTTGTAATATTTGCTAACCAGCTATGGTATTTATTCATTTTAATTCTAATTTAATCTCAAATGCAGACTGTGTATTATCTTTATGTAGGTTCACATAAAGTAAGTAAAGTAAAGTAGCGGCCTGTTACAATCCCACTGCTGGGAATAGGCCTCCTCTCTCCATTTCTGAAGAGAAGGTAAGAAGGAAGGAAGATTGGTAGGTTACACGTATCTCCAGAATTCTCTAGAGATATGCAGGTTTCCTCACGATGTTTTCCTTCACCGAAAAGCGTGTGATAAATTGCAATTATCAATTAGACACATGAGTTTAATTAGAAAAACTCATAGGTGCCTGCCCGGGTTTGAACTCGTGTTCCCCTCGAAAGAGTCGCGCGGTCTCACCGCTGGGCTATCACTGCTCTATAGGTTCACATAATGTACTATTAATTGTTAGTCACGTATTGTTACTTTTTTTTGGTTGAAAAATGAATATGTAAAACCTGTTGATGGCACTAAATAATAAAATAGTGGTAACGGATTGAATCCTTGTGCAGGCACTAAATTAAGCCACTTTAATACTAAGCGTCTTATATAGAAATCGTGATACATATATAAAACATCCATCAATGTTTTTATATATTTTTCATCATCATCCTCCTGCCCTTATCCCACTCTAAGTGGGGTCATATTTTGGCTGCGTATTTTACGACCGGCCGCCTGCCTGACGTCAACTTACCTTAGTCCTGTTTTACAAAACCTGAAAGACGGTGGTCTAGTGGGTTGACTTACCTTAGTCGCCTGTTACGAGACCTCGGGAAGAAATGACGGTGGTATATTCTACTCAGCCGGATCCCACACGGCGGTTCGACTTACCTGAGTCGCCTATTACGACACTTGTGTTAGAAAATGAGGGTGGTCTATTCTGCTCAGCCGGATACCACACTGCATGTTTTTATATATTTTTATATTTAATCAATTATTACTCACCTAGTACAAGATTATATTTGATTTATCTTATTTAGCATCTTTTAAACACTTCTATGTTTTCAGTCATAGGATTCAAAATAAAAACTAACCAATTATGAATGAAGTTAGATTCGTCATTATATGTAAATGAAGGAAAATATTTCGCGAAATTGAAATATGACTCATAAACCGCAGCGATGTGAGATATGTATGACATGATTTAAGCAAAAAAATACGTGTCTAACATAATTATGACTACATTGTTATTACAATGTTACTAAGATATTTAATAATAATAATAATAGATATATGGGACAATAAATCATCATCCTCATCATCCTTCTGCCCTTATCCACTCTAAGTGGGATCCGCACAACATGTTACAAACATGTTGTCACATGATTTTGGCTACGTATTTAACGACCGGCCGCCTGCCTGACGTCAACTTGCTTAGTGGTCTTTTACGACCCCACGGTAAGAAATGAGGTTGGTCTAATCTCCTCAGCCGGATACTACACGACATATATGGGATAATAAATATGGGACAATTAGTCATCAGTAATATGTAACTTAATCCGATTCAATCAAAGAATGGCAAATATATATTTTTTAGAATAACTCACTTTGCCTATCCTGCGGCTTAATTTTTTCCGAAATTTTCCGCAACTATATATTCGACCAATCTACGCATCATCATCATTGTTTTCCTGTTCTTATCCCGCTCTAAGTTGTGTCGGCACAACATGCTTAAAACATTTTGTTAGATGATTTGGCTAGTTAATTTACGACCGGCCTGATGTTAATTTATCTTAAAAACCGCATAAAATCGGTTTAAGTAAATGACAAATAGGTATGTTTTATTCTATAATGAGCATATGTCAAAAAAATCATCTTCGAAGTTCAGATATCTCGATTGCTTACCTTAAACAAACATTCATGTAACCTTTTATAATTGATGTCATTTATTACTCTCATAAGATAGGTCTACAGGTATATCTTAATCGGTATTATAAAAAACCATTCGCAACAGTTGATAAAATGATTGTAATAAATGACCTATAATCATTGACTTCAAACGTACGGCTACCGGTGTGAAATAAAGTACGGTGGCTAAAATACTGTGCTTGGATATTTTATCATTACATAAAGTTCAGTACTAGGGTTACTGCCCATTCACAATTATCGCTGTTAAATTGATTACAAATTTTTGCGATATTACAAATATGGAAAAAGAAATAAAATTAAAATATTGACATATTTTATGCAACGATTTTTCTTACACAAAGAATGATTTTTTATTCTATATAAAAACTTTTTAAATGATTTATAGAATTAGGTAGGATATTGTGGAAATCCATAATACAAAAGTAATAATGAAATTATTTTGCTGTAATAAAAACGCAAAATAATTTATCTAATAATATATATAATATTAATAATTTTCATTAATTGATCGCGGTTTATATCAGAATAATTTCATTATTACTTTATGTTAAACTATTTAAATAAAATGTACGAATATGCACGAACAATGCAGGCCTGAGTCTAAGATTTTCTGAAATAGGCGTATTTTCTATAATTCTCTAGAGTTTGTAAGAGAAGGTCTCTACTTCTGAGTTTGTCATGATTCAAAATAATGCTAATATTTCGAAAGCGAGATATCGCCTTCGTGATCATTTCCGCCATACATATATCGGAAAAAATTCTGATCGGAAAAAGAGCGAGTGTAATCGGAAAACCTCAGTTTATTTAGTTCATCTAATCTTACGTAAGCAGTCGTATTCGAGAGAGACTATAAAAATATTGATAAAAAGAATTAGTATTCATTATAATTTAATTTATTTTAAAGTTTAATACTAAAATATTAAAAAACGCCTTCTATGTACTTTGTGTAACGGTATATTTGATTAAACAAATAACACTATGAAATTTTAACATACAAAATGCCGCATTAATGTCCGAATACCAAGCAAGTGTCCGTAAACCTTTACGCTGAACTTTAATGTTGCAGTCATTAATTCTTGACTGATATCATTAATCCCCACAAAGTGAGAATTTTGTCGAAAAAACGTTTTTGATGTTCGGAATAAATGCGACTTTTTTATTGCTTTAATTGTGTGTATTTAAGAAACATAAAATATCCATAAACCTGCGTAAATATACCTGTCATTGCGACATCAAAGTGATATTAATGCACGCATTACACAACTTCGTAAAGATTGGGTTTTATAGTTTTGTAAGGGAGTGATTGCACTTTGTTTTCAAATTTGCGATTTCACGGCCAATAACCTTTTTAAGATTTCCTTTCTTTATTAAAATATAACAGTACTTGGCTATATCCTTTATAAAATAAATAAGTAAATAAAAAATACATACAACTGTTTAGTATATACTATGATGTAATATAGACGACATTAGTAGCAATAGGCACAAACCTCTGTGGTTTTTATAGTGTTAAGTAAGGTTTCTCAATAAATTTTTAAATTGATAAATAAATTTAAAAAAAAAAATTTATAAACCTTTTGTAGCTAAATAGAATCGATATTATTTATCTATTCGCAGCTGACAAATGCTACTAATCGATTATTATATAAAGCCTAGCTGCATGGGCTTTATTTAATAATATCATATTATATTTAAGTGATATTTACAAAGTTATCACCCTATTTACGGTGAAGCATATCATATGCTTCTGAAAAATCTGCATATGCTTAGAAAATTTCTGAGATATACGTATTATACCAAAATAGTGTTATTTTATAACATTTAGTTAAATTCCGAATAATGTATTATATCAGATACTACATTATTATCATGCGTACTATGAATATATGATTTTCAATAAAGTAGGTAGTCATTATCTTGGTTGTTGTATCCAGAACAAAATCTACGCGTGATTTCTTATTACTTGGATAAGTTTACGCGGCATAAATTGTATTCAACCTTACCTTTTGATATAAGCCACAAATAAGTTTCCACATTTAACTTATTCCCCTTTTTTTCAGATGGAGATCAGAAGGCGCGGCGGTCCATCATTTCTAACATATTGGATATTTTTATTACAAGTACGTTTGCATTTTATTTTCAAAAAGTTTTCTTGGAAATTAATGAATATTTTTAATTGAGTATTTTTAATAATTAGTTTTAATTTTTTTCTTCCATTTATTTATTTATTCGGATCTTCGACAACATTACACGATATATCATCGAACATACGAGTATATCCCATAAAGTAAAAATTAAATATGTAGTACCGATTATGGAAGAACACATAATGCTCAGTTACATTGTTACAATTATAAAACTCAAAATATACACTAGAGAATAATGAAAACAAAAAAACAACATCTTTTAATAATAAGTATTATTAACAATTTTTGCGAGAGGGACAGAGTGGAAGAAGAAAGCGGAGTGTTTAAGCCCAGCAATGGTATATATAGGTTTGGCCAGCTGTGTGTCCCTGTTACTATCCCACTGCTGGGCATAGGCCTCCCCTCTTCGTTTTTGGAGAGAAGGGTTCGAGCTAAGACCTACCACATATATATATATATCCCTAGAATTCTCCAGAGATATGCAGATTTCCTCATGATGTTTTCATTCACCGAAAAGCGTGTATAAATTGCAATTATCAATTAGACACATACGTTTTAATAGAAAAACTCATTGGTGCCTGCCCATGGTTTGAACCCATGATCGTCTCTAGAGAGTCACATGCTCTCACCTCTGGACTATCACAGCTTTACTATTTGCTAAGGTAACAACAAAAGAAAATACCTAATTTTGACTGCAACCCTCTTCCGTTGAAGTACATCTGAAGAGATAATAATCATGTTAAGAGATGAAACAATCGTGTGATTAATGAAATTGATTTCATTTTCAGATGCTGGGAAGCGCTCGCCGTGGCGCCGAAGGCCACGGTCGCCTCATGGACCCACCAGCTCGCAACTCCATGTGGAGGTTTGGTTTCCCGAATCCGGTTAATTATAATGACAACGAGCTATTCTGCGGTGGATATGCAGGTCAGTATAAAAAAGCCTTTGAGTTTAAAGCAGGGTCAGATAAAAGACCTTGCGGTGGATTGCCTTTGCGTTGGACTGACTAAAAAAAATCTGTTGTTGGTGATCCTCTTAACGAATGCAGGAAGACAGCAAATAGATGAAAGGAGAAATATTGTTTGGCGAACGATATGCGTCTCAACTCGGCTACGACCGACCTTATAAGAGCGTTGTTGAAGAATCCAGCCCGGGCGGGAGCATGTTGTGAACGCAGCCACAACAATCCCTTTTTATATCTGTGTGCCTATTTTGGCACACTTTTTGGCGAAAGACCAGGATGATCCTTCGAGCCGGATCAGCTGTATCTTCTTGGATGTTGTGAAGTATAATTTATTCATAGGCGCTTGTAAATGATACACAGGTGGTTTAAATCGTCCGTCTCAAAACGTATATTGTCCGTTACAAAGGTTGATTTCAGAATTTAAAAATGGGCACACAGATATAAAAATTGTTGTGGCTGCGTTCACAACAAGCGTATTGACGGAGGAGAGAAGAAGATAAAATAAGGAAAGAAGGGGGCAACGTCCTTCCTTCGTTTCCTCTACTTCCCTATAGGAGAGTTGTGGAGCTTAGTAGATCTTGCACTCTCTGCTATGCTATCTTGCTCCTTCAATTTAAACTAGTGGTTTATTCAACTTTAAACGCGTGATTTTATTTGCATCGACTTTAGGGTGAAAGGTCAATTATGCAGTTTATTTGTTTTTTTCTGTTCTCAAACATAAAACGGCATTTTAATGCCATTTTTATATGTTTATGCACCACATTTCATCAAAAAATGCTCCAGAGACGTAGCCAAGATCATAAAAGACAGACAAACAATGTAACATAGGTTCTTTGTGTATTTAACGAGCACTTGATTAAGTCTACTTTATTGACTAAGATTTTGATGACCGGCAATGGTTGATTGTGGTCGAAATTCAATCATAATCATCGATCATGATTATGTTTATGTTAGGCAGGCCTCTAGGTGAGAGTCTCGTAACAAATAATAGGAAAGGAAAAAGGAAATTTATATACCTACTTATCTTTGTCTAATCAGACATAAAAAATAGAGACGGATAAATAACTCTCATTTGCTATTTATTTCTCTTTATTGCAATATAAATAAATATATGGGACACTTACACACACCGTTTTCCATCCCCGAAGTAAGTAACTTAATAATTGTGTTATGGGTGACGGGCAACTGGTAGATATATTACATATATATTTTGAAATACATACTTAAATACAAATACACACCCAGGCTCGAAGAACCAATAAATTGTTTATAGAAAATGTTGGCCTTCGGCGGGAATAGAACGCGTGACCCGCGGAGCTGAAGGCAGGGTCACCACCCACTGCGCCGTCGGGCCAGTAAATATGAATAAATATAAATATAAATATAATAAAATACTACTAATTATACTCTTGTATAATAACTCTATGATTTGATCATGTGTGAAATGGATGGTGCTGTGTTTTATACACACACTATGGTTGTGTGTGTAATGGTTTTATAATTTATTTAATTAATACCCATACGTAATACTTAAGCAATTACAATAGAGTCTAACATAGGCTTTCGCATTTAAAATTGATATGGATTGTTTTAAGTGGTATCTTTAGGCAAATAAAAAAATTGAGTTCACAGAAATTATACCTGGTTACCGTGGATGCGGTGATCACTTGACCGGACGCTCGGCTGTAGGTACCTTACGTCATTTTGTCAAATGGTATTTCCGCGGTGACAGTATCTGCATTTGAATTAAAGGAACTAGTAGTACCGGCGACTTTGCATCAACTTTGTCTTAAAATAGCACTCTTGCGACAAATAAGTTTTTCTGTTATTTTTTTTTTAAGTTTATTCAAAAGAAAAATCATGTATCACAAATTTTTTCCCCTCTAAAATTCCGCGACAGCATATGTCTAGCTTTTGAGGTTAACCCACTTTAACCATAATTAATATAAGTATTACGGTTTACTCAATTAATAAGACTGCAGTCCACGCGAACCAAATTGCACTTAAAAGCTAGTCTTTAATATTTTTTTTATCAGCTCTTAATCCCGGTTTAAATAGGGTCGGCACAACATGTTTTTCTCTTCTATTCTCTCTTATCCTTCTCCAACTCTGGTGCTACCCATTTATATGCATGTTCCTTCACATAATCAACCATCTCTTACTCAGTCTCCCTCTAGTATCCATCCACATTCAAATTCAAATTTAGAATATTATTTATTCAAGTAAACTTGTAATCTAGTGCTTTTTGAATCGTCAACTCTGCTGCTGATTAGGAAAGCTGTTTCTACAACAAGGGTTGATGCTAGACTATCGTGAGTGGTATTCATAGTTAATGCATAACAACCGGCTATGCTCACGTCTTATTTATCGGATGAGCCTGACTAGTTTTAAGTGCATACGGGACCCTTATTCATGAGTTCTTTATGCGGCGTTATAGCGGTGGGAACTGTTTCCTTTGTATGTTGTATTCAAAAGATCGTGTTTGCAAGTTTATTCAAAAACCCTTCTTTCCAAGTTTATTCAAAAGCCTTTCTTTGCAAGTTTATTTATAAGCCCATCTTTGCAAAATTATTCTAAAGCCCTTGTTTGCAAGTTTATTTAAATTCTCGTTCACGCTTTTATTCTAATGCTCTTTTTTGCAAGTTCATTTTAAAACCCTTACTTGCAAGTTTATTCAAAAGTCCCTCTTTGCAAGTTTATTCAAAGGCCTTTGTTTGCACGTTTATTTAAAAGCCCTTGTTTACGTGTTTATTTCTAATTATTAAAGTTTAATAAATAGTATACGCTTAAAGCGACATCATAAGCTCCATATAAATTGACATTTCAAAATATGAATGTTTAATCAAATTTTGATTGGCTTTGGATTAATAAACATTGTAAATATTCTACACTTCCTTCGATAGGTCTGCCATTATATTTCCCGTTTTACTTTATATGCATCACACTTTTAAAGGTTTTAATAAATTATTAAGATTTATGGCCACTATGACATGTTTATGTATTTCAATTTGTAAGGCATTTATTGTATTTGTGAATATGAATATATTATATTCTTGCAGTTTTTAATTAATTATACGTTATTTATATCTGGTATTAAATTTTAAAACGGTCTTGGCTCTTTAAGATTTCGGGTTCCAAGCCTTTCATAATTGTAAATCGTACTAGCAGTGATGACGTCACGAGGTAGAGTATGGCAACGCAGAAAGTATGTTTTGAACATCCATATAAAAGATTTATCAAAGTGGAAATAAAGATTAGATTAGGACTTATATCCAAAAATGGAGCATTGGTTGTAGAGTTTAATATAATGAAACGTGAAAGTCTATATTTCTTGTTGTTGAGCTTTCACATCTGGATTTCTTGATTAATACTAATAAAATGGGTATTTTCGAAGACTAAATAAATATTACGATTAAATATTCTTAATTCAAGTAAATTTGAAAAACAAGTGCTTTTAGATAATAATAATAATAATAATAATAATAATAATCATTTATTCAGATATGGTGTTACAAACAGATACTTAAACTAATGACATACCTGTCTGTAACACCATACCGAATAGGTCACAGCTCAGATCTTTAACTCTACTGTTGGTTCTGAAAGCTGTGCCTACCAAGAAGAGAAACTTTGTTTTTTTCAAAATATAATTCTTATTACTAGTTATTGATGCAATTAAATGATTTATAGAAGCAGGCGTTACTTTGCGGAATTTTATAGTACAGTAGTTACAATAGAATTATTTTGCTATAATCCGTGATAAAGTAAATATATATATATTGCTAAATTTATAGTGGACTATCCTTTTTTTCATACCCGATGCATGCAGGAATAGTAAAAACACATGCACAAACCTCCACCACCGGCACCACAATTCACATGCAATACACACGTTCACTTCCACATACTCAACAATCGTTTCGCCCCGAAACCGAAGCATCATCAGGAGATAGACTCCACGACAAAATCGCAAATCGCTTCGCGATTTTGTCGTCGAGTCTATCTATTGTAAACTTAACTACAATGAAGGTAGAATACATATTTACTAACCGAGCGTGTGTTCAGTCCAGTGGGAGCAGAATTCAGGGCGATGCGGTGTGTGTGGTGACGCCGATCACCTGAACGAGCCGCGGCCCCACGAGGCTGGTGGGATGTACGGGAAGGGTATCATCACCAGGCATTACAGCGTGGGACAGGTATAAGTGATCAAACAAATCTCACCATTTCATTTCATAGAAAGTATTTCCGCCGTGTGGCGACTAAGGTAAATTGAAACACTTGCGTGCTGTCCCCTTGAGTAGAATAGACTACCCTCTTTCGTACCGAAGGATCGTAAAATACGACTAAGGTAAGTTGGCGTCAGGCAGCCCGCCGGTCGTAAAATATGTAGCCAAATCATGTGATAACATTTTTGTAACATGTTGTGCCGACCCCACTTAGGGCAGGAGGATGATGATTTCATAGAAAGTATTTTTTTTAATAAATAAATATATGGGACACTTATACACATGGTCGTCCAACCCCAAAGTAAGTAACTTAATACTTGTGTTATGGTTGACGGACAACTGGTAAATATATATTTAGTTTTAAATACATACTTAAATACAAATACACACCCAGTCACAAATTGTTTATAGAAAATGTATGCCCTCGGCGGGAATCGAACCCGCGACCCGCGGAGGTGAAGGCAGGGTCAATACCCACTGCGCCAACGGGCCAGTATTTGTGTAGAAGCTGTGAGGCCGTGCGTCCCTTTCAATTTTTTTTTTCGAATGGACTGTATGCTGTTAGCCCTAACGGCTTTTACAGCGTCACCGGGCGGGACGGGCGAGCGCAGAAGCATCGTCGAGGTTGCAAAATTCAGAGAATAGAGCACAGAAGCTCTACTAGCGTCGGGGAACGTCGTCATAAGGGTGCCTCCTGTGAGGCCGGACCACGGCTTAGGACGACGTGTAGTGGAGTGCTGATATCTCTTTCAAAGGGGTCACGATTTCAAAGAGAAGCAATTTGCGGATTGTAGTAAAGTAAAAAAAAACCGTCTATCACATACCCATTGATGAGCTGAAAGCTTAAACTTAGCGCGCTGCTTCAAATAATATAAATGGATATACAATAATAATAATTTAATCTCGGGAATCTTCCAGAGTTAGATAAATTTACAGTGAACGAAAATCATCATCATCATTCTCGTGCCCTTATCCCACTCTAAGTGGGGTCGGCACAACATGCCACAAACATGTTGTCACATGATTTGGCTGGGTATTTAACGACCGGCCGCCCGCCTGACGTCAACTTACCTTAGTCGCCTTTTACGACACCTCGGTAAGAAATGAGGGTGGTCTATTCTATTCTGCCGGATACCACACGGCACATACCTTAGCCGCCTCTTACGACACCTCGGTAAGAAAGGAGGGTGGTCTATTCTATTCTGCCGGATACCACACGGCACATACCTTAGCCGCCTCTTACGACACCTCGGTAAGAAAGGAGGGTGGTCTATTCTATTCTGCCGGATACCACACGGCACATACCTTAGCCGCCTCTTACGACACCTCGGTAAGAAAGGAGGGTGGTCTATTCTATTCTGCCGGATACCACACGGCACATACCTTAGCCGCCTCTTACGACACCTCGGTAAGAAAGGAGGGTGGTCTATTCTATTTTGCCGGATACCACACGGCGTATTACAGTGAAAATATCGTGAGAAAAAACCCATCTTATTCTTCACTCTAATTCTTCCCTTTACTGCATTTTCTTTGAGCTAATAACTTTTTATGACTGGCTTTTATAGAAAAATGAACACGCAACACCCTGTTGAATGTCACACGGTCGAAACGTTGAGCCATCAAGGTGCTTTCACAAATATATTATAATAAGTATTGGTGTTTTTTCTAGGAAATAGAAATAGAAATAGAATTGACGGCCAATCACCTCGGTGCGTTTGTTCTGAAGTTATGTCCAAACAATAATCCCAAACAAGAGGCCACTCAAGAGTGCTTCGACAGGTAAACTCCGCTTCACACTAATGTTTTGACTACTATTATAATATACTATAACCTATCTTGTAAACGTTATATAAATAAATAAACTTGTATGGTAAGACGCTTTCGTTCCATGAAAGACTTACCCAGAAAATTATGGTAAGTTAATATTTATTCAATTGTTAGTTTGAAAAGATTTTATCATTATTTGGATTGAGAATAGATGTCTAGGACAATTTTTTCACCTCTGGTTTTCTAGCAAGACAGACAATTTGTGGGTGTTATCTCTAGCTTTTCTATAAAATGGCGTAGAAGTTATTATAATCTATACATATTATTTTAATAGACTGAAAATTCGGCAAAAGAAATAAAATATGTCAAGCGAAATATTTACGTTTTTGTAATTTAGAGTATCTACCTACATTTAAAAATCAAGTTACGAATATTTTTCACAAAATTATTTGGCATTAGCACAATCGATTTGAATGAATCGTTATCAGATCGGAGTGTATAAAAAAAATTTCGTTACACATTTTTCAAATTCTTAGTAAGGCTATTTAAAATTTTATTTCTTTATTAATAAGTTTATTTTATTATTTTTAGGTACCCTCTATTCATATCCGGCACTAGAAACGAAAGGTTCCTCATTCCGTTGGACACAGCAAAGAAAGACACGTTTAGGTACAGGGTTCAATTACCGGCCTACGTCACTTGCACGCAATGTGTTTTGCAATGGACTTATTATACCGGTAAACAGTTCTTTAAGGTTACATTTCATAGAGGGTGATGGTGGTTAAGCACACGGAATTGTGCCTCTATCTCGAGAGACATGGCTTCAAATTCCGGGCAGGCACCAATAACTTTAAGCACACTTAGTATTAAAGTGACCGAATTCAAAATCATAATAAAATAGTCTTTATTTCAATGCCATCTATGACATCACCGAACGAACTATTAAAAAAACGAGCGTTTTCTTCGTCCAAGTTATGGGATCTGTTTAACAATCACGAGTTCTGTAGTCGCAATGCTGCGCTTTTTGCAATTTGCAACAAAAAAACTTTTTTGAATCAGGTAATAAATACTAAGCGTGTGTTTTTTTTATTTAAAACTTACGAGTATGTACATATTTAGTTATTGCAATTCATATCACGCTTTCCGGTTATGAAAAAACATCGTGAGGATCCTGCATATCTAGGGATGTTACGGAGCTCCGACTTCGGTTCCGAAAGGTCGGAACCTCCGATTGAATTCACATCTCTGACTCCGGCTCCGGTTCCGATAAATTTTAGTCGGAGGTATAACGATGGTGAAATTGTCATGCGAATTCGGACAGAACGCGAAGCTACAAGTTGTAACTTGTTGCCCGGGGGTATCTCCCCTCGCACGCGCAACTCTCGAAGCGCTTAAGTATTCAATTATTTAAATCGTGGTGGTCATATCGTCTAAGTACAGTTTACAGGTCAATTTTTAAATTAATAATGAAGGAGGCAAGTAGAAACCTCCGCCTCCGACTCTGATTCCGACTTCGGCTCTGATAATTCAAATATGTAATCTCTGGTTCCGACTCCGGTTCCGGTAAACCCACCTCCGTGACATCCCTACTTTGGAGAATACTGGGGATATGTGTAACCTAGCAATCCGCATTCGAGCAGCTTAGTAAGTCTAAGCTACAACCCCTATCTCCAAATAAGGAAGGAGGAGGCTTATGCCCAGCTGTGGGATAGTGATAGGTCGATACTTTACGTATAGCATTATATGTAGAGAAGAATAGTTTATTATTAATAAACTGATTAATCTTTAATCATTGTTTCGGTATGTTTCCTCTACTTTAGGTTTAATTAAGTTAATAATTTAAGTTTATTCTACGTATATATATATTACTTGTACTAGATAAATAGCTTACGGTTAAAGATTTATTAATTTGGTAACAAAATAATCTCAATAAACAGGAAAATTGAATTTGTTCAAATATTCTCGCCAGTAAAATTTATGTCATGTGAATATATATTTTTTTACGACGACATTCATTTCAAATTTAGAAGAACATTAAAAAGAAATCAAATTAGAAACATAAAATTAAAAACGGATTCTATAAATGTACAAAAAATATAGAATGCGTTTTTTGTTTATATTAAAACCGGCTTCGTGACATATAAAAACAAATCTTTCTACCTCTTGAATACTTGGCTGCGGCATCAAATCTATTCCCATTTTAGCAAATTTTTAATTCATATAAACTGACTTCTGGACACTTATAGAAATACTGTATAGATACTTAAAAACCAAGGATATAATGCAGATGTTACATAGTGTTTTGCAATTTTTTTATCAATCTTTTTTACGTAGGCAAAGATGAATAATCATACAGCCTAATCAATGTAAAGTTTAAAACAGAGCACTCATTAAAAACGATTATCGTTAATTTTCCTCATTATTTTTGTGTTAAATAATTTTAATATTTATTTAAAATCAAATTAACCATCCTCTAAAAAGTTTTATCTTTTTGAAGGAAAGAGGAATAAATTATTAACAATTAAATTATATCCTGATATTTTGACTGTTATTGACATTGATGTGAAATAAAATCGTTACATATTCCTTTAAATATTTATTAAACTAAATGCTGTGATAGCCCAGCGGTGTGATCGTGCGACTCTTTCGAGGGGAACACGAGTTCAAACCCGGGCAGACACCAATAAGTTTTTCTATTAAAACTCATGTGTCTAATTGATAATTGCAATTTATCACACGCTTTTCGGTGAAGGAAAACATCGTGAGAAAACCTGCATATCTCTAGAGAATTCTGGAGATATGTGTAACCTACCAATCCGCATTGGAGCAGCGTGGTAGGTCTTAGCTCCAACCCTTCTCTCCAGAAACGGAGAGAAGAGGCCTATACCCAGCAGTGGGATTGTAACAGGCCGCTACTTTACTTTACTTTTATTAAACTCGTTTTAGGAAACATGTGGGGCATTTGCCCCAATGGGACAGAGGCAGTTGGATGCGGTCGCTCGGAAACGTTCAGGAATTGCGCTGATGTGAGCGTAATAACCAGCACCGGAGGTCTACCTCCAGCCTTCGCTGGTGACCTCCGAAGGGATAATCCTTTCCTTCTTTACTACAGGGATTTCAGCATGCCTCAAAATGTTTATCCTCTTGTCGTCAGGTTTGTCCTAGTGAGGTCGTATGTAATTTTTGTATATACATATATGTTATGTTTTGGCTTTGGTATTTGACAAATGAAAATAGATTTACATTTATTGAGATTAATACAGAATTACATTATTATATATTTGACAGACTGATTGCTAAAACATACAGAAATGATTAGAACAGACTAAACGACTATAATATTTTATACGTGCAAATCATGAACCACATACTAAAAGGCTTTACTTCTAATATGTACTTTTACACGCACTTAATTAATTTCAATTTTACATATTTAATTGATTTCAGTGAAAAGCAGAAGAAGACTGTTTATCTGAGTATTTTTTTTATAGGTAACAAAATTCAATTGAGATTCTATTGTAAAAGAAATCATTCAGTTAAAAAGTTATTTTGTTTTTAACAATGAATTAAATAGATAGGCGACTGATAAAACTACTTTACCATAAAACATGTTACGATTTACGTTTAAATATATTTTTTTTTACGGAAGTTCAGGCCACTCACTTGTTACTTTTACTACAGTATCAATCACCACTAAATAAGTTGTAAATTAAGATACCCCTTTTGTGGAGAGAGAGAGTTTTTAAAATGTAACTAATTACCATAATGTGTATATAATATAGAAACTGTTTAAATATATATAAAGATGCATAAATTAAATTGGAATGACTATCAAGACAGACTACTAGTTATTATAAGAAAGACTTGATGAAACTGTTACTCTTCTATTGTTTTGCTTTATATATTTTTATTAATGTCATATGTATTAATTTATTGATCTGTACGACATAGATTCGTTCCATCAGATATATATTTCATGCGAATATATATTCATTCATGTATTTATAATATTTAAGGCATATTCTATGCGCTTCATATTTCAGAAATGCGTTCAAAAGTATTGAGAAGGAGGCAATACGTTTATTTAGGTAAACGATTGAGTTGTATATTAAACAATTGTTATTTGTGTGTATATATTTATGTTCACTTTGTAATAATATATTTTCTTTCAGCAACGATATTGATATTGAGACGGAAGCGGACGTAGGTCCCCTCGTCATTAGGTATTTGTTTTGTGTTCTCAGAATGATCGGGATTGGGCGGATGGTGTGGGCGAAGCATTATAGTACTTGGATCGGGACTTTACATGTTGTGAATAATCTTCCTAATCTTATTTAGAAATTTTTGTAAATTTGTCTATAAAATAAATGTGACTAACATTCTTTTGTGTAGAATATATGTGTGAAGTGTATTATATGTTGTTAATATTTTAATTTATTTTGTACAGCCTACTTAATCTATTTTATAATTTATCTGTTCGATTTAGTTTAGAACAGTGTTACCTAATGTATAAATCTTTTCTACCTTCCTTTTCTTTATCTTTAGAATATATTTGTAAGTTATTATATTGTTTTATATTATACTAACTGTGTCAACGGCTTCGCCTGCGTGAACATCAGTGTATCACAAAGTTTATCCCAGTAGATTACTTTATTAGTACTTTATATTAGTATTTCTAATGAGATACGGCGCACGCGAGTGCGATTTACTTTGAAGGCAATTTTTTTTATAACCTCGAACATGCGACATATTCATTACAATTTACATAAAACCGTAATATATTATTTACTTAAACTATCCGGAATATTGAAGTACTATCTTTGAGTAAAAACCGTACAAAATTCGTTCAGAAGACTTTGAGTAAATCGATCACATACTTTTGGGTACTTTATTTTATAATAAGTATAGAATCGGCTATTCTAGTACAGAGAGATGATACTGAAAAATTATATATTTTTTTTATAGAAACAACAATTAACTCGTGTTATCGACTTCAGCATACCACACCGTGACCTTCTATTGACTAATCATAAATAACAATCGCTAATTAAGTTTTTGAATGTACCGGCTTCAATTTACATAGACGTACATCCCATGTGTCGGTATGGTTTTAACTGTGCTGCCAGTTTAATGAACACTAAACCTAGATTACAATATTAATACACTCTACTTTTTTCGTTTAATTTCAATTATTTAAGTTAAAACATTTCTTCATTGAATACGTATTTATTTGTATATTATTTGATATTAGATAATTCAATCTTGTTATACAGTATTGATAAGAAATATTTTCCAAATCTGTGAAGTGAAACTTTATATAATTTTCTCCTGCATGATTGTACTTTTAGTTTTCTTTTAGATCTCTGCTCGTAGTTAAGTATAGAAATGCCCAGATTCTACTGCTTCAGTGATTCAGGTTGGGGATAATATAACGACCTCTTTTCTTTTGGTTATAGAAACTTCCAGACTACTTCTGATTCATTTGGTAATTCAAATATTACGTGCTGAGAACTTCTAGATAGCGCAATATAATTAAGTTCAATTAGCTTAGATAAGAAAACATATCCTAAACTATTATAAGTATTTACAGCATGATTTAAACATAAACGATAATTTTCAAAGAGTTTGTCCCGACAAGGTTGGTCGTGTCTAATAGTGGTAAATAAATTGTAGGGATCAAGTATGTGTACCGTCTGATGGTTACCGCCTGATACCTGGAATGTTGAACTGGTGCCAGACCAACTGTCTACGCTACCCCCCTAACTGTCCTGAGACGCTGTGTCACTGTCCGTAAGTGTCTTATTACTCAGAAAAAGGTTACTATTGAAAAAAGGTTACTCTGATTGTAAAGCTGATAATGAAAATGTTCGTTTGTAGTCCTTTAAATTTCTATTTTATCCTTTTTAATTTATTTAATTGACGGTACTTTAACAAGGAATGTATCACAATTTATTTATTTATGTATATCTTAATTAGCTAGCAACATATATAAATATAACGATAGTTCGCTTTACTGCTAACACAAAATATTTAAGTAAATACAACAATGATAAAAAACAAATATAATCAGTCAAGCAATATAACAGAACCAACTACTTTGCTATAATCCGCACGGGTTAAGTGAATGCATGCAAAGCCAATGTGTATGAAGCAGGCAAAATCTACGCACCTTATACATGCAGGACCAGCCACCACATGCACCCCAAGGCGCAATTCACCAGCAACAACGAACACAAAAGCAGCACACACACCCACCACCACAATCTCGACGATCGTTTCGCCCCGAAACCGAAGCATCATCAGGAGGATAGGCTTCACGACAAAAATCGTACTGCGCCGCGCTACCCATACAAGCAGTCTTAAATAGTTCAACTCCCACCAATACCCTCCCCTCCGAACACATGCAGCAAAACGGAATTAGATACGTATCGAGATTGTGGTGGTGGGTGTGTGTGCTGCTTTTGTGTTCGTTGTTGCTGGTGAATTGCGCCTTGGGGTGCATGTGGTGGCTGGTCCTGCATGTATAAGGTGCGTAGATTTTGCCTGCTTCATACACATTGGCTTTGCATGCATTCACTTAACCCGTGCGGATTATAGCAAAGTAGTTGGTTCTGTTATATTGCTTGTAATATGGAATTCCGCAAAGTAACGCCTGCTTCTATAAATCAATATAATCAGTATATAAAGTCGGGCTTATAGCAGACATTTTATTATTAACAATTATTGTTATTTTTTAGTGTTAAGCACAATAACGTATTTCTGAATGTGCTTAAAAAATAATTGATGCCATAATTCATAATAAAAATCATATTTCAGTCAAATCTGCGAAGCTACTGGTGAATTGGAAGGGCGAGAAGGCGCAGACGTGTACTGCATGGACCAATGTATTGTGTACCCGCCACATTGCCCTAAAAACAGATGTCGGTGCTACTAAGCGTTATAGGTTGTAAAGCGGAACAGGCATGACTAAATATTCAAATGTTACCTTAGAATTTATTACACAAAGTTAAATACTTTAAAATTTACAACCCTTAATGTTTTTTAATCATAGGCAATTGTTAAAATGATTCATAAATGCTTTGTACATACATTATTTTGATTATTTTATGATCTGCCAAACCTTTTCTTGAATTTTGTTTGAAATTTAGTCATGCGAATATTTAACATTTTTATTAAAAGATTGGGTCTTGTCACATTTCAATATTCTATCCCCGATTTGTTATAAGAAATATTTGATAAGACCTCAGTCATATATGTATGTAAATTTTTGTTTTTTATTACAGATATATTTTGATATAATTTTGTTATGTAAATATAAAAATATACTCTTAAAAATGTGTTACAATGTTGCGCTATTATACCCATTGCTTGTAGGTAAGGAATTGAAATCAACGTAATTTACTGCGACAAATGTTACATTGTTCAGTGGGGTACAAATTTTACCAACATTTTCTGATGTATATTACTTAATATGTTGATAAAATAACGTTACTTGTAGATTCCTAAATCCTAAATTTTGAATCGTACAAATCTTGAATAAATAGCTAAATCAAAAGAAAAAAATTGTAAAGATAAATAGAGATAAAAGATATGTGGAATTTTTAAAGGAAAATGTTTTAACACATTTTAATGGCATTTTATAAGTAATTTTAGCGAATGTTTAATTATTGATGGCGGTTATCATAATAATATGGTATGATTATATGAAGAAAAAAAAAACATATTCGATGTTTCGAAATTTAAAACGATATTCAAACATCGATCATGTTCTATGTACAGATGTATATATTAAAACTAATGCTTGTTTTATATCAATGATAAATTTTATCTTTTTCTATGAATATTATTTTTTTAATGAAACTGACTACAAGTGCTGCAAAGGATAATTATTTTGTATAATAAATATTTGAAAAAAAAAGAAAGATTTTTATTTGTTATCTGCATCATACAACATAAAGCCATAATAACTTCTTATTATTTAATACCTTAATAAAAAAGGGCAAGTTAGTCCATATTCGGAAAAAGCGCGAAGCAAATTTTTATTAATAAATATAAAGATTAAAACTATGTTATAGTTTTATCAAAGTTTAGCCACAAACCTAATAGAATCTAAGTCAATATAGATAGCACACTACTGGTGTCCTAGTGCTTTTTCAAAGCTAGCGAATATTAGTTAAGTTCTTACATATTAAAGACAAAACAAAAACTTTTGTAGAAAAAAGGATATTTGTCACAAAGAAACCTTTTTTCCAATGAAACTCGAAATTATTAATAGAAAAGTAACGTTTTATTTATTATCTCTATACATTTACAGGTAAATTAATATGTAAACTATAGGTGAAGACTCTACTATGTTTTAAAGGTTCTCTTTTGTAACAAATCTATTGGCTGTGTGATCATGATCCTTATCCTTGTCATAGAGGCTTACTGACAGGTTTACCGGAGACGGTGGTAATGTGAAGGCGATTTATACAAAATTATGGTAGCATCCCAAGAGCTTAGCTTATTATGAATAAGCGTAACAACATCGCAAATAGAAATTCAATAGTTGCAAAAACATTTTAAGGTTGTTTATTTATCAGTCTTATTTTATTTCCTTCAGAGTTCAGTGCCGTAATAACATAAAGTAGGCGTTCAAAATATTTTCCATATAAAATTTTTCTAGTATATAAATTTTTAAATGGCAACTTTCGTTTGTAGCCCGTAATTTGACATTTAGCTAACTAGGGTTTTTGTCCGTGGTAGACTTCCATTATCAAGTTTGTCTGTGCTTATTATCAGCCGGTCGATTATTTACGCAAACAAGTAAAGATAAACGTGTAAATATTATCAAAAAACATAATGAGTGATTTATTGGATGACGATTTAGAATTCAGTGGTGGTACATTGCAACTTTCTACGGACAATGTTCATGGAAATGCTGAGAATCGACGTGAAAAAACGTCTGGTAATGCAAATAGAAGTACACCAATTAATATTAATCCTTCGGTGCTCTCTGGCGCTGATTCCTTGACCTCATCTTCGTCTTCTTTTGCTGGTAAAGAGAATTATGTGTTAATAAAAACTTCATTTCCATACAAACGTCCATGGATCATTACAAGATAAGATTGTCATAAAAAATTACATCCACAGCTCATAAAAAAAATTGATTTTTCTTATTATAAGATTATCGTTGATGTTAATTTTTAGAAATTCTGTGCACAGAAAAACTTTTTTTGTGTTTGTGTAAATATTTTTTATAATATAGAATTTAAAAAAATGTATATTTATTAAGAGCAATTTATTATTAGTTTCAGAATTGTTTTGTTCATAAATTGGCTATAGTTCATAATATGAAGTTGACAATGCTCTTAATAAATCTGGAAAATTTTATAAGAATTAATAATTTTATATTAAAGAGAAAGTAAACTTTCTCTGAAGTTAGTGTAAATGTTGACTTTGTTCTACTTGTTCTATCATACATTTCACTTCATACTAGTTCATATTTTTAAAGGTAATGCTTCAGTGTTGCTAGTTAATAAAAATAGACACTACATTATCACATAACTATAATTTTTAAGCAGTATTTTTTGTACTTTAGTAGTAGTATATGGGATGATAAATACACTTAATAATATATTTTATACTTACTTGAAGTATAGTTAGAATTTAACTGAATTTATATTAGTATAATTGACAAAAGGCAAAAGAACTACAATTTTCATTCCTGAATTTCTATAGCTTTACTTATCCAAGTCTTACCTAGTGCAGTACAATTTCTAATAACATATCTGCGAGTTGTTTTTTTCCTACTTTTGCATACCCACTAAATTCTATTAAACTTGTATACTTCTATTTATCTTCTGTTGGCCTTTATTGGATATTTTGAATCTTTTTGTTTACCTTCTTTTCTTGATTGCTTCATTTTCTTATGCTTTCTATTGCTTATTTTCTTTACATTAAGGGTTATGTTCTTCATATAGGTTATAATATGTTAAATACAGATGCTAGAACAGAGGGAGTATCAAACACACAACCAGAGACAGCAGGAGATGATGTTCAAACAGTGTACCCTCGCTATGATGTGCCATTCAATAGAGAAAATATCAAGGACTTCTTTACATTCCGCAGAGGTGTTGTGGAGAATGCCATACAAGAGTGCATTACTGCCCTTCTGTTCCCTGAGGATGGAGAATATTTGGGTTCCTGGTTATTGACTGAGTAAGTACATATCACATGTGTAGTGTATGCTGGTTGAGATGTGTGTACTGTACCTTACATTGTATATTTATATACAACACACAACAACATATACAACTTGTTGGATATAGATTACTATGAGGTGTAGAGAGCCATGATGCAACACACAATAATCTAAAAACTACAAGCAGTAAAGTAAAAAGTAAAGTAACAGCCTGTTACTGTCCCACTGCTGGGCATAGGCCTTCTCTCTACCGTTTTTGGAGAGAAGGATTCGAGCTAAGAACTACCACGCTGCTCTAATGCGGATTGGGTGGCACATATCCCCAGAATTCTCTAGAGATATGCAGGTATCACTTACGATTTTTTCCTTCACCGAAAAGCGTGTGTTTATTTAATTTCTTCTTCTTCCTCAACCGATGGACGTCCACTGCTAGATATAGGTTTCTTCAATTGATCTCCACACTCCACGATCTTGTGCCTAGATCCAGCGGCTCCCCGCGACCTTTTTGAGGTCGTCAGTCCACCTCTTAGGGGGTCTAACGACGCTGCGTTTTCCGATGCGAGATCACCAATCCAGCACTTTAGGACGACCATCGGTTCTCCGCGCTATGTGCTCCGCCCATTGCTATTCATCTTAAATTATTCAACAGTTGTAAAGTAATAAGACAAAAGAAACTTCCAAAAGTAATAGTAAAATTATTTTGCTATAATCCGCGATAAAGTAAATAATAAATATATAAAATGCTAAATGTAGAGTGGACTATTCGTTTTCATACCTGCAGGCCTACCATGAAATCTTATTGCAACTCAATTGAAGACGTAAATGACGACCGCGAACCGCTTTCTTTTCGTACCGTGAAGTGTGAATTGCATTGGGTTCGTAATGTTTGAAAAGGATAACGTTATATGAAGAATAGATAACTCTGTCTCTTTTACTCACATGTTCTTAAGACGAATTCGCACGACGAACGCTCATTCGGCAACGACTTAAAGTGTGCGTCTTTAATACGTCATGGTATGAAAAAGAAAAACAATTTCGTTTACGTCTTTAAGTCTTGAGTCGCAATAAGAGTTCATGGTAGGCAGGAACATGCAGCATTCGTTAGAACCACATGCACAGACCTCCAAAACCGCCACCACAATACACACGTTCACTATCACAAACTCAACAATCGTTTCGCTCCGCAACCGAAGCATCATCAGGAGATATATATAGTGGATCAGGAGATATATATAGATCTGGATATAGCTACTCCTCTACCCTGTACAAGATAGTAAAAACCAAATGTAACTAGTTTGAAAAGAGCAACCACCGAGTTTATTGGTGGCTCTTCTCGGTAGGAACAGCTTTCCGAACCAGCAGTAGATTTTGACGATTCAAAAGTACTTGCTTTTTAATTTGAATTTGATAGATTCGACGACAAAATTTCAAAAAGTCTGTCTTGGAATAGATGACTCAGTACAACCATAAGATGCTTACGTGTCTTAAGACATGTTATCATCAGTATTGCTTATAGGAATAACACGTAAAGAAAAGTCTTGTCGAGTCATTACTAACACAAGGTTCCTTTAGTAGGCAGACATTTTTAAAGGTATTTTCTGATTCAATGGAAAAAAAATATTTTCACAGATTCAATATATTTTCAGAATCACATTATGGGACAATGAAAAGGAGAGGATCGTACTTTTAACGTCAAGACTTGTTATGACTATAAAATATGACTTTATTGCGATGAAGCAATTGGATTTTAAGAAGACCTACCTGGATGATTTGGACACGATTGTTATAGGAGAATTGGTGTACCCACCATCGTCCTTAGTACCGTAAGCTTTTCATTTATTCATTTTAACCTTACATCCAGTTTACAACCTTGATATTTTAATTCTAATGTTGTTAATTAAATTACATAATGTGTGATGTCCAAATTCTTTGTTTAATTATGTATGTTTAAGTAGACTTAAATAACAAATAATTAACCCAACAGGGTATTTCTCTATATTTTGAAAACAGCTCAAGTTCTTGTTCTGTGAGAGTAGGCCGTTGTCTTGTCTTACCCGTCTTGTCATTCATGAGAATAATTTTAGAAGCGTATTTGTTTGGTAAAATTCATTTATATAACTAATTTAATAGGTTGTCCGGAAAGTTCTTTTTTTTTTTTTGGAAAACTGAAATGAAAATTATATATGTACCCTTCTGTCCCATAACCTCTTTCCGCCTTTTATGCAGCTTGAGAATTGCGTCCTTCAATAACCTCTCAGGTTTTTCTGCAAAAAACTTCTCCAAATGGTTTTTTTATCTCAACTCTTGAGTTGAAATTTTTTCCATTATGTGAAATTTGTGATGATCTGAAATGATGGAAATCCGTAGGTAAAAGTAGGACTGTGGAGGGAGTAAAACATCGCAATCAAACTTAACAACTTTTGCCGAGTTCTCAAAGACAAACGCAGTGGTCGCACATTGTCCTGATTAATTATATTCGAAATTGAAATTTTGGGGCGGTTTACTTCAATTGATGTTTTCAATTTATCTAATTAAGAGAAATAATGGTGAAAAGTTTATACTATAGGACTCCTGCCCTTATCCCACTCTAAGTGGGGTCGGCTTTTGCGACACCTCGGTAAGAAATGAGGTTGGTCTATTCTATTCTGCTGGATACCACACGGCACTTACCTTAGTCGCCTCTTACGATACCTCGGTAAGAAAGGAGGGTGGTCTATTCTAATCTGCCGGATACCACACGGCTTAATTGTATTACATTTAATAACGCACTCAAATCTCGAATATACAAATACATAACGGCACTGGACAAGCGTCGTCTGAATATAATATGTATGTAAGGTTTGCAATTTTTGAATTTAAACTATCGTGAGTGGTATTCATTATTAATGTTGAGAGACCGGCTATACTCACGTCTTATTTTATCGGTATCAGTTCCCGCCGCGATAACACCGCGTAAAGAGCTCATGAATAAGAGCCCCGTATGGGCTTGAAACTAGTCGGGCTCATCCGATAAAATAAGACGTGAGTATAGCCGGTCTCTCAACATTAATAATGTATGTAAGGCATTCAAAACTGTGGAAATTAACGAATCGTGACCAAATTTCTTATAGTTAAAGTTATATATAGTCTTATAGTTTAATATATAGTTAAAGTTATCTCTTTTAGAATATGAACACATATCGTATGTTTTCAATAATGATGATATATTCAATCAGTTCTCTCACGCTTCCTACCGAAAATCGCTACGAACTTTCCGGACAACGTAATACATAATCTGCTAGTTTCTCGTTGGTGCTTCTCTGTGAAAGAGTTTTCCGAACCAAAGATAGCTTCAACATAAATTGACTGAAAATCTTATTTCTCTTCAAGCGATTTTTAACTGCAAATAGCCTTATGGTGCTTGAATCCTTACAGACCTTTCTATACGTATTCTTATTAGCAAGACTATAAGAAGTCGACGGAATCGGTTGTCCAATCTATTAGAACTATGTTGGGCCACAGTAATATATGTATATATATATTTATGTACTGTTTTATTTTATTATTTAAGAATACTGTTTTAACGTGCATTTTACCTTATCAATACCTATTATAGACGCCTTAACGGTATAGCCACGGGTGTGACGACGGTAGTCAAAGATTGCGTCATAGATCGCTTTTGCAGACGACCGAGCTCATCCGAGGAAGCCAAATTGTTCGATCCCAAGTATTTTGAACCTAGGTACTTTGAGTTGCTGTAGACGCTAACTGTTGTGTTATTGCTAGCAAATTCATCTTCCGTAGAAACTCTTGCATCCACATTGTTTAAGGCATGTTTCCACGAGCGAGTATGTCGCAATGCCGTCACAGTGTCACCGCGATCGCGAGAGGCAACATAGAGTTATTATACTAGACGAAAGGAGTCGGTCTAAAATGTGTCCATCGACGCCAAAGAGAAAACAAATGAGACTATTGTTACGAACATGCAAAAAAAGTTCGTAGTGCACATAGCATAGAGTTCAAATTGGAAGGGGGCAGTTTGCGGACATGCAAAAAGAGTTCGTAAACTATATGTCATTGAGTTCAAATTTGCTTGACTAATTCTCTGGAACATTCACGTTGTTTCGAATCGTTTTCCGTATCCTCGCTATGACTCGCGAACGGTCGCGAACATTCTTAAAATCGGTTCGTTGGATATATAAGCGGTCGTATTGCGCGCTTCGACATTCAGTCGGCATTCGCAGTGATCAAGAGCGAAAATAAAAATGAAATAATAGTGACCTGGGCTTTGTTATGGGATAACGGACTGAATAGAGTATGTAAATAATAATTTTGTAGTAAAAAATAAAGTGTTTTTAACGAGTCACCAGGTGTTTTCAGTGAAATCCATGATTCTTTGTACGTAATACTATTATTATTCGTTTGTACTATTATCGAATTATTTGTTGCAACAATCACTTACAGGCCTGCCTATGACTACACCTAACTCTAGTATAATAACTCTACGAATGCAAAGCCTCGTAAAAGTCGGGACGAACTCTGAACTTCAGCAAACTTTTGCGGGGATCGTTGTATAAAATTAGATGTGAGGCGGTAGATGGGTGATCTTATATTGTCCTGCGACAAATTCGTTGCGAATCGCAGCGAATCCGTCGCTGTCATTAAAACTAGTCGCTTGCGTTTTACTCATCTATGCCACTCGTTAGATCGCTGCGTTACTCGTCGTGTGACGACACGTTTATAATTATTTTATGTATGCATACACGACATAACGATATCCTTGTGATACTCTCGCTTGTGTAGATAATGCCTTAGGTTGATATAATTCTATTCGCTTTTACGATTTAGAGTGCAACGGTGTCCAAATAGCTACTGAGAACATAACAGGACACTCGGATTCTATGACTGATAAAAAAAAATTGTTGTAACGAACTAACCCTTATTCTTATTAACTATAAATAAATATATTGTAAATATGCCAAAGCAAACATAAGATGCACCAAGATATCGATTTGATATTTGGTATGGAAATATTAAACGATTTAGAGGCATCTCCTACTTGATTCTTACTTCACTATAACAATTTAGTATAACGATATAAAGTAGTAATGTAAATTATAGATTATGATATGTATATGATATGCATAAATCTATTATACATTGTGTTCGATATATACTCTCTAAGTTATGTAAGTTCGCAGATTTTTTTTGCTAAAATGTTTATTCGATGTATAGCTATATTTTTTGTTTTCTTTTTTCTAAAAGCTAGTGTGCTTTTTGGTGTTACTTATTGTAATTCGAATCGTAGCATGAAATTGTACTAATGTAACACTTTATAATATTCAAAATAATGTAGCTTAAAGCTTTAATTATTAATATATACTACGAATAATAACATTGCATGTTATTAATAATATTGATTATAATTTTACTAAAGAAATGTTATTTATCTCAATATATAGTATAAAATACTTTAGTAACAAGATGTGCTTATAAATCCCACTTCTGAGTTTGTCATGAAGTCGATTTATATTTAGTATAATATTGGTTTAAATGTGAAATAGGGAGCGCCAACTAATTCCAAACTCGAAAAAACAACAAATTATTTATAGTAAATGTTGGCCCTCCGCCGGAATCGAATCTGCGACCTGCGGATCTGAAGACAGGGTCACTGCCCATTTCGCCAAAGTCCCAGTCTTCCTTTTGACTGGGACTTTGTCTGGGACTTTGACTGGGAATTATTTTTATTGAATAAATTCAATAAAAATAATTTATAATTATATTGTCTTTTATATTTCTTAGTCTCCATATAACGCGGTACGAATGATGTGATTTGTACTAATTCCGATTTTCTCATAGCGCGGTTTCCATACAACGCGGTACGCACTAACTGCGTTTTAGGAGGGTTGACTGCACACGTTTTGACTTACGTTTGTACGCAATATAAAATTTTATTAGATGATTAATCATGAATATTTAATATAGGGAACGCAATCTACGCGGTGTCCGTCTGATGTGGAATAAAGGAGAGCCTCTGCCGCTCAAGACCGTCTGGAACCCGTTCAGTCAGGACGTGCCTTTCATAACTTTCGCGTCACACCCAATATATTGGCATAAAGGTATGCTAACACAGAAAATGCCTACAAATATTGTAAATGCGAAAGTCTGCTGAAAGTTTATAAATCGGGATTACATTTGGAATAAAAATCTCAATTTTCTTTCGGGAAATGTAAAAAAAAACATATTGCAAATTCAGGATACTTTAACACTTGACATAATATAAAAGTTATATTTTATTATACTTTAAATAGCACAGAGCAACCCCAGCATTATATGTGCTTTAGACAATTTTCTGATGATATTTCATGACTACGCCGTGTGGTATCCGGCAGAATAGAATAGACCACCCTACTTTCTTACCGAGGTGTTGTAAGAGGCGACTAAGGTAAATGCCGTGTGCTATCCGGCTGCGTAGAATAGACCACCCTCATTTCTTACCGAGGTGTCGTAAGAGGCGACTAAGGTATGTGCCGAGTGGTATCCGGCTGCATAGAATAGACCACCCTCATTTCTTACCGAGGTGTCGTAAGAGGCGACTAAGGTATGTGCCGAGTGGTATCCGGCTGCATAGAATAGACCACTCTCATTTGTTACCGAGGTGTCGTAAGAGGCGACTAAGGTATGTGCCGAGTGGTATCCGGCTGCATAGAATAGACCACCCTCATTTCTTACCGAGGTGTCGTAAGAGGCGACTAAGGTATGTGCCGAGTGGTATCCGGCTGCATAGAATAGACCACCCTCATTTCTTACCGAGGTGTCGTAAGAGGCGACTAAGGTATGTGCCGAGTGGTATCCGGCTGCATAGAATAGACCACTCTCATTTGTTACCGAGGTGTCGTAAGAGGCGACTAAGGTATGTGCCGAGTGGTATCCGGCTGCATAGAATAGACCACCCTCATTTCTTACCGAGGTGTCGTAAGAGGCGACTAAGGTATGTGCCGTGTGGTATCCGGCTGCATAGAATAGACCACCCTCATTTCTTACCGAGGTGTCGTAAGAAGCGACTAAGGTATGTGCCGTGTGGTATCCGGCTGCATAGAATAGACCACTCTCATTTGTTACCGAGGTGTCGTAAGAGGCGACTAAGGTAAATGCCGTGTGCTATCCGGCTGCATAAATAGACCACCCTTATTTCTTACCGAGGTGTCGTAAAAGGCGACTAAGGTAAGTTGACGTCAGGCAGGCGGCCGGTCGTAAAATACGTAGCCAAATCATGTGACAACATGTTTGTAACATGTGCCGACCCCTCTTAGAGTGGGATAAGGGCAGGAGAATGATGATTTCATGACATTGACTGGTACATATATCCTAGTAATTCTACTCAGATATGCAAGTCCCTTAACGATGTGAGCTTCGAAAAGCTTATGATAAATTGTAAATAATAATTCCATTTTACGGAAAAGCTCATCGTTCCAAGCTTCGGAGTCGCAATAAGAGTTCATAGTAGGCCTGCTCTTATATTTACCTGTGATACTTAGATGAAATTTACATAAAAGAAATGCCCTTCCACACAGACGGAGGTGTAGACGAAAGATCTACATACGATATGGAGATATTCGCGCAAAAGCTACAAAGGGCCGTTGAATCGATGCCATCAGCGTGCTGCATACATCACTCTCCGATCGTGATACAGAGCTATGTTGGACTTACTTCATTACTCCATAATAAAACTAGCATGGGTTTCTTCAAAGTCAGAGGGAAATTTAGCTTCTAGTCTGTAGATATGGGTAGTTTATTAATATGTATTAAAAATATCCCATATAAAGTTTAGCTATAGGTCGTGTTAACCCTTTTAGTGCCGGGCGTAAAAGAGGTACCTATGCGGTCTTTATGCTGTACCGAATTTCAGTTTTACTAGCGTTTCGGACAATGCTCATAAAAACCAAACGAGGATCAATATTACTATATATATATAATAATAAATAATAAATATATGGGACATTTACACACACGGTCGTCCGTCCCCAAAGTAAGTAACTTAATACTTGTGTTATGGGTGACGGACAACTGGTAGATATACTACATACATGAGTTTAAATACATACTTAAATACAAATACACACCCAGGCTCGAAGAACCAACAATTTGTTTTACAGAAAATGTTGGCCCTCGGCGGGAATCGAACCCGCGACCCGCGGAGCTGAACGCAGGGTCACTACCCACTGCGCCAACGGGCCACTCAATAATATACAGTCATAATATACAATGACACTAGTTTTTCTTTACTCTAAAAAGTTATAGATAAGTTCTCTGTTACAAAACGTATTTGTATATAGAAAAAGTTGTCTTTTCGTCATAATTTTATACGGGCCGATTATTACGAAGTATATATATAATACTTTGCATTGCCAATGTATTTTGTTATGAGATAGTAACAAAGTAAGTATATAAATAGTAAATGGAGCAGAGTAAGGGCCGGGATTTCATAAATCCTGTCTTTATTTCGTTTGTATTTTTTTTAATTCTCTTGTAATGAAATTAGATCATTAATAACGTGTTAAAAACTTTTTTTATAGAGATAGTTTGCCAACAATGCGAATAGTACACTATAACACGCGGGTCGATATTTCGGCTCAGGCATTTCTCGCGAGTACAGCAAGAGCCGATATATCGGCTTCCTGCACCAAAAGGGTGAATATAACTTATGTAAGGAACTTTACCCTTCGAACCCGATACGCGAATGAAACGCATTTATTGCTAGTATTTTTATTTGATCTCTTCTCTTTTACATCTCATCCTATCATCATCACAATGTTGGCTGAACTTGAGTTGATACTTTGAGTTCAACTTTTAAAATTTACAAATAATGTAACTCTTATATCATTAGGATAGTTAGCTTTTTTGGTTATTTTATAAATAAGATTAAGGTTATAATCAGGACAGTATGTCAGAGCACGTGGGGACACTCAGTGTCAATTAGAAATTCAAAAAATATCTCAATATTGCCATAACAAATGAAAAAAAATTAAAGATATGAAAATTATTTTTCAAAATTATCAAAATACAAAAAATTTACTCTCAAAAAAACTTTCGAAATAAAAAAGAAGGCCTGGTTATAATATATCTTAGTATACAAAAGTCTTCAAAATATGGACAAATTAATGTGTAAAAAAGTGGAGGCATAATAATATAGTTTATTCTTTATATCTGTTATAATATTAGTTTAAGTCGGAAGTTTAAGAGGCAAATGGAAGCTAATTCTGTAATTCTGAAAGTTAGAAATTTTATTTTTATTAGAAGTAAATTATACAGGGTGCCACGGAAAGAGTGTATCATACGGCGAAACGTGTGTAGTGATACCTATAATACAACAATATATGTTGAAAAAATCACAAAAAGTTATTGCACCATAGAGTTACCCCTCGTAACACAGAAAATACGTCGCGTTAAAATTCCGCAATAGGCGTTATAAGAAGTTTCTTATGGTATATTCGACTTAACGCCCTACGCCTAACGCCTAAAATGGAACACTGCGTGATAAAATACGTCGCGTTTTAAATGCGCTGTCGTGTGAACAGATACCTGGATACCCAATGTTTCATTGCGACGTATTTTTAACGCACGGTTACAAACCTCTCGTGCCAACGAGGCGCTACACGGTGTAAAGCGTAACACTGATACTGTCATAAAATATCCATTGTGACGGACAGTTTTATGTTATAGTGGTACCTCCAATTTCAGTGGTACCTCCAATTTTTCTCCAATAACCTTAAATGGTGTTGTTTTGCCAGTCTGCTCCGACTTCCGGTACCTTGGCTCGCTTCTACAGGAAAACGGTGAAATTGATCGCGATGTGAGGAATAGAATGAATGCAGGATGGATGAAGTGGCGACAGGTCTCAGGGACAGTATGTGACCCCCGAATGCCCCTTAAACTTAAAGGGAAAATTTATAAATCGGTCATAAGACCTGTCGTAATGTATGGATCAGAAAGTTGGGCAATAAAAAGATGAATGAAAGAAGAGTGCATGCAAATGAGATGAGAATGTTAAGGTGGATGTGTGGTGTGACAAGATTGGATAAAATAAGAAATGATTATATAAGGGGAAGTATGAAAGTTGCGCCCATTGTAGAAAAGATGAGAGGTGCAAGATTGGGATGGTATGGACATGTAATGAGGAGGGATGAAAATCATGTGACTAAACGAGTGTTGGATATGAATGTGAATGGATATGTGACTAGAGGGAGGCCTAAAAAGAGATGGTTGGAATGTGTGAAGTATGACATGCATATAAAAGGAGTAGCGCCAGAGTTGACGAATGATAGAAGAGAATGGAAGAGGAAAACATGTCGTACCGACCCCACTTAGAGTGGGATAAGGGTAGGAGAAAGAAGAAGTTTTATGTTATAGTACTAAGAGACAACCGAGCAGCTAGCACACAACGTCTCCATACAAAGCCTTACAATGCATACTACAAATGCATATTAAATACCTAAATTCATTACTTTTGTTATTTTGTTTACATCAAAAAATTACGAGTGTCAATGACCGCTGCGCGCATTTCGCTTTGACTCGACCGAAAGAGTGTTTCGAAAAAGTATCGATAATTTGCAATCGACATTTGTGCTTGACAAGTATTATATCAAATAAATTATCCAACTAACTTCACTTTCATGCTGAATTTTTTAAAACATTACACATTGAGTCTGCATAACGTGAACTTATATAGACTTGGGTGCGCAAAATCACATCATCGAAGCCCCTCGAAGCTATTACTGCCTTAATTTACTTATTCTATCGTTTATTGATTTGTTCAACACACAATTGCAACAACAATATAATTAATAGAACTCCCACTCCCATTCACAACTATCATTCGCCTCCCATGCACACACAACACTTACTTAATACACACCCAAATACACACACAGCTACACACACACACACAAACTCATTCACGTCGCTGTTATGGCATTTTTACATTATTTAAACAAAAATTTATATTATGTAAAATTATATAATCCGTTCGGCCTTATTATTGGACTAAGTGATTTTACATAGAGCTGTAGGTTATATAAAAAAATATATATATACAGAAAGATTCAAAGCATGTACCTTTCAATATCTTTTAAGCAATCCGGGGATTTAAAGTCTGTTTGAAACGCATTTTAAGAGGCCTCGCTAAACTCTTCTTTTACACGGCCATGGGCGCATTTTCATTGGAAAATTCATTGGGTATTGATCCATAATCGATATTTGAAAATGTGCCCTCTCTTTAACCTTGAACGTCGTTGTATTTATGCCCTACTGAAGGGACACTAGTAACCTATTTACCGTACAGTTGAAATGTCTAATTTGTTTACATTTTTAGTTTGTGTTCGAATGTTTGACTTTATAAGTAATTTAGTTAATTAATTCAATTGTTCATTGCACTATTAAGAAACTGCACCATAGTAAATAACACTAACAAATATTATGATTTAAATTCAAATAATTTACATATCGAATCCTTCCACTGATGTCAATGGTGTTGTGTACGGTAAAGTGGTGATGCTCGAGAATCCGAAGAAATGGTATGTACTTACCTACAAATCATGTTCTTTTTATTTAAATCTGTAAGTATTATTTTATTATTTTGTTACTCGCGAAATGTATTAAATAGGTACATGATTACTAGATAAATACAATTATCATAGATAATATGTTAGTATATTATTTGCTAGATGTTTTCTGCTGTAAACATACCTTAACTCTAAATTTAGATTTAATTTCAACATAACTGAGGGGTTATTGAATGAGTAGTTGTAATATTTTCTCTTTTAAATGGGGGCGAGGGTTATCCTCTCAATATTTTACTTGTTATTGTTCCTCACCGATCCTGACGATCAAATCACGATCGCCAATGCCAGCACACTCGACAAATACATTCACACAAAGCGTCTTCGCCGGCGAAGAAGTCCTCCACAGCGAGGTCCGGCCTCACAGGAGGCACCCTTAGGATGACGCTCCCAGGATGCTGCGAGCCTCGCTCTCCCAGCTCATACCCCCAGCGATGCTTCCGGCTCGCCCACTCTCTCGGTGACGCTGTAAAAGCTATGTGGGCTAACAGCATTAGTCAGTGTTCGGGAAAAAAAAACTTGTTATTGTGCTATCTCACTTAGCGGCCGGCTATCAATGAAGATTTATTATTTTTAGTGCAGTCATAACTTAGGGTTGTCAGTGAACATTTTTACGGAAATAATTTTTAGTTTTTGTATGAAATTTAGAAATACGACTTTTCCTAGGTTTGATATTATTTTTGTCATATATATAAGTCGCATAACTGCATTTCGCCATGATAAACCCTTTCCGTGACTCCCTGTATATAAACAGAAATTCTTTTCGTTTATAAGGCCAAAGATTTTTTGATGATTTCAGGACAACCATAAATTTATTTCGATATATTGAAATAATTTTTTAGTATACATAATTATCGACATTACAATGTATAACAATTTTAAGAAAATCTTATGATGATGTTCATGACATACAATTTTATTATTGTTATAGATAGAAAGAAAATTATATTAAATCTTAATTAAAAAATATCAATAACTTGACGAAATTTAAATTTAATTAAAATTTAATTACAAAACCAGCTGTCTGGCGACGCGTTGCTGTGGCTCGGTCTGGTTTCGAAATACCCTCGACACATAACTGAACAGTTAAAAAATGCATCGATCGCCACCAAACTTTACAAGATCATCTGCTATGTCATTCTAAATTGACTGAAAATTTCATGAAAATCGGTCTAGCCGTTTTGGAGTCTATAAGGGCATACAGACAAACATTCAATTTTATATATAAGATGATGTTAAGGTATTGATAGTATATGTATTATATGTAGAGTTATATGTATAATTGAGGAATTACATCACTACATCAATTTTCATTCATTCTCATCCCTTTCATCTATTAAAATATTTACTAAACATAAAATTATACAGTGATAGTAAAGCTTTTAAAAAAAAATTGCCTTCAGCCTTTTATTACCGATTTGATCATTGACATAGAGCACAGATTCTCAATTCTCTTAGTAAAATTAATAAATAACGGAAATAAATAATTTAGTTATTAAATCGACCTGAAGAAAGTATTAAATCGTTAAATTATAATCTGTACAATTGTGAATATATTTTCAATATTATTTAGGAATTACTGGAAATTCAATATTGTTATTTCGATCCATACTTAAACCTTAAACTTTAACATTTTGTTAAGTTGCAATACGTATTTTAATTATACTTTACTCTAATATTCTACAAATACAAAACAAGTACTGTTTTCTTATAACTCATAGAAATCAATGAGATGGTATCATGTATTTTTATTTTTAAGAAATGTTATTAATATAAATTTTGACACATCTGGATTATACAGTGGCCAAAAAAAATTCTATGTTTTTTAAAGACATACTTTGTTTACTTTAATGAGATATTTTTAATTAAATCTGTTACTATAGAAATATGCAATATATTCAATGACCTATTAATTTAATAATGCATTCTTAGAAGTTGATCGCTATTACTTATTTTATTTATTTATACACTTTACTGTACACCACAATGAGAAAAGGAGAATAAAACAGCAAAAAAAAAAACACTGAGTGACATTGGTATTTGATTAGTAATAGTTATAAGTTTAATGAAAATGTTTGTTTAGAAAAAATATCTAGCAATCTCAGCTATATTATTAAGAAAAATAAGGCTTGATGCTACCAGCTGGTACCGTGATTTAATGTGGGTAGAATAATTACGTTGAATCATTGAGTTCTTTCTTTAAGTTTCAATCCATGTCTATACTAAAATTCATCAAAATCGGTTAAACCTTTTGGTGTGAAACAGTCAGACAGAGATACTATGCAGTCCCATTGTATCATATGAATTTTGTTTAATTATGTCTAAGATTGATGACCCAATTCTTGGGTCTGCTAAACTATAACCCTTGCTGAGGTTTGCGGCTCATTATCTTATTAAAATTTCCCGAGTATGCTGAGGGGAGCCATTTTGAAATTCAAATTCCAAATATAATTTATTCAAGTAAACTTGTAAACAAGTGCTTATCGATCGTCAACTGCACTGCTGGTTCGGAAAGCTGCTACTACTACCGAGAAGAGCCAACAAGAAACTCGGCGGTTGCTCTTATTGGGGCCTTCTGACACAGGTGTTGCTACACTTAAAATAAGGTCTCAACCTTGATATTGTAATCCTTATGTATTTAACGAAAAAAAAAAAATTTAAAGAAAATTGTTGCTCAGCGGTTATACGCAGGCATGTAAGTATTAGTGTCAAATAAGAGATGGAAGATGACACATATACTCACTCATCTTTGTCTAATCATAGATATAAAAGAGGGACAGACAATAAGATTCGTTTGCTTTCCCTTAGTTCTCTATTGATACAGCCAGATGTATCTTATATATGGTGGCAACACTGTACAATCTGTACAATGATTCTTGATTATTCTGATCTAACCACGAATACACGGTTGTACGTTTCACGATCACAATATAGGCTGGCTCCCCCACTCTAATATAATAACTCTATGCTTTATTTGTATGACAAGCAGTGTTGCCAGTACCATAGTATTTTTTTCTAATTTTAAGGTTAGCTGCTAGTTCGATTGTGATACGGCTAACTATACAGTAATGTTGCCAGAATATATTTAAGTTATTAAATTACCTAATGTTGAGATTGTTAGCTGCTAGTTCTGTGTAATTTGTAGCTAGGCATAACCTATTGCAATTATTATTCTAATTGTTGTCTCTGAACTTTCATATTTATATTGTTATCAAAATTCGAATATATTGTATTTAATTGTTATTGTAAAATAAATTATTCCAGTACTGTGTGTATATTAAAATAAAATAATGCTCTCTTTTATTGTGTACGATTAATGATAATTCCAAAAAATACCTTTTTTTCACTACCCTCACTAATATTATATATGTGAAAGTCTGTCTGTCTGTGTCTCTAGTGTGTAATTCTTTCGCAGCTAATCTGATGGAGTAATACTGATAAAATTCTGTATTATAGAAGAGTATACAAAGATATTTTTTTAAGCGAAATAGATGCTAGAATAGTTATTAGCCGAAGAACTCTGAAAACTGCGTCTATATGACTACTCTTTAACCCTAAGTTAAAAAAAAAGTTAAGTAGCGGCCTGTTACAATCCTACTGCTGGGAATAGGCCTCCTCTCTCTGTTTCTGGAGAGAAGGGTTGGAGCTAAGACCTACCACGCTGCTCCAATGCGGGTTGGTGGGTTACACATATCTCCAGAATTCTCTAGAGATATGCAGGTTTCCTCACGATGTTTTCCTTCACCGAAAAGCTTGTGATAAATTGTAACTATCAATTAGACATGAGTTTTAATAGAAAAACTCATTGGTGCCTGCCTGGGTTTGAACTCGTGTTCCCCTCGAAAGAGTCGCACGGTCTCGCCGCTGGGCTATCACAGCTTTAACCCTACACAAGATAAAAATGACGAGATTTAAATAGTTATAGGAATGTTCGAAAAGAGCGATCACCTGTGTCGGCACTTCTGATAGAAGTAATTTACCAATTAGCATTAGATTTAGCGATTCCAAAGTGCATGTATACAAGGTTATTCAAATAGGTAAAATTTTTAATTACTAACAGTGTTTTGATTAAAGATTTTAAATTGTTCTTTCGGATCGTAACCAATAGAACTTATTCAAAACGAATATGTCTGTTTTTTAAGAGACGAGCCTTGTGTGTTTGTCACTATGTCTTTGTTGGTCCTTTATTAAGAGATCTTGCGGTTCAAAACTATTGTTATCATTATTTTTTTCGATATATTACGATCGTTTGTTTATTTTTTAAAATTTTATCCATAGTATGGTTACATTCAGTGTCAATAAAAACTAAAAAAAATAGATTTAAATCCGTCACGTGCATTGTCGCTATCTGAGGACGCTCATGTTTTTCTGTGAATCCAAGATGAATGGTATTATCGATACTGGGAAATTGTTATTCGTCCCACGAACAAGTTGACCCACGAAGTGGTATCCGGTTGAGTAGAATAGACCAACCTCTTACTGAGGGGTGGTAAAATACGACTAAGATAAGTTGACGGCCGGTCGTAAAATACGTAGCCAAATCATGTTTGTAACATGTTGTGCCGACCTCACTTAGGAAGGGCGGAGGATGATGATTATATTATTTAGAAAAAATACACTGATACATGTCAATAAAACTATAATTCATATCAATAAATTCTAGTATTTTTGGTCACGGATTATTAAGTAGATATCAGTGTTAAGGATTTCTTAAATAAAATCTTAAAATAATTAAAAAAAACTTTAATTAGTTCTTCCATATATTTATGTTATCGTATTCAAAATCTGTAATGTTTAAATTGGGCGGAAGGGATAAATCTTTCCAAAATGATTCTTCCAAATGATCAACGATGTGTTCTTCAGTATCGATTTGTCTGATTAAATTTAAACCGTCCACCCATGATAAATCTATTACTTGTCTTCCCCTTTTTCTATTTCTTTTGTCTATACTTAGAGGTTTAACTGAAGAATTACTCTCTATATTGCTTTTCTTATGATTATTTTTCCTGGCTTTCTTTAGAACTTTTTTTTTATCAGTAATCTCAGTTTTCTTCTGTACCCTTTGTTTATTTATCTTTTGTACTATTTTACAGGCATCACTTTGTAAGGATTTCTTTATTATTTGCTTGATAACTTTTGCACTTTTTACATCAGGAGAAATGTCTTTTTTTTGCTGTATTTCATTTTTGTCAGCATCCATATCCTTGTCGGGTACATACTCACAATTACTAGGCATTTCTTGTGAGATTATAGTAATATCATCGGCTGCGTTCACTATTTGATTTTCAACATTTTGAACATCACGTACAGAACCTTCTATGCTTTTACCAATTTCTCTATCAACACTGCTATCTACTATAAATTTATTTGCAGCTGGTTCATCTTTATCAGATTCAATTTCTATTTAAATTGACTTCTGTAATATCATTTGATGATTGTTCCTTTATTATATAATTCATATAGGAAGTAAGCTTTTCAATTACCTACAAACAGATATCGGCATTAAAAAACCGTAGAAAATCGATTGGTCATTCATAGGTGATGAATAAATACGTTTAAAATAAAACATGTATCGACAATGTTGTTGTCTTTAATGTCCTATTAATTATTTAAATGAAATAAGCTGCTAAATAAGTATTGAAAAAAAATATTGCGTTATAGTATATACGAGTAGGTATATAAACAAATACCGAAAGGAAATCCGCGATAAATATGATCACGCCGAAATATTGCAGCTGGAGAACAACCTTATATGGTTTATCAGAAGTTTGATATGAGAAATCAAATAAAATACGCATATCGTTTATGTATACATATAAAAGCACTCCATTCGGATATCACACACTCTCAGAGCATGTAAACACATAAAGTTTGTCAATATTTCGTTCTGATAATTTGCTTTTCACACTAACAGCGTCTTTGGACAAAATGGGCGAACAAGATGCTGAAGGCAGATCACAAAAACTCTTCTAATACTTTATAGAATTAGGCGTTACTTTGCGGAGATCCATAATACAAAAGTAATAATAAAAAATATTTTGCTATAATCCGCGATACATATCCGATACGTGCAGGATTCGTAAAAACTCATGCACAAACTTCCACCACAATACACAAGCACTACACGTTCACTATCACAAACTCAACAATCGTTTCGCCCCGCAACCGAAGCATCATCAGGAGCTAGACTCCACGACAAAATCGCAAAGGGAAGCATTATCCAAACAAGCATTGTTATATAGTAATCGGTTCAACCCCACCATTTATTTTACCTCTGAACACGTGCAACAAGCTTGAACTTAAAACATTTATCTGCAGGCCTACCAAGAACTCTTATTGCGTAAATTGCATTGGTGTCGTAATGTTTGAAAAGGATAACGTTATATGAACTATGGATAACTCTGTCTCATTTACTCACATATTTTTAGGACGCATTCCATTAGGACTTAAAGTGTGCGTCTTTAAGACGTCATGGTATAAAAAAAACCAATTTCGTTTACGTCTTCAATTGAATCGCAATAAGAGTTCAGGGTAGGCCTGCTGCTTCTAATAAGTAAGAATAATAATATAATAAATTATAATACAATAACTCCGCTTCTGATACGGGTTTTCGAACACGCGTTTTTCATTACCTGTAATCTTTCATCGAGATATAATTTCTTAAACGACGCCATTTCCTGCGCATATGCTTCGGCTTCTGTAATCGGTATCTGCTTATTTTTGTAAATATAATCATCAGCTCTTAAACTGATCATCATCAGTCTTGAGGTGATGTTCTTTTTCTGCAATTCTTTTTTGTTGAATCACGAAATATTATTTATGAACCTACTCAATTAGTAGGTTCGTAAATATTAATTAAGTATTTGAATATAAATTTGTTTTTTGTTTAAGTTACGGCCTGTTGCTATCCCACCGCTGGGCTTAGGTCTCTCTCCGTGTTAGGAAAGAAGGGTTAGAGCTAAGAACCACCACGCTGCTCCAATGCGGATTGGTAGGTTAAACATATCCCCAGAATTGTGGAGAATTCTTTAAGTAATTTTGTATTTTATTTATGAATTGTATTGTTTTGGCCTTAGTTACTGTTTACAATCCCGTAGATATATACAAAGTGAAATAGCATCCCCGATACGTTCAGTAAATGTTCAATATGGACAGAATTCTGGCCACATCAATTAAATACCTCCAAATGAAAATCGTTTGAATAAAAGTAAAAAGTAAAGAAACGGCCTGTTACTATGCCCCCTACTGGGCTAAGGTCTTCTCTCTCCGTTTCTGGAGAGAAGGGTTGGAGCTAAGACCTACCACGCTGCTCCAATGCGGATTGGTAGGTTACACATATCCCCAGAATTCTCTAAAGGTATGCAGGTTTACTTACGATGTTTCCTTCACCGAAAAGCGTGTGATAAATTACAATTATCAATTAGACACATAAGTTTTAATACAAAAACTCATTGGTGTCTATCCGGGGTTAAAAACCCCCTCTAAAGAGTCTCACGGTCTCACCGATGTGCTTTTTTTATTTATATAAAGCTTGTTTTTTGTTTTTATAAATCATTATCCTGTTGCCCTTTTCCCATTCTAAGTGGGGCCGGCACAGCATGTTAGAGATCTTTCATTCTAAAAGTGCACGCCCCTCCACCAAATTACATTATTTTAATGTGTGGGAGAAAATATTGACTGTTGTACTATTTTATATGTGTGCGCGCAGCAATTTCAAAGTTGAATCGACTTATTCGCGCACTTAAAGATCAACTAATTGGTCGACTGGTATAAGTCAAGCATTTATATGGCATAAACATGTCACAAGATTTGGCTACGTATTTTACGACCGGCCGCCTGCCTGACGTCAACTTACCTTAATCATATTTAACGGCTATCGGTAACAAATGAGAGTGGTCTATTCTACTCAGCCGGATACCACACGGCATTTTTTGTTTTATATAAATATAAATTGTTTTTTTATGAATGTAATTTTTTTTCCATCGGTAGAAATATATTCTTTATACCATTTACACGTGCACGTGTTTAAATAACTTACATCTTTTGCTAATGATTTCTTATTTTGGCTTCGTTTAGGCATTTGGATATCAATTTTTTTTATAACATAACATATAATACTATATTTATTTCTAATTTTGTCTTTTATCGAATCATAAACTTTTCACGGTATAGATCGACATTCGAAATTCAAATCACTGAGATTTTTTTTTTTAATTTTTTAATGCAACAATCTAGTTGTCGTTGTATTAAAATAATATGTATGTATAGGTATATTAAAATTCGCGTGAATATTTTACAAATCCTGCAAGCGCAGATAATTGTACAGTTATCAGGAGGATTCAGTTATATGAATTTCCTTTTATGTAATGCGAGATAATATAAGTATTATTTTAACAAAATATGCATCAGTATAGCTTGTGATTTATAGTCTGACAATCGTCCTATTTAGAGTGAAAAAAAATTTACACAAATGGCTTAATTTCTGTTTGGACAATTGTTATTCATGATGAATCCTTCGAGAAAAATATTTATTTTATATTTAGTATTAGGAATAATATATTGTGAAGCTGATTATGGTGGTGCACAAGATGCGTGAGTATTTTTTGAATTTGAAATCTTTTAATGATTGTGATATTTTTAATCTGGCAATAATCGCATCGGAGTTGCACAATTCAAATCTCAAACATTACCAGAACGATTAGTTAAAAAAATAATACGCTGATGAATGTTTTTATTCACATAATGTAATTTACACGTTTGCTTTTGCCAAGTAAAATGTAATATAGATAATGTAATAAATATAAAGATACCGTAACCATAAAAAATATACATAACCATGTTTGGTTTAAATTGCATCGTAATTAGTTCAGTTGTTACAATATGTATGTTGTAAGATAAAATATATCCGAAATTAATGATATCAAGACGTGAAATTTGATTAAATGCAGTAAAATCAAATGATGGAATGCGGAAGGTGTGTTTTAAACTTTTTATTCCTTATTTACTTAAAACTCATTACTCTCCTGCCCTTATTCCATTGTAAGTGGAATCGGCACAAAATGTTCTTCTCTTCCATTCTCCTATCATTAAACTCTGGCGCTACTCCTTTTATATGCGTGCCATACGTCACACAATCCAACAATCTCTTTTTAGGCCTTGGAAATATGCATAATTATTTTATATACAAGTCCAAAAGTTATAAAAAAAAAATTTGATAGCCTAGCGGTGCGACCGTGCGCCTCTTTCCAGGGGATCACGGTTTTAAACCCCGGGCAGACACCAATCACTTTTCTGTTGAAACTCACGACTAATTGATAATTGCAATTTAACGCACGCTTTTCGGTTAAGGAAAACTTGGTGAGGAAACCTGCATGTCTCCAGAGAATTCTGGAGATATGTGTGATCTACCAATCCGCATTGACCCAGCATGATAGGTCTTAGCTCAAACCATTCTCTCCAGAAACAGAGAGAGGATTCCTATGCCCAGCAGTGGGATAGTAACAGGCCGTTACTTTACAAAAGTTATAATAGAATTATATTGCTACTAGCTGACTTGGCAAACATTATTTTACCAAACAAATTATTTCTAAGGAATTTCTAGAGTACATTATATAAATAAAAAAAATTAAGGGTGGACAACCCTTATCACTTCTTCTTTAGTTCTGGTAAATATAGATAGAAGTTGATTCTCAGAGCACATAAAATGCACATAATATGCACATAAAATTTCATAAAAATTGGTCAAGCCGTTTCGGAGGAGTATGATAACTAACATTGTGACACAAGAATTTTATATAGTACTAGCTGTGCCAACAACAGCTTCGCCCGCGAATTCGATGATTTACGACTTTTCCAGAATTTTCTAAAATTGAACATAGAAGTAGTTATCGTGAGTTAACCGTGAGAGATAGAGACATGCTATCGCGGACTTTTTACAGTATTTTTACAGATCTACAATTCTCTTCTACATCACTTTAGCGTATCTCTACTGGTTTACGCAACGCACGTGATTAAAGCTCCCAGCAAGCAAATTTTTTAACAACTGCGCGATCTCTTCAACACAATTTACATAGTACCGAAATGTTCACTTTACCTAAACCATCCGGAAATATTGCACTTTTTGGTGAAAACCGTACAAAAATATGTTCAGTAGATTTTGAGAAAATCGATTACATACAGACAGCTTTTTGGGACTTTGTTTTATAATATGTATAAATAAGATAATCCGTGCTTGTTTAAATTTATGCAAAATCTATGTAATACTAAGTGAAGGAAGCAAAAACCGTTCCTATAACTTATACATGCAGGATTACTAGATTACGCCCCGCCCGTCCCTACATCATATCCTTTTAATTCTTGTCAAAACAACCTTACGTTAAATGAAAATTTAAAGAAATTAATAAAAAACTAACTATAAATTTTCGTACAGACAATCAGATGTCCAAGCCCCCGCATACATGCCACCGTATTTAAGAAACCAAATGAACTCGAATCCACATCGCTACAGAGGATATTCGGGTGCTAAGACAGGTTACAGTGGCACGAAAACTGGTTACGGTGGCACGAAAACAGGTTACAGTGGCACAAAAACTGGTTACGGTGGTACTAAAACAGGTTACGGTGGTACGAAAACAGGTTACGGTGGTACTAAAACAGGTTACGGAGGAACGAAAACAGGTTACTCTGGATACGGTCCATGGCACCCAGGGCCTGTGTAAGTACCTGATTTGTGCATTACATCGTTAAATTATTTACAAATTATTGCATATAATCGTATGAAACTATAAAAAGTGAATCTAATTTAGTTGAATCTTTCTTGTAATGCGAATTAAATATTCGATGTAATAAGAATTTTTTTATACAACCTCAAGAATCTATACTTGTGGATCCTTTATATAATTTTTATAAATTTATTATTTCCCCAATAATTCATCCGCTACAAGTATATTCACAACAGGGTTGCCAACTACATTACTAATGACAGTTTAAACTATTTTTCATTAAATTGTACTTTTTACTGTTGAACAAAAATAATGTTTTCAGCATCAAAATGCTTAATACTATGAGTGTTAGACTTAGACGCTTGTAATTTTTTTTATTTAAAGAAGAAGCGAGAAGCTCTAAAAATATTTATTTAAAACATTAATAAATAAAATACTGTTCTTCTAAATATGTTAAATGTTCTTTTCTGACCTTTTCATTGCTTAACAAAAAATTGGTGGCAACCCTTTTGGATATTATATGATATTGTGATATTATCGCTTGATCCAAATTTTCAATAGTATTGTTTAAGTTTCTCATTCGTATTTTATGTTTACACAGAAGTAACGAAGAGTCAGCATATAGACGTTTCTATGAATCAGCAAATTCAGCTTATTCGCGTAAGTATAGTATTCACAATATATTTGAAATCTATAAAGGTAATGCTAAAAATCTTTAAAATTCATCCTACTACAACAAACTAGTCGATTACGTATTTTACGACCGGCCGCCTGCATGACGTCAACTTACCTTAGTCGTATTTTACGACCCCTCTGTAAGAAAGAGGCTGGTCTATTCTACTCAGCCGGATATGACACGGTGTGTCAATTTACGTTAGTCGCCTTTTACGACACCTCGGTAAGAAATGAGGGTGGTCTATTCTACTCAGCCGGATACCACACGGCGGATGTATGGTTGAGGATAATGGGCAATCAAAAAGACGGATGAAAGAAGATATTTGAAAGTTGCGCCCATTATAGAAAAGGCGAGAAGATTAAGGTGGTATTGGTATATAATGAGGGCACTAACCAATATTCCCAAAATTTGGCACAATTAAGGCATATATAAAAATATAAATATATGGGACACTTACACACACGGTCGTCCATCCCCAAAGTAAGTAACTTAATACTTGTGTTATGGGTGACCGACAAATGGTAAATAAATTACATATATAATTTTAAATACATACTTAAATACAAATATGCACCCAGGCTCGATGAACCAACAAATTGTGTATAGAAAATGTTAGCCGTCGGCGAGAATCGAACCCGCGACCCGCGGATCTGAAGGCAGGATCACTACCCGCTGCGCCATCGGGCCAAATATATGGGATGCAATATAGTATAAAGCTGTTATAGACAAGGGATCATAACGTAAGACTCTTTCGAGGGCTCACATGTTCAAACAATCGAAAGACATCAATGAATTTTTCTATTAAAGCTCATGTGCCTATTTACGATTTATCATTTGCAATTTATCAGACTCTTAGTGAGTGTGGTAGAGGAAAACATGGTGAGAAAAACTGTATATCTCTAGATAACTTTGGGGTTATCTGGATTTACGCCTAGCCCATGAGGTCGAAGCCTAGGGCGCCATGAATAGGGTAGGCATAAAGTCTGAATTGCCAAAATTTTACAGTTGAAAACAAGTATAATATCGTGAGGAGACCTGAATATCTCTAGAAAGTCCAGCTTATATAACTTATGTAGCTCAATTCCAACCCTTCTCTCTAAAAAGAGAGAGTTCTATGCCCAACTGTGGGATGGTAACAGATCGTTTCATGTGAATGTTACTTGTGCCGTGTAATTAGTACTTAATATAAGTCCTAAATTAAAATATTCGGTATAATCAGTGTGCGTAGGAAGGACTATCTGTGTTGGGGCGGAAATTCCATTAAATAAGCACAGTTTTTGCGAATTTGTGCGACCCAAATATAATAATAGCCGCTGATAATATAATCATTGATGATATTATGGTTATTATTTGATATATTTGTGTTTATATTATAACTGTGATATTATATATCAGTTTCAATTTCCAATATTAGATTGAAATTTTTAAGAGACATCGAAATACATATAAGAAAGATTAAAAACTAGATCGCTGGCTACGCCTTACAAGAAGATCTTTATTCACTTTATCACCTTTTCTTATGATTTCATCACACATAAACACTCCGAGCTTTTATTACCTGAATATTCGAAAAGGTGCTAGAGGTGGTAAATGCTTTACTCTACATAATATTGGGAGTTTGAAGGAAATCCCGCATGATGTACAGATCAGACAGCTTATATTGTATATTGTAATGCCATGAATGAATTGCCGGTAATCACCACGCTTGGCATGCGGTTTGGTGATCGCACTGCTGACCGTTTTGCAACGACAGTGCTGCTGCCCACTGTCGGTCTGGTATTTAGGTCAGCAAAATGAAATGGTTATACCGCCATTTACCGGTCGTCAGAGCCTCGTCGGTTGATCTGCAGGGTGCACCGCATGCAAGTGAGGTTGACAATTAAGAAGACTGATTGGGACGAGCCTCCTCCTTACACCCCTGTTGAATAGGTCTTAAGACAGCTTACCTATTCAAAATTATAAGAAACCGCTGTATTCAAATCCTGCTAGAAGATCGTATTCCAAAGAAATCTCTTAAAGTATTCTAAGGCTAATGCCTTTCTTTTTGTGTAAGAGAGATTTATATGTTAAACAATCTGCCAGAGGTGATTAAGTACATTAGCGAATTTGGGGCCAGAAATAAAGATACTTATCTAATGACTGGCTCGTTGGCGCAGTTGACAGTGACACTGCCTTCATCTCCACGGACCGCGGCTTTAATTCCCGCCGAGGGACAACATTTTCAACATAAGCGATTTATTGGTTCTTCGTGCCTGGGTGTATATTTGTATTTAAGTCTGTATTTAAAATTGTATATTTATAATTATACCCATTTATATATATGCTATAAATTGTGATAGCCCAGCGGTGAGACCTTGCGAATCTTTCGAAGGTTTCACGAGTTAAAACCCCAGGCATCAATGAGTTTTTCTGTTAAAACTTATTTGCCTAATTGATAATTATAATTTACGCTTTTCAGTGAAGGAAAAAATCGTGAGGAGACCTGCATATCTCTAAATGATTCTAGGGACATGCGTAACCTACTAATCCGCATTGGAGCAGCGTGGTCGGAAAAATGGAGAGGTGGCATATGCCTGGCAGTGAGATAGGAATAGGCCGTTACTTTACTACTTTTATGTATATATGTGTTTATGTGAACCAGTGACCATGAACTCTTATTGCGACTCAAATGAGGACGTAAACTAAATTGTTTTGCTTTTTCATACAATGACGTCCTTAAGACGCACACTTTAAGTCGTTGAATGAGCGTTCGAAATGCGTCCTATGAACATTTGAGTAAAAAAGACAGTTATTTATAATGTTTTCATATAATGTTTTCCTTTTCAAACATTACGACCCTAATGCAAACCACACTTCATGGTACGAAAAGAAAGCGGTTGAGTTTAGGTACTGACTTTGAATTGAATGGTTTTCTAAAAGATTATGATAGGCCTACAGATGTCTGTCACATATAACACAAGTATTAAGTTACTTTGCGCACGGATGACCGTGTGTCAAGCGCCCCTTATATTTATAACAATATATCAAATTATATGAAATAAAATTAGCTAGCTTTTGTAACTAAAGTCTATTTTTCTAGCAAAATGTGATATTGAATGCAAGAACAACGGGATATGTGTCGATACGAACACTTGCCAGTGCCCGCCTAATTTCCAGGGCAAGTATTGTGAGTTTGAAAAGAAACCGTGCCTCGTCTACCCGCCTTTACCAATGAACTCCAATAGGAAATGCTCAAACGAGTAAGTATCCACGTCCACTAGCAGACATAGGTTACGGGAATCTCCACACCATAAATCCATAATAAGGATCTTACTATTTTGGTATTGTCTAGACGCATGAGCGACTCTTAATCTAATGAGTCCACGTTCAGAACCGTGCAGAATAAACGCAGCCTCTCGTTTATTAATAATAATCATGATTCAATCACCAATTACCATAATAGTATTGAACACTTGCGAACGAATTTCCTGGTATATTGAGATTTGTACTCAATATCCAGTTTTAAACAACTACACAAATATCATTTGACTATCTCCTATGCCGTCGTATACATTAAATGAATTTTCAACGACGACTTTTAACCCTTCATCCGTCGCTGTGCACGTGCACAAATCGTCGCGCAGAATTTTTCACATTTATTTTCGAATAATTTTTTTAAGTGTATACTAATTATACATATGATTAGCATACCATTTTCTTTGTTATAAAATTCCCCATCGAATGCAACCAATTATTTTATAATATATTAATAATGTAAGTTACATTTATCTTTGCTACTTGCTCTTATGTGCACATGGTGCTCACCGGATATATAGTGGGTTCGGAGATTAAATATATTGTATGATTCAGTTTTAAAGGCCAATAAAAATAGTATTGTTAATCCATATAGCTAAATGGATATGTCTTAAAGAAATATTGTGTTTTATTACGTGAATGAACGTGAATTTGTTAAGAGATGGTATGGATCACATTTCGATTTTGGAAAAATCAATATGATTACGTCACCAACGATAAATTTATTGTATTCAAAGGGGAATTTTATAACAATGAAAATGGTATACAAATTAAAGGTACTATTATTATATAGTAAAATGTAAATAACATGATCTAAAAATCATCATCCTGCCCTTGTTCCAATCTATGTGGGGCACAACATGTTTCAAACATGTTGTCACATAATTTGGCTACGTATTTTACGACCGGCCGCTTGCCTGACGTCAACTCACCTTAGTCGTATTTTACGACCCCTCGGTAAGAAAGAGGGTGGTCTATTCTACTCAACCGGATACCACACGGTGGGTCGACTTACCTTAGTCGCCTTTTACGACACCTCGGTAAGAAAAAATAACATGATCTAAAAATGGATGTCAGAAATTCGTTTAATGATCACCTATCGTTCGAAGGGTTAATAAAGAACTTAACTGTTTCGTTATTTCAGATTCTGCACGATAACTTGTATGGAAGGACATTCATTTGTCTTCGGGGCTACAGTGGCTAACTTGCGATGCGTTGATGGCGAATGGCAGCCGGTGCTTGCGGACTTAACTTCGATACCCGACTGCCTCCCAATATGCGACCCGCCATGCCTTAACGGCGGAGCGTGTTTGTCAGTCAACACATGCCAGTGCCCAACAGACTATAGAGGACTACAATGCCAATTTCGTAAGAATATCATTTTCTAGATAATATAAACTTTTTGACTGGCCCGTTGGCGCAGTGGGTAGTGATCCCTTCAGCTCCGCGGGTCGCGGGTTCGATTCCCGCCGAACATTTTCTACAAAAAAAAAATTTTTGGTTCTTCGAGCCTGGGTGTATTTAAGTATTGTTAAAGAATGTTCAGAAGTGAGTACTAATGAATCCTCAAACAATAATTCAACTTGTACTTCCTTATTCGCAATTAATACAATAATAAAAAACACGCGTCATATCACACAAGATGGCTCCTTGTTATTCCGTCTCCATGGCAACCACTAGTAACAAAAGTATTAAGTAGTAAGTAACTTACTTACTTTGGGGACGGTACGACCGTGTGTGTAAATGTCCCATATATTTATTATTTACTAGCAAAGCTCCGCGGTTTCACCCGCGTCCATACAGATCTCGTGGTAGTGGAAAGTCTACGAAATCGGACTATAGATTTATTTTGTAGATTATTTAATTATAAAAAAGGGTATCATTAGTATTCTTGGAATAAGAGCTAACTCACCAAGTGCAGGCACTGCTATAACGGTCGCTACAATAAATTTGTTATGGCATTATTTGCTTTCGATTTACATTCTTAAATTCGTAATATCTTTTGATTGGGAAGTCGGATTTTAATAATTTAAAAAGTTATTTACAGGTATTGAAACAGTTATTAATAAAATATCATTTAATGGGATAAGGATTAGTACAGAGATATGAATAAAATGGTTTGATTATTGTCGGCACTTTTACCAACCCTTGCAATGTAAAAAAGTAGTTATATTGGGTTAACTATAATAGTTAGACATATGGTATCGCGGACTTTTTTGTGGATATTGATACGTTCTGTAATACTGTAGAACATTTTTTTGTTCTATCATCAATAGTTTCCGCAGCGCACGCGATGAAAGATGTTTACGACTAAATTTTTCCCAACTTATTGCAATTTTATTAGGGATCCTAATTTTTTTTTAAATGACATATAGCCTATGTTGCTCAGTGAAAAAGCAGCTTTCCAATGGTGAAAGAATTTTTGAAATCGGTCCAGTAGTTTTTGCGTGAAAACGTAACCAACATACATACATACATACATACATACAAACATACAAACAAACAAACAAACAAACAAACATACAAATCTTTCCTCTTTACAATATTAGTATAGATTATTATTATATAAACGGACGGAATGTGTAGCTCTTAGTATTGCTAATATAAAGTTATTATACTTAGAGAAGGGAAGACATAGCAAGTGACAATGACAATAAATAATGATGTACATTACACTCGTTTACTTCATCTTTGTTTAACCACACATAAAAAGAGAGATAAAAAGATCATCCTCATTAGCTTTCTCTTTATTGTAATATGTCACATTTTGACAGGCTACTCTCTCACGCACTATAATAAACTTAAATTACGAAATCAATTTTGGCCATGCCATTACAGCAGTTTAAAAACACTGTTAAACAGAGGCTAATACAGAAAGCCTACTATTGTTAGAAAATTCTTTGTATTAAAAGACTCTTTAAGATATTGATTATTTAATACACAGAATAGATAACTTTAAACACTAACAATTACAATATTTATTTCTATTACGACTACTACATCAACTACGCACTTCGAACTGTCTGGACTTTTTTATTTTTTTTTCATTTGTTTTTTCTTGGCATTTTCGCAAGCAGTAATTTATATAAAATCTCATTTAACGTTAATTAAATTTATATCAAGAGAGAAACCTTCATTATCTCCTTTTCTTAAATTCTTAATTCAAATTATTATTAGCAATTACAATTACATACTCTAACAACTCGTCCATCCTGATAACATTACACGCCCTCGTGTATCTATTGTGATGTTTGTTATAATAAAATTACACCTTACGTCAATTGGTATAGAACATTTCGATAACAACAATAAATAACAAGCTTCGTACATTATAATAATTTGCACACTTTGTGTTCTAAACTTTGCACACTTTTTGCTCTAAAATTAACACACTTTGTGCTCAAAACTTTACACACTTTGTGCTCTAAACATTGCACACTTTGTGCACTAAACATCGCACACTTTGTGCCCTAAACATTGCACACTTTGTGCACTAAACACTTAATGTCAGGTCATAAAGTAATAATTAACACAATAATTAATTATATTAAAAATAACAAGAATATTATCTAATTTACATTAAATTACTTTTTCAATTATAATTTTGTATAACTTTTTATTTTATTTTATTTATTTATTTATTTTTTTATAATTTAGAAGAAACAACTTCAGTGACTGCGCTTAAATTCTAAATAATTATCGTGGAAAATGCCTAGATTGCACTGCTGTCCAGCCAAAGTATTATAGAATGTCGACAGTCGTGGCACAGGAGAGAATTTACCTAGGTTAGTTCTTTTAACACTATGGTAGAACAACTTACAGGGATATCGGGGATTATTACTACGTGGTGTATTAATTTTGAATTTTGACAAAGCTCAGGACAATCTGTATTATTATTAAAAAAGTTTAAATAGAAACATCATTGCAGCAATCTTTCTTCTTTCTTCAAGACTGTTTCTCTTGAAAAAATTGAGCCTCTCTTCATAACCTTTTATATTAATGTTGTATTTATAGGTAAGGTGATGCAGAAAACGTTCCTGTACCTTTTCAAGCCTTTGGATATTAACTTTAGTATAAGGTGCCCAGACTGTGTAACAATTCTAACCTACTACGAACTTAATAACGAAATAGTTTTATTAAAGTTGAACTTCTCTTGAATTTTTTTGAACACCTAAGCACAAAACTTAGCGATTTATTGGCTAAATTCAATGTTTTATCAACATGACAATTGAAACTTAAACTCCCATCAATGATAACTCCCAAATCAATAAATATTACCGACTTCGGTCAACTTTCTGTCATGTACATAGTATGCAGACTTAAATCTTATTTTTATTACATGTAAATTTTATATAGTAACACTTGTCAACATTAAGAAACATTTTATTTTTCCTACACCAGTCAACCAATCTCGTCAAATCATCTTGTAATAATAAGACATCAGATTGCACACTTTGTGCTCTAATCATCACACACTTTGTGCTCTAAACTTCGCACACTTTGTGCTTAATATAAAATACAGATATTACAAAATGAACGTTACAAAAAATAGAACATTTTGATAATAACAATAAATCACAAACTTTGTACATTATAATAATTTGCACACTTTGTGCTCTAAACGTCGCACACTTTGTGCTCTAAACATTGCACACTTTGTGCTCTAAACTTTGCACACTTTGTGCTGTAAACATTGCACACTTTGTGCTCTAAACATCGCACACTTTGTGCTCTAAACATTGCACACTTTGTGCTCTAAACGTCGCACACTTTGTGCTCTAAAAATTGCACACTTTGTGCTCTAAACTTTGCACACTTTGTGCTGTAAACATTGCACACTTTGTGCTCTAAACTTCGCACACTTTGTGCTCTAAACATTGCACACTTTGTGCTATAAAAATCGCACACTTTGTGCTCTGAACTTTGCACACTTTGTGCTTTAAACCTCGCACACTTTGTGCTTGCTGCCGGTCTCTGATTGCCGCAGCCAGCGTTACTGCTACTGGTTGCCGGGGTGACGACCGCTGCGCTGCTGCCGGGTCCTCTTGCTGCAGCGATCCACCTTTTGATCATCGGTCCATTCCCACGGGGTGTCAAATATTTAAAAAAAAATCAAATATTAGTCGAAGCCTCTGAATCCCCTGTTCGAAACGATTAGATGGCACCAAAACGTCGTCTATATACGCCAATGCAGCATCAAAACGAGTATTTCCTGACATCAAATTTATCCTCCACTGAAAAACAGCAGGAGAATTTGCAATGTCTTCCTACTTAAGGCGCGATAATCGACGCACAGTCGCTTACCCCTGTTTTCTTTTTGATTAGTATAACGGGTGATGCACAACGCGAGGACGACTCTCTAATAATCTCGTATTTCAATAGATCGTCTGTCATTTACCTAACTTCATCTCACTCTTTGTAACGAGATCAATAAGGACGACTGGATTTTTATCACATAACTGTATACGCATATATGTTAAAGTACTAGTGTGATCTAGCTCGGATAAATCCAATGCAAAACAAAAACGGTACTCATCAATCAATAGTTTTAATCTTTCTATTTCAGTTTCACTTACGGATCCAATATTTAAACTATCCAAATACTATCGTATGTCCTTATACAAAGACTTAAACAATCAATTAATTCAAACAACTTTAAATAACATATTATATAGACTCTTTAAATTCGAATTCCAAACCCTTTTAATACTCTAAAGATTACTACTTTATAATAATTACATAAATGTCTCGAATACCGAGCAACAGGCCCCTTTCGTCCTGAATACCTGGCAACGAGTCCCATACAGTTTGTCCAGAATATCTGGCAACAGGCCCCATATAATTTACATGATTAAATTAAACAAATTAATTCCTGTAAATAATGTTCATACCGATTAAAGAAAATAAGAGAGATTATTAACTGTCAAAATAATTATTAAATAAATCATGAATTAATTCCTGTAAATATCATGATCATATCTTGTTGTGTATAAAAATATTTTTAAAGTATTGCATTATACATGTGTCTTTTTGTAACCAATATGATTACATTAAACATAAATTAATTCCTGTAAATAATTTACACATCAATTAAATACAATAAGAGCATTCATTAATTGTTATGATAATTATTAAACAAATCATGAATTAATTCCTGTAAAGATCAGTATCATATGAAATTGCATATAAAATATATATTTTTTAAGTATTGTATAATTTATACACGTATCTTTTTGTAACCAATATGATTTAATTAAACATCAATTAATTCCTGCAAATAATATACACATCAATAAAATAAAATAAGAGAATTCATTAATTGTTATGATAATTATTAAATAAATCATGAATAATTCTTGTAAAGATCAGTATTAAATGAAATTGCATATAAAAGAATTTTAAATTATTGTAAACGATATTATAACTTTAAATGATTGTTAAATAAATCGTGTTAATCTGCCCTATTCGTCAGATTTACCAATAGATTCACCACTTACATTTGGTCTTAAGTTAAGTCATAAAGTTAAGCCATGGTCTAATTTATTCAATTGCTACAAGAGTAGAAAAGCGTCTACTTTGTTTTTTTGTCAGTGGGGTATCTCCAAAGGAAAAACGATCATGATCTACGAGAGCTGTTATCTTATAAAAACCTTGATATTTTAGTACAAGCTTTTTACTCTGTCCCGTCGCTGCCACTTGTCGCCCTAAACGCAGCAAGTGTTCAACTTCATACTTTGGAGTGTCGTTTATCGAAAATTTCTTTCAGCTGATGATTTACGTTTGTTATAGCCCCTAATGTCTTATTAAAATCCATAATTATATCGCAATTTATATAAGGACTACTGTCCCTCGGCATGCATACTTCAGAATGTACGCGCGGAAGTTTTAACGGTTGCGTATTACAATTATTGTTATTAAACTCTTTAAAATTATCAAAAATTATTAAGGCGTTGGGATTCACATATATGTTCATTATTGTTGTCAACTTAGCACTTTCGGTGCCAGAATTAGCACTATTTTGACTTCAATCCGATTTTTATTGACTAACAAAAAAAATAAAACCGTGCATGCAATATCATGACGCTTTAGTTTTATTCTTTATTTCTGAGCTGTACATAGTGTTGAAACACCAAGTAGACTATGACAAAATAGTGTAAATAATAAAATAGCGTAGCAATACTTGATTAAGGGATTCTCACATTCATAGAGTTATTAACTAGAATAGAGGAACCAAATAATTTTACCTTTTTTTAATTTGTAAAAGGATACTTTTTATAGAGATATATTTTATTTAAATTTGCTAATAAAAATTTACTGTAAATGTGGATTTATTTCATGTTCACTAAAACAAGCACTGTTTTTGAGATTTCACAACTATCTAGCACTTTCTAGATTTTCATTTAGCATCCACCGGTTGTATCGAGTTGGCAAACCGTTATGTTCATTATCATTTGTATGCTGAGGCACAACAGTCGTATAGTGCGAGTCACTCCGTGAGCGCCTTCGTTTTTCTCTTAGTTCTGAACGTTGTGAATGAGTCAACCTATTTCTATTACAATGCTTTGACGTACCTCGATTTTGTGACTTACGCTGCAACATGGTATAATATGGAGGAGATTGCTGCGACAGCAATCGTGACCGCGACCGTCGTCGGTCAGGATTCTCACGAAGCCGTCGAGCCCCGGATCTCTTTCGGCGCCTCTGCGGCGACTTCGAGCTTCTCTCGGAACGCGAACGGCATCGCGATGTCGACCTTATACGACCCATTTAGATTATTTTAAATCCGCTGTGAACATTATTTACAGACAATGTCAAGTTAGGCTTCGTTAATAATTTTTTAATTCGCCTTTTGTTTGTACAATAAATAAATAAATAAATAATATTATCAAATAATCATCATCAATATCTAAAAGACACATGAGAAAAAAAATAGTACCTTAGTGGTATAATTAAAGAGATAAGTAATTAACACATGGCAAGAAAAAAATATATCTAAAACATATAAAGACATTTTAATAATTTGTTCATAATTAATTAAAAACATGGCGCAATAATTTAATTTAACATTCATTATTCTTTTTCTTACTTTTAGAAAATATTAATAAAAGCAAAACATAGTATAAGTTAAACTCACCTGTCATCCAATTTTATTGACAAATTCAAACCTGTACTGTTTAGAATGGCCTTATCCTGTAATGATCGCGTGATTCATTCCCTCTTCGGATATGTTAGAAAATTCTTTGTATTAAAAGACTCTTTAAGATATTGATTATTTAATACACAGAATAGATAACTTTAAACACTAACAATTACAATATTTATTTCTATTACGACTACTACATCAACTACGCACTTCGAACTGTCTGGACTTTTTTATTTTTTTTTCATTTGTTTTTTCTTGGCATTTTCGCAAGCAGTAATTTATATAAAATCTCATTTAACGTTAATTAAATTTATATCAAGAGAGAAACCTTCATTATCTCCTTTTCTTAAATTCTTAATTCAAATTATTATTAGCAATTACAATTACATACTCTAACACTATACTGATAAATGATAAGGATGTGTGGATATGAAAGAAAGAAAGAAAATACATTTATTCATTTATGCGCTACACACCGTGCTACAAAATAATATAAATGTATCTATATATAGTTCAACATAAGGTTTAACTATTATTACAAAAATATACTACAAATATAATAAAATAAAACTATGAAAACATAATATGCCACCGCATATAACGCAGCAACGAAAGGCTAACAGCTCAACATGTTTCCGCATTTGTATTAGCATCACAAATGCAGCTTTGATTTTCAGCCAAAAGCCTGTGATGCCACGGTAGTGTATGCCAACGTATACTGCATTTGAAAAAACAAACTAAATTAACTTACAAACTATATACTAATATAAAACACACATAAACTGTTATCCAAAATAGAATTATAACAATGATAATAACAATAAAATTGATATACATAATTAAACTAACTGAAAACTTACCCATTATATATATTATATTAGCTGCTCTTCTACCCTGTACAAGACAGTAATAACTAAATGTAACTAGTTTTAAGATTTATATTTTAAAAAGAGCAACCGCCGAGTCTTCTCGATAGGAACGGTTTTCCGAACCAGCAGTAAAGTTGACGATTCAAAAGCACTTGGTGAATAAAGAATATATTAAATTTGAATTTGGGTAAGCTTCCCTAATCTAAACAAAATAACTCTATGATTGGTACACACAGAATTGTAACTTTTATTGAAAGTTTCAATCTTTCAGCCACTAATTGTGGGAATGACTTACCTTTCACGATATAACATTACTTGCGTACTTTTAAATGTGACTGATTGAAGCCTTGGAGATGGTAAGAGCGCATGACTTTTACCAGAGCGTTCACAGATTTAAACCTATACAGGTTTACCTTTACGGCAATATATGTATTTCAATTGTTAATTATTCTGTCCGAGTAACGAATCACTGCAATGGATATAGTTCCTCATCAATCTCCTGCCCTTAGCTTACTCTAAGTGGGGTCGGCTCAACATGTCATACACATGTTTTTACATGATTTGGCTACGTATTTTTCGACCGTCCGCCTGCTTCGCCGTTCATAACACCAAGAAATTAGGGTGGTCTATTCTACTCAGCCGGTCGACACACGGCGGGTCAACTAAACTGAGTCGCTGTTTATAGCACTTCGGTAAGAAATGAGTGTGGTCTATTCTACTTAGCCGGATGTCACATGGCGGGTCAATCTACCTGAGTCGCTTTTTACGACACCTCGGTAAGAAATTAGGGTGGTCTATTCTACTCAGCCGGATACCACACGGCAAGTTGTGATGGATTAGTTGAAGGGGTAAAAAGTGACATATGCGTATTTTTTCGAAATGCAAAGAAACAAATTCACTAGCAGAAGTAAGGAGGTATATATTGCAAATGAAACTTCGGGGCCACTAGATGCCCAATAAAACTTCTACATTAAAAACAAATGGATATGTTTTTGATGCAGTGCCGTGTGGTATCCAGCTGCATAGAATAGGCCACCCTCAGTTCTTACCGAGGTGTCGGAAAAGGTGACTAAGGTAAGTTGACGTCAGGTTGGCGGCCGGTCGTAAAATATGTAGGCAAAATATGTGACAACATGTTTGTAACATGTGTGCCGACCCACTTAGAGTGGGAAAAGGACAGGAGAATAATGGATATGTTTTTGATGTAATGTTTGATTAGATTTGTTTTTGTTTTATCTCAGACGCAAGTAGCTGCGACGTCCGCAAACTAGGATTCAACGGAGGTTACAGTTGTTTCGGAGACGCAGAGAAGTTCTCGTGCAAGTTGACTTGCCCCACCGGTGCCAAGTTTGTTCCACCAGCAGCTGAAACCTACAGTTGTCAATATTCAGTTGGCCTTTTCGAGCCACGGCCTATACCGGAATGTGTATTTGGTAAGTACCGAGTAGCGAATCATAAATATTAGGTCCTTACATATGAAATTGGCGTTTTCTATGGGAGGAACATAAAGTCTTTTTTTTTTAATGAAATATATTTAATTAATCAAAGTATGTACCATTGCTATGTATGCACTTTTGCCATCTCATAGGTAGTTCATTGATCCCCTTACTAAAAAAACCATTCGGGCGGGAATCAATAAAATCTTTGAAGGCGGTTTGGACTGCCTCATCGGAGTTGAATTTTTTTCCTTGCAAGTAGTTATCCAAATTGCGAAAAAAATGGTAATCTGTTGGAGCGAGGTCCGGAGAGCACGGTGGATGTCTAAGACATTCTAATTGAAGCTCCTCTGATTTGATAGCCGTCTGTTGTGCAGTGTGTGGTCTAGCGTTGTCCTGAAGCAGCAGTGGCCTAGAGCGATTGACCAGCCTCGGTTGTTTAGCAGCTAGCTTTTCCATCATGGTTTGCAGTTGCTGACAATAAATATCTGCCGTAATCGTCTGGCCAGATTTAAGAAAGCTGTAGTGAACGACACCGGCACTAGTCCACCAAACACTTACAAGCAACTTTTTTTTAGTCAATTTTCGCTTAGGGCAGGATTTGGCTGGTTCGCCAGGGTTCAGCTATTGCGATGAGCGCTTCCGATTATCGTAGAGGATCCACTTTTCATCACAGGTAATGATTCGATTTAAAATTCCTTCATTATTGTGCCGGTTGAGTAACGTAACGCAGCAGTCGACGCGCGTTTGTCGGTTTGCTTCACTCAATTCATGAGGTACCCACCTTTCAAGCTTTTTCACCTTCCCAATTTGCTTCAAGTGGATTAGAATAGTTTTATCACTAACACCGGAGCCTGCAGCTAACTCGGACGTGGTTTGCGGTGGATCCGCTTCCATAATAGCCTTCAATTCTTCATTATCAACTTTGGTCTCCGGCCGTCCACGAGGCTCGTTCTGCAGGTCGAAATTTCCAGAACGAAAACGTTGGAACCAAAAACGCACTGTGTTATAATTTGCGACACCGTCACCATACACATCATTAATCATCCGAGCCGTTTCTGCAGCACTGGTGCCACGGTGGAACTCATACTCGTAAATAACGCGATATTTCATGTTTTCCATTTTGTAAACAGAGTGACACAAAGAAAAAAACAAAAGAAGAAAAAACAAATGAATTAGGGGGTTTGAAACACAAATGCATGAGTAAATAGCTGTATGAATTTGAATTTGGAATTCCTAACCATAAAGGTAATGTTTGAGACCAAAGTGGCCAGTACGACAAAACGCCAATTTCATATGGAAGGACCTAATATTATTGACATTGCCTATATCTCTATATAAATAAAAGCTTTGATAGCACAGCGGTGAGACCGTGTGACTTTTTAGAGACGATCATGCGTTCAAACCCCGGGCAGGCACCAATGAGTTTTTCTGTTAAAACTTATATGTCTAACTAATAATTGTAATTAATCACACGCTTTTCGGTGACGAAAAACATTGTGAACCAGCATATCTCTAGAGAATTCTAGGGTTATGTGTAGCCTACCAATCCGCATTGGAACAGCGTGGTAGGTTTTAGCTCCAACCCTTCTCTCCGAAAATGGAGAGAGGAGGCCTATATCTCTACATTTATATATTAATGTGCTAAGTTAAAATTTTCTACCCATTTGTGAATAAATTGTAAGTGAAGTGCTATTCAATTTCAAATATTTATTACTTGGTACTTAGTGTGTCACAAAAATTTTCTGATTTGAAATTTTGACCTTAAAAGAAGTTACTGTGAGATAACCATAAAAGATAGAGACATGCTCTCGCTGACTTTTTTTGTAGTATTTTAGTAGATCTATAGTTCTCTATTACATATGTTATTTTAGTTGATTAGCTTTATTACTTTAGTTGATCTTTGCTAGTTTACGCGGCGCACGCGAGTTAAGCTCCCAGCAGGTGTTTTTACAATCACACAACTTCATTAACACAGTTTACATAAAACGGTAATGCACTATCTTTTAGTAAAAACCGTACAAAAATCCGTTCTGTAGATTTTGAGAAAATCGATTACAGACAGACAGCTTTTGGGGACTTTGTTTAATAATAAGTATAGATTTATTATTGTTTTGGTAAGTGCATCTTTATAAGTAAATTATAGGCTAACCGTTTAACTCAGACTTCGTCTTCAGTGTACAACGGCGTGGAGGTACGTCGAGAACGAAGACTGAGGTAACTGCGGGCGGTCAGCTCTTGTATATTCCATTTTATTGTGTGTATTTATGTCTTTTGTAAAAACAACGTTTCAGGAAACTTATCAAAAACTTCAACATCCCGACATCAAGAATTTACAAAATTACAATAAAAGGAATAATTGAATCATGAACTAAATCAACAATAACTTAATCGAATGACTATGAGAATAAGCATGAATACTTGTGTTTTAATAATTAGTAATTGTATTATAATTGTATGTAATTAGTCGAGTAGTAACTTTAAGAACTTGTTGCAGATGACGTAATCATAGTCACGCCGTCCAATCATCGCAGTGATGTAAGTTTTCCTCACACTTTGAAAAATATAAATTATTAGAGTGGTTTTATTGCCAAAATTTATTAGAAATCATTGCAAGAAAAATTTATAGACGTAGAGCATAAAAAAAACAATTTTTATATAGATGTTAATATAAAACAATGGAGTCTTGGCAAATAATTTATTCAAGTAATTTTAAGTATTCACTTTTAAGAATATCTTAAACTTTTATGGATATAGTTTAATCTTGATGGGGATAACTTTGTAAATTTCATCATTTTAGGGGTTCTCCTACCCTTATCCCACTCTAAGTGGGGTCGATACAATATGTTTTTCTCTTCCATTCTCTTCTATCATTCATCAACTCTGGCGCTACTCCTTTTATATGCATGTCATACTTCACACATTCCACCATCTCTTTTTAGGCCTCCCTCTAGTCACATATCCATCCACATTCATACTCAACACTCGTTTAGTCCCATGATTTTCATCCCTCCTCGTTACATGTCCATACCATCCCAATCTTGCAACTCTCGTCTTTTCTATAATGGGTGCAACTTTCAGACTTACTTCTTACTTATTTACTTTCTTACTTGGCGCAGTTGGTAGTAACCCTGTCTTCGGCTCCGTGGCTCGCGGGTTCGATTCCCGCCTAGAACCAATATTTTCTATTTACAATTTGTTGGTTCTTCGAGTCTGGGTGTATATATGTATTTAAGTATGTATTTAAAACTATATATGTATATATTTACCAGTTGTCTATCACCCATAACACAAGTACTTACTTTAGGGATGGACGACCGTGTGTGTAAATGTTCCATATATTTATTTATTTTATTTTATTTATTTCTTACTCGTACTTTATAAATTTTATTTATTCCTTAATCTATTATGGGATAGGTTTTAGCTAAACAAGATGGACGTAAACTTCTGAACATTGGTCTCTTCACGGGATCTCCATCTGGCGGACGTCAGTCTATCTCGTAAAGGATCTAGTGACGCTGCGTTTTCCGGTACAGGGTCGCCATTCGAAAACCTTACGACCCTAAAGCCTATCAATTCTCTGCTCTGTGCCTCATCCATCGCCAATTTTGCTTCGCGACACTGAGCTATATCGGCGATTTAATCACGTAGAAATCATCTAAGCAAAGCTCGCTGCATCGCTCGCTGAGTGACTCTGAGCTTTCTTCGGAGTTCCATAGTCAGTGATCATATTTCGAATCCGTATTTCATCACTTGGCGACACGCACTGTTCGAAAACTTTGGTCTTCAGTCACTGCTAATTTGTTAAATTGACGAATTAAGATAGCGATCTTTACAAATTTCACCTAACCTACAAACTTTTTAAGGACAGAGTTACTGATAGTATGTAGCTTTGTCAATTTCATATAATCTCCTATTGAGTTTAACTTAGCTTTTATCTGTTAAATACGATCTGTTTTGATTTTAGCCGTACATGCTACTTCCCTCAAATGGTACTAATACAGACGTACCGCACGGTCGTTCTCTCCACTCCGATTACGGGCACTCCAAGAAACCTACCATCGTTGTCCAGGACTTCACGCCCAAGGGTGGTAGCTGCTTGACCTGGGGCGGACTGCACTATAAGACCTTCGATGGAAAGATATACAGGTACATGTTATTCTTTTTTCTAGTGATCTTGAAAACAAGAACTTTTGAATACCGTCAACCCTATTGCTGAATCCAATTATTCCTACTGAGAATAGCCAGAAAGAAATTTGTTTCTCTTTTCAAAATATTTTTTTATAACTTGTTACATTTTATAATTTTTTAGATCGAACAGTAGCTCTATCCACGAATTCATATCATCTATGTACGCCTAAGTAGTAGTAGGCTTTCTGGATCAGCCTTTATTTAAAAGTTAATTAGTTGGGCGTCTTATACATTTCTCTTTCTTTTTAATTTTTCTGATCTTCTGCATTTAATCAAGTTTTGCTATAAGGTATAGTAGCTTAAAATTTTTAAATTAGATAATTTATAGAATTAGCCATTACTTTGCGGAGATCCATAATACATAAGTAATGATAAAATTATTTTGCTGTAATCCGCGATACAGTAAATAGAAAATATATATAGTGCTAAATGTATAGTGGACTATCCGTTTTTTCTTACCCGTTACATGCAGGATTCGTAAAAAGACATGCACAAACCTCCACCACACACCACAATACACAAGCACTACACACGTTCACTATCACAAATTCAACAATCGTTTCGCCCCGCAACCGAAGCATCATCAGGAGATAGACTCCACGACAAAATCGCAAAGCCAAGCATTATCCAAGCAAGCATATTCCAATGATTACGATGAGCAATTAGTACAAAATATATTAAAAAACAAAAAGAAATTACAATTGGCAAAACACTTGTACGCGGTGCCACATTACCTATTTTGCCTATTTTGGAACATTGTCAGAACGAATTTCAGCTATATTTAAATCAAAGTCAAATATAAAATTAGGTTTTAAAAGTAATAACTCTTTAAAAAAGATATTATGCGATATATCGCGGATTATAGCAAAATAATTTTATTATTACTTTAAATTAGATTTTATGTTGATAGCAATTTACACCACTTGATCCCATCACATTCTCGTGATAGAATTCTCTTTAACATAATATCGCGAGCTTCAGACCATAGACACGTATCAACTAAAATGCGATATTTGTTTTTTTTCTGTTATTCGATTCTGGTTATGACCTATAGTTTTAAGCCTGTTAAATAACCATTATGTTTGCATTTCCATACAGTTTCAAGACGTCATGCAGTCACATCCTGGTCCGTGATGCCGTGGAGCACAAATACACCGTCGCTGCAAAACACCCCCAGTGTCAGAGACAGGGGTACTGTCCCTACGAAATAACTATCTACCTCGAGGAGAAGACGTATCTCCTTAAAATTGATGGTGAATATTAAACTAATACTTGCATTTCCGTATCACAAACATATCGGGTTAACCCGACCAATTAACGCTATAACGCCGAGCTCATGAATAAGGGCCCCGGATTGGTTTGCAACTAGCCGGGCTGATCAGGACATGAGTATAGCGGATTTCTATACATAAATTATGAATACCACGTCGATAGTCTAAATTCAAAAACATATTTAGGATATACAATGATTTATGTAGCAGACATTACTTTGCGGAATTCCATATTACAGAAACTATAACAGAACTACTTTGCTATAATCCGCGTGTGATAAGTGAATGTATGTTATGCTAAGTGTAAGAAGCAGGCAAAATTCACGTACCTTACACATGCAGGACAAGTCACCACACGTCGTTATGCGCATTACGATTTTGTCGTGGAGCCTATCGTCCTGAAGATGCTTCGGTTTCGGGGCGAAACGATCGTAGAGATTTTGGTGGTGGTTGTGTGTATTGCTTGTGTGCATTGTTGCTGGTGGAGGCATCTTGGGATACGTGTGGTGAATTTTGCCTGATTCATGCACTTAGCATTACATACATTCGCTTAAGATACGCGGATTATAGTAAAGTAGTTCTGTTAAGTTATACAAGTTATACAATGCCGTGATAGCCGATTGGTGTTTCGCGTGACTCTTACCAGATATTCACTGGATCAAACCCGGACAGACAACCATTTCAAATTTGTTAGCCTTAGGATACGTGTGATCTAAGAATACGCATTGGAAAACTATGATTACTCTCTAAAACTGAAAAAGGAGGTTATTCTTGTAAGAGGAGGGAATTTTGGGTATTCAAAGTATGAAAAGGGATATAACGCACGGACTCTACATTTAGCATTACATATTTTCTTTTGTATGTACACTTTTTTAATTTTTATTTTATACTAGCCTTGCCAGCGGGTTTGCCCGCTGAAATCAACGTGTCACAATTGTGTAAAATTCAAATTTTAAACATAAAAGTAGTTATTGTGAATTAACCATAAGAGATAGAGACATGCTACTGTAGACTTTTTTGTAGTTGTTTCATAGATCTACAATTCTCTATTACATTACTTTAGAGTTCTAGAGTTTAGAGTAGATCTCTGCTGGTTTACGCAGCGCACGCGACTAAAGCTCCCAGCAAGCAATTTTTTTAACAACTGCGTGATCTCTTAAACACAATTTACTTAATACCGATATGTACTATTTACCTAAACCATCCGGAAGTATTTCACTGTCTTTTGATAAAAACTGTACAAAAATCCGTTCAGTAGATTTTGAGAAAATCCATCATTTACTTTTTGGGACTTTATTTTATAAAAAGTATAGACGACTTTCATTAATTTTGTATTATGGACCTCCGCAAAGTAACGCACCTATAACTCACATATAATCATGGATCAAGATATCACAACTCAACAATGTATTGTTTGCAGATGATGGCTCACTAGTGTTCCAAAGTGGCAAACGCAAGATTGCGATCCCGGCAGCGTTGCCTGGGATCCGCGTGTCAATGCCCAGTGATCAAGTGGTCGTGGAGTTGGATGCTGGAGTCATAATCAAATGGGACACGAATGTAAGATAGGCCATGAATATTTTGCCGCGTATTTTGACTAACTAAACACAGATTAAAGGACAAATAAATACTCCCATCTAACTTAATCGTGTCATTTATTATTATACAACTCAATTTATATGATTCATGGATGACATATAAATGTGACTATAACAACAAAAATAATCCGGCTCTAAAGACCAAAATAACCAAGTAATGTCTATTTAAATTTTTTTACTTGATTTATTTTAATCAAATGAAAATAATACAATAGTTTTTATATCATCATCATCCTCCTGCCCTTATCCGACTCTAAGTAAGGTCGGCACAGCATGTTACAAACATGTTGTTACATGATTTAGCTACGTATTTTACGACCGCCCGTCTACCTGACGTCAATTTACTTTAGTCGCCTTTTACGACACCGGTGAGAAATGAGGGTGGTCTATTCTACTCAGCCAGATGCCACACGACGGAATAGTTTTATATCATAATATTATGATAAGGTTATATATATTATAATCTACATTCTTGTCTACCCACATTTCATCAACAATGTTTAATTTGGTTCACTGTGGACGAGGATTGCTGACCTACTGTGATACAGTTGTTACTAGTATCTATACTAGTAACAACTGTATCACAGGCTGACCTCTAGGTCAGCGTGATTCTAAGATAACCAACAAATAATTTAGATAAAATTGTACATAAATTTTAACATCCTGATACTTTTGTGATACTCCTGATACCCTGACTTCAGAAATATTTGAAGATTAAATGTTGTTCCTATAAGATAATCATTTTATTTTGTTCAGTTTATATTGACTCAGGTTTAATTGCAGGATATTCTGTTAATTGACGGGTCGGTCCTACTATGGAACAAGACGGAAGGTCTGTGCGGCACTTTGGATGGAAACCCAGAGAATGATATGCTCAAGAAGGACGGAACTGTTGCCAGAACTAGATCGGTCTTATTTGATTCATGGAAAGTACGCGGATTAGGAGGTGAGGAATTTTTTAAAACTGTTATAACTGTTATGTATGTGTTTAATACTATAGGTATGGTACGCGACTTATGCTAAGGTGCATAGGTTTAAATGTAATGAATTACCAAGTAAAACCAGGAAGAGACTCGTCTATTCTAAAACATTTTTAATTAACATAATCAATCTGCAGTCCTGTAAATTCATCTCAATTCACTTTTATTCCTACAGAGTCGTGTATCAGCAATACCACAGAAAAGAGTGCATGCCTCTCGAAAACGGATGACGACGTCAAGAGAGCCACCCAGTTTTGCACGAAAATATTTACCGACAGTAAATTTAAGAAATGCTCAAAAGTAAGTATTATTCAAAGTAATGACAGAGTTGTTTTGCTATAACTATGTAATACTAAATATAGGAGGCACAATACGGAACTAAATGATCGTTGAAATTGTCTGTCTGTATTTATAGGTTATGGACGTGTCCCAACTATTGGAAACTTGTCAATGGGATTATTGCGCATGTATTACGAGTTTAAGTAAGTTTTTATTCCGAATTAATTTATGTTCTGTATTTACAAAAACAATTGGCAAATACATTAAAATTCTCATTATTAAAAACGACTTTACGATTTCATGGCAATTTTTTCTTCTCACTTAGCATTATTCTATTTCTTATTTTAACTTTTTACTTCATTCTTTTCGCTAAAAAATGACTTTGTAATGCAACTTTTCCGGGGTATTTCCAAAAGTTTTGATTCCGAGTAAGAACTAATCTGAACTGATAAGACAAATATGAAAAAAAAAACATCAAATTATAACCTATAAATTATTTGACAAGCTAACAAAATCCATGCATAGATAATTACAATTTAATAAAACATAAGGTTTACGGCTTGTACATCAGTTAATGAGAGAGTTTTACACCAAACACAAAATAACAAAGATAAGCGAAACTATTAAAAAAAAGAAATAAGAAAACATAATTAACTATAAAATCAGCTGAAAAATTGTAATCATTATTAGGTCCAGAGGAATGTGCGTGTAGAACTGTATCGGTATATGCTAAAGAGTGTTTGCGTCACGGCGTAGAAGAGATAAGATTGTGGAGGGATGCCGAAACTTGCCGTAAGTATTTGTCTCAATATTATTATTTTAAATTTAACTAGCACCCGGTCAAAAGCAAATAACCACGTTCACTTCAACGCTGTACGTTCTAAACCGGAACTATAATCGACGATAGCGTAACGACGAGACCGACTCGTTGAGTTTAAACCCTGGGCACGAACCAATGGATTTTTGTCAAAACTTATGTGGCATATTTATTTTTTCAATTGGTTACATGCTTTTCGGCATTTCATCGTGTGAAAACCTACATACCTTTGGATAAAAATGGAAAAAGCGTTGTGGACTTAAGTTCAAACTCTTCTCGCAAAACTGGAAGGAGCGAGCCTAGGGAATATTGGGACAATTACAGGCTGTTACTTATAGTCATCATTCTCCAGCCCTTATACGACTCTAAGTGGGGTCTTAAGTTTTTCTATTTCGTTCTCTCTTAGTTCGTCAACTCAGCTTCAAGAGTCCTTGAAGCGGCCACGAGTTCAAAACTTATGTGTATAATCGATAACTGACATTTATCACATACTTTTGGGTGAAGGAAACCTTGCATATCTCGAGAGAATTCTGGGGATATCTGCAACCTACGAATCCACATTGGAGCAGCGTGGTGGGTCTCAGCTCCACACCTTTCCAAAAAACGGAGACAGGAGGCCAGCAGTGCGATAGTAACAGGACGTTACTTTACTTTTTGTCAACTCTACCGCTGCTCCTTACTTATAATACCGGCTGTTACTTAGAATATTGACGAAAATTATCCTTTCAGCAATGAAATGTCCTGAAGGGAAAATCTACAAGGCCTGTGGGCCGGGCTCACAGCCAAGCTGCGCTTATCCCGAACTGGGGACGAAGAGCACTTCAAGCTGCGTGGAAGGTTGCTTCTGTCCTGATGGTTTATTCCTGGAGAGCGGGCGTTGCGTACCGAAGAGAGAATGTCCGTGTCGTATCAGGAATAAGAACTATCCACCAGGGGCCGTTATACCCAAGAGTTGCAACACTTGGTAAGGACAATAGTCTTTATTATTACGCCAGATGTACGTCAACAATATGATTTCTGGGATAATGCCTTTTAAAGAGCTCATGAATATGGGCAAGGATAACAAAAAGGCTCGAAACTAGGCGCGCAAACCCGTTAGAATAAAACGTGAGTGTATCTAGTTTCTACTCATAAACATGGTTCTCAATAGTAGTTATTAAACTTTCGCAACGTTTTTTCACAACTTTTTAATATAAATAAAACCGAATGTTTGTCTGTATGTGCTTTAGAGACTCCGAAACGTCTGCACTGGTTTTTAATGAAAATTTTAGACAATCTTTAGAATGGACCCAGCGGTTGATCTTATAAAAATTGGTGCCGATCGAAGAATTTTTTTTTAAATATTCTGTTTTGTGAAAAATTCGAAACCAGACCACAACAAAGCATGGTCGGACAGCTATTTATTATAGAAATACTAGTGGTACTCGCAACTTCTTTTACAAATTAAGTGTTTAACTAAACTCGATAATGCAATATGTGTTTCCCTGTTCCCAAAAGTAAAATCGTTTTTTTTATCTTACCTGGTGTATTTAAAACTTTAATTGTGACAAATTTGGTTACAGACAGACAAACATAAATACTGACAGACAGACATTCCCATTTGTGATATCCGTGTGGTATCCGGCTGCATAGAATAGACCACCATCTTTCTTACCGAGGTGTCGTAAAAGGCGACTAAGGTAAGTTGAGGTCAGGCAAGCGGCCGGTCGTAAAATAGGTAGCCAAATCATGTGACAACATGTTGTGCTGACCCCATAGAGTGGGATAAGGGCTGGAGGATGATGAGGATATGTATTATAATGATTTAATATCTAATTTAGTACATGCGAGGAAGGCGAATGGGTTTGCACACAAGTCCCGTGCGGCGCGCGCTGCGGCGCCGTAGGCGATCCTCACTACACGACCTTCGACGGCTTGAGATATAACTTCATGGGCCATTGCACTTACACACTACTGCAGGCCGAGAATATAACCATAGACGCTGAGAATGTGGCCTGTTCTGGAGCTATTTCCGAGGTAACATCATGCTGATCAGTATTATAAAATTTTAGGTACTCCTTAGCACCCTATAAAAAATAATTTAAAAAAATACATGGTATATAGAGATCAATGGCCGTACCCTAAAATATTATACCAAATAAAGTAATACGATAAATAACCTTAACTTAATAACTAAATAGGCGCGAATGAGACAAAATGGTATTGGTAATGGTATACCAGAATGGTATTGTTTTCACCTGTTCCGCGCTTCAACAGGCCTACCATGAACTCTTATTGCGACTCAATTGAAGACGTAAACGAAATTGTTTTTCTTTTTCATACCATGACGTCTTAAAGACGCACACTTTAAGTCGTTGCCGAATGAGCGTTCGGAATGCGTCCTAAAAACATTAGAGTGAAAGAGACAGAGTTATCTATAGTTCATAAAAAAAAATATATACATATGGGACCTTTACACACACGGTCGTCCCCAAAGTAAGTAACTTAATACTTGTGTTATAGGTGACGGACAACTGGTAGATATACTACATATATAAATTTAAATACATACTTAAATACAAATACAGCCAGGCTCGAAGAACGAACAATTTGTTTATAGAAAATGTTGGCCCTCGGCGGGAATCGAACCCGCGACCCGCGGAGCTGAAGGCAGGGTCACTACCCACAGCGCCAACGGGCCAGCCACATAAGGTTGCCCTTTTCAAACACCCTTCATGGTACCAAAAGAAAGCGGTTGGGTTTATGTACTGACTTTGAATTGAATTTCCAAAAGTTCATGGTAGGCCTACTGGTCAATGAACCATTACAAACAAAGGCAGCGGAAATTTTTTATTTTTATAATATTTTAATTTTAAATATTTGAATTTAAGAATCTTATAAGTTTAAGTTTAATCCACTGATAAGTGGATTAATTTAATGTATCGTCGGTACCATCTATACTAATATTATAAAGAGGAAAGATTTGTATGTTTGTTTGTATGTATGTTTGTTACGTTTCCACGCAAAAACTACTGGACAGATTTCAAAAATTCTTTCACCATTGGAAAGCTGCTTTTTCACTGAGCAACATAGGCTATATGTCATTTTCAAAAAAATTGGGATCCCTAATAAAATTGTAATAACTTGGTAAAAATTTAGTCGTAAACATCTATCATCGCGTGCGCTGCGGAAACTATTGATGATAGAACAAAAAAATGTTCTACAGTATTATAGAACGTATCAATATCCACAAACAAGTCCGCGATACCATATGTCTAACTATTATAGTTATGCCAATATAACTACTTTTTTACATTGTAAAAGTTGGTAAAATTGCCGACAATAATCAAACCATTTCATTCATATCTCTGTATTAATCCTTATCCTATTAAATGATATTTTATGAATAACTGTTTCAATACCTGTAAAATACTTTTTAAATTATTAAAATCCGACATCCCAATCAAAAGATTTTACGAATTTAAGAATGTAAATCGAAATCAAATAATGCCATAACAAACCTAACCTACCGTTATAGCAGGGCCTGCACTTGGTGAGTTAAGTCTTATTCCAAGAATACTAATGATAGCCATTTTTTATAATTAAATAATCTACAAAATAAATCTATAGTCCGATTTCGTAGACTTTCCACTACCACGAGATCTGTATGGACGCGGGTGAAACCGCGGGGCTTTGCTAGTTCTGTATAATTTGATACTAAACGTATTGTGGGACTAAAATACTCGTTGAGTGATATTGACGAATTATTTCAGGCAATGAACTTATCCCCTTATTTAGGCGAAGGCAAGCCCTCTTGCACGAAAGCGGTAACCGTGCGTTATCCTGGGGCTAACATTTATTTGAAGCAGGGCGGATTTATTCTAGTCAATAAGGAGGAAGTTAAATCGCTTCCGGCGCAAATCGGAAATATCAAAATACGTCCTGCATCCTCGCTCTTTATTATTGGTGAGTTTTATTTGATATATAACAGTGATTCTTTAGAAAATAAAATTAGCAAAGAATTATGAAATGATTAAAAAAATAATATTAATAAATATCTTTATAATTGGTACTAGTTTTATAAATTATGTTTTTGAGATATGGTTATAAATATATTTTTTAAATAATGTATAACTGCAATATAAACAAATTATTGACATTCGAAAAAAAAAATCCTTCACTGGTCTAGAGATAAGATATTTAGAATCTAAATATCAAATCGGAATATTTTTGTAAATATAAATAAAAGAGGGAAAAAGAAGATAATTTATAAAAAAATACCTTTATAAATACACTTCACAATTCACCCACCGTGAATTGTATAAAGAAGTGAATGAAATTACGAGAGTTCGGTTTCTCGAAATAAAAGAAATAGTTTGGGCAGCACTTCGTATACTATGAAATAGCTAAGAACAAAACTATTACTCTACAAACTTATTAAACAGTGTGAGTAATTAACTAAACAACAGTACCGAAACTTACTGAAACGGTATGTTTCGGTAACGATTGAAACTTTTATGACCTCGTCCACGGAGGCTTAGTCTGTCTCAAATTCGAAAACGCGTCCGCAAGGCGTGAACGAATCAACAACTAGATACTTAGACTAGGTACTAAACGAAATAACGGGCGTCCTGTTAATACGTTTTAACACATTATAAAACTTGAAACAAATTATATACATAATAAACATAAATAAAACTTAAATACTACAATAAAATAAAACATACATAAATCGTGTCTGAAAATGAATAAAAGATTTTACTTAATTAGTCTTATTTATTTAAAGACAGTATTATTTTGATTAATATCTATAAGAACGTCAAAGAACTTAGTAGACTGTAAGTGAAAATAAAACAATGTCAAATGACAGAGTATTCCGCATTGAGAAAAAAAAATTTATTAAAATTTTTAGTGCGCCACAATTCAGAAAAGTCAAAACACTGTTATATTATAGTGTATTATCTATGACTGTTATATATGTCAATGTCATATTTGTGCTTACTTTGTTGTCAAACAAAATAGGTTAAGACTGATCTGTCAATATCACTTTAGTGTCAAGCAAAGACTACATTGTACATATTGAAATAGACTGGTAACTCGAAGTCTTTTTGGAGATTTGTAAAAACGCCCTCTAGAAGACGGCTATGGTATTAAATCGACGCCCGTTGGCGCAGTGGATTGTGACCATGCCTTCAGCTTCGCGCATCGCGGGTTCGATTCCCGCCGGGAGCCAACATTTTCTATAAAATTTATATTTTTGGTGTCAAGCTACTTAGCTAATAAAGCATCATCGGAAAATTCTTAATGCTTTTATTTTAAGCATATTAATTTCGAAATGAAAAAAATGGCGTTATTATATGAATTTGCAAATAAAACTACAAAAAATGTTTTGTTTTAGTTCATTTGCCTGGTAAAGTCAATTTGTGGTGGGATGGGAACACGCGAGTGTTTGTCGACGTACCGCCATCTTTCAACGAGAAAACGCAGGTAGTTAATAGTTAAATATTCCTAAAATAACGATAAAAAAATTGTAGATATTATTGATTTAACGTCGTTACCATATTATTTTAGAGATTATATTATTATGTACATAAATACAAAGTGAATATTATTAGTTAATGAACAACATTAACTATACATAAGTTAATGAAAAATACAGTTAGTTTGTTTCTAGAATATTTTTGTCTTATATATGAAGAGCGGGTACTTCTACACAACTGAACTTGCTTGGTGAGACCGTGCGAACCTCGAGAGGGTCACGAGGCACCAATGAGTTACTCTGTTAAAACTTAGGGTTCTATTTGATAGCTGCAATTTATCACGCTTTTCGTTAAAGGAAAACATCGTGGAGAGACCTGCACGTTTCTAGAGAATTCTAGAGAATCTGTAATCTATCAATCCGCATTTGAGCAGCGTGATAGGTCAGAGCTCAGAACCTTTCTTTCCAAAAAAGATGAGCCTTATGCCCAGTAATAGGATAGTGCTGAGCCGTTACTTTACTAAAAATAGTAGAAATATATTACTGAATGAGATAAAATATAGTATATTACCTGACATAAAATAATGCACATCGATGTTTATAACGAAACAGCCGGCCAGCAGGCCTACCATGAACTCTTATTGCGACTCAATTGAAGACGTAAACGAAATTGTTTTGCTTTTCATACCATGACGTCTTAAAGACGCACACATAAGTCGTTTTCGAATGGGCGTTCGGAATTCGTCCTAAAAACATGTGAGTAAAAGAAACAGAGTTATCTATAGTTCATATAATGTTATCATTTTCAAACATTACGACCCCAATGCAATTCACACTTCATGGTACGAAAAGAAAGAGGTTCGAGGTCGTCGTTAACGTATTCAATTGAGTCGCAATAAGAGTTCATGGTAGGCCTGCAGTTCAGTTTCGTAGAGCGCTGTCTCTGTCACTTAGTATGTGACGTTTCGCACGGGTTCGTCAGTCTGTGCGACAGAGACAATGCTCTATGAAGCAGAATCTAGACGATTTCTCTCTCAAAGCCTCGATGTGCATTATTTATTGCCGCGTACTATACGATAACTGCATTTCATCGATTTTTTATGCACAATGATCAATTCAGATTAAGGAAATGCTCGATTATTTTAAGGGTCTGTGTGGAACATTCAACCTGAACCAAAAAGATGATTTCCTCACTCCTGAAGGCGACGTGGAACAATCAGCGTTAGCGTTTGCCAACAAATGGAAGACTAGAGAATTCTGCGGTGACGTCGTAGCTACGGAACCCGAACATCCTTGCAAAGCTAACGTGCAAAATAAGGATTCCGCTGAAAAATATTGCAGTCAACTAAAGAGCTCTGTATTTGAATGTAAGTTTAGGAAAAATCCATATCTGTTCTTAGCGTAGTTTAACGTGATAAGAATATTTTTCACATTTTTTATGGATATCCTTGGAATACATACAAAAATATATAATAACAAGCTATTGCCCGCGGCTTCGCATGAAATTTGGTCTGCCACATTAAGTATCGTAACAGATCATTGTAGATTTAATTTTTTTACTGAATACTAAAAATAAATATTTATTTAGTTCAAAAGTAATAATTAAATTATTTTGCTATAATTGGCGATACAGTAAATAGAAAATATATGCCACTGCCCCTGCCACTGCCACCACAATACACAAGTACTACACACGTTCACTATCACAAACTCAACAATCGTTTCGCCCCGCAACCGAAGCATCATCAGGAGATAGACTCCACGACAAAATCGCAAAGCGAAGCATTATCCTAACAAGCATTGTTATATAGTAATCGGTTCAACCCCACCATTTATTTTATTTTACCTCTGAACACGTGCAACAAGCTTGAACTTGAAACATTTATCTGCTCGTTAATGAGGGTGCCATTGTTATGCTTAACGATTTCTAATTGTTCCAAAATATTTAATTTCAAGCTTTTTTACAAGTGTTCAAGATTTCGAAACAATAGTCATTAGAAACTTTATGACCGCTTTCTAAAAATGTTTCGCGAAATTTGAATTTTGTGGCTTATTATTCCTGATAGCGATCGAAATATTCCTTTAGTTATTGGTACATCCTAATTTGAGATGTCTAATCCCAAAACTGACGGGTTCCATACAATCTCCGCGCACCGCGCATATTAGGCACTATGGCGCTCCATTCAAATCAATCATATCGTGATAACTTTCAAACTATTCGGCCAAATTACTTGTTGTGAAAGACAAAGTTTATCCACATGAAATACTAAAAGCAATAAATGTATTGATTTTTATAAGAGTTTGATGAATATACTAAAATGTGCATTGTAAAATAGTATCTAATTGAATTAAATTTATGATTCGCAATTTTGGTCATAGTGGCTTCCACATAAAAGGTATATATGTTTATATGCTGTCGTGAACTTTCATTTAGAACTATTCAAGACTAACAATTACACTGTACATAATCTTTCTGTAACTCCAATGGTTAATGCAGCGTACTCCAAGATAGCTCTCACAGGCCAGAATTTTTCTGACTTTATTGACATGCATCATTATATTACATTAAATCATTACAAATTGTAGCCTATATGTTATTCCGATAATAACCTATATAACTGTAAAGTTGCATCCAAATCCGTCCAATAGTTTTTTCGCGAAAGAGTAACAAACAACCATCCATACTCACAAACTTTCGCATTTATAATATTAGTAGGATTAGTATGATGTTAATTAAAGTTAAAGTTAACTGATTAAAAGAAAATATGTGTAAGACTTAATGTAGAGAGTAGGTACTATCTGTTTTTATGTATTTTATCTTAATTTAACGAAAAGATTAGTTTAAGCGTATCTTTCAGTTGTCTTAACTTAATGTAAAAGTTATCACCTCTAATTCAAATACTACTTATTTTTAGTTGTTCAATGTACAGTGTTACTGTTAAGTGTGTATTTTATTCCTGATCTATAAATAAATAAAAGCCTGATAACAAAGTCGCAAAGCTTCGCAATTGTGTTGTGGACTCTATCTCTCGATTATGGGGCGTAATGATTGTTGCTATAAGTGAATTGTGATAGTGAATGTGTGCAGTGAGCTTTAAATACATATATTATAGTACTAGCAATACTCCGCGGTTTTACCCGTCTATACCGATCTCGTGGTAGTGGAAAGTCTACGAAGTCGGACTTATAAAAAATGGGTATCATTAGTATTCTTGGAATAAGAGCTACCTCACCAAATGCAGGTCCTGCTATAACGGTCGCTACAATGAATATGGCATTATTGTCTTTAGATTTATATTTTTAAATCCGTAATATCTTTTGATTGGGATTTCGAATCGATCGGAATTTAATAATTTAAGTAAAGTAAAGTATTATACAGGTATTGAAATAGTTTTTAATAAAATATCATTGAATGGGATTAATACAGAGATATGAATAAAATGTTTTGATTATTGTCGGCAATTTTATCAGCTCTTACAATGTAAAAAAGTAGTTATATTGGTATAACTATAATAGTTAGACATATGGTATCGCGGACTTTTTTATGGATATTGATATGTTCTATAATACTGTAGAACATTTTTTTGTTCTATCATCAATAGTTTCCGCAGAAAGATGAAAGATGTTTACGACTGAATTTTTCACACATTATTACAAATTTATTAGGGATCCCTATTTTTTGTTCAATGTAACAAAGCCTATGTTGCTCAGTGAAGAAGCAGCTTTCCAATGGTGAAAGAATTTTTGAAATCGGTCCAATAGTTTTTGCGTGAAAACATTACATACATACAAACAAACATACAAATCTTTCCTCTTTATGATATAAGTATAGATTAATTTTTATTTATTGTATCATTTCTAGCCTGCCACTGGTATGTAGACGTGTCGCCGTATTACGAGGACTGTCTGTATGACATGTGCGCTTGCACTGGTGACGTATCACGTTGCTTATGCCCTATCCTGGGTGACTATGCCGACGCGTGCGCCCGCAGCGGGGTCATGATACAGTGGCGATACAATGTCAAGGAGTGTGGTAAGTTCTAACCATTTGATGAAGTGGTAACTATTTGAAGAAGGTTGTATTTGAAACACGTAACAATATATGTAAAGAATATAAAATCTTTTTTAATATTTGAAATTTGAATCTTGGTTTGACTCTGTCAAAATGAATAGAAAACAGAGCAGAAGGACTTAGCAACGGAATAACAAAATGGATATAGAAGTTAATGAAAAAGGCGAAGTAAAATAGAAACTTAATTGTCGTCTTATAAGACAATTGAAAGTGATTTTTTTAAAGCGGCAAATAAAAATTGTGTTGCTCCGTTAACCAAAGAAACGACAATTAATTTTCTATTTTACTTCGCTTTTTTCATTAACTTTTATATCCATTTTGTTATTCCGTTGCTAAGTCCTATTGCCTCTGTTTTCTATTTTCCTTTTGACAGAGTCCAACCAAGATTCAAATTTCAAATATTAAAAAAAGTTTTTTATACTCTCTACATATATACAAGATTAGCCCGTTCAAAGATATAAGATTAGATATATTATACTATGATAACGATAGATGTACCTAAAATCCACACAATTGGATTTGGCTTTTCTTTTCTTATGCGGGCGACGAATGTGCGGAATTCCATGATAGCCCAGCGGTGAGACCGTGCCACTCTTTCGTGCCACTCTTTCAATCAACGCCTTCAAACCCCGGGCTGGCAACAATGAGTTTTTCTATTAAAACTTATGTGTCTAATGATGATTGTAATTTACACACTTTTCGGTGAATTCAAAAGTAAAAAGAATTCAAAAGTAATAATAAAATTTGCTATAATCCGCGATACAGGAAATAGAAAATATATATAGTGTTAAATGTATAGTGGACTATCCGTTTTTTCATACCCGATACATGCAGGATTCGTAAAAACACATGCACAAACCTCCATCACTGCCACCACAATACACAAGCACTACACACGTTCACTATCATAAACTCAGCAATCGTTTCGCCCCGCAACGGAAGCATTGTCACTATTCATTTAACGCTATATATATTTTCTATTTACTGTATCGCGGATTATAGCAAAATAATATTATTATTACTTTTGTGTTATGGATCTCCGCAAAGTAACGCCTAATTCTATAAATTATATAAAAGGATTGGCGATGTATATAATAGACAAAGTAGGAACCGACATAAGCTTGCTCCTGTTTTGCGCCTTGCAAAAGTTCGTAATTCGCTTGTGGGTTTGGGTATAAGATTCTATAATAAAATTCCACAATCTACTTTAGCTTTACCATTACAGCAGTTTAAAAAAAATACTATTAAAAAAAGGCTAATGCAGAAATTCTATTGAAGATTACCTAGACGATAAGAATGCGTGAATATAGCTTCTCTTCAACCCTGTACAAGACATTAATAACTATATGTAACTAGTGATAAGAATTATTCTTTGAAAAGAGCAACCGCCGAGTTTCTTGCTGGCTCTTCTCGGAAGGAACAGCTTTCCGAACCAGCAGTAGATGTTGATGATCCAAAAGCACTTGTTTACAAGTTTACTTGAATAAAGAATATTTTGAATGAATAAAAACACCGCGAGGAAACCTGTAGATAATTTTGGGTATATATGAATCCATACGCATTGGAGAAAAGTGGTTGCCCTATGCCCAGCAGTGGGCTAGTAATAGGCCCCTACTTTAATGGGGAATATTTCAGAGTTACAATGCACCGGTGGCCAGGAGTACACGGTGTGTGCGGACAGCTGCTTGCGAACCTGCTCCGATGTTGCTTTGACAGCTGATTTCTGCAAACCCTCGTGCGTTGAAGGATGCGCCTGCCCCATCGGACAAGTATGAATATTTATTATTATACGTATTTATTATTATAGGTGTTTTGAATAAAATGACGCGCGAGACGCGACGCGAACGCAAGCAAGGACGTTTATGCATTCGATTGCCGACGCGAGCGGCCGACCGGTAGTAACTTTTCAAACACGATAAGGACAGGCCGCGTGCGCCTGTATACGGCATTCTTTTATAACGCACACGTGTAATTTTGCGTTTCGGGTGTTATTCTCAGATTCAATGACGCGTTTAACCAGTGAAGTGTTTGATAAGACGCGACCGTCGACGGTTTTGGTGCGCGTTGGATACTATTCCCCGATATAGGGACGATTTAATAACGTGTGACCTTACGAAGGTTGTGTGCACGCCGGGTGTTATTTAGCCGATATATATGAAGTGTATACTCGGGGAGAAACAGACATTACGTGTCCGTGGAAGAGTGCAGAGGCGAGCCAACGGTTTCGGGAATCGGCCAAGTACATACAAGCACACACACACACGTACACATATACACGCAGTGACTCATGAGGCCGGACCACATACAGCCAACGGCCGCATAAGGTAGGTTGAAACGCCGGGACGACGAGCCCAGGTCCCGGAGGTTGTTTCATGCGTCCGCACGTTTGCGCGGAACAATTTTTATACGTATTTATTATTATAGGTATGTATGTATATTTATTAGTATGTATATTTTTGTGAGTTAACCATAAGAGATTAGAGACACGCTGTTGTGGACTCTTTTCTAGTATTTTAGATCTACAATTCTCTAGTACATTACTTTAATGTATTTCCGCCAGCTCCTTCTTCAGCTCCACGGGTCGCGGGTTTGATTCCCGCCGAGGGCCTACATTTTCTATAAAACAATTTGTTGGTTCTTCGAGTCTGGGTGTATATTTGTATTTAAGTATGTATTTGTGAGGCTTTCAACAGCCGAGTATTTAATAATCTAGTAATTAAAAATAATTTAGTATTTAAAAATCTAAACCTTCTAAAAGAATTGCACTTGAAAACCGTACAAAAATCCGTTCATTAGATTTTGATAAAATAGATTACATACAGACAGACAGCTTTTGGGGAGTATTTTTCACAATAAGTATATACTAATGGTTTCGCGACTTTGTTCGCACCCTTAATATACTCTTAATAATGTGTTTTTATCGCTGTCCCTGAAAGAAAACAGGTTTTTTTTTATAGTTTACTGACTGTGTCCACGGCTATAACTGTGTGGAAATCAGTGTCACAAATATGTATTTCAACCAATTTACCAATAACCTAAACCTTCCTTAAGAATTGCAATATTCTTTGGGAAGAACCGTATAAAAATACGTTCAGTGATTTTGACAAAATCGATCACATACAAACAGACTTTTGGGGACTTTGTTTTGTAATAAGTATAGATTAAGCTGTGATAGCCTAGCGGTGAGACCGTGCGACTCTCTAGAGACGACATAGGTTCAAACCCCGGGCAGGCACCAATGAGTTTTTCTATTAAAACTTATGTGTCTAATTGATAATTGCAATTTATCACACGCTTTTCCGTGAAGGAAAACATCTTGAGGAAACCTGCATATCTCTAGAGAATTCTAGGGATATGTGTAACCTATCAATCCGCATTGGAGCAGCGTGGTAGGGCTTAGCTTCCTTCAATTCTTCTCTCCAAAAGCGGAGAGAGGAGGCCTTAGCCCAGCAGTGGGCATAGTAACAGGCTGTTACTTTAAGTATAGATTATACCACGCTGTAAAAACTTTAAATGTGCCAAATTTCATTGATATTAATTCGGCGGATCAGCCTTGAACTAATATTGAATTAAATTTTTAGGTTTTAGACAGCAGTAACGTTTGTGTACCAGTTGCCCTGTGCCCCTGTTATCATAAAGGAATGGAGTTCAAACCCGGTTACAAGGAAGTTAGAGCAGGGAAGCGGGAACGTGAACTATGGTAATACCTCTTTCTTGTATGTTTGCGTGTTTGTATGTCTGTGCTTAGCTGTAGTTGCACGACTGATTTTCTACTGTTACTGAAAGTATCTGATACTTCTTTCATGTCAACTTAATTCCTTAAATATACTTAATTTTATGGTAATTTTGCCAATACCCGAAGGTATAGGTATAAAGTATAAAAACGAGATTCTTATACTATATATGAAAAATTCAAAACATTACTCAGTTATGGTTTTATGAGGTATTTAGAAAATGAGAATATCTTTGTACTTACAGGGGTGCGTGGACTTGGTTAAAAATACCTGACTACTCGGCAATACATTAGTACTTACTATTACTAAGCACTCTGTTGTCCATTAACAAATATTTTCACTGAATTGAAACATCTGAAATTTTGGATGTACGAATAAATATATATTTTTTAATATTGTTAGATATTGTCAAATATCATACGGTGACTCGGTATAACGTGTATAATTGTTAGACATAATTATAATAATCAGATATAAATTATATATTATAAATAAATACATTAATATGCATAGGATAATAATGAGGAAGTATTTTGTCTACAATATTATGTTATCTGTCAGTTGGTGGGTAGAGGAATAAAACCGAATGAATGAGGGTAAAATATTGTGACCCAAGTCTTGTTCGCGAGCGACAACAGTTTAGTCAGTCCAATACCACCTCTCAAGGTGTCCATACGTTTTAAAGCGCTGTGTGTGTGTGTTGTGTGTTGATTTGGTTCCCGATATTGAGTATTTCGTGTTGTTAGAATCTAACGTCAAATAGTTAATATTCGCGATAAGAGCAACCATTGAGCTTCTTGCCAGTTCTTCTCAGTGGAGGACAGCGTTCCCAAACTGGTGGTAGAATCGACCTGGCTTAATGATTCCAAATTATTATTAAAATAACCTGTCAATACTTGTTTAGCGTGTCCAATATGTTATAGTTGTACGGTTATCTGTTGGTGACGTATTATTTGGTAACATTTTCTATCATGTGATCAAACGAGTGTTGAGTATGAATGTGGATGGATATGTGACTAGAGGAAGGCCTAAAAAGAGATGGTTGGACTGTGTGAAGTATGACATGCATATAAAAGGAGTAGCGCCAGAGTTGACGAATGATAGAAGAGAATGGAAGAGAAAAACATGTTGTACCGACCCCACTTAGAGTGGGATAAGGGTAGGAGAAAGAAGAAAGAAGATTTTCTATGAGAGAACGTTAGAATTATGAGTCGAGTCCCGGCCGTAGCTGACAATATTAAGTTTTAAAAAAATCTAAAATGACCTGTCACGAAACTTGATGTGGCAGACCAAAATCCACGCGAGCGAAGCCGCGAGCAAAAGCTTGTATTCTATAATATTTGTTTGTTATCGGTAACAGTACATGCGTGGGGGCTCGCTGGAATTGCGAACCAGCTACTTTGGAAGAAATACGAAAGTACCCGCCAGCAGAAGATCTACGAAGCAACTGCAGCTCCGCTAACAATATGGAGTTCACCACTTGCGAGACAGCAGAACCGCTCACGTGCAAGGTATGAGATTATTTACACAAAAAATCTATAACTATTTTATTTTCAAATTTAAAATATTCTTTATTCAAATAAACTTGTAAACAAGTGCTTTTGAATCGTCAACTTTACTGCTGGTTCGGAAAGCCGTCCTACCGAGAAGAGCCAGCAAGAAACTCGGTGGAGCTCTTTTAAAAAAGAAGATTCTTAATACTAATTACATTCTGTCATAGCTATCCTGCACAAGGTCAAAGAGCAGCTATATCCACGCATTCTTATCATCAATGTAAGCCTCCACGGTATAATAGGCTTTCTGTATCAGCCTCTTTTTAACAGTATTTTTAAATTGCTGTAATGGCAAAGTTAAAATTGATTGTGGAATTTTGATTAAGAATCTTATACCCAAACCCACAAACGACTTACGTACTCTTACAAGGCGCAAAGCAGGAGCCGCAAGCTAATGTCGGTTCCTACTTTGTCTATTATATAGATCGCCAATCTTTTTTTTTAGGAGCATTACCTGTCAATCTAAATATTAAATCATTAAATCCCATATTTTGGCTAGTTATTTTACGACCGGCAGCCTGCCTGACCTGTCACCTTGATGAGAAGAGTGGTCTATTCCACTCAGCCGGATACCACACAGCGGGTTAACCTACCTTAGTCGCCTTTTACGTCACCTCGGTAAGAAATGAGCGTGGTCTTTTCTACTCAGCCGGATACAACACAGCGGGTTAACTTACCTTAGTCGCCTTTTACGTCACCTCGGTAAGAAATGAGCGTGGTCTGTTTCACTCAACCGAATACCACACGGTGGGTCGACTTACCTTGGTCGCCTATTATATCACCTCGGTAAGAAATGAGCGTGGTCTTTTCTACTCAGCCGGATACCACACAGCGGGTTAACCTACCTTAGTCGCCCTTTACGTCACCTCGGTAAGAAATGAGCGTGGTCTTTTCTACTCAGCCGGATACCACACAGCGGGTTAACCTACCTTAGTCGCCTTTTACGTCACCTCGGTAAGAAATGAGCGTGGTTTATACTACTCAGCCGGATACCACACGGCGGGTCGACTTACCTTAGTCGCCTTTTACGTCACCTCGGTAAGAAATGAGCGTGGTCTATTCTACTCAGCCTGATACCACACGGCGGGTCGACTTACCTTGGTCGCCTATTATATCACCTCGGTAAGAAATGAGCGTGGTCTGTTCTACTCACCAAGATACCACACGGCAGGTGAACTTACGTTTATCGTTTTTTACGTCACATCGGTAAGAAATGAGCGTGGTTTGTTCTACTCAGCCAGATACCAGACAGCGGGGTAACTTACCTTCGTCGCCGTTACAAATTTCTTTAAAAAAAAGTAGATTATGGCAATCATCCTTCGTACTATGGTATTATTGCCCATAAACGCCTTCTAAAAGTTGTACAATCAAAAATGTTTTCCAACAGAATATGCACCTGCCGCAATCAGTCACATCGCACGAATGTAGACCGGGATGCCAATGCAAGAAGGGCTACGTGATGGACGTGTCTTCAAAGAAATGTGTGGTGCCATCGGCCTGCCCTTGCCACCATGGTGGTAGGAGCTACCCTGACGGGCACAAGATGCAGGAGGCATGCAACACTTGGTAACTTGCTATATTCTTCTACCGATAGACGTCCACTGTTTTTTTCTGCTACCTCCAACTTAATCGGAGCCTATACAGAGTGTTTCTTATCTCATTCATACTAGTTCCCGCATGTATTCACACTTTCATTCAGCATACTTGTTCTTTCTATCATTCATCTCATTCGTTCCTGCGGATGGGACTCCCGCCTATAGCTAAACTTTCCTACTAAGGCCTATGGGATAATAACACATTTACACCGTCTTTTATTGAGCTTCACAATATTTCCTTATCTAATTTACATAATGCTTACAATCTAACAATGTCAGGCTAGTTACATGGTAATAGAAATATTATATCTAAATTATTGGTTTACACTTTTCTTATTGTTATATGTATAAATTATTTAATTTATCTTATATATATGCGAGACGTCCACTGTTGGACATAGGTCTCTTTTATTTATTTATTCATTTATAATAGGATTACCAACAGGTTACATCGATTAAAGGACCCACTTAAAGGTAATCACACCTTTCGCTTTGGTAGCGTCTATAACCTTCACATCGCATATATAAATTAAGTTAAATTAATACAAAACAAACACACATACACATATATCTAAATGTGTGTGTGTGGAAAGAATATATATATGTAAGTTAAAGATAAAAAATAAAAATAAAAAGTTAAGAGCTAGAGGGCATGTATTCCAGAACGGCCCCTTGTAAGTCTCTTCACGGGATCTCCACAATACACTCACACCTACACACAATGCACTTACAAATACCTATACACAACGCCTTCACGACTTGCTATGTTGAAATTAAAATATATATTCTGAGAATCAGTACCAACCAACTGTGAAACCGTGAGACTAAAAGGTGTTCACGGGTTCAATGAGTTTTTCCTTCATCATTCTCCTGCCCTTATCCCACTCTTAAGTGGTTCCTGAATAAATCTGCAGCGCAGAGCAGCTCGAATTATTGGGGACCAGGTGATCAGCAAACTGCTGGACTTTTTGGCGATGCGTAGAAACGTATCTTCACTGTGGATTTTCTACCGCTACACGACCTGATTCCTGCCGCTAAATTCCATAACCGCACTGTACGTCACAGGTTAAAGTATCATCCTCACCACCTGGATGCGATCCACTACAGTGCGGTTCTCAAATAATTTCATTCCGCGCACAACCATTTTATGGAACGACCTCCCTTTGACAGCGTTTCCAGATCGGTACGTCATAGTTGCCTTCAAAAAACTCCAACCCTAGTCTCCAAAATTAGAAAGAGGTATATGCCCAGCAGTGGGAGAGTAACAGTATTTTACCATTTGTCCCACTTATACCACTTATTATTATTTATTATTGTGGGTACCTACACGAATTCTAATAATTATAAAAAAAGTTCATTGGAGGCGCCGGGTATCGATCCCGGTACCTCTCGCATGCTAAGCGAGCGCTCTACCATCTGAGCTACGCCCCCGATGTGTCATTCACCGAATTCAAACATTTATTCATGAGTTTCGGACTTTTACTTTTAAAAGACAAAATATTTAAAAAGTTCATTGGAGGCGCCGGGTATCGATCCCGGTACCTCTCGCATGCTAAGCGAGCGCTCTACCATCTGAGCTACGCCCCCGATGTTTCACTAACCGAATTGAAACATTTATTTATGTTTTTCGAACTTATACTTTTAAAAGACAAATAATTAAAAAAAGTTTATTGGAGGCGCCGGGTATCGATCCCGGTACCTCTCGCATGCTAAGCGAGCGCTCTACCATCTGAGCTACGCCCCCGATGTTTCATTAACCGAATTGAAACATTTATTTATGTTTTTCGAACTTTTACTTTTAAAAGACAAATTATTAAAAAAAGTTCATTGGAGGCGCCGGGTATCGATCCCGGTACCTCTCGCATGCTAAGCGAGCGCTCTACCATCTGAGCTACGCCCCCGATGTGTCATTTACCGAATTCAAACATTTAATCATGAGTTTCGGACTTTTACTTTTAAAAGATAAAATATTAAAAAAAAAGTTCATTGGAAGCGCCGGGTATCGATCCCGGTACCTCTCGCATGCTAAGCGAGCGCTCTACCATCTGAGCTACGCCCCCGATGTTTCATTAAACGAATTGAAACATTTATTTATGTTTTTCGAACTTATACTTTTAAAAGACAAATTATTTAAAAAAGTTCATTGGAGGCGCCGGGTATCGATCCCGGTACCTCTCGCATGCTAAGCGAGCGCTCTACCATCTGAGCTACGCCCCCGATGACGGTGTAGTAAAAAAAACGTGCGTACTCAATGTATCGGACATAAAATTCAATGTAAGCACTATTGATTGTAACTGGGTCACCTTTCACGCAATAAAATAAAGGCCACAGTAGCATGTCTCTTAATTACAATTAAAAATTATTAAGTTTCAATATGACTGGCCATCTTATTTATTTCTTTATTGTACTTACATATATATGGTAATGAGAAAGAAGAAGTAGTGGAATGAGAAAGAAAAAAGTTGCAAAGGTCTTGTCCTTAAAAGGGATCTCTTTTGGTCATCTTTTAAGAAAAAAAAAGTAGAAGTAAAGTATCGGCCTGTTACAATCCCACTGCTGGGAATAGGCCTCCTCTTTCTGTTTCTGGAGAGAAGGGTTGGAGCTAAGACCTATCACGCTGCTCCAATGCGGATTGGTAGGTACCACATATCTCCAGAATTCTCTAGAGATATGCAGATTTCCTCACGATGTTTTCCTTCACCAAAAAGCGTTTAATAAATTGCAATTATGAATTAGACACATGAGTTTTAATAGAAAAACTCATTGGTGCCTGCCCGGGTTTGAACTCGTGTTCCCCTCGAAAGAATCGCACGGACTCATCGCTGGGCCATAACAGTATGGCCTATCTTTTAAGAAACAGAAGGAAAAACACAGGAAGTTAAATACAGGTTATATAGAAAGAAAGAAAAAATAACGAAAAACTATGTAGGCTAATATTTGCACTGGAAATAACACATAAGTAAAAAAAAATGATGCAGATTGGATAAAAGTAAATCTGACTATGTAATTTATATTAATTATTGGTCAATAAATAGATGAATCAAGATGCTACTAATGTTTAATTACTTGAGATTTGCGGATTGATACTGGATCATTCCACAGCTTGACGCCTTTCTTATGCCTAGATTCATTTTGAAGTATGTATTCAAAATTATTTGTTTTTATATTTACCGATTGTCTGTCACCCATAACGCAAGTATTAAGTAACTTACTTTGGGGACCGATAGCCTTGTTTACTAATAGTTATTCATATTATTTTTTGTCGTTTTTCTTTGTATAATTCAGTTTTTCCGAACCTTTTTTGTGGCGTGCTCCCATTACAAAAAAACTTATGCCTCATCTATGTAACAATAACTTTAAAATTAAAAAAATTTAATCTTTCACGTAATGATTCCAAGTAAGTTTTACGTCAGGCAGGCGGCCGGTCGTAAAATATGTAGCCAAATCATAGAGTGGGATAAAGGCAGGAGGATGATGAATCAATCGTTCACTTAAAAAACTTAAATGATAGGTTTATATTAAGGCAGAAGAAATAGCTTTTTTCGTTAAATTTGGATCCAAAACCTGGCATTGCATTTACATCGCTCGGAGCGAAAGTGTGTTGAGTACATTTGCTAAATGAGGGGGCTAACATTCAAATCGCCCCCTGTCTAGGGCGTCGGCCCCACGTTGGTAAACACTGGTATAATCTATGAACACGTATATTTCCTTTGTACCAGTGAATGTAAAGCTGGAACATGGGAGTGCACCGATCACAAGTGCGCAGGCGTTTGTGGGGCGTGGGGCGATTCACACGTAACCACTTTCGACGGCCAGCAATATGACTTTGAAGGCGTCTGCACTTATCTCTTCGCGAAGGGCACCATAGACGGAAAGGACGGGTTCAGTGTTGAGATACAGGTAAGATTAAAATAAAATCAGCTATAGACTTGTACGTGACAAAAAAGTCTTTATATATCTTGAAATACATCGTAATTTGTATTTATTTATTTATTTATTTATTATAGAATTACCAACAGGTTACATCGATTAGGATGTAGACCCACTTAAAGGTAATCACACCTTGAGCTGTGGTTGGGTCTATAACCTTTACATAGCATATATAAAGTTTAATTTAATTTAATTAGAAAACACAAAACATACACACACGCACACACACACATAAATGAGTATATGTGTGCGTGTGTGTGGAAAGAATAGTTATATAAGTTAAAGATAAAAAATAGAAAGTTAAGAGCTAGAGGGCATGTATTCCAGAATGGCCTGAGAATTTGTATCGTTATAAGCCGGTCAAATCACGTATGGAAATAACAAATCTATTAATTCCTACTGCCAACCAATATAAGTTCTGACAATCCGTTCAAATTCAAATTCAAAATTCAAAATATTATTTATTCAAGCAAATTTGTAAACAAGTGTTTTTGAATTGTCAACTCTACTGCTGATTCGGAAAGTTGTTCCTACCGAGAAGAGCCAGTAAGAGACTCGGTGGTTGCTCTTTTCAAATATAGTTCTTATACCTAGTTTCATCTTGTACAGGGTGGAGGATTAGCTATATCCAAACATTTTTGTCATCTATATCATCATCTATAGTATAGTAGGCTTTTAGTATCAGCCTCGCTTTAACAGTGTTTTAAAACTGCTATAGTGGCAAAAACAAATTCGATTGCGCAATTTTATTATAGAATCTTATACCCAAACCCACAAACGACTTATTTACTTTTGCATGGTGCAAAGCAGGAACCGCAAGCTTATGTCGGTTCCTACTTTGTCTATTATATACATCGCCAATCTTTTTATAATTATGTAAATCTTATGTACAAAAATTAAATTGGTAATAATATATTGTGAAGCCAAACCTATTACCTTATTTACTAGACTTTAATTGGATATGTATACCTGTTTATACTAATACCATTCAGGCATAAAAACTACAGGAACTCCATTATAATCAAGATCGAGGACAAAAATAATAAATAAATGGTTTGTTAAAATTAATTTATAATTATATAATACAAAAGTAATAATAAAATTATTTTGCTATAATCCGCGATACAGTAAATAGAAAATATATATAGTGCTAAATGTATAGTGGCCTATCCGTTTTTCATACCCGATACATGCAGGATTCGTAAAAACACATGCACAAATCTCCACCACTGTCACCACAATACACAAGCACTACACAAGTTCACTATCACAAACTCAACAATCGTTTCGCCCCGCAACCGAAGCATCATCAGGAGATAGACTCCACGACAAAATCGCAAAACGATTATAGCAAAATAATTTTATTATTACTTTTGTATTAAGGATCTCCGCAAAGTAATATAGTAAAGTAAAGTAATTCTATAAATTAATTATATAATACTTCAAATACGCAGAATGAGCCGTGTGGAACAACAGGCGCAACTTGCTCAAAATCGGTGACGCTACGCGTTGGCAACGGAGCTGATGATGAAATCGTGTCTCTCACTAAGTCCGGGCCTCTTCCAGATCCTACCACCTTGAAAAGGTCAGTAATATGGCTTCAACTAAATCAGTAACCACATTCATGTGATTTCACTATCGGCGATGATCGTCAATCATCTATAATCGGCATGATCATCGTGTAAATACGTATCAGCGATTCCTTGTGATGCGTGTCTGAAACACCGACAATCCATGGGCTGTGAGGCGATCGTAGGCGATCATAAATGTCCTCTTCACTATCGTGTTCGCACTTAATCGTTTGTAATCGCCGATTATGAAGTGGAGCCATTACAGCCAAGGGCTCCTAGAAATATATATTTTTAAACCTTTTATTTAACTTGCAATGTATGAGAAGTTGGAATCTTGCAAAATATAATTGACTCACTTCCCGGGGTCCGATTGAGCTGAAATCTTACATACGGGTCCGATCTCGATGATGAACCTGATGCTGCTGCCAGGATTGGCTCCAGGGAACTCCTCAACGGTTAACAGTAGGGACAAGAAATTTTGTTAGAAGTTTTCCGAAAAGCTTTTTTAGCATCACTTGTTTTAATCTAATTTGAAGTAAAAATTTATACGTCAATAAGTCATTTTCTTTTCGTTTTCTCTAATTCGCTATTTATCCCTTACATTTTTTTTAAATATAATATTATTCATATTTTTCATATTAGTCGTTACCTGGCATTAAGTAAAATAGAAAACCTATGGACTCTTGCTAGCCCTAGCACAGGCCTCGGTCTATTTGGGCTGCATATTGCTATACACCAAATATAAATAATGTTAAAAGTAAAAAGTAAAGTAGCGGCTTGTTACAATCCCACTGCTGGGCATAGGCCTCCTCTCCGTTTCTGGAGAGAAGGGTTGGAGCTAAGACCTACCACGCTGCTCCAATGCGGATTGTAGGTTCACATATCTCCAGAATTCTCTAGAGATATGCAGGTTTCCTCACGATGTTTTCCTTCACCGAAAAGCGTGTGATAAATTGCAATTACCAATTAGACACATGAGTTTTAATAGAAAAACTCATTGGTTTGAACTCGTGTTCCCCTCGAAAGAGTCGCACTGTCTCACCGCTGGGCTATCACAGCTTAAATAATGTTAGTCTGGTGCTTTTGTCTCGATTATAAGTGTAAAATGTACTTGCTAGAATTGTTCAAAGAATAAATAAAAATAATATACAAAATTGTTATGATTATAGGGTGAAACTCCGCGTGGCAGGCGCATACGTTTTCCTAGATGTGAAATCCCTTGGAATAAGTCTTCAATGGGACCGCGGTATGCGAGTCTACTTCAAGGTTGACTCCGTGTGGCAGAACAGGGTCAGTGCTGTTTTAATTTTCTTTCCCTAACTCACAATTAACATAAACTTTTAAGAAATTTTCTTTGAGCGACTAAAAACGCTACATTAATAAAAAAATTGTTTCTCGATAATACTATAACAACACTGTCCTTATTTTAGAAATAATACATTTTGCATTATTCATCTTCTTATACTCTACTAATGAAGATTTAAAAAGTAATAATAAAATTATTTTTCTATAATCCGCGATACAATAAATAGAAAATATATGGCTAAATGTATAGTGGACTATCCGTATTTTCATACCCGATACGTGCAGGATTCGTAAAAACACATGCACAAACCTCAACCACTTCCACCACAATACACAAGCAACACACACGTTCACTATCACAAACTGAACAATCGTTTCGCCCCGCAACCGAAGCATCATCAGGAGATAGATTCCACTTAGATAGACAGGAAGAACCGCTTTGCGATTTTGTCGTGTGTAGTGCTTGTAACCATTATCCTAAATTGTAATCCTATTTTAACTATGTATTGATAATATTACTATGTATGTATAAAATTTTAAATAATTATATTGAGGCCCCTTATCTTCTGAGTAATGTTTTTATAAGATGTCCTCGTTCTCAATCACGAAAGCAACTTCTGTTTTATACTCCTAAAAGAAAAACGAAATATGCAAATAATACCTTTCTTCATCGTACATGCAACAGTCACAATAGTGTTTTTATTGACATTGATTTGTTCAACATATCTTTAAATAAATTAAAGTGTCATTCGATGAGTTTTTTCCCTGCCAAATTGTAAGTTTTTAATATTTCATATTTCTTTTTCCTTTTTATATAATAATAAATTTAATTTAACTTGTCATCTGTATATGTTCCTTTTTTTTTCTTTAAGTTTTTTGTTGTGAAGACTTTATTGGTTTATGGTTTATATTGTTCTTGTATTATAGTTATGTATTATGTAACTGTGTGTCTTCCTAATAAATAAATAAATAAATAATCAGGTCAAAGGTCTCTGCGGCAACTACAATTCGGACATGCGTGATGACTTCCAAACTCCATCCGGAGGAGGTATTGCAGAGACTTCGCCTCTCATCTTCGCTGACTCCTGGAAGCTGAAACCTACTTGTCCGAAACCTCAAGAAGTTACTGTGAGTTTTTACTTAGCATGAGATACATTATCTCTTAATTGTCTTCAGTATTATGTATAATTTTTTTACCCGCGGCTGTCTTTATGCCAACTTAAGCATATAAAGTAACGGCCTGTTACTATCCCACTGCTGGACATAGATCTCCTCTCTCCGTTTTTGGAGAGAAGGGGTGGAGCTAAGACCTACCACGCTGCTCCTTTGCGGATTGGCAGGATACACATATCCCTAGAATTCTCTAGAGATATGCAGGTTTCGTCACGATGTTTTCCTTCACTGAAAAGCGTGTGATTAATTCTAATTATCAATTAGAGACATAAGTTTTAATTGAAAAAGTGAAGTATCCTCAATAGGAATTATCCTATTTGCCTATGTTAGCTTCCCTTTCTAGAAGTTAAAAAGGGTTTATTTATCCTATATGTTAATTTGTATAGCTTTTCCATCCTTGGTCTAAAAAATAACTACGGTATAACGGATACGAGGGATACAAAACTAATTTGTTATCGTTTTCTCCTATTTTTTGAACAAGCGCGTCGCGGCAGGTCAATCAACCATTACTAATAAGCCAAATCACAATTAAATTTTTAGTTTTTTTCGAAAATACATTTATTTAAAAAAGATATTGAAGAAGTTTACGCCGTGTGGTATCCGGCTGAGTAGAATAGACCATCTTCATTTCTTACCGAGATGTCGTAAAAGGCGACTACGGTAAGTCGACCCGCTGTGTGGTATCCGGTTGAGTAGAATAGACCACCCTCATTTCTTCCCGAGGTGTCGTAAAAGGTGCCTAAGGTAAGTCGACCCGCCGTGTGGTATCCGGCTGGGTAGAATAGACCACCTTCATTTCTTACCGAGGGTTCGTAAAATACCTTTGAGGTAATTTAACGTCGGGCCGGTCGTTAAATACGTAGCCAAATCATGTGACAACATGTAACATGTTGCCGATCCAACTGAGAGTGGTATAAGGGCAGGAGGATGATGATAATTAAGAAGATTGAATTATACCAAAATTATTTCATATGAGACTTATGAAGCTGTGATAGCCTAGCGGTGAGACCGTGCGACTCTCTAGAGACGACATAGGTTCAAACCCCGGACAGGCACCAATGAGTTTTTCTATTAAAACTTATGTGTCTAATTGATAATTGCAATTTATCACACGCTTTTCGGTGAAGGAAAACATCGTGAGGAAACCTGCATATCTCTAGAGAATTCTAGGGATATGTGTAACCTACCAATCCGCATTGGAGCAGCGTGGTAGGTCTTAGCTCCAATCCTTCTCTCCAAAAACGGAGAGAGGAGGCCTTAGCCCAGCAGTGGGCATAGTAACAGGTTGTTACTTTGCTTTTTTTTTGTTTCATATGTTTAAGTGACCAGTGGATTGATTTAATGTCGTATCGTCAGTACCACTATATAAAATTCAATCAACAGGATCACTGCAAAGAACGTCCCAATCGTAAAGAGTGGGCATCGACAATCTGTGGGTCGATGAAACGTTATCCGTTCTCACTGTGTCACACGGAAGTGCCGCCCAGCGACTACGTGTCGCGGTGCGAGGCGGACGCGTGCGCGTGCGACTCGGGCGCGGACTGCGATTGCGCGTGCGCCGCGCTCGCTGCGTACGCGCACGCATGCGCGGCCAGGGGCGTAACGTTCAAATGGAGAAATCAGGAATTGTGCCGTAAGTTCTAACACCGATTCACACCGACGCCCTATTTTAGATACTAATTTTAGATACTAGCGGCCCGCCCCTACTTCGCACGGGTATAAAATATATAAGTATAGGCTGTCACTCAGTGAAAAAAATGATTAAAATAGATCCAGTAGTTTTGATTTATTCATTACTGCCCGCGGCCCGCACGCCTTAAATTTGGAGTAAAACAATTCCCCTTTCCCTGTACCATGAAGATTTCCTGCTATCTTTGGAATATCTTAATTCATATAATACATTTTACCTAGTTTCTTTTTACATTTTTTTCTATGTATTTTATTTTTACAATTAATCCAATCGCTGCTAAATTATAAGTGCTATAGGGCGAAGCGCGGCCTCCGATGCGCTATTTATAGGCACGCGCCGCATATTAAATCTGTAATATCTTCGAAAATATTCCTTTAAATTACATGCTGTAAACGGCCATATTGATCTATATTAAATCAACAATGTATTTATGGTACTTTGGTAAGGTAATTGGATAAGGATTGATGCTGTATTGCTTAAAATTGCTTCGAAAAGAGGGCGTTATTTTTCGTAAAAAGTAAATGACAAAAAAATGCTATTGTGGGTTATCGATAAGAGATAGACATATACCCTCGCGGAGTTTTCTGTAGCCCTTTTTAAGGTGTACAAATTTTTAATACATTATTTTGATAAATCTTGTAGTGTTCAGCCTGCGTTTGCAATGTAAACGAAAAAAAATGTAATTATTTACGACATCACGTTAGAAACCTCATAAATTACAGTATTTCTCTACTCCATATCGACTGTTATTGTACATATAAACCTTCCTCTTGAATCACTCTATCTATTAAAAAAAACCGCATCAAAATCTGTTGCGTAGTTTTAAAGATTGAAGCATACATAGGGAAATAGGGACATAGGGACATAGGGACAGACACAGAAAGCGACTTTGTTTTATACTATGTAGTGATAATAATAATTTGTCCATCAGCAACTTGCTCTTCAATATAGCCTAGTAAATTCGGAAATACCTTATTACAAATACAGTCCAGCGCCAGTTTTTGAAAATGATCGTGCTTTGATCTACTGGGACCGATCCATTATTACTGACAGGTATATTGTTGCCAATAAACCTGATATAGTTTTAGTGAATCGGTCAGCGCGTCGGGCAATTATTGCTGATATCACTGTCCCGCATGACGATAATCTCATACGAGCTGAAAAAGAAAAATTAACAAAATATTTAGATTTAGCTCATGAGATAACCGCTATGTGGGATATTGATTCAACAATAATTGTTCCGATTGTTGTATCGGTTAATGGTTTTATCGCGAAGAGCCTCAACCAACATCTCAAGAGGCTTTCGCTTAGTTGCTGGATCAAGCGCAGTATATAGAAGGCAGTGTTGCTTGAGATGGCACGGCTAGTGAGAGATTCCTCACTATCGAACCCTAACCACCTGGAGCTTGGGTCCTTTCTCCGCTCTCCGTGGATAGCAATTTTTTTAATATTTTTAAATGTTTTTTTTTGTATAAAATATTTAATTATTTAATTTAGTTTGTATATAAATGAATGAGTGAAATATAATAATAATAATTAATTTATTTTTCGTTAAATACATAAGGATTACAATATCAAAGTTAGGACCTTCTTTTAAGTGTAACAACACCTGTGTCAGAAGGCCTCACTCTCCATAACAATATGCATACTAAAAATTGAGCAATAAAAATTATTTACAATTAACAAATTAATTTAAGAAAATTAAAAAATATTAGATAGGCCTCCTTAGATATATAACACATCAGATCATCGCTTATATACCACTTAAACCTAATGGTGACATTTTTAGGATCAAGCCATTATAAACGGTCATAGAAACTAAAGGGGTGTCACGTTCAAATGGTGTACTCAGGAATTGTGCCGTAAGTTCTAACATCGTTTCGCACCGACGCCCTACTGTAGATAGGCCTTCTTAGATACACACCACATCAGATCATCGCTTATATACTGCTTAAACTTAATGGTGACATATTTAAGATCAAGTCATTATAGACGGTCATAGAAACTAAAGGGGTGTCACGTTCAAATGGCGAACTCAGGAATTGTGCCGTAAGTTCTAATACCGTTTTGCACCGACGCCCTACTGTAGATAGGCCTTCTTAGATACACACCACATCAGATTATCGCTTATATTCTGCTTAAACCTGACATATTTTAGATCATGTGACTATGGACGATTATATAAGCTAAAGAAACGTCATGGCGACGTCTTAAAACTAAACGTAAATCAACTATAGTAACCGGCAATAAATAATGCACATCGAGGCTTAGAAAGAGAAATCGGCTAGATTCTGCTTCATAGATCATTGTCTCTGTCGCACAAACTGTGAAACGTCACATACTAACTGAGTGACAGTGACAGCGCTCTACGAAACCGAAATGGCCGGCTGTTTCGTTCTAAACATCGATGTGCATTATTTATAGCCGGATACTATACGTGACCTTAATATAATAACTCTGCCAACTAAGCATATCGGACCGGATAATCCCGATTTATCTAAGGAGCTCTTCACGTATCAATTAATCTGTAGATACATTCAATGCTCTATTCATTGTCTGTTTATTAACTCGTATTTATCTGGTAAAATATTTTACATATCAGCCTCTAAAATTCAAAAATGAAAGCAATCTAACCGTTCAAACAGCGATGCAGTGCGACGAAGTGTGTTCAAACTACAACGAGTGCATTACGGCGTGCCCGCCCGAGACTTGTGACAACACGCTCGAGTACGCCGAGATAAAGGCCAGTTGCGCAAAGGAGACGTGTGTTGAAGGTATCGATAAGCATTACTCTGCGAAATTTTCTAGAATATAAGTCTCGAGTTTAAGTTCAATTACTCTGCGAAAAATTTCCTCCAATTTAAGTCTCGTGTTCAGTTTAGTATATACATAGACTAGAAGCTTAATAATGCTAATAATAAACCAAACTTGATGAAAGAAAGAAAGAAAAACTTTATTTATGACGCAGACGACATACATGAAATAATACAAAAAGAAAACAAATTTATTTTTAAAGCCGTTGTGTGACAAAATTGATAACCACTCGGTTTTGGTTCGAAAACTCAAACACCAATCTTCAGTGGCCGCCATTTTGTGACTCACGGACGTCAGCAGCTAAACTTAATATATTTGTAAAAAAAAACTCAATTAATGTCCCTATATAGAAATAATGTGTTTATATGGTATGGGGTTAGGTTACTGCATAAATTTTCAAATTTTAATTTATTACTATTTTAAGCTTAATTTTTTTTCGTAAACACATTTATAAAACTAATGCACAGTGTTGCGTGGGTTCTTATATTGCATTAAACCGAATATTGAAGTATATCTTCATAAAATCATCTAAAACACTTTAATAATAATAATAAACTTTATTTGCTAGAATGTTGGTACATAATTGGTCACAAACATGATTAAAGGCAGCCGTAACATTCAACTATAATTAGTATGCAAAATAAAATAAATGCCCTACTTAAATTAAATCTATTGTACAATGATATAATTAATCCATTATAAAAAGTGAAGTAATAACAATTCAAAACGTCACATATTTATTAGTCAATGTCAAAAAATACTTATACAATACTTATGTCAGCAATATTAATTTAAATATTCTTTAATGTCATAATAACATTTTTCTAATAGCCATATCTTAAATTTTTTCTTTAAAACTTCTTTTGTAGTTAACTTCCGAAGGTCTGTTGGTAACTTTATAAACTTGTATGGCCATGTAATAAGCATTTTTTTTGTACAAAGCACTACAGCACTTGCTTATCAATATCTTGTCAGGATAGCGATAGATAGGGCTTTGGGATAGATAGGGCTGCAATTTTATTTTACAACGTCAAAACGTAGTCGAACTAATTGCCTATAGAAATTCAAGTAAAGCCTTTGTAGTTATATGTATAATATCATTATTTTCAGGCTGTAAACCGAATAAAACCTGTCCAGAAGGTACTGTCTATTTCAATAGCTCGCTAACGGATTGCGTCCCGCGGGCCAAGTGCAAGCCGGTTTGTATGACCCTAGAAGATGGAAGGGAAATATTAGAAGGAGATGTTATCGAAGAGGACGCTTGTCACACGTGTCGGTGTTCCAAGAAAGAAAGGATTTGTACCGGCCAGCCCTGTATTACTGAATCGGTAAGTATTTTTTAAGTTTTATAATGAGGACAATCTATTGCAAAATTGCGATATTATGCGATGTATAGGCTTATTATGAGAACTGCTATTTGCAAAATATTAAGCTGGTCAGGCACCAATGAGTTTTTCTATTAAAACTCATGTGTCTAATTGATAATTGAAATTTATCACACGCTTTTCGGTGAAGGAAAACATCGTGAGGAAACCTGCATATCTCTAAAGAATTCTGGAGATATGTGTAACCTACCAATCGGCATTGGAGCAGCGTGGTAGATCTTAGCTCCAACCCTTCTCTCCACAAACGGAGAGAGGAGGCCTTAGCCCAGCAGTGGGCATAGTAACAGGCTGTTACTTTATGCGATGTATAGGCCTATTATGAGAACTGCTGTTTGCAAGATGTTAGGCTGGTGGCGCTGTGATAGCCCAGCGGTGAGACCGTGCGACTCTTTCGAGGGGAACACGAATTCAAACCCGGGCAGGCACCAATGAGTTTTTCTATCAAAACTTATGTGTCTAATTGATAATTGCAATTTAGCACACGCTTTTCAGTAAAGGAAAACATCGTGAGGAAACCTGCATATCTCTAGAGAATTCTGGAGATATGTGTAACCTACCAATCCGCATTGGAGCAGCGTGGTAGATCTTAGCTCCAACCCTTCTCTCCACAAACGGAGAGAGGAGGCCTATTCCCAGCTGTGGGATTGTAACAGGCCGCTACTAGGCTGGTTAATGCTAAAAATACCATGGATTCAACGCGACAATTGCTTAACATTTCAGAACAGTAATAAAGTTGACAAACTACGTTTCTTTAGTGACCATTCGTGTAATGGTCATTTATATTATGCTTAATGTGTCTATGAATACTAATTTGCTAATTGGTTCTATCTAAGCTATCACTCTCGTTGCTTCAGACATCTGAATGGTCAACGGAAACAGAACCGTACGATCGTCCAATGGCGTGCAAGACCGGATGGACTGAGTGGGTTAATCGTGGACCGGCTGAAATCGGCCCGACAGGGGCTTCCGTTGAAAATGAACCGCTGCCCAAATTCAACGAACTTGTAAGTTACGTCAAATATAGATTTGTTAGATGACCCCGAAGCCCGACGGGACAGGGAAAAGTTTGTACATACAAGTGACACGATAGTGTATTCTTTGCCACCTGTATGGAGAGCATCCAGCAGGCTTCACTTTAAGCCATAAGAACTGTCGGCGAGATCGATCCACGAACGTTTTTTTTTTCGGAAAATGACAATATGCTGATAGCTAAAGTGGCTTTTACAGCGACACCGGGAGAAATGGGGCGAGCGCAGATGCATCGTTGGGGGGGTGGTGGGTAGAGCTGGGCGTTTTTTCCCGAAACTGTTATAAAAAACACTTTCTTACTGCGTAACGAACAAACGCTTTTTTGTCTACAGCACAAACCGTTTCTAAAAAACTAGTTGCGGACGTCTCGTTGGGTCGTCATATATCGAAAGACAAGCACGCAGCGATAAATGCGTCAGCAAATTTCGCCCTATCTCGCTCACACCTTCCATAAATACGGTTATATTAAGCGAGACGGAGCGATCACTCCAAAGTCGTTTTAACAAACAGTTTCAAGAAATTTATTTCTTAAATATACCTTGGATATATTAAATAAAATAAATCTGATATTTCTTTGACATATATACGTAGCTTTATAAACCAGCTTCTTTAGTTTAGCTTCATCGAACCTATGGAACTGGTTAGTGTTATAGGTCATTGAAATCGAAGAAAAAAATAATGATTATTGTTTTGGTCGCTGTTCATAATTTGGGGAATTTTGAAGCGTCTATTTAAATAACTGTTTTTTGAAGCCGTTTCTTTTCGTCTAATAAGTGTTTCGTTTCGTTTTTCGCAAAAGTAGTTTTTGCCCAGTTCTAGAGGTGGGGCGAGCATCAGGAGAGACTCGTATTATCATTAGAACGTCGCCTTAAGGGTGCCTCCTATGAGGCCGAACATCGGCTTAAAGTGAGGTGTCGTGGGGGAATCAAAATCGGATTGTGACAAAAGTTTTGTACATCTTATATAATTACGGAAAGCACTGCTATAGCGCGAAGCTAAGTACTAGTAGCGCCATCTGTTAGTCCAGTGAGGAAAATACGTAAACCGTGTTACTAGTACGTTATGTAACAGTTTTAATTATATTAGTAAAAATATAGTATCATTGCATATCCCGATGCAGGGCAAATACTAATCTTAAGAGCTCGGCTACTACGATAGTCGAGTGTAGGTTTCTTGGATTGTTTCTAATGTGATATCTTCCTTACACAATACAAATTGTGTATATTCCATATTATTATTGCCGTGTAAAAACTTATATATCCTTAATAAACTGGCTATTGTGAAATTAAGTCTCAAACATCTTCTGATATTCACATCCAGAAATTTCCAGAAATTCCCAGAAATTCCCTTTTGGGATCGGAGAGATCGAATGATCTTCTGCAAATTTTATGATTACTATAGATGTATGGTCCGCCGTGTGGTATCCGGCTCAGTAGAATAGACCGCTCTCATTTCTTACCAAGGAGTCGTAAAAGGCGACGGTAAGTTGACGTCAGGCAGGCGGCCGGTCGTAAAATACGTAGCCAAATCATGTGACAACATGTTAATATGTTGTGCCGACCGCACTTAGAGCGGCTGCAGGATGATGATAGTAGTTAGTTTATTAGTAGACACTGTCTAGCCAATAGTAATGTAGGCTTTCTGTATCAGCCTTCTTTTAAGCCGACTCCACTTAGAGCGGGATAAGGGCTGCAGGATGATGATAGTAGTTAGTTTAGTAGTAGATACTGACTAGCCAATAGTAATGTAGGCTTTCTGTATCAGCCTTCTTTTAAGCCGACTCCACTTAGAGCGGGATAAGGGCTGCAGGATGATGATAGTAGTTAGTTTAGTAGTAGATACTGACTAGCCAATAGTAATGTAGGCTTTCTGTATCAGCCTTCTTTTAAGCCGACCCCACTTAGAGCGGGATAAGGGCTGCAGGATGATGATAGTAGTTAGTTTAGTAGTAGACACTGACTAGCCAATAGTAATGTAGGCTTTCTGTATCAGCCTTCTTTTAAGCCGACCCCACTTAGAGCGGGATAAGGGCTGCAGGATGATGATAGTAGTTAGTTTAGTAGACACTGACTAGCCAATAGTAATGTAGGCTTTCTCTATCAGCCTTCTTTTAATATAGTTTTTTAACTGCTGTAATGGCAAAGCTGAAATTTGATTGATTATACGATTCAACGTGCTTTTCCATGTAAAGACAATCGGGTCCCCGATGTGCGCGAAAGACATGATAACCAAAGTGGAGTGCCGCACGGTGGGCGATCACAGGAACCCCAAGGATACCGGACTCAATGTTGAGTGCAGTCTGGAGAGAGGTCTCGTTTGTCTAGAAGACGAGAAGACCTGTCCCGACTTTGAGATACGGGTTTATTGCGACTGCAAAGAAGGTAATATCCTAAATAATGCATTGGTAGTTAGATTGACTGGCCCGTTGGTGTAGTGGGTAGTGACCCTGCATTCAGCTCCTTTGGTCGCGGGTTCGATTCCCGCCGAGGGCCAACATTTTCTATAAACAATTCGTTGGTTCTCCGAGCCTGGGTGTGTATTTGTATTTAAGTATGTATTTAAAACTATATATTTAGTATATTCACCAGTTGTCCGTCACCCATAACACAAGTATTAAGTTACTTACTTTGGGGATGGACGACTATTTATTATAATTAGCAATTAACCTACTTCCTAGATTACTGCATAATCTGTGTTAATTAAAATAAATAAATACATGACATTTACACACACGGTCGTCCATCTTTAAAATAACTTAACCTTGTGTTTTTGGTGACTGATAACTGGTAAATATACACATATATAACTTTAAATAAATACTTAAATTCATAAATTCACTCAGATTCGAAGGACCAACAACTTGTTTTACCAAATGTTGGCCTTCGGGAGGATTTGAGCCCACGACCCTTGTAGCTGAAGGCAAGGTTAATGTAACCCAAGTCAACGGGCCAGTTTACTCGAATAATTAATTTTTCTTTTATTGCAGTTGTAATTTCATAATTCTATAGAAAAAGTAAATAAACCTTATTAATCTTAATAGTACTTTTTTTGCATACTTACACACTCACAAACTTTTCTTTCGCCCCCTTGGAAAACAGTGTATTCAATTGAAATTTTGAACATAAAAGCACTTATTGTGAGTTAACTATAAGAGATAGAGACATGCTTTCGCGGAAATTTTGTTGTATTTTTGTAGATCTACAATTCACTAGTACATTACTTTACTGTGTCTCTGCTAGTTTACTAAAACTGTGCAACCTCCTTAACACAAAACCGTAACGTACTATTACTTTAAAGTTTAAACCTTTCGAAAGAATTGCATTACCTATTAGTAAAAACCGTACAAAATCCGTTCAGTATATTTTGAAAAAATCGATCACAAACAGACAAACAGACAGCTTTTAGAGACTTTGTTTTATGATAAGTATAGATAATTATGGAGTCTTGTTTTTTGAAAAGCTTTCGTTTCTATATTAAGTGTGCTATATCGTGATACCTTGACAGAGCCCTTCCAATGCGTCGATTCAACTCATCCGAACTACCCGCATCCAACGAACTGCAACCAGTTCTACGAATGCACTCCGGATTTGCTCAACCCCACCAAACCCCACACTGTGCTCAAGAACTGCAGCGCTGGCCTGATGTACAACCCCAATTTGATGGTCTGCGACTGGCCGGCCTCGGTCATTCCCTTGCGACCTGAGTGCGGAGAGCTCTCCACGACCGTTGTCTCTACCACGAGTCTCTTTACGTCTACCAAGCGTATCACTACCTCCACCACACCTATCACTGGTAAGCTCTCTTGTTTTGAAGTGAAAATGCGAATGGCATTATTATTATTAATAGCATATCTATTATTCATACAAGTCCCAATTTATACAATAATGAAATTAAACATCCACAGCCTTATTTATAATAAATCTTTAATCACTGATTAAAAAATTAACTAACAAATGCTTCATAATAATAATAATTTTTATTGTTAAGTATTGTATTGTATTGTTTATGGAAGTAAGCAAAACTAGTTTATTTTGCTTACTTCCATAGCATTATGTCTTATGGAATAATGTTATGGGGTAAATGCGCTGATATTGAGAAAATTTTTGTATTGCAAAAAAGAGCCATACGTGGCATTTATAATTTGAGTCCGCGTGAGTCCCTGCGAGAGAAGTTTAAGGAAACAGGTATTCTTACGTTAGCTTCACAGTATATTTTTAGCAATTTGATTTTTGTGCATAAAAATATACATAATTATAAAAAGATTGGCGATGTATATAATAGACAAAGTAGGAACCGACATAAGTTTGCGGCTCCTGCTTTGCGCCTTGCAAGAGTACGTAAGTCGTTTGTGGGTTTGGGTATAAGATTCTATAACAAAATTCCACAATCAATTTTAACTTTGCCATTACAGCAATTTAAAAATACTGTTAAAAAGAGGCTGATACAGAAAGCCTATTATACCGTGGCGGCTTACATTGATGATAAGAATGCGAGGATATAGCTGCTCTTTGACCTTGTGCAGGATCGCTATGACAAAATGTAATTTGTATTAAGAATCTTCTTTTTTAAAAGAGCTCCACCGAGTTTCTTGCTGGCTCTTCTCGGTAGGACGGATTTCCGAACCAGCAATAGAGTCGACGATTCAAAAGCACTTGTTTACAAGTTTACTTGAATAAAAAATATTTTGAATTTTGAATTGAAAGGTATTAAAACCCAATATACAAGAAATTAAAATTAAATATACAGACAAAATCAAATACCTTTTGTTACTATATACTTAGAAAACTATTCCCAGACGTCAAAAACATGCCTTAATAATTATTTCCTGTTCTTATTAAGATGAACAGATAGCCAATAGTTCCATATAAAACAGTATATATAGCAATATACCGCGATTCGTGTAATGGGCTGAGCGATACTAAAATCAGCTAATACACCGACGCCATTGTTTAAACAATCGTTAAACAACGTCCTAGTGGTGTTTATTTTGATAACTATTTATGCAGCGATTTAAACAGTGTTTAAAGATAATTATCGTTTATAAGTAAAAAAGTTTCTTAACTAACCAGTAACTAATTACTTAAATTTAGTTAACGTTTATAAGTAAGGCTGCCAGAATCTAAAAACGGAAGAAATATTTAAAGTGTTTAATTGCATTAATGTGCACGCAAAAAAGACTCAAATACTAATTTAAAAAGTGTTGGATAAAAGTAGTAATTGGAGTATTCTGTTAATTGCAAAATTTGGTAATAGATATTGTATGGTAAGACGCGTTTGGCTTAAAATTGCTCTAGACTTTTTCTCATCATTTTTCTGAATTATCAATAAGTGCCAGCGTTCTAATCAGTTGTCACAAAAAAGTTGAACATAAAAGTAGTTATTGTGAGTTAACCGTAAGAGATAGAAACATGCTACCGCAGACTTTTTTGTGGTTTTTTTATAGATCTACAATTCTCTTTTACAACATTTTAACGTAACTCTGCTATTTTACGTAGCGCACGCGACTAAACCTCTCAGCAAGCAAGTTTTTTAACAACTGCTCGATCTCTTCAACACAATTTAAATAATACCGATATGTACTATTTACCATTCGAAAGTATTTCACTATCTTTTTGTGAAAACAGTACAACAATCTGTTCAGTAGATTTTGAGAAAATCGATTACATACAGACAGACAGCTTTTTGGGACTTTGTTTTATAATAAGTATAGATAAGTCATACTTACAATCTGTATCTGCTTGCCAAGACAACTTTTAATACAACACCTGAGGATGAGACCTACACGACTAAGCATCTAATAGTTCTATCGAGTCCACTTTTAGAAGGGGACCTGTTAAAAAACTGCCACACTCAATTGAAAGCTCTAATTACGCAATACGCATACTCAATATTTTTTCTTATAGAGTCCCCCTATTCACCACGTAACAGCCCCTGGGTCCCTCCTGGAGGTACGTTTTTTTATATACATTAAAAAAATCGATTTATAGAAGCAGGCGTTACTTTGCGGAAATCCATATCACAGGCAATATAACAGAACTACCTTGCTATAATCCGGCTCGAAGACAAAATCGCAATGCATTGCGATTTTGTCGAGAAAGCCTATCCTCCTGATGATGCTTCGGTTTCGGAGCGAAACGATCGTCGAGATTTTGGTGGTGGTTGTGTGTGCTGCTTGTGTGCATTGTTGCTGGTGGAGGCGCCTTAGGGTGCGTGTGGTGACTTGTCTTGCATGCATAAGGTGCATGAAAATCGACTCAAAATAAAATATTTCTTCTACAATTACTCGCGAAACTAATAGTCTTTAGAGAGGGATCACTTTTAATAAAGAAGTCCTCATATTAAGTTAATAAAGTATAAGGAAGGTTAGAAAAACACACATAGCAATATAATAATTTATTTTTTTGTATTACATAGGGCAGCCGGGGCACGCTAAACGTTTAGGTAGGTTTTACACTGTAACCTTTATATCACAATAATATTATTACTTTAGGATAACATATTTAATCATTGCCGTGTGGTATCCGGCAGAGTAGAATAGACCACCCTCATTTCTTACTGAGGTGTCGTAAAAGGCGACTAAGGTAAGTCAACCCGCCGTGTGGTATCCGGTTGAGTAGAATAGAACACTCTCTTTCTTACCGAGGGGTCGTAAAATACGACTATGGTAAGTTGATGTCAGGCAGGCGGCCGGTCGTAAAATACGTAGCCAAATCATGTGACAGCATGTTTGTAACATGTTGTGCCGATCCTATTTAAAGTGGGATAAGGGCAGGAGGATTAGATGAGGATAACATATTTAATCACAGCCAGGCATTAGTCATATACATTTCAACCAATATTATAATTCTATATTGTAATTGTCTTGTATTGTGTAAGTTTGAATCACAATTGGGCATATCAATTTACATTTACAATTTACGTCAAACAATTCTATTTTAAGTGGAAACTTTAACTTATATAATTATTTCTTAATATTTTAAAGTAGATGAGCTCTACCTAGATATATCAACTACGTAGCTTTTTGTTATTATATCGTACTTTCACGCCGTGTGGAATCCGGCAGAATAGAATAGACCACCCTCCTTTCTTACCGAGGTGTCGTAAGAAGCGACTAAGGTAAATGCCCTTATCCCACTCTAAGTGGGGTCGGCACAACATGTTACAAACATGTTGTCATATGATTTGGCTACGTATTTTACGACCGGCCGCCTGCCTGACGTCAACTTACCTTAGTACTCTAGTAGTACTCTATTCTATGCAGCCGGATACCACACGGCACATACCTTAGTCGACTCTTACGACACCTCGGTAAGAACGGAGGGTGGTCTATTCTATAATAGAGTAGCTCATATTGGTGTAAAATTATTGTTTCCTTAAACGAACTATTTTTGTTGCAGAAGAGAATACTCCAGCTTCAGTAGGTAAATATTTTGATTTATATTGAAAAAAATTCGTCAGAAGTGTTCCAATGGAATCTATTTATTTTTCCTCGAAAATTTCATTGATTGACTTAGAAGAGTTACGTTTTACTAGTTACTAAACTTTTTTTTTAAATTTAATAAGTACACTAACAATATACATATTATTATATAAACCACTATATTCACATTCACTATATTCACTTTAAACACTGATATGCATATCTTTAATAAGTGTACATAACTATATATACCAATTAACACAATGTAAGCCAACATTATATATAGTAGCATTTGTTATATTTTAGGTAACTAATATCAAAGACTAAAAAGAACTAAACTACCCTTGATTCTTCAAATAAATGTCCAATTAATTTTGGATTATCTTAAAAACATCATTATATATTATTAAAAAAAATATAAAAATTAAAATAATACTAAAAAAAGTATTAAAATAAAAAATATTTTTCATATAACATATTTCTTATTAACCTACTTTACCTCTATGCAATATTCTCTGTACGAAAAGGTTAACTGTACGGAATCGCCATTTAGTAGTAACAGTCGGAGATCCTATAGCCGTAGGACACAACTTATTTTCAAAGCAGATTCTAAGTAGTCTTTCATGTACTTTTATTACCTGCATTTTTATGCAACTTGCTCGGTGACACCTGCGCAGGTAATGAGAAAAGTAAATAAGAATCAGAGTTACTTAACTTAAATTTTTATGACTGATTTATATATATATTTTGTAGAATATAACTCAGATGTCATGTCAGAGAAGTCAGACGCTTTCCATGGCCCTGAACTTTTGTCAGACCTTTTAAAGCTCTACAAAAAAATATATATAACTTAATTTATTTTTAAATGTCTGATTTTTATACATGTTATTCTGATCACTATTAAAAAGTTATATTAAATCAATCAGACAAATTGCAATGACCAAACATCCTCTAAACATAAAAATTAATCAGCCACGAGTATGAGCGGAAGAGCGCAATGTGCTATCCGATTATTATTATCATCTGAATAACATATCATTTTTTTTAAAAATTTGAATTTTACATTATTAAACCGCAGTCTTGCATTAAGCTGAAGGATTTTCAAATCATTTTCATCATCCAAATAATCTTCAATTTTGTAATATGCTTTACGCATAAGCAAAAGAACGGTGAAATTGATCGCGATGTGAGGAATAGAATGAATGCAGGATGGATGAAGTAGCGACAGGTCTCAGGCACAATATGTGACCCCCGAATGCCCCCTAAACTAAAGGGAAAAATTTACACATCGGTCATAAGACCTGTCGTAATGTATGGATCAGAATGTTGGGCAATGAAAAAGATGGATGAAAAAAGAGTACATGCAAATGAGATGAGGATGTTAAGGTGGATGTGTGGTGTGACAAGACTTGATAAAATAAGAAATGAGTATATAAGGGGAAGTCTGAAAGTTGCGCCCATTGTAGAAAAGATTAGAGGTGCAAGATTGGGATGGTATGGACATGTAATGAGGAGGGATGAAAATCATGTGATCAAACGAGTGTTGAGTATGAATGTGGATGGATATGTGACCAGAGGGAGGCCTAAAAAGAGATGGTTGGACTGTGTGAAGTATGACATGCATATAAAAGGAGTAGCGCCAGAGTTGGCGAATGATAGAAGAGAATGGAAGAGAAAAACATGTTGTACCGACCCCACTTAGAGTGGGATAAGGGTAGGAGAAAGAAGAAGCTTTACGCATAAGCGTATATCATACGCTTAATTTAAACCTTGCTGTAAATTGGTCTATGTAGTTATTTATTTTCACCTCGCTTTTAATAATGTGACTTTAAACATTTGTTCTAGTATCAACAACTCCAGTGTGTGCCCCAGGCCAAGTATACAAGAGCTGCGCGTTCCCTTGTGATAAGCTTTGCGACCACTTTAAACAGACATTGCAGTCTAAGGAGAAATGCTTAATTGGAGAGGTACGAGACTGTAATACAGATTTGAGCATTTTTGTACAAGTAATAGGGTAGATTTAAGCAGGTCAGTTTTAGGGTTAGCCGGTGTCTTATATAAACAAGACTGGCCCTAATTATTGTGTGGCTTAAGACCTAAGCTGTGATAACCCAGCGGTAAGACCGTGCAACTCTTTCGAGGGTAACACGAGTTGAAACCAGGGCAGGCACCAATGAGTTTTTCTATTAATACTCATGTGTCTAATTGATAATTGCAATTAATCACACGCTTTTCGGTGAAGGAAAACATCGTGAGGAAACTTGCATATCTCTAGAGAATTCTGGAGATATGTGTAACCTACCAATCCGCATAGGAGCAGCGTGGTAGGTCTTAGCTCCAACCCTTCTCTCCAGAAACGGAGAGAGGACGTCTATTCCCAGCAGTGGGATTGTAACAGGTCGCTACTTTTTTAAGACCTAAGCTCTGATAGTGTCTTATAGTGGATGTGGTCTAGAATATTATGGCATAAAAAATGAAGAGAGGAAAGGCGAAGACGGGCTGGTGAAAGTAAATAGAGACCAACTACGTAGAAACCAAATACGAAAGATTGCCTTGTCCTGTAAAAGAGACAATAAAGAAGGTTTTTACTCTATGGGAGTCGGAGAAACAAGTAGAACACATTGTAGGGTGATGATAATAGATTTTCTCCTCTAGAGACAAATACAACCCTGGACCTATTGAAAAACAAAATAACAAGTGCAACACCATCTATTTGATATTTATAACTAAGCTAACCTAAGAACTCAGTCTTCTTTGGTTTAGCTACACTTGTACCTTAAGTGGCGCATTACAATATTAACTGTTTAGATACTGTTTAGATGTTGTTACCCTTCATGTGGGCCATTTGGGATTTGAACCAACGAATTTAGTAAAGACTGCAACCATTCAGTTGTTACAAGAATACTGATTGGGTTTAAATTTCGTACCACTAACTTATTTGTCTACAACCTCAATTTTTACCAAGGTGTAGTAAAAGGCGACTAAGGTACTTCAACCCGCCGTGTGTTATCCGGCTGAGTGGAACAGACCACCCTCATTTCTTACCGAGGTGTCGTAAAAGGCGATTAAGGTAGGTTAACCCACCATGACCACACGGTGGGTCAACGTACCTTAGTGAGTACGCCGGCTGAGTAGAATAGACCACCCTCTTTTATACCGAGGGGTCGTAGGATAAGACTAAGGTTAGTTGACGTCAGGTAGGCGGCCGGTCGTAAAATACGTAGCCAAATCATGTGACAGCATGTTTGTAACATGTTGTGCCGACCCTATTAAAAGTGGGATAAGGGCAGGAGGATTAGATGAGGATAACATATTTAATCACAGCCAGGCATTAGCCATATACATTTCAACCAATATTATAATTCTATATTGTAAGTTTGAATCACAATTGGGCATATCAATTTACATTTATAATTTACGCTAAACACCAACACTATTCTATTTTAAGTGGAAACTTTAACTTATATAATTATTTCTTAATATTTTAAAGTAGATGAGCTCTACCTAGATATATCAACTACGTAGCTTTTTGTTATTATATCGTACTTTCACGCCGTGTGGAATCCGGCAGAATAGAATAGACCACCCTCCTTTCTTACCGAGGTGTCGTAAGAGGCGACTAAGGTAAATGCCCTTATCCCACTCTAAGTGGGGTCGGCACATCATGTGACAGCATGTTCTTTACATGCTGTGCTCTACCCCACTTAGAGTGTGATAAGGGCAGGATGATGATAACTAATTTGTCTATCTAGGAATGCGTCGAAGGTTGCGTAGACGAATCGGTAGCAAACATCAGATGCGAGTTCGGCTCGATGTGGCGCGACCATAAGACTTGTGTGCCTCTAAAGGACTGCACTTGCGATTACAATGGCGAGATTGTCAAGGTATGTCCATTTTTTCCCATATTGTATTTATAGTGTTTATTTTATGATATGAGTGTGGTATTCGGCTGAGTAGAATAGACCACTTTGATTGCCCCGGTGTCGTAAAAGGCGTCTAGAGTAAGTTGACCTGCCGTTTAGTATCCAGCTGAGTAGAACTCACTCTCATTTCTTACAGAGGTGTCGTGAAAGGCGACTAAGGTATTAGTATGTATTTACCCATAAAATAGTGCACCACCCTTACACATTTCAGTTCTCCTTAACCCTACGGTTGTCTGGAAGAAATCGCTACTAAGCGATAAGACCGCCTTTTGTACGTTACAGTTTGTTTTCTTTTATTGCTGTTTTTTTTTCTTTCCTGTATGTTTTCTCTTTGGTGTACAATTAAGTGTATAGATAAATAAATAAGGGAAGAAGGAAGAACGACAAGCAGGTGGCCGGTCGTAAAATAAAAAGCCACATCATGTTTAAAACATGTTGTGCTGATCCCACTTAGAGTCGGATAAGGGCAGGAGAATGATGATTTATATTTTTTGGAGACAAGGGTAGGAATTTAAACCCACAATACTGCCCCAATGGGAATTGCCAAAATTCTATAGAGATATGCAAGTTTTCTCACAATTTTTTGCTTACCTGGAAAGCGTGTGATGAATTGCAAATTTCAATAATATAAGTTTCTACGAAAAAACTCATTGGTGTCTGCCCAGGGTTTTGATCCGTGATTCGGAAAGAGTTGAAAGAGTCACGCGGTCTCAGCGTTTGGCTATCATAGCTGACTATAATACAAGTATGGATTTTGTAAATCACTAAGCTGTGATAGCCTAGCGGTGAGACCGTGCGACTCTCTAGAGACGACATAGGTTCAAACCCTGGGCAGGCACCAATGAGTTTTTCTATTAAAACTCAGTGTTTAATTGATAATTGCAATTTATCACACGCTTTTCGGTGAAGGAAAACATCGTAAGGAAACCAGCATATCTCTAGAGAATTCTAGGGATATGTGTAACCTACCAATCCGCATTGGAGCAGCGTGGTAAGTCTTAGCTCCAATCTTACTCTCCAAAAACGGAGAGTGGAGGCCTTAGCCCAGCAGTGGGCATAGTAACAGGCTGTTACTTTGTAAATCACATTGCAGCCCCTCGGCGTGGTAGTCGACGGTTGCAATAAATGCCAGTGTCTGGACAACGCGTTGCACTGTGACACTAGTGAATGCGTGTCTACCTTGAAACCTATCAAGGGTCCGACACACGCGGGCATAGGAGAATACAACACTACAACATCAACAACCACCCTGCTCACTACGATCAGGGTCCCTGATCTACACGCCTCTCCTTCTACTACAAAGCCTACCACGTCTACACCGACATCTACCTTCACTGTAACAACTACAAGTACGACTATTCTCGTTTCCACTACGACTCCGACTACAACTGAGCTTTTAATAAGGACTACGGTCACACCACCACCGGAATGCAATCCTTCAATGTAAGTTGTTTTATTCATAATTTATACAATTAGGCGTTGCTTAATGGAGGACTTTAATACATTTATTTGAACATTAATGAGGGTGCCATTGTTATGCTCAAGTTCAAGCTTGTTGCACGTGTTCAGAGGTAAAATAAATGGTGGGGTTGAACCGATTACTATATAACCATGCTTATTTGGATAATGCTTCGCTTTGCGATTTAGTCGGTGAGTCTATGTCCTGATCATGCTTCGGTTGCGGGGCGAAATGATTGTTGAGTTTGTAATAGTGAACGTGTGTAGTGCTTGTGTATTGTGGTGGCAGTGGTGGAGGTTTGTGCATGTGTTTTTACGAATCATGCATGTAGCGGGTATGAAAAACGGATAATAATAATAATAATAATAATAATAATAATCATCATTTATTCAGATATGGTGTTACAAACAGATACTTAAACTAATGACATACCTGTCTGTAACACCATACCGAATAGGTCACAGCTCAGCGTATGTCCTGCCTAGGCGCTGATTTTCAGCAGTAACCCGAAATGTGCAATGTATGGCTACAGTGTACCGTATATATATATTATATATACGTATAACGGTATATATATACATATATATATGTGTATATTATATAAAATATTAAATAAATAATAGTGTACAATTTATATGATATAAAGGCTTTACGGAGATGTAATATATATAAAATAATACGTGAATAATAATAATTATGAATAAAAGAATGTAATAATATGCCGCTTTATAGAATTGATGTCTCCACTGAAAAGTTTTGACATTCAATTTGTTTATTAATCATAAGTGTTTTTAATTTATTCTTAAATGCGATTTTGGAACGTGAATCTCGAATGGGCGGAGGAATATTATTCCAACATCGTGTGGCGGCATATTTAAAACTTCCCCTGAAGGCGGAAGTGGAGTGACGTGGAGTTCTAAGAATACTTCGTGAACCTCTTTGCAACTGTATATCATGGGTCCAGTTCAATTTATCAAATAGGTATGACGGCTCACCGGTCTTGACAACTCCAAATACGAGACTGGCAAGATGAAGTTTCCTTCTATACCTCATCTTTAACATTTTATGCTGGTTAAAAAAAGGTGTTATGTGACTTCTAGGGGGTATGTCCCAACAGAATCGAGCACAAGCGTTCTGCACCCTTTGTATCAGTCTACTCGTTTTTGAAAGAAGACGAGGACCAAAAACAACATCTGCATAGTTTAATTTTGACAATACTAGACTCTCTATTAGACGAATACGCAACTCAGTATTTAAATATTTCCGAACCTTATAGACAAGTTTCAGACGGTAAAAGCAGTTACGTACCAAGGAAGCAACATGTTTTTCGTATCTTAGGTCAGAATCCATAAGCAGACCCAAGTTGCGAACCTCATACACGCGAGCTAGGTTATTACCCCTTATATTAACATTGATAGACTGGGGATAGGTAATTTTGCTGAGTTGGCCTCTGGATCCAAATATTATAAATTTAGATTTGTCCGAGTTAAGAACCATTGAATTTTTTTCCGACCAACTAGCTATATGTTTGAGATCCTCGTTAACATTATCAATAGCTTCCCTAAAATTTCTTGGATCAAAAGCATAATATAATTGTAAATCATCCGCATATAAGTGAAATTTGCAATTTTTAATTTTATTGATCACATCTGCACTATATAATATAAATAAGAGAGGCCCTAAGATAGATCCTTGTGGAACGCCTCTGGTAACATCCTCAACACTGGATGTTAACTTTTCTCCATCATCTTTTATTAATTCAACGTACTACGTATTCCACTATACATTAAGCACTACATATATTTTATATTTACTGTATCGCGGATTATAGCAAAATAATTTTATTATTACTTTTGTATTATGGTTCTCCGCAAAGTAACGCCTAATTCTTTAAATTACAAAAGTAATTATTTTGCTATAACCCACGATTAGAGACAATCTGTTTAATGCTAAAAGTAGAGTGTAGTTTGCATGTTCATATATTATGCATACATAGCTTTGCGTAGTGGAGTCTATGTATTGATGATGTTTCGGTTACGGGGCGAAACTATTGTAGAGATTGCGATAGTGAATGTGTTCAGTGCTATTGTAGTGTGGTGGTGGCTTATAGTGCACGCGATTTACGAATTCTGCATGCGTAAGCTATGCACACCTAGACCTTGGTCTTATCAAGGGATCTTCTTTCTAGACTTGTTCCACTTGAATCCAACGGCTTCCACCGACATCAGAAAGTTCGCTGGGAGAAATCAAAATAATCTTTATTCAAATAAACCATTTCAGCTTCAATTCATTCATTGAATCGTCAAGCATCAATATGATTAATGAAGCTGCAACTGGTTCGGAATGTTGCTCTTACCGCGAAGAACTAGCACGAATATCGGCGGTCAATCATTTAAATATTTTAAATTATACATTATTAAACCGCTGTCTTGTATGAAACTGAGAGAATTTTCAAATCCAGGCAATCTTATCATCCAAATAATCCTCAATTTCGTAATATGTTTTACTTATAAGCATATTTTTTACATTTAGTTTGAATCTTTCTATATCTATTGAGGGGTTTACAAATACTTCGTTGCAGTATCGACACTACGGCACTTAGAACCCCAACCGGATCTATTACTGCAGTAATGTAATATTACATTACTGTAGTAATAACTCCCACTTGAATGGGGCGTTAACTTCATAATCGTTAGTAGAACAGACAACAAGCCTATTTGTAAAACAATATTATTACCCGTCTTTTAAATTATTTTCCAATTCCCAGGTATAAAAATCTGTTATGGGAAGGAGAACCGCTGCCAAAGGAAGCTTTTAAAGCCAGCTCATCCGCAAGCCCTCTTTTTGAACCACAATATGCCATTCTCAATGGACGGCCAACTGCTGTTTCGGGTAAGTAACTACATAGTCATTAGACTAATTAGTAACTTAATATTAAACTATGTTTAAAACTGATATATTAGAATCAGTCCAATCACTTAGTTATCTCATCTCATAGTTAGTTAATCAACGAAGTTAGTCTGCTGACAGGCGATATCTATTCACCTGTTCGTCACATATGTAGTATTTTTATAATTTTGGTCTCGAAATCCTCCTTATCAACAGCAAGAGCTGTTTTGATACTCTTTTAGTGAAGCATAGTTCTATTGTAAAGGTAGGATTCCACCAGAATAGAGTGCAACAAATTTGTTCAAAGTTTGGAACTCAGTTTCCGAAACTAGGCTCGAAACTAGTCGGGGTGACCAGATAAAATTAGACGTGAGTATAGCCGGTGATTACACCGGTGTGAACACATTATATATTATCATAAGCTGTAATAGCCTAGCGGCGAGACCGTGACTCTCTAGAGACGACATGGGTTCAAACCCCGGGCAGGCACCAATGAGTTTTTCTAGAGAATTCTGGGAATATGTGTAACCTACCAATCCGCATTGGAGCAGCGTGGTAGGTCTTAGCTCCAATCCTTCTCTCCAAAAGCGGAGAGAGGAGGCCTTAGCTCAGCAGTGGGCATAGTAACAGGCCGTTACTTTATTTTACACGCTTTTGCATAAAAAAATATCGTGTGGAAACCTGCATATCTTTAGTTCCAAGTTCTCGCACTGCACGTACTAACGCGTTTAACTTCTGTCTGCAGCGGCATTGTTGTGTGTAACTTGCGTAAGCGCACAGTGCAGCACACATCAGCGCGAACATGTTCATTTAGCAATACTTTATAATATTTATTATTATTATTTCACTTATTAATTGTATAAAAATTGTATAGACTTAGACAGACTTTAGACATTTTCTATAAAATTATTCTTAATATTTTTTTCATTCCTCAACTCCTCATTAAAGATGTGCGCGTACAAACAAATGCTTTCGATCCAGTAGCGGAAGCAAAACTGAATTTGTGAACTACGATTACGTACGCGTGGAGCTGAGTCCACTGTTTCAAGTGTACACGCACAAATGTGAATAGATGTGCGCGAACATTTTTAGAATATTCGCGCACAATTTGTTAATGTTTGCTTCAGTGAGTCGAGCAGAGTAAACATTTGTACCGCACATTGTGCATTCACAGTTTATTTATTTATTTATTATAGAATTACCAACAGGTTACATCGATTAGGATGTAGACCCACTTAAAGGTAATCACACCTTGCGCTGTGGTTGGGTCTATAACCTTCTGCACTTAAGACTGCTGCTGCACTGCTTCTTAAGTTCTGCACATTGGTGGAATTCCACCTTTATTATTACTTAGAAGTGATTTTGCGCTTTGCTGCTTTCATTTCTAGTTGATTTTCCATGAAAAATCACTGAGCTAACAATCTTCCTTTGTGACGCAGTAGTTACTTTGATAGAGATACTACAGCCGATCACGTCTGTTTCACTTTGTTTAGACTGATGCGAGGCTGCTTTGGCTAGTTGCTATCCTATCGGCGAAGCAGTAACATTAAACAATCTAGTACTTTGGTACGATATTTGGGTAGAAACTTTAATATGCTCTGCCTATTCCATCTTAAACTGTATCTGTAAAAAGTCTTGATTAGAAAATAAGTATTTCCTATAATTTCAGCTGGTGCCTGGAATCCGACTGAGAAGGACTCAAATCCATATATACAAGTAGAACTTCCTCGCATAGAGCCAATTTACGGAATCAAAATGCAGGGTAGCCCAATATTCGATCAATATGTTGAAAGTTATGAACTGATGTACGGTGATGATGGAAATGTATTTTCTAAAGTAGAAGGCCCGGACAAAATACCCAAGGTTTGTATTGGAAGAAATTGTTCACATCTGAATTCATCGAATACATCGATTTTTTGCTTTAGAAGATTAAAAGCGATACTATTAAAGCGATGATATTAAAGGCGAGGTTTGAATCTCAACATCGATAACAAATATTTTCGAATTACAACAATAAATTACCTTATATAATTTTTATAGTGCAGATTTAAAATACTTAAATGTCGAGTAATGTAATTTATTCATTCTCTTCCTATATTTATCTTAAAGTGTCATCATTCTCCTGCCCTTATCTCCCTCTAAGTGGGATCAGCACAACATGTTACAAACATGTTGTCACATGATTCGGCTACGTATTTTACGACCGGCCGCCTGCCTGACGTCAACTTACCTTAGTCGCCTTTTACGACACCTCGGTAAGAAATGAGGGTGGTCTATTCTATGCAGTCGGATACCACACGGCACATACCTTAGTCGCCTCTTACGACACCTCGGTAAGAAAGGAGGGTGGTCTATTCTTTTCTGCCGGATACCACACAGCGTATTTATCTTAAAGTGTAAACATTTAAAATTACATAAAATTACATTGCTTCGAGCCTAATTACTCTAATTAATTGTAAATAAAACAATTTGCGACCATTAGTTGTTAGCTCTTTCTGGAGGGCTTGGCCAGTCTCTTACTGGAACTTGGTCATCAGTTTCAAACGCGACAAAGCCATTCACAAGCAAACCCTATATTTTTGCCCGGAGATTTATAGGTTTCTAGTCATGAAACAATGAAGTCAAATTTCCTATGCTTGTATATGGGAATTGTGACTTTGTGCTTCGGATAGGGCAAAATTTAGAATTTATTAGGAAAGATAAATCATTCTTAAAGATATTTGAGATTCTCAAAAACTTTAAAAGCGTTGAGTTGATAAATGAAGATGGATATATGAAGATAATATTAATTTGTGCCATCAGATTTTCCGTGGTCCGGTGGACAGCAACCATGAGATGAAGCAAATGATCGAACCACCAATCGAAGCCAAGTTCATTCGCATCAAACCCCTAACTTGGCATGAGGATATCAGCGTTCGCTTTGAATTGATCGGATGCGAGGAAGTATCTACGACTCCATCAGTTACTACGTCTACACCTACACCGGCATCTACATCTACACCTGCATTCACATCTACACCTTCATCTACATTACCTGAATCTGCATCTACACCAGCTACTAAGACGACTACCGTCGAATCTACTGAAGCACCACCCACTACAGTAAGTTATAGAATACTAGTTATATTGTATGATTATATACTTGTGTTATATGAATATATCACAGGCTTAACCACTCACTATCAATATGTCACTACACGTCCACTCTTTTCCGCAGCTCTGCTGTTGCTCTCTTTTCCTTTGTACCCTAAAATTTTTCGTATATGTATTATATGTGTATGTACTGTATATAAATATACAAGATTAGAATCACAAATCTTAGCTAGCGTACTATACTAGTAATAGTTATGTCATCATTCAGATTTTCGTGTTGAAAAATCCTCAATTATGCATTCAATTGCCTTCTTCCTATTCCCGAAATGAAGTCGCGATTTTTTGTCCTATATGTTAACTCAGTATATATCTACATACATATATACTATACGATACGATATATATTAGATACATTTTGATAATTTCGTCGAATTAATTTCTCGTCATAGTCAGCGACCACGTTTTAGATCCGTAGGTCATACTTAACTGGGTGTTCACCGACCATTGATCTCATAAGAAGACTCAGAGTCGTTAAGCGGGCGACGGAGTGGGCTATGCTCGGAGTATCTCCACGTGATCAAATCAGAAATGAGGAGATCCGTAGAAGAACCAAAGTCACCGTCATAGCTCAGCGTGTCGCGAAGCTGAAGTGGCGATGGGCGGGCACATAGTCCGAAGAGCCGATGGGCGTTGGGGTCTTAAGGTGCTAGAATGGCGATACCGCACTGGAAAACGCAGCATCGGTAGATCCGCTACAAGATCGACTGACGACCATAAAAAGGTTGCACTCGCTGGATACAAGCGTCCCAAGATCGTATTTTATGGAGATCACGGGAAGAGACCTATGTTCAGCAGTGGAGGTCTATACATTTGTATGTCTTGTAATGGCTGTAGAACTGTTTATAACAACGGTAGAAGTTCTTGCTATAGGATTTAATTTACAATCGCTAACCCTTTTATCAGGCGATCATTGGCAATGATTATCATAGACTAATACCCAAAAGCTAGCGATTATTGGCAACGATTGTCATAGACCAGTGGTCGGCAAACTTATTAGCCAAAGAGTCAAATATGAACACTACAACAATTTAAAAATTGGCAGCCAAATCTGCTTGTTTAGTAAACGGTTATTACTCTAAATAAGTAGTACACTAAATAAAAAATTTTACTCTAAATTAAACTCGATGTTTGTTACATATTTTTAGAACAATATAAAATTTTAATTACCTATCTATCTTTTAACTTAAACAAAAAATTATACATGTTCTCGATTTCTAGAAGATTTTCAGTTTATCAAAATAAGATGTAATTCTTTCCTTACAAAGTTTTTTTTTATTTGAAAATATTATGGCGCCTTGCGTAGATATTTGTGCCAGAGCCGCACTTAAGGACCCAAAGAGCCACATTCGGCTCCGGAGCCGCACTTTGCCAACCACTGTCATAGACTAACGATCAATACCTAGCAATAGACATCAATTCCTTCAATTTAAATTACATTCAAATTCAAATTCAAAAAACTTTATTTGTGACCTTATACAGAAAAAAGAAAGAACAATACAAAGAAATATAACAATTTAAAAAAAAACAGGACATTAGAAGTAAGAAACAATATACTAAATACAATTAAAAAAACAATAGGTCACAAAATGGTAAACCACTCAGCTTTAAGCTAGGGCTGGGACCCTAACACTGATTTTCAGTGGCTACCATAATGCGAAAACGAAAAGAAAGTGACAACATAGAACAGAACAGAAGTAGAAAATATGTACATTATGATTTATATAAACAGACATATAACATAATATAATATAATGTACGATATTTTGTTTCTTCAGCCGGGACGCCTGGAATGCACAGAACCTCTCGGCATTGGTAGCGGTCTGCCTTTGAAGATGATCGAAGTTAGCTCCAATTTCCGAGCAAGACGTTTGTTGGCGTTGGACTCGGATCGTGGATGGAGTCCCACATACAGCACACCTGGTGAATGGATTATGGTTAGTCCGTTTCCAATTACTATTTCATTTTCAAGTTACATCTTTGTCGTGGTCTATTTCATTATGATACCGCGCCATTACCGTTACGGCATAAGTATTTCTTTTTTTTATTCCGATTACCCGATTACCTTTATAGCACACGTTTTTGAAATATTCTTTATTCCAATAATAGCATACATTTTATCTAGCAAAAAAATGCTTATCAATTTTGTATTTTAGATCCCTCTCACAACTGACGCCTAATTTTATAAATACTGTTAAAAAGAGGCTGATACAGAAAGCCTATTATGTCGTGGAGGCTTACATTGATGATAAGAATGCGTGGATATAGCTGCCCTTTGACCTCGTGCAGGATAGCTATGACAAAATGTAATTAGTATTAAGAATCTTCTTTTTTAAAAGAGCTCCACCGAGTTTCTTGCTGGCTCTTCTCGGTAGGACGGCTTTCCGAACCAGCAATAGAGTCGACGATTCAAAAGCACTTGTTTACAAGTTTAATTGAATTTATAAATTACTTGTTAATATAGATAAATTGATTTTTATGTCTGCTATTCCCCAGTTCAACTTCACATCAGCACGCAACATAACCGGTATCAAATCAAAGGGCGGTGTTAAAGGCCACGTCACCGCATACAACGTAATGTACACCTGTGACCTGCGCCACTTCAACCCGGTTGTCGACAGCTCCGGCAACCTGCAAGTTTTTCCCGCCAATTTCGACAAGGACACTGAGATCATAAACGAGTTCAGACCCCCCCTCCACGCGCAGTATCTGAGGATATTGCCAATCAAATGGGAGAAAGGCATCGAGATGAGAGTGGAGCCGCTCGGCTGCTTCGAACCTATACGTAAGTTGATTTTTATATACTTCTATTCTTTTTTATTATTCTCTTCAAATCGGGGGGGGGCGAATATTAGTTTCCTTTTCCCGAAAGGATTACAGGAATTTTATCTTATATGTTAGCCCGTTATATCTCCTATACATGAGTTTAGTTTCATCTTAACAACAGATGTTAATCATGATACTATTCTTATGGAACTTAAAATTATACTGCCACCAGGTATAATTTTAACTAAAAAAGAATAAAATTACTAAATTACCCCCAATGTTTATTCCCAAGATCAAAGATCTAGGGTTATGGAGATCCCTTAAAAATACCTATGTCCAGCAGTGACCGTCTATCGGTTGAAAAAGAAGAAGAAGAAGTGTTTTGAATAGAATGGCGCGCGCGACGCACGCGAACGCAAGCTAGGCCGTATTATGCATTCGACCAGACCAGAGCGGCCCCCCGCCAGTCACCCGTCTGACACCATAGAGGGAGGCCGCGCGCGGCTTGGACGTGGCATTATTTTTCTTACGCACGTGTGTAATTTTGCGTTTCGGGTGTTGTTCTCAGATTTAGTGACGCGTTTAATCAGTGAAGCGTTTGAGAAGACGCGACCGTCCACGATTTTAGTGCGCGTTGGGTTACTATTCCGCGATATAGGGACGATTCAATAACGTGTGACCTTACGAAGGTTGTGTGCACACCGGGTGTTATTTAACCGATATAGTGAAGTGTATACTCCGGGAGAAACAGACATTACGTGTCCGTGGAAGAGTGCAGAGGCGAGCCAACAGTTTCGGGAATCGGCCAAGTACATACAAGCACACACACACACGTACACATATACACGCAGTGACTCATGAGGCCGGACCACATACAGCTGACGGCCGCATAAGGCAGGTAATAAACTTCTTGTTTCTCGCGTTTGCGCGGAATAAAAAGTTTATTTCCGTTGCCGCAGTGATAAAGTGCATATTTTATACTAAATTTCATCCAAATTTCTCTAGACAGACGTAAAGACAGAATTTTTTCATTTGTAATATTAGTATGTATTTCGATGAGGTTGCATTTGTTGCCCCTAAAATCGGCCGCCCTAGGCTGAATCTAACAGTGTGCCGCTAAAGCCGGCTTTGTTCTTAAGCGACTACCGAGTTGCCGAAGGACGAGCGCGTGCCGTTCCCGTGCCAGATGTGCCCGGGCGTACAGGCGGCGTTGTGCTCGTGTGCCGACGAACTGTACTACGACGGCGAGAACTGCGTGCCGCGTGACCAGTGCCCATGCATCTTTGGATTCATACCGTAATACTTTGAATTAATATAGTAAAGTAAAGTAACGACCAGACTATCCCACTTTTATTTTATTTGACATACATAACTTTAAATTAAAATAAAACCTTATAAATATGTACCATATTTTATGCCGTCTGGTATCCGGCTGAGAAGAATAGACCAACCTCATTTCATACCGAGGTGTCGTAAAAGGCGACTAAGGTAAGTTGACCCGCCGTGTGGTATCCGGCTGAGTAAAATAGACCACCCTCATTTCTTACCAAGGTGTCGTAATAGGCGAATAATGTAAGTTGACCCGACGTGTGGTATCCGGCTGAGTAAAATATACCACCCTCATTTCTTACTAAGGTGTCGTAATAGGCGAATAATGTAAGTTGACCCGCCGTGTGGTATCCGGCTGAGTAAAATATACAACCCTCATTTCTTACCGAGGTGTCGTAATAGGCGAATAATGTAAGTTGACCCGCCGTGTGGTATCCGGCTGTGTAAAATATACAACCCTCATTTCTTACCAAGGTGTCGTAATAGGCGACTAAGGTAAGTTGACCCGCCGTGTGGTATCCGGCTGAGTAAAATAGACCACCCTCATTTCTTACCAAGGTGTCGTAATAGGCGACTAAGGTAAGTTGACCTACCGTGTGGTATCCGGTTGAGTTGAATACCCTCCTCTCTCTTACCAAGGGGTCGTAAAATACAACTGAGGTAAGTTAACATCAGGCAGGCGGCCGGTCATCAGGTCAACAGGCATAGACATCTACTCTCCGTTTTGGGCGAGAAGGGTTGGAGCTAAGACCTACCACGGTGCTCCAATGCGGATTGGTAGGTTACACATACACCCAGATTTCTCTAGAGATATGCAGGTTACTTCACGATGTTTTCCTTCACCGAAAAGCGTGCGATAAGTTGCAAATATCAATTCATCATGTATGCGGCCGTAAAATATCTAGCCGAATAACTTAACAGTATGGTAAATACATGCTATGCCGACCCCACTTTTAGTGGGATAACGGGCAGGAGAATGATATTTCGTAATTAGAATAATGATTTCACAAGAAATATATATTTATACCCTCTTACATAATACTTTACACATTTCCAAAGATATTGATGATGATGATGATAATTTTACACTTGTAGAATCTAAGCTCTAAATTCCTTCTCTCTCTTTTCGAGAAACAGCAGCCTAAAAGCGAGATAAAAGAGCAATTAAAAATAAAAAAGAAAAATCCATGATGGCTATGGCTGATCTAAATAAATTCCAAATACTCCTATAAGTTTGCGCTTTACTGTACTTTCTATCCCACTGCTGAGCATATGTCTCTCCGTTCTTGGACAGAACGATTGGAGCTAAGACCTACCACGCTGCTACAATGCGGATTGATAGATTACACATATCCCTAGAATTCTTTAGGGAAATGCAGGTTTCCTCACGATATTTGCTTCACCGAAAAGCGTGAGATCAATTGCAATTATTAATCAGACACATAAGTTTTATTAGAAAAACTCATGTTAACTGTTCAAACCAGTTTGAACCCGTAAACGGTCCTAAAGATTCTATAAAGGATCAAATTAAGTACCTTCCACAAACCCTGTACTTTTCAGTAACTTCATTAATTAAAAAAATTAAGTAACGCCCTCTTATTTTACCACTGCTGCGTATGGGCCACCTCTGTCCGTTTTTAGAGATAAGTGTTGGAGCTAAGACCCACTACGCTACTCCAATGCGGATTGGTAGGTAACACTATGGTGCCTGCCCGGGGTTTGAACTCATGATCGTCTCTAAGAGTCGCACAGTCTCACCGCTGGGCTATCACAGCTTGTGAAACATGTAAAATAAAATTTACATTTTTACAATAAATATAGAATTTGCAAATATTGTTTCAATATCAGGTACGCAGTCGGTTCGAAGTATCGCGGAGATGCTTGCGACGACTGTATATGCAAGATAGGAGGTGTGACCGACTGCAAGCCAGCCAAGCAGTGCGAGTGCGAACCGGTATGGAATTTTTGTATTTATTGCACCTAATTGCGTGTAATATAAGTTTAAAAATGCTTTTTGAGTCCTTTTCTAATGTCGATTCTACCTCTGTTCGAATTGGCAAAAGAAAACATTATCATCTCAATCAGATCATCAATCATTCTTTGTTACATTTTCTGTAACAAAGAATGATTGAAGAATATTTAAAATACATTATTATTAGTAGATTAGCTTTTACCCGCGACTACGTTCGCGTGGACTGTATCCGTAGAATACACAGTAGCTTTTGTCTCATTCCAACCCTTCAAATATCTCCATCCCAAAAATCAGATCGATCGGGGATTAAATTGTAATTCCTATTGCAATGATTCTGCTTCTCGAAACGTCAACATTAAATTTGGTTTCCTTCATGACATTTATGCTAATTAGCAAAGATATATCATATGCCCCAAAAAACATTTTAACAAGACCATAAAAAAATTGGAAAACCTCTCTTAGTGAGCAGCAGCATCTTTCGGTATATCTGTTAATGTGAGACTCCATGTGGTCTTCTGATTTAATAAAAAAAATTGACCATATATAAACATTTGTTTTCAAAATTCAAAAAGTACGTTTAATAACTTTTTAGTATAATCGTTACTTTTTATTTAGAATAATTCTCTTGAAGGTATTGGATCTATGAAATTTGGCACAGTTAATGCTTAAACGATGGGGTAGCATAAAGGCTAAAAAAATCTGTTAATTCAACAGGAATAGGATGACATTAAAAAACGCCATCTATTATCAATATAATAAGTTTTATTTATTCACAATGTGTCAAAGTTTATTTATATATTAACGGCCTAGAATCTAGTCCTTCAAGGCCAAGTCAAATCTGTAATTTAAAAGAGGGTCCTATATGTTACCCCGGTGTATAAGGAATAATTGTGCCAAATTTCATCGATATTGGTTCAGCGAATTGGCCGTGAAAATGAAACAGACAGACTTACGCATTTATAATATTAGTAAGGATACTACGAGTACTTAAATATCAAACTAGACCATACTGGACAGGCTTACAGAAAGGTCTTAATTAAGTGTAAGAGGTATGCTTATATATATAAACATATTACAAAATTAAAGATTATGTGGATGATAAAATTGCCTGGATTTGATAATCAGCTTCATACAAGACTGCGGTTTAATAATATTAAATTGAAAATGTTTAAAAGATTGATCGCCGAGTTTCTTGCTGGTTCTTCTAGGTAAGAGCAACATTCCAATCAATGAATTAATGTTGTAATTTTATAAATGAAAATGACTAATGGGCCAAATTAGTTACACTTTTATCGAAATCTAAAATTTTATTATCAGCAATTATCTGCCCCGGTTTATGAGAATCGAAAATTAATTTAAATAAATTTGTATAGGACTTAGTTCCCACACTAACGCCATCCTGCGACTGTCTCTGCGAGCCCTGCGAGAACGGGACTAAGATCTGCCGAACCAGCAAGACGTGTCTGCCGTTCGAGAAGTGGTGCGACGGTCTGATGGATTGTCCTGACGACGAGCTTGAGTGCACCACACTACCACCCGTCATCGAGACGGTGGTCACCACTGTGGTACCCACTCAGGCCGCGACACGACCCTCCACTACCACCCCTAAGCCCACGACCACAGCTGCACCTACAACAACCACAGAGAAACGTGAGTATTACATGAATTCTAGATTACATGACCTCCGTGAAGCAGTAGTGAGCAGACGTCTGGATTCATGCATCTCATGCATCAAATCTTCGCTACAATGAAGCAATTATGCGAAAATAACAATTAATTGATGATTGCCATCCTCATCTTCCCAGATATACTAAGCATTCTTTTATGTTAGTATGGTGCAGTAAATCAACATTCATTTTAATAAAATGTAATTCCCATATAACGGTTTTCAGGGTCCAGGAAACGGCTACAATTAAAAGGCAAGTGAAACAGCACTCCCTTTAATACACAGCCTTCGATTCTTCCCTTTATTCTCCACAAATTGTCAAAATACTGTCAATCTTGTACTATGTGTCTTTTTCTAGTCTAAAAGGAATAACCTGAATTGTATTTTCTCATATGTTAACCCGATATATAAACTATCAAATTTTATCACTTTAGATCATCAGAATAGTTTCAACGAATAACATACAGACAGAAAAGCGGTCAGACAAATATTTATAATATTAGCATGGATATAAAGAAGCAAATACCGTTTGATCGAATAATCTTTGTAAAAGTCTTTGAGATCTGGATGAATTAATTCGGATGATTAACTAAAAATTCTTACAAGCTCTCGAATTCCGAACTTCTCGAATGCTTTTTAGAGGCACCGTGTCATCTCCTACAACTTAATGGCTATATTAACCTAACCATAAGTCTTATATGTTTAGAGTCAGTCAACAGGGAATTAGATAATAAAGATCGGTAAAGAACTAAAATTACCAATGTAGTTCAGCGTGTCTCGAAGCTAGTGACAATAGATGGGAATGAAGACTGAAGAGTTGACATATTTTTGGAAATGCCATAAAACCCGAAATAACATAAAAAATAAATAAACCCGCTCTTCGGTAGACAGACGATCTCAAAAGGGTTACGGAGGGCAGTTGAATCTAAGCGGCCCATGTGACATTAAAAACTCTGTCCAGGGGTCCATTAATTGCAAGAGAAAAATAAAAAAAACCCAAATCTTCTTATTGATCTATTTGAGCTCTCATTCTTATCTTCGTGATTATTTTGAACGTATCTTTCTTTTAGTACTCGAGTTCTTTTTAAGGAAATCAAATAGTTGTTAAGTAATTCTGAAACATTTGGAAACTGCTAGTGAAAATTTAGCCGTTTCGGAGATTGAATCTGAACAGGCAAAAGCTATAATTATTACATAGTATTAAAATATGAAGAGGTAGTTAAACTAGAAGTAATATAATGTGATGCCTGAAAAATATTTTTTAATCCCTATTCCAGCTCAAGAATGTCCGAAGGTAGAATGTCCGCCAGGTTACTTCGTGCGACTGACTCCACAAGCCCATGCCAGCTATTCAAGATCCTCATCGTCCGAACTACCACCTCCTAGACCGCGCAACTCCTACCAGAGATATCAAAGAGGCGGTTATTCAAAGGGTGGCTATGGGGGATATGCTAAAGGTGGCTATTCCAAGGGTGGATTCTCCAAGACTGGTTTCTCTAAAGGAGGATATAGACCGTACACCCCATATGGTAAGATTGATACGATAAACCTTTAAAAAGTAGTTTTGTTTTAACTTTTCGATAAAAATTACAAGTTTCCATTTTTTTTCAACTATTATTCTTACACCTACTCAATAAATTGACTTCTTCAAAGACATTAGCGAAGCAATTTGTGCCAATATAACACTCCTCAAAGCTATTAATTGAAAATTTATAATAACTAAATTCAAAGACTGATAGAATTGGAATAAGTCTGCCTTTGTATGTATACATTTTTAATTTTGTATTTGTATCTTGAGATAGATTAAAAAAGGATTAAAACAACTCCCAGGACTAGCAGCTTTGCTTCTGCCGCTAAAGGTATTATATATTTGGTTACGAATGATATGGCACCAACACCTTTATACACAAATGTTATGGCACAAACAACAAGTACAAGTACTTCTATATGTACATTTTTAATTTCTAAACTTATCTGTTTTGTGTCTTAGAAGACACAAAACAGATGTAGACATATCTATACTTTCTACGTCTGCGTTACACGTAAAAATTGATACAAAAAAAAATATTTAGGTCCTCCATCCCGCCTCCAGCAAAACGAAGCATTCACGCTAGACAAGCCAGAATTGAACACAACTACCTCAGAAACGAAGAAAGTATGCCCACAGTTCAAATGCGTTCCCAAACTGCCCCCAATCCCACCCAAGGGCTCAACACCACCGCCCCTAGTTTGCTCCACGCCGACATGTCCTCCGCGATACTCGCTCAAGTTGGAAAGCGTACCTGACAGCTTTAACTTGTGTCCTCAGTAAGTATTAATTATTAATATTCAAATCTAAAGAAGTCTCCACTGCTCAAAACTAAACTCAAACTCTAAATATCAAACTATAATTCCTCAATTAAACTCGTAAACAAGTGCTTTTGAGTATATCTCATACGATTATTATCTTCTTCAATCTTATAGGAGCAGGAATATATGAATATATCTTAACTGCGTTGAGTTACGCACCAAACGCAAAGTTTTTAAAAGTAATAACTGCTTAAAAAAGATATTATGCAATAATAAAGATAAATTAGAAAGCCCGAAAAAGAGTGGTATTTACAAAATAAAATGTCCTGAATGCAATGATACATATGTGGGTCAGACTGGTCGTAATTTCGAAACCCGTTTTAAAGAACATATGGTCGCTTTCAATAATAAGCCACAAAATTCACATTTCGCTAAACATTTGTTAGAAAGCGGTCATAAAGTTCCTAATGACCATTGTTTCGAAATACTGCACACCTGCGAAAAAAGCTTGATATTAAATATTTTGGAACAATTAGAAATCATTAAGCATGCAACGATTAAATTGTAATCAAATTTTTTTCTTCTTCTTCTCGGTAGGAGCAAACTTCTGAATCACTGGTATCTTCTGTAAAGACATTTGATGATTTCAAAGTACTGAAAACAGTCTATTTGAATAAAGAATATTTTGAATTTGAGTCGTCAACTCTACCTCTGGTTCAGAAAATTGACTCTACCGAGAAGAGCCAACAAATTTTGAACTTGACTCACTTTTGAACGGACTTTAAACTTCTTCTAGCTTATTAGATCGAACTAAAGAATGAAAAATTGTTTTGATAAAAAAAGTGAGATATCGATGGATAGACGAAGAAGTTGGTCCAAAGTACCCCACACTTTTTTCATAATATATTAATATTTGTCGTTCATTATTTTTATTCTTACAAATAAGAATGATTTTACTATTAGTTTAATGTGCTATAAAGGGCTTGTTTTTAAGTTTTTTTTAACTGTATTTATTTTAGATACATTTGTGTGCCTCCACCGGAGAGGTTTGACTTCTGTAACGTGACCGGCCGCACCTTTTCCACTTTCGATGGCTCAGAGTACAAATACGACATATGTTTCCATACACTGGCCCGTGACAACCGCTTCGGTTCATGGAGTATATTCCGTGAGTGCAGAATCATCATTTAAAATAATGCCATCATTTTATTTGCAAGTACGAAACTTAATTTGTTGTTACACTGAGAAACAGATTTTTTTTAGCTATGGCCTTTATCAACGCATGATCTATTTGGCAATGAATGGTTAAAACAATTCTTTGCACGGATAGTAGAACATGATACCAACCAAATGAACACCGTCATTCATTAGTTTTTTGAAGCGTTAGTTTTTATTTGAATTAACTCCTAAGATTTGCATGTAAATTATATCGTGAATCGAATCATGGAGGTTTATTTATTTATTTATTTTATTTATTTATTTATTTATTTAAATTTCACAATAATTTATAAATTAAATCAACCGATATCTATTGATGCTCGCACTAGGTCGCCCTGTACCGCGAGCATCAACCTTCCCAAAATAGTACAAAAAATTCAATAATTATTAAAATAAAAATAAAGTGTTACAATTGCGAATTAGTTTTTATCATGCAATAATCTAAAATTAAGGAAATTGTTGCTATAAGCCAGATATAAAACTTATGTCGGAATCATGATAACAAAAATTTCGTGTATGTGTGTGAGATTGCGTTTGTGTTGCGAGCTCGGAGTGTGAGTATGTGATTGTGAGAGGGAGAGAGATAGAGTGTGTGTGAGTGTAATGTAGTTGTGTGTGTACCTTGATACATGAGCACATTAGAAATTTATTTTAAGGAGATCCTCGGTTTCGGAATATGTTTTTTCTTTTAGCCAATTTGTAAGAATACTCTTAACTCTTGTTAATGAAAGGATAGGTCCAATCGGTAATTAGCAAGCTATGTCCACGCATATAGTATTATTTCTTATCATCGTAAATACTTTACGTTTTTCTATAAGTTTAGTTTATGCTTAACATTATGATTGCTTACACTATATAAATTAAATAAATATCTTTGTATATTCATTTGAATTATATCATAGAGTATTTATCGCAAGATGAAAACTACTCGTATCACACGCGAAATATACAATAGCGGGTTCCACCTAAGGCATTATATGCTCTACAAACCGTGCTAACCCTCAATCCGTGCTGAAAATCACTGTGTCTTGTGAATCTTGGGTGAAGATCCTATCAGTAAAGTTTATTACGAATAGACAGACGGAGGCAGCTGGGGATTTTGTTTTATAATACTGCTGACATGAAAACAAGACTTTCTTTCGCAGTCCGCAAAAAGTGCATCAAAAATACGTGCCAGAACCAGCTGATAGTACTCCAAGATGACCAGTTGATTCTTCTGAAGCCGAACCTGATGATAGATTACAACAACTATGAGTACACCGTAGAGCAGACGAGCAAGATCTGCTTCCAGAAGAACAGCTTCGATGTCAACCGTCTCGGCAACGGAGTCTTCGTCAAGTCACGCAAATATAACTTCACCATATTCTACAACCCCGACGGCGATGTTAAGATTGGGGTCAGTATCTTCGCAATAAAACATTCTACAAGTTACTTAAAGAATTTGGAATTTTAAATAATACACTATCACATTACGATTGTGATAGCCTAGTGGTGAGACCGTGCGACTCTCTAGAGACGACATAGGTTCAAACCCCGGGCAGGCACCAATGAGTTTTTCTATTAAAAACTTATGTGTCTAATTGATAATTGCAATTTATCACACGCTTTTCGGTGAAGGAAAACATCGTGAGGAAACCTGCATATCTCTAGAGAATTCTCTAGGAATATGTGTAACCTACCAATCCGCATTGGAGCAGCGTGGTAGGTCTTAGCTCCAATCCTTCTCTCCAAAAACGGAGAGAGGAGGCCTTAGCCCAGCAGTGGGCATAATAACAGGCTGTTACTTTACTTTTTTCTTTTTTTACATTACGATTATGGCATTGCAATCGTATAAACTGTGCTTCATATGGCATTCCCACAGTCATAAAAAAACAAATACAATTATATGTAAATATATATAAAAAAAGTACATACTAAAATAGGAATAGAAAGAGAGGGTTCGAGTGTTGTGTGTGTAAGAGAGAGAGAAAGAGAGAGAGTGTGTATGTGTAAGTTAAGCATGTGTGTTAGTGTTACATAGTTCAATGTTATTAATTCATAAAATAATAGAATAAATAAGAGTTGCTTTAAGGAACTCCACAGCACAAACATTTTGCCCAATCCTTCGCGGATTACTCGTAAGAAACTCTTGTTTAATGATGATCATTTTGACGAAGTAAACCTGTGGTTTGGCGCCGGTAGCTCATTAGTTCAGGAGCAAACTTCCGAATCAAGAGATAGCTTCTTTAACAACATTTGACGATTCGAAAGTATTTGAAACAGTCTACTTGAATAAAGTATATTTTGAACCTGAGTTGGCATTAGTATGGATTATCAATATAATCTTCAGGTATGATATGATATCAATAGCCGTGATAGCCCAGCGGTTAGACCGTGCGACTATCTCGAGGTAGTCACGGGTTCAAATCCCGGGCACCAATGAGTTTTTCTATTAAAACTTATGCGTCTAATTGATATTTGCAATTTATCACACGCTTTTCGGTGAAGGAAAACATTGTGAGGAAACCTGCATATCTCTAGAGAATTCTGGGGATATGTGTAACCTACCAATCCGCATTGGAGCAGCGTAGTAGGTCTTAGCTCCAACCCTTCTCTCCAGAAACGGAGAGAGGAGGCCATATTCCCAGCAGTGGGATTGTAACGGGCCGTTACTTTACTACTCCAGGTATCTAAAAAATACATGGGCCATGTTGACGGGCTCTGTGGAGCGTACGACGGTGTACCCTACAACGACAGGTCGATGCCCAATGGGAAACTTTCCAACAATATAGAACAATTCGGTAACTCCTGGGCGAAACCCGGGTTACCTGCCGATGCCTGCCAGATCAAGGTCATCACAGCGGAGAAACAACTACGTTGTTGGGACCTCTGCAAAGCTATCACGTAAATATACATTTATTAACTCTGCAAAGAAATCTACAATATGTCAAAATTTCTGTTAAAGGGAAGCGAAAAAAAAACTGTCACTATTCTTTACTCGGCTTTTGCTTTCCTCTTGTGATCGTAATCAATATGCAAAATGGTAACGGAAAATTATATCAGCTTTTTTGATTAACTATTAACTAATGCAAAGAAAACTTATCAAAACACTATTATTTTAGAATATCTGTACTAAATTTTAATAGAAATCTATGAAACATATTTTTGCATATTTTATTTTATATTTTATAAAAAATTTCCGCCGTGTGGTATCCGGCTGAGTAGAATAGACCACTCTCATTTATCATCCAGGTGCCGTAAAAGGCGACTAAGGTAAGTTGACCCACCGTTGGGTATCGGGTTGAGAATAATAGACCACTCTCCGTTTTACCGAGGGGTCGTAAAATACGACTAAGGTAAATTGACGTCAGGCAGGCGGCCGGTCGCAAAATAGGTAGCCAAATTATGTGACACTATGTTTGTAGCATGTTGAGACGACCCCACTTAGGGTGGGATAAGGGCAGGAGGATGATGATTTTTATAAAAATTTTATTACAGTGAAGAACCTCTCGCACAATGTGCCAGGGTACTAAACCTGGATAAGTGGAAGAGTATATGTTTGGAGAAAGTTTGCAAATGCGCTGAAGAAGTTGTCAACGGTACTAAGCGCACCGAAGAGGAGTGTCGTTGTATACTTCTAGAAAAACTGGTCGCAGAATGCTTAGCAGCAGACAAGAACATCGATGTAGCGAGCTGGAGGATACAAATGAATTGCCGTAAGTTCCTCCTCCTGGCGTCGTAATCCTCAATGCTGAGGGTCGTGACCTTTATGTAGCACATTATTGAGGACTATATTCCGCCACTTGGCTCTGTCCTCTGCGACGTGGATGGCGTCACTGATACTGAAGTCGAGCGTTGAGTGAATTTGGTCGGTCCAACGGATGGGTCCGTAAGTTAAAGTTTTTTTATTAACGAAAAAGTTTTGGACAGAAGCACTTGCTTAGCTCAATGCAAGGTAACTTAAATTTATCTGAATAGTTTGCATACATCACCAGAATGTAATACCTAATCGCTTGGAAAAAAAACATTGTCTGTCGAGGGGTAAATAAGTACGACCTACGCAGCCTTATTATCAGACTATCCCGGAATTCATTATTCTTGAATGAATAATAATCTTAAGGTACCTATACTAAAATTCATTGCACTTCAAGGAAAATTCTAGAACATCCAGTAACAAAAGGTAACTATAGAAGCATTTTACTGTAATGAGATTGAACTTTATTACATTTGCTTGGCAACTCCAACTTCGTAATAGGCAAGGTAATTGTCTTGGATAGTTATTTATAATTTAAGCTTGATTATCTCTTAGGATACGTAAGGATAAGTAATGTTGTATAGTAGCCAAAGCAGCATAGTATATGAACTACTCAGCTATTTTTAATGCGAAGTATGATTAACAATATTAAGGATGTTCTATATATTTAATTGCGACCGTTATACCTTCAAATTCGTATTAAAATGGCGTCTTAGGCTTATGATTTAATCCCATGAATTTATAATTTCTTAACTTCTTAACTCCTGCATCATATTGCAGCATCAAAGGTTTAAGCCTCTATGCCTCTGATCAAAATACAGTGGGCCTTATAACAATTTTATGATATTAATGGCATTACTTCAATCTTTTATGCTCAGAACCTGCACATCCGTATTGCAGCTGCGTCATCGGTTTGAGCTCCAATTTATTTTCCTAAATCAGAGAGTAGGACTCTTAGAACTATATAGTATGAAATGAATGCCATAAACAAAAGTAAAAATAAAATTATTTTGCTATAATCCGCGATACAGTAAATAGAAAATATAGTGCTAAATGTATAATGTACTATCCGTTTTTTCATACCCAACACATGCAGGATTCGTAAAAACACATGCACCAACCTCCACCACTGCCACCACAATACACAAGCACTACACACGTTCACTATCACAAACTCAACAATCGTTTCGCCCCGCAACCGAAGCATCATCAGGAGATAGACTCCACGACAAAATCGCAAAAAACTACCATGAATTTGTAATTTCTTAATTCGTCTAGCGGCGGAATGTCCCCCGCCTCTGGTCCATTACGACTGCTACCGCAAGCGCTGCGAGCCCACTTGCTCTCCTATCACGAGCAGCGGAAGCACATGCCCAGCTGAAGACGGCCAGTGCTTCCCTGGCTGCTACTGCCCGGAAGGGACGTTGCGGAAAGGCGACCAGTGCGTGACCCCGTCAGACTGTCTGGACTGTGAGTATCGCTTAGGAGAATATAGACCCATTAATTTTTTTAGTACAAAAAGAGCCACGCGTGGCATTTAAAATTTAAGAGAAGTTCTAGAGATATTCTGGCCTTTTAGAACACCTCGTTAAGAAATGAGGATGGTTTTTTCTACTCAGCCGGATACCACATGGCACATACGTTAGCCTGGTATATAACCTTCAAGTATGCCTAATGACATTTATATAGGTTCAACGGGTAAACTGCGAAAACCTAACAGATAGAATATCGCTTCTAAAATATTAATATAGATATTCTTACCAAATCCACGAACCCCTGTGTTCGTGGATTTGGATAAAAATACCTGGTGACTCGTTAAAAACACTTTATTCAACTTTTTATTACAAACTTACTACTTACAGTCTCTATACAGTCCGTTGTCCAATAAGAATGCCGAGTTCACAAATAATTCACTCTTATCTTCACTTATTTATTTGCTCTTGTTCGCTATTCACAAACTGAATATCGAGGCGCACGATACGTCTGCTTATATATCGAACGAACCGATTTCGAGAACACTCGATAGACCTTGAAACGATCGTAAACATGTTTTGATACACGTTGAATGTTCCAGAAAATTAACGTTAAACAAATTTGAACTCTATGACATATAGTCTACGAACGCTTTGTACATGTTCGTAAACTACCCCGTTCAATTTGAACTTTATGACATATGCATTACGAACTCTTTTCGCATGTCCGTAACAATATGATATTTTCTCTGAAGTTGAAATATATTTTATAGGTACATGTATGGGAGTGGGAACACCGGCCAAGTATGTTACATTTGAAGGCGACGATCTGCCCTTCCTGGGTAACTGCACTTACCTCGCTTCCCGGGACACTAACGCAACCGGATACCACAACTATCAGGTAAACTATCTAGTCTGTTAAATGAATGCCCAGGATTCCAACTGCACAAGATCATTTATCGAAATGTCTTAGAGAAACGTAATTTATATAGCAGATTGATATCGAGAATGACAATATTTAAAGATGATATATCCACTCATTCGTTGTTTGATTTGAAACCGTCGATCACGATGTCCATTTTAATATGGTTTATATGCAATCATTCATTGCGCTTACGGGTTTTCAAATGTTTATTGTACTACACTACATTTTCTGTCAATTCAATTGACTGGCTCGCGGGTCGCGAGTTCGATTCCCGCCAAGGGCCAACACTTTCTATAAACAATTTGTTGGTTCTTCGAGTCTGGGTGTATATTTGTATTTAAGTATGTAGCGGCCTGTTACTATGCCCACTGCTGAGCTAAGGCCTCCTCTCTCCGTTTTCGGAGAGAAAGATTGGAGCTAAGACTCCTCCAATGCGGGTTGGTAGGTTACACATATCTCTAGAATTCTCTAGTGAATATGCAGGTTTCCTCACGATGTTTTCCTTCACCGAAAAGCGTGTGATAAATTGCGATTTTCAATTAGACACATAAGTTTTAATAGAAAAACTCATTGGTGCCTGCCCGGGGTTTGAACCTATGTCGTCGCTAGAGAGTCGCACGGTACCTCACCGCTAGGCTATCACAGCTTATTTAAGCATGTATTTAAAATTATATATGTATATTTACCAGTTGTCAGTCACCCATAACACAAGTATTATGTTACTTTGGGGATGGACGACGTGTGTAAGTGTTCCATATATTTATATTTATTTAGGATATAAAATAAATTACGATTCATGACGGTCTGCTTTTGATATACATGTACAAAAAAATAACGTGGAGCGGCGCTATAAGTCCAAAATTTTAAAGTAATACAGCGCAATAACGTAGCTTTAACAAATTGGTGCAATTGGTGGTTCTAATTCCGGGCAGGCATTAATGACTTTTTCTAATAAAACTTATGTGTCTAATTGGTAATTGCAACTTATCATACGCTTTTCGCTGTAGAAAAACATCGTGAGGAAACCTGCATATCTCTAGAGAATTCTAGGGATATGTGTGACCTACCAATCCACATTGGAGCAGCGTGGTAGGTCTTAGCTCCAATCATTCTCTCCAAAAACGGAAAGAGGAGGCCAGCAGTAGGATAGAAAGTACAGTAAAACGCAATACTAAACTCAAAGGAGTATTTGGAGTATATTAGTTACTTTTGTACTTTCCTTTTTATTTTTTAACGTGTATAAACTTGTGTTCATAAGCTTTTTCGAATTCGACGTTGCTCCGCTCGAAGTAATTTAATCGTAATTTATTTAGTTATAAACTTATTTCAAAGAGGACATGAATCTTGGAACAGTCATGGAATTATTGAACCGTTCCTCCCTCCAGGTGTATGCCACTAACGGCCCATGTGAAGACAATCCGAGTTTGGTGTGCACTAAGGCCGTTCACCTTATACAAGACAAGAACTTCGTGAATATCACCAAAGATGCTACTACGAAGAAGGTAAGATAAAACTACATCAATTTTGTATATTGTTCAAAGTTGAATTTTAATAAAATACTGTTATATTAACCTATGAACAAAACATCATCATCCTCCTGCCGTTATCCCACTTTGAGTGGGGTCTGCACAACGTTTTACAAACATGTTGTCATATGATTCGGCTACGTATTATACGACCGGCCGCCTGCCTGACGTCAACATACCTTAGTCGTATTTCACGACCCCTCGGTAAGAAAGAGCCTGGTCTATTCTACTCAGCCGGATACCAAACGGCATTTACCTTAATCGCCTCTTACGACACGTCGGTAAAAAAGGGCAGAAGGATGAATGGGGAATTTTGAAGAAAATAGTACACAGATATGGTATAATTTATAAAATATTATATGGTAAATAACATGATCTAAAAATGAAGGTCAAAAAATTCGTACAGACCCCCCCCCCCCGCTTCTTGTCGGTCAAAGAGTTAACGAACGTGCATTATAGACACCCTAGCTGTCCTGCCACGCGTCGCTCTAATGCGCTGCTAAATATGATTTCGAATTATCTTCAAAACAGAACTCAACAGTTACAAAAAATGTTCCCATCACCACCATAGTTTGGTGATGGGAATTGGATGGGAACAGGATTATCTGCTGGGTCATTCTAAAAGATTGTCTGAAAATTTCATTAAAATCGGCCGTAAAAGAAGCCGTTTCGGAATCTAGAAAGGACATACAGATACATTCATTTTTATATATAAGATAATTTCAGAATATTTTATATTTTTAAGAATATTATATTCTTTGTATACAAGTATAAATCTAATGGATTCTTAAAAATTTAATAGATCCTGATATTCAAATTCAAAATATCCTTTATTCATTAAACTTGTAAACAAGTGCTTTTGAACCGTCAACATCTACTACTGGTTGGAAAGCTGTTCCTACCGAGAAGAACCAGCAAGAAACTCGGCGGTTGCTCTTTTTAAACTATAAATCTTAAAACTTGTTACATTTAGTTATTACTGTCTTGTACAAGGTAGATGTGCACCTATATCCACACATCCTTATCATCTAAGTAATCTTCAACAGTATAGTAGGCTTTCTGTATCAGCCTCTTTTTAACAGTGGTTTTAAACTGCTGTAATGGCATGGCCAAAATTGATTTAGGAATTTTATTATAGAATCTTATACCCAAACCCATAAACGATTTACGTACTTTTGCTAGGCAAAAAGCAAGCAAACTAAATTACATCTTTATTCTACAGCTAATAACAACAGTGAATGGCGTAACAGTATTCAAATATCCTTTCACCAAAGACTGGATCACCGTCGCTCTACTAAACGGACAAGATGTCAACTTGAACTTGCCAAATCTTCATGTTGAGGTATGTTTATTTGATGAAAACTAAAATTTTAATGTATCAAATTTTTATGGTTTTAATGTATATTCATATCAGTTATATTCAAAATATTTGTATGCACGTTATAAATTTATCTTCGTTATTGATAAATAAAGTTACAATTAAAATATTCACTTGTACACTGCTCGAGAGAATGTTTTGGAACTAAAATTGGCCGATATAAATAACCTTATGCCTTGTACATCTATTTATTTACTTTTAATCCAAGTGATTGATTACATTTCGAACGACAAACTGCTTTTTGATTAAACTAATCTACCGCAAAAAGTTTTCGCTGTTTTCTATTGCTTTTTTTTTTACTAACTAAATCTGTAAAAGGGACTTCATTCGCGTCAAGTTAAATGTTAAATTACTCTAAATTTTGTACTATGTCATAATGACAACAACCACACTGTCTGTCAGGAACTTTTATATCTTACATGTTAGCTCGGTCCATAGAAATTCTCCCTTTCCATACAAATTCTCGCATTTTCTATCTCTTTCATGCTTCATACCGATGCTTTCTTATATCTATCTATTTCATACTCACATGGGTGAGATGCCCATCTTTTCCAATTTCTAACTACTAATCTTAGCTCGGTATATTAATTTCAGCGCATTAGACATACTTTTGCATTTATAATAGCAGAACTACATTTAAAAAACAACAATTGCTACAGCTAACAGTACTGCAAGCTAAAATGGAGTTCACCGTGCAAGTGCCTTCACAAATTTACTCAAATCGCACCGAGGGTCTATGTGGCGTGTGCGCCGGCTACCAAGAACACCTCATTACCAGCAACGGAACACTTACTGATGACTTTGATATGGTATGTTGATATTAATTTGAATCTTCAAATTCAAATTCAAAATATTCTTTATTCAAGTAAACTTATAAACAAGTGTTTTTGAATTGTCAAGTCTACCGCTGGTTCGGAAACTTGTTTCTACCGAGAAGAGCTATTTTTTTACATTTAGATATTACTGTCTTGTACAGAGTAGCTATGTCCATTTTTATCGTCTAAGTAATTCTTAATCGTATAGTAGGCTTTCTGTATTAGTCTTTTGTTCCGCACAAACGTGCGGGCGGATGAAACAACCTTCGAGACCTGGGCCCGTCGTCTCGGCGTCTCAACCTACCTTATGCGGCCGTCAGCTGTATGCGGTCCGGCCTCATGAATAACTGCGTGTATATGTTTACGTGTATGTGTGCTCTTGTATGTACTTGGCCGATACCCGAACCCGTTGGCTCGCCTCAGCAGTCTTCCACGGACACGTACTGTCTATTTCTCCCGGAGTATACACTTCACCAACGCGGTTAAATAACACAAATAACACGCGGTGTGCACACAACCTTCGTAAGGTCACACGTTATTGAATCGTCCCTATATGGGGGAACATTAACCCGAACGCGCACTAAAACCGCGGACGGTCGCGTCTTGTTAAACGCTTCACTAATTGAACGCGTCACTAAATCTAAAAACCACACCCAAAACGCATAATTACGCGTGTGCGTTATAAAGGGAATGCCATATACAGGCGTACGCGTCCTGTCTTTATAGTATCCGAAACATCACTAACTGGCGGACGTGACCGGCGGCGAACGAATGCATGAAGGTCGTTGATCCGGCCGGTCGCGCCGCGTCGCGCGCGTGAACAAAACAATAATGATATTGGTACCTAGCTAAAGAAGTTCGACAACTCTCTATAGGACATACCCTATCCCATCGAATATATATATTATCTAAGTAACTTTATCTTTATCTGCAGTACGGCAAGAGTTGGCAAGCAACTCCCGAAGCATTGACGATACTAAACGTTCCTTTACAAGAGCAATGCGACGAGGCGCCTCCGCCGCCCCCATGCGTACCACCGCCCATAGAATCTAACCCGTGCTATAACATCAATAACGTGGCCAAATTTGGAGCTGTAAGTATAAGGATTTTCCATCTTATAATATTTTCGACTTAATTTAATAACTAGATGTGCCAGCAACGGCTTCAGTATTCAGTGATTTACGAATCCTTTGCCGAATTATCGAAGTTTTCAACATAAAAGTAGTTATTGTTAGTTAACTGCGAGAGACAGAGACATGCTGTTGCTGATTTTTTTGTAGTATTAGTATAGATTTACAATTATCTTCTACATTACTTTAGAGTATCTCTGCTGGTTTACGCGGCGCACGCGACTAAAGCTCCCAGCAAGCAAGTTTTTGAACAACTGCGCGATCTCTTCAACACAATTTATATAATACCGATATGTACTATTTATTTAAACCATTCGAAAGTATTGCACTATCTATTGGTGAAAACCGTACAAAAATCTGTTCGATAGATTTTGAGAAATTCGATTACATACGAACAGACAGCTTTTTGGGACTTTGTTTTATAATAAGTATAGATATGTACCGATTAGTCATCTTCTTGACCTTTGTTTGTTAATAAAGTAAAAGTAAGTAAAGAAACGGCCCGTTATAATCCCACTGCTGGGCATAGGCCCACCTCTCTCCGTTTCTTGCGAGAAGGATTAGAGTTTAATACCTACAACGCTTCTCCAATGCGGATTGGTAGGTTACACATATCCCCAGAATTCTCTAGAGACACGCAGGAATCATCACGATGTTTCCTTCACCGAAAAGCATGTAATAAATTGCCAGTATCACTTAGACACTTAAGTTTTTAATGGAAAAACTCATTGGAACCTACCCGGGGTTTGAACTCGTGATCCCCTCGAAAGGTAGGTTATTGTAGGTACTTCTTGTTAAATCTTTATAAAATCTTGTAAGTCATATTTTGCGTTACGAATATTAGTCTTCTCTCTTTAGTATATTAATTTTTAATAGCTGTTCTCTTCTTTAAAGTTTCTACACCTACCTCCTACTGTTTTTTCTTCTTTGTTCCATTTAAGTAAAGATTTTTGTATTTATCCGGAAAGCTAAAGGATTTTAAGGTCATCATTACTTATATCTTACTTTTATCAAATTCAAATTCAAAATATTCTTTATTCAAGTAAACTTGTAAACAAGTGCTTTTGAATCGTCAACTTTACTGCTGGTTCGGAAAGCTGTTCCTATCGAGAAGAGCCAGCAAGAAACTCGGCGGTTGCTCTTTTTAAAATATAAATCTTAGAACTAGTTACATTTATTTATTACTCTCTTGTACAGGGTAGAAGTGCAGCTATATCCACACATCCTTATCATCTAAGTAATCTTCAACAGTATAGTAGGCTTTCTGTATCAGCCTCTTTTTAACGGTGGTTTTAAACTGCTGTAATGGCATGGCCAAAATCATTATCATTATCATATCATTCATCGATGTAGCCGTTTGGTATCCGGCAGAATAGAAAAGACCACCCTCCTTTCTCACCGAGGTGTCATAAGAAGCGACTAAGGTAAATGCCGTGTGGTATCCGGCTGCATAGAATAGACCACCCACATTTCTTACCGAGGTGTCGTAAAAGGCGACTAAGGTAAGACGACGTCAGGCAGGCGGCCGGTCGTACATTACGCAGCCAAATCATATGACAACGTGTTTGTAACATGTTGTGCCGACTTAGAGTGGGATAAGGGTAAGAGAATGATGATATCATTCATCGATGTTATGTTATAAGAATGTTTTGCTCATTTATATTCTCGGTCTAACTCTATTGAAAGCCAGTTTTACTAAAAACAATAATTTGGCCTTTTGTGACATTAAAATTGTTTAATCCCTTGTAAATTTGGCAGTGTCATGCCCTAGTGGAACCAGAACCTTTCATAACGATGTGCGAAGAAGAGCTTTGCGATGCGAACTCCACTGATGCCTGTCCAATCCTCGAAAGATACGCAGCTGAATGTCGCAAGCAAGGTGTTTGTCTCGACTGGCGTCCTGACCTATGTCCGTACCCCTGGTGAGTACTATACTATTGTACCAAATAGAAGTACAACAGACTTCACAGGCGCCCTAAGAGCGTCCTTAACGACCCTAACGATGCTATTACAGCATCCAACAAGATCTACACACAACATACACACAAACAGCGTCTTCGCCGGCGAAGACGGGGTCCAAGCTTGCTCGTGATAATTTTATTGTTAAACTAATACATAGAATAATTATTGTTTTTTCTTGACATTTTGGATTTATAATTGTAAATTTTTAAAAGAACGTTCGAATAAAATTGTAACTTAATTTTGCATACTGTATAACAGTAGAATATGTTTGTGCCTCGTATAATGTCAACATCTCTGTCTATTACTCATATTCTGGCAAATAAACGATTATTATTATTATTATTATTGTGTCAAGCGGCCGTAGACCTCTGCCGCGGCCGCTGTGATGCAGACTTCTTCAAAGTCAATATGTTAGATACAGTCCTCCAAAATGCGCCGCTTTAAGCCGAGGTTCGGTCTCGCAGGACACCCTTAAGGCGACACTCCCACAATAAGTTGCGAGTGCCTAAAAACACTCGATTACTTAACAATTTTACACCGGTGACGCTGTAAAAGTCATTAGGGCTAACAGCATTAGACACATTCGAAAAAAAAAAATAGAAGTACCAAAGCTAATTGTAATAAAGGTATGCACAAAAGACCTGTATTGTTTATCGTATTAAGAAATAAAGATTCCAGCAAAACAGTGCGCAGCACTTTTTTTTACAAAGTTACAAAAGTACAAAAGTAAAGTTACAAAAATACAAAGTTCTCGCACTGCACGTACTAAGCTGATATCGCGTTTAGCTTCTGTCTCCACCGGCAATGTTGTGTGTAACTTGTGTAAGCGCACAGTGAAGCACACATGTGCGCGAACATGTTCATTTAAGAATATTCAATAATCTTTATTATTATTATTTCACTAATTAATTATATACAAACTAGAAATATGTGCGGCTTCGCCCGCGTGAAATTCAGTGTTTAGCATATTATAGTCGCTTGAGTTTCGGCATGAGACTGGCTCTCTGATACCCTACACGGCACTTTATACCTATAGTCCCGTCTAAACTACAATCGACACCGGTTTATTACTACCCCCCACTAACCCCCCCACTAAAAAATTGTTGTAAAACGACCTCTTCAACTTTACATGAAACCGTTATGTGCTATTAACATAAACCTTTCGGAGGAATTGCACTACCTTTTAGTAAAAACCGTACTAAAAACCGTTCAGTAGATTTTGAGAAAATCGATTTCATACAGCTTTGGGAACTTTATTTTATAATAAGTAATAATAATAATATTTGTAATAATTGAATACACACAGGCCATGTCAATTATTTATAGACATATATGCGCTAATCTGTGATAGCCAAGCGGAGATACTGTGCGACACTTACGGTGGGAACACGAGTTCAAACCCCGGGCAGGCACCAATGAGTTTTTCTATTAAAACTTATGTGTCTAATTGATAATTGCAATTTATCACACGCCTTTCGGTGAACGAAAACATCGTGAGGAAACCTAAAATATCTCTGGAGAATTCTATGTGTAACCTACCAATCCACATTGGAGCAGCGTGTAGGTCTTAGCTCCAACCCTTCTCTCCAGAAACGGAGAGAGGAGGCCTTAGCCCAGCAGTAGGATTGTAACAGCCCGCTACTTTACTTTATATATGCGCTTACGATTTAGAGTGCATGCTTAACAAGGGTTTGCCGATTGAAATTCCGATCATGCTTTACAGTTAAGGAAAATATCGTGAGGGTTAACTAATAAAACATTGAGATACTAAGCTTCTACTATTTTTTATCGTTCTATTCTTTACACCTTTTGTATATTCTTTTGGCCTTATCCCACTCCAAGTTAGATCAGAACAACATGTTTTTCCCATCTTTAAATTAATCATCAAAAATTGAATATACAGACTGCGTCAAAAATATACTTGGCCAAATTTTCCATTTTTGTTTTCACGCAGTGACGAGCCGCTAGTCTATCGCCCATGTGTCGACTGCGAACGCACCTGTGACAACTACGATGAACTCAAAGAGAATCCTAAGATGTGTGACAAACAACCAGTTGAAGGATGCTTCTGTCCTGAAGGCAAAGTAAGTTGCTTGACACTTAACTTTTTGACAGCATAAAGAATCCGTGCTATGACAACAACTTACTGTGAACTTAGAATCAGGTCCAAAATATGCAAGAAATTGGTAGGTATTATTCTTAATAATAGTTTTCTTCTTCTTCTTCTTCTGTCGGATTCTTCATTAGTGAAGGTCGTGTCCTAAATGAAAGTTCTTCATAGTTCTTACAATCTTCCTCCATTTCTCCCGGTTTTCGGCCTTCCTTAGGTCGGATGTTACGGAGAGACCAGTAAGTGCGGTCACTTGGTCACACCAGCGGCTAGGTGATCGGCCGCGGGGTCGTTTTCCTTCGACCTTGCCCACTACTATCAACTTGACAAGGTTATCTGGTTGACGGTGAGCAATGTGACTAAAGTATCCCAGGATTCGTTGGTAGCACACAGCAATAATAGTTTATTCTATCTTAAAGAGCAAGCTTTAAAATCTTTAACATGACCATCGAGCTATCGTAGATACACTGGATAGTAGGCAACTAATTAGCTTTTACAAGTTTAAGACTAATTATTTTAATAAGAATGAGTATATAATGTAATAGATAAGGGACTAGTTGTACCTCCTTTTGGAACACCCAAACAAAATTAAATTTGAACGCAAAATAATTCATAATCATTGTAGAATATAATTATTATATTCTAATTTAACTATTATACAACATTATGTTTTAAGTTAAATTGATATTCCTTTTGTAGGAGAAATGAAAATTTAATGTTACCTTTTAAGATTGATACTGCGTATCAAAAGCTTTCGACGGATCATAATAAAAGACATATCGTATTGTTGTTTAATTTAATATATTGTAACACTGTGATGTTTCCTTATAAGGTACGCGTGAATAATACCTGCATAGAACCACACAAGTGCTTCCCGTGTGATGCTAAGAAAGAACACTTTGCGGGCGATGAGTGGCAGGTAAGTAACAACATACCCTCATTTTCCAAAAAGTTGAATTTATTATATTAAACCATTTTAATACTTAAAATTTTATATTACAGTATATAGGCAATTTTAACTATAGTTAAGTGTAGAAACCGGCTAAACTCTTGTTTTATAAAAATCAGATCAGATTCACTAGTTTCTCCCGGGCCCCGAACGGGCATGGTACAATGTTAACAAACTTTACATTATTTCAACGATTCTTTTTTAATAGGTCATGTATAAATTAGTTTCATGGCAGTTAATCTGATTAATCGATCATGTTAACTTAATTTCCTCCTTTTAATAAACACATACTCTAGAATAGACCACCCTCTTTCTTACCGAGGTGTCGTAAAAGGCGACTAAGGGAAGTTGACCCACCGTGTGGTATCCGGTTGAATAGAATAGACCACTCTGTTTCTTACCGAGTGGCCGTGAAATACGGCCAAGATAAGTTGACGTCAGGCAGGCGGCCGGTCTTAGAAAACGTAGCCAAATCATATGACAACATGTTAACAGGTATTGCCTAAATTTGACAAAAAGGGTAACAGAAAGGCATAAAAGCAATAGATAGATAAAATAAATAATAAAATTATGAAATAAAAGTAAATAATAAAATTATTTATTTTTATTTTATAATAAATGATTTGTAGTATATAGTAATAGTAAGTAGCTTTAAGCAGATTAAGTTAGTACTTGTAAAAATAAAACAGAATAAATCAAAATATAATTGATAATTAAATGTATATATGTGTTTATGAATAAGACGAAATCACAAATTTTTTAAATGGCAAACAACAAAAAATGGAGCAACAAAGACTCGGAAAAGAGGAACAAGGAAACAAACATGTTAACTAGTTGTGCCAACCCCTGATGGCACCAGGATACAATAAACACACGCTATTTCTAATAAAATTTATTCCAGCTTATTAAGTTCACAGTTGAGATTCATTTGACAGTTGCCAGTTAACATCTTGTCACGAAAAACTTCAGTCAAAAGCCCTTGACTTGTGTTGTTGTGTATATGTGTACGTGTGTGTGTGTGCTTGTATGTACTCGGCCGATTCCCGAAACCGTTGGCTCGCCTCTGCAGTCTACCACGGACACGTAATGTCTGTTTCTCCCGGAGTATACACTTCACTATATTGGTTGAATAACACAAATAACACCCGGTGTGCACACAACCTTCGTAAGGTCACACGTTATTGAATCGTCCCTATATCGGGGAATAGCAACCCAACGCGCACTTAAACCGCGGACGGTCGCGTCTTCTCAGACGCTTCACTGATTAAACGCGTTACTAAATCTGAGAACCACACCCGAAACGCATAATTACACGTGTGCGTTATACAATAAAGCCGTATAAAGGCGCACGCGTCTTGTCTTTATCGTATCCGAAACATCACTAACTATCGGCGCTCGCGTCGGCAATAGAATGCATCAAGGTCGTTGATCCGGTCGGTCGCGCCGCGTCGCGCGCCTCAATTTATTCAAAACACTTGTATTGCCTACAATCACCAATGTCTTCATTTTGTCGATTCAGGAAGATGCATGCACGAAATGCACATGCAGCAAATTGAATGATGAGAACTCGGCGCACGTGTCATGCACGACACAGACATGCACCGTACCGGTTTGCTCGGACGTCGAGAACCGCTTGACCGTGCCCGCCAAGCCCGGGGCTTGCTGCCCTGAATACGTGTGCGGTAAGTCGTTCATATGATTGTAGTTTACTTATGTTTGACCACTCAACGGCCGTGATTCGTGATAACTGAGCTGTGATAGCCCAGCGGTGAGACCGTGCGACTCTTTCGAGGGGAACACGAGGTCAAACCCGGGCAGGCACCAATGAATTTTAATTTTAAAACTCATGTGTCTAATTGATAATTGCAATTAATCACACGCTTTTCGGTGAAGGAAAACGTTGCGAAGAAACCTGCATATCTCTAGAGAATTTTGGAGATATGTGTAACCTACTAATCCGCATTGGAGCAGCGTGGTAGATCTTAGCTCCAACCCTTCTCTCCAGAAACGGAGAGAGGAGGCCTATTCCCAGCAGTGGGATAATAACAGGCCGATACTTTACTAATTTTTTTACTTTACATTAGAATATACATAATTATAAAAAGATTGGCGATGTAAATAATAAGCTGTGATAGCCCAGCGGTGAGACCGTGCGACTCTTTCGAGGGGAACACGAGTTCAAACCCGGGCAGGCACCAATGAGTTTTTCTATTAAAACTCATGTGTCTAATTGATAATTGCAATTTCTCACACGCTTTTCGGTGAAGGGAAACATCGTGAGGAAACCTGCATATCTCTAGAGAATTCTGGAGATATGTGTAACCTACCAATCCGCATTGGAGCAGCGTGGTAGATCTTAGCTCCAACCCTTCTCTCCAGAAACGGAGAGAGGAGGCCTATTCCCAACGATGGGATTGTAACAAGCCGCTACTTTACTTTTACTAAACGGCCATTGCTAGTAGTAGGTCTCATCGAGAAATTTCTACGTTAAAGAGTTATACATTCAGCAGTAATTCCCATTTACAAGACAGTAATCACGAAAGTCTACCTTGAATAAAAAATATTTAGTTTTTTACGACAGCGTCGCTATAGAAAACTAGTCATTTTCTAGAGTTTGTTTCGTTTATATTTACTATAGGATTAATTTCGAAATATAGGGTTTATTTTTATAATCAAATTCAAATTATTCTTTATTGAAGTAAACTTGTAAATAATGCTTTTGAATCTTGGATATTTAATTTCAATATTGGTTTTTGGATTAAATAATTTATTCTTAAAAAAAATTACAATCCCAGTTACATGAGAATGTAAACTATTACATAACTTAGGCGACCACCAAAAGACCTGCTCGTTCAACGGTTGTAATTTTCTTATATGTATTTTACTAATAAACGTTAACTTAACGGTAAACGTAATAAACGTTAATATTATTTTAGTTCGGTTTGATTTTTAATTATTTTTATTTTATTATGTGTATTTGATATATAGCAGATACTTATAATTGAAAAAAGTTATGTCTATTAACCACTAACTTTCTTAAAAAGTTTAATTATTTGAATTCTTGTCTTAGTTCTGAAACCACCAAATGAACGTTGCGAAGAACCGAAGAAACTGGAATGTGGATTTGGTCAGGTGTTGAAAACTAAAACTAAACCAGATGGATGCCAAGAATTTGCTTGCGGTATGTATAAAGCGACTAAGCTGTTATGATTAGGGATAATTGAGCCGATTACGACAGTTCGGAATTTTATTTGAATTCTGATTTGCGCATAGACTTTATTATTTATTAAATTTGTCTTCAATCCATACTTAGGTTGACAAACAATAAATTGTAATTAAAATTGTGGATTATCTGGATATTTACATTTGACTGATTAATTGGTGACTAAACATCATCCTCCTGCCCTTATACCACTCTAAGTGGGACCGAAAAACACGTTACAAACATGTTGTCACATGATTTGGATTATACGACCGGCCGCCTGCCTGACGTCAACTTACCTTAGTCGTATTTTACGACACCTCGGTAAGAAAGAGGATGGTTTATTCTACTCAACCGGATACCCCACGGTGGGTCAACTTACCTTAGTCGCCTTTTACGACAGCTTGGTAAGTAAGAGGGATCGTTTATTCTACTCAACCGGATACCCCACGGTGGGTCAACTTACCTTTGTCGCCTTTTACGATACCTCGGTAAGAAATGAGGGTGGGCTATTCTACTCAGCCGGATACCACACGGCGGGTCGACTTACCTTAGTCGCCTTTTACGACACGTCGGTAAGAAATGAGAGTGGTCTATTCTATTCAGCCGGATACCACACGGCATAATATTAACATACTCTTAACTAAAATCAAAAAACTTATAGCCTATACCTATGATATTGAATATTTAATATAATAACAGTTTACATATAACAAGGAGAGAGGAAAAAATAATAAATAATGTAATAAATATGTACTACTCCACTATTTTTTTTTAAGTTAGCGTTACTGGGTTGCCAGTAAGTGGGCTAAAATCTCGAGTTCAAGTCAAATTAAGGTTAATTCACCTCGGTTGTGTTAACAGAGTGCAAGCCGGCGGACGAGTGCGAGCCGATCCCGGATGACAGTGAGGTGGAAATGATCAAGCCTGGTGTTGAGAGGGTGATTGACCGCAGCGGCTGCTGCCCCAAGGTGGAGTTGATCTGCGTGACGTGCCCCAAACCACCCACCTGCCCGCAGTTCCAGACCCTCAAGACCACCAATATAACCGGAGAATGTTGTCCGGAACACAAATGCGGTAAACATTTACTTAGGCCTGCTAAACTATCGAGATATAATTCAAATCAAATCAAAATATACTTTTATTTACCAATTAGGTTTAATACCCAAAAAACAACCAATGATTAATGAAGTTACAAATGATTCGGAATGTCGCTCTTACCGAGAAGAACCACTCGGAACTCGGCTGTCAATATTTTAAACACTTTCAATTTTACATTATTAAAATGTTGTATGTAACTGAAAGGATTTTCAAATCCAGGTATTTATCACAAGCATATTGTATTATGCTCTAGGTCAAAGCAAAAACAAAAAAGTAAGAAAATAAGGCTACTTACCTGTCTCTCTTTTTTATGTGTGATTAGACAAGGATAAGTATGAGTCTCTCATCTTACCTCTCTTACTATTTGTTGGACAGTTTGACACACAGGCTCCCTTACTCTGACCCTAATCTGACCTGCTAAGACTTTCATTACGCTGTGTTCATTAAAATGTTACTCAACTATCGCAGAACTGCCTGACGACAAATGCGTGGTGAATCTTGAATGGGAAGCAGCGCCTAAAGGCGGCGAGAAACCCAGATCAACACCACAAGTGATGCTGAAGGATGTGAGTAGCTTTTCACTTGACCGTATATTCTTTACTAAGCTGCAGGCCTACTGGCCATGACGCGGAGAGCGTACGTGAGACCACATCTACCAACCCCATCCGTCGTAAGAGAAGGGGACGGAGAAGGCTCGCCCATAACCACAGGCCACCCTAAATGGGATCTCCGAGCGCCGAAGTGGGGGACTCGGTGCTATAGCGAGACAAAGGTCCTTTGAGGCGGCCGTTGCATTAAGTGTTCCTAATGCGTCGGTTGAGGTAGTTACAGGTTTTGGCAAATGAGGCCCCACATGGTGAAGCTGCATAGAGCGGCTACTGCTGATGAGGGTGCTGACGTTATACGTATTCCTGTGTAAAATAAAAGGCCTACAGGCCATGAACTCTTATTGAAGACTCAATTGAAGACGTAAACGACGACCGCGAACCGCTTTCTTGTCGTACCATTAAGTGTGAATTGCATTGGGGTCGTAATGTTTGAAAAGGATAACGGTATATGAACTATAGATAGCTCTGTCTCTTTTACTCATATGTTCTTAGGACGAATTCCGAACGCTCATTCGGCAACGATTTCAAGTGTGCGTCTTTAAGACGTCATGGTATGAAAAAGCAAAACAATTTCGTTTACGTCTACAATTGAGTCGAAATAAGAGTTCATGGTAGGCCTGCTGGCTACGCTTTGATGTTAGAATCTATAATGAAGATGTTGTGCTGTGATGTGATGCTAGAAATTACTACTAACTATTTCGCTTCACTTCATTTTCAGATATCTATAACGAAGTAGACACATATAGCACATAAATAGAACAATATGTAACATTCATTTTTTACAAAAATAATGATTTTCTTTAAACCTGTACGAATATTTGCTAAGTATTGTCTATTTTGGCGAGAGTATTAGAGAGAAAAAACCATATGTAAAAGTTTGATTGGTAGAAATTGATGCACCTTCTGTATGTCTCTATTTTGACCTAAATTAAACCTCGACTGGAGGAAAGAGTAAGGCGCTATACTGCGAGAAGCAAAAAATGAACGCATGATATCATAATGCGTATAATAGTTCGATCGCAGGGACCCGTATTAAGCATGCAACAGTATTAAAAAAAACACATAAACTTTGAACTATACGCATAATTGTGTGTCATCTCTGTGAGAAACCAACAATACTACGTTTAGATTGAGCCTAGGGGGACCCGACCAATGAAAGTGAGTCTGGAAGTATGTTCTTAAAAAATAGCCTAATAATGCATTCCTCCACCTTCCCTCCTCCTTGCGTCTTTTTCCTCAGTGCTGAGGGTCGGGACCTTTACCACGGATCACTTATTCGCGGATAGTCGATTTACAGATTTTGCGATCTCTTGCGGCTTGCAAGGCATCGTGAACTTGGATGGAGAGCGACTTAGTAATCTGGTCGGACCAGCGAGTTGGACTGCGGCCTCTTGCTTTTTTGTCCTTCCACCGAACCAGTGATCATCAGCTTCTCCAGACTGTCTCCAGTCTTCCTAGCTATATGTCCGAGGAACTCAAGGACTCTTTGTAGACACGTAGTTGAGAGCCTGGTGGTTACTCCTATGTTTTTGAGTATCGATGCATTGGTCCGGTGCTCAGTCCGAGATACGCCCAACATTTGACGCCAGCACCACATCTCAAAGGCATCAAATGCAGTACGATGCTCAAAACCTGTCAGCATCTTATTCAATTAAGTGATTTGCCTTCCTTCTTCACTAGTATATCCGGGGTGCATATCCAGAAGCCCACTACCTCCAGAACCCCTCTCAATAGTATAACCGGAGCTCGTTCTCAGTACCTCCCTTTTCCGTGCAATTGAATGTGTACGCCACATGCATCTATTGTTGTGTGGTGTAGATGGATGAATCTTTGTTGTGTGGTGTAGATGGATGCATCTATTGTTGTGTGATGTAGATGGATGAATCTTTGTTGTGTGGTGTAGATGGATGAATCTATTGTTGTGTGGTGTAGATGGATGAATCTTTGTTGTGTGGTGTAGATGGACGCGGCGTGGTTGGACGGGCCTTGCCGGTCGTGTCGCTGCGTGTCGTCCGTGGGCGGGCCCACGGCCCAGTGCGGCGTGACGGAGTGCTCCGCCGTACAGTCCACCGAGCAGTTCGTGGTGGAACCGCGCCCCGTGCCCTTCGCGTGCTGCCCCGCCGCCGTGCAGGTCGCCTGTCGGGACGGGGACAACATCTATAAGGTAATTACTGCGCTTAATTTTCAATATATTTGTCATTTAATTTCATTTATTAAACTGACTACATATTATGCCGTGTGGTATCCGGCTGACTACAATATACCACCTTCATTTCTTACCGAGGTGTCGTAAAAGGCGACTAAGGTAAGTTGATTCACCGTGTGGTATCCGGTTGAGTACAATAGACCACCTTCATTTCTTACTGAAATGTCGTAAAAGGCGACTAAGATAAGTAGACTCACCGTGTGGTATCCGGTTGAGTAGAATAGATCACCCTCTGTCTAACCGAGGGGCCGTAAAATACGACTAAGTAAGTTGACGTCGGGCGGGCGGCCGGTCGTAAAATGACAACTTCTTTAGTGGGATAGTGAAGTGGGAATGGGATAAGGATAGGAGGATGATGATAAACTGACTGCATATCACTCATCACCATTCTCTTTTTCTTATCCCATTCTAAGTGAGGCCTGCACAACATTTTTGAACCATTGTGATGTGATTTGGCCAGGTCTTTTACGACCGGCCGTGTACCTGATATCAACTGACGTTATCCGCCTTGGTGAAAAATGAGGATGGTCTATTCTACTCAGCCGGAGACCACATGGCAGATCGACTTACCTTAGTCGCGTTTTACGACACCTCAGATACCACACGGCACAGCCAAAGGCTACATATCACTGGGCTGCAACAGTGGAACAGTTCAAAAAAATCAGGTTTTGAGATAAATGACTTCAAAGTTTTCATTGCTGGGAAATGGGAAATGAAAAGCAAATGCTTTAGTTTGCTTAAACGAACAGCCTAATATTATATTAAGTATGAACTGACGGTACAATTCTTCTCGGCAGCAATACCGGTGGTATTGCTGCTGAGAAGAATCTGTATTCTTTGTTCCGAAACACGTGTTTTTTAAACCCATGATCGATATGTTATGTAGGCAGTTTAATCAGTCATTGTCCGTGACGTATTTCACGAGGCTAAAAATCAGTTCTGTTTGCTTCCTGTACGCTCAGTTTAAATCCTTTTATCCAGTGTGCTACATAAATTTAGTGAATATTATATTAGCTTTAGTTTAAGTATTGTATTGTATATTATTATAAAACAAAGTCCCAAAAAGCTGTTTGTGTGTATGTAATTGTTTTTGTGTGTAATTTTCTCAAAATATACTGAACGGATTTTAGTTCAAATTTCACCAAAAGATAGAGTAATATTTTTAGATGGTTTAGGTAAATAGTATAGAGATCACGCAGTTGTTAAAAAAATTGCTTTCTGGGAGTCGCGTGCGCTGCGTAAACCACCAGAGATACGCTAAAGTAATGTAGTAGAGAATTGTAGTATTGTATATTTGTTAGCATTTTTGTAGAACAAACTACTTTTATTCAAGCTTTCCGACAGCTTGAGCTACGAGTATGTCTGTAATTTTGGCTGATTTTCCAGATTTAAACCACATACATATACTGCAAGCATAGGTCGTTCTTTCTATATTTTCTCAGGTTGGGGAGAACTGGACCTCGCTATACGACGCGTGCGAGTCTTACGTATGCTCGCAGCAGGAGGACGGGAAGTTGGAGAAGGTCACTACGGTGCAGAAATGTGATGCTGACTGTCAACCTGTAAGTAAAGTAGCTTATTTTTATTATATTAACTCGTGGGATTTACATGGTTGCCTTTCTCGGACATCTACAGAGAGGATCTCTATATAAATTTCCTAGGTTGATCCTAGAAGGAAATATGGACGGCAGAAGAGCACCTGGAAGGCAACGTCTCAAAGGGTTTGATAATATAAGAGAGTGGACGGGACTTAGTTACTGGGAAAAGAGATGGCACGCAGCCGGAAAAGTTTTCTCCAACTGATCTCCGAACTTCATTTTGAAGATGGCACCAGATGATGATGATAGGATTTACATATGAATTCAATAGATTCTAGTTAAAATAAAGGAATAGGAGAAAAGAAAGTACTCTAGGCTCACAAAGTACAAAACGGTCGTGATTATTGTAAAACCGTAATGCCACGAGCAGATGTTATAATTTTTTATGAATAAGATCTAGATGACCTACGGATCCGAAACGTGGTCGCTCACTATGGGCCTTATAAAAAAGCTCAGAGTCGCTCAGCGGGCGATGGAGCGAGCTATGCTCGGAGTGTCTCTACGAGATTAAATCAGAAATGAGGAGATCCGTGGAAGGACTAGAGTCACCGACATAGCTCAGCGTGTCGCGAAGCTGAAGTGGCAATGGGCGGGGCATATAGTGCGGAGAACCGATGGGTGCTGGGGTCTTAAGGTGCTGGAATGGCCGTCCCGCACCGGAAAGCGCAGCGTCGGTAGACCCCCTACGAGGTGGACGGACGACCACAAAAAGGTCACAGGGAGTCACTGGATCCAGGCGGCGCAAGATCGTGTGGTGTGGCGAACCCATGAAGAGGCCTATGTCCAGCAGTAGACTTTGATTTGATGTATAAGACTTTATGTCAAATAAACTTATTATTCCTTCTCTTATTATACCTTCCCCTTCCCCATCTTCCTTCCTCGAATAAACTTTTGTGTAATGACTGTTGAGATGTTACTATTACGTACTGAGACTGACTGGAATCACAAAAGAATGTTATATGAATTCTGTCAGATAAGACATATTACTAGACCAATGTGTAACAGAGTAGCACGATAGGTCTAAGTTCCAAAACATCCCTCCAAAAAAGAGAGAGAAGGCCTGTGCCTAGCAGTTGGATAGGCCATTACTTTTAGACGTTTTAGCTGACTTCCTTAACTATGTTCAGGGTTGGGAGTACTTCCCAGCTGTTCCTGAGAGCAAGCAGTGTTGCGGCAAGTGCAAGCCCGTTGCGTGCGTCGTGGACGGTGTCACGCACAGCATCGGCGATTCCTGGATCTCGGCGGACTTCTGCACCAACTACACCTGCAAGGACCTCAACGGCACCGTAAGTTTAACCCTGTATTACTTACTTTTAGTGCCCGTGGCTTTCTTCGCGCCGACTTTGGTATTTAAGTCATCTCAGTGATATATTTTGAAGGAATAACATTCATCGATATAGCTCTATTAATAGACAAACTTTGGCGTTTATAATATTACTATAGATTTAGATCACTTAAATTTTGCCTTACCTATTCAAAATACTGAATAATTAGTTTGCTCCTGAAAGAGTAATTAACTTGTGCTGAACACAATAAGGAAAGGCTTGATCATCTTTATAGCAGATTACTGTGATTAATCGGTGGTATTTTTTGACAGTGAGAGCATTTATAGTAAAACTATGGTGAATCTATATTATGTTTATGTTTTCCAGTTACAAGTGCAAAGTGTAAACGAATCGTGTCCAGAAATATCTGATGCCCTCAAAAAGCAGTTCGTCCTGAGCAACGAGAAAGTTCACGGAGAATGTTGCGCCAAAGAGGAGCCTGTGGCGTGTCGAGTTGGAAACAAAATCTATCGGGTAAAAACTTGTCTTAAAACTTTTTATAACACACCGCGAAATACACGATACACTTCTCAAAAATCATTGCTTATGGTGATTCAATATATAAAAACTACATATTTATACTACATTTTTAAATAGGCATTTCTTCACTGGGTGAAGAAGTTATTTACTTTGTTTGGTTAATGTAGCGCGTAGTCAGCGGATCTCAAATATCCGTAATAGACACAACGTAGGTATAAACCAGCTAATTAATACGCAAACTTGTAAGACGTATCCATAATAAATTAATCTTCACCTGCGTTCTTTAATTTCACTCCACAATAAGAGAAGTAAGAATCAACATCACCCAAACAACCACCACGCAACAGTTAATATTAGGTCCTTACATATGAAATTGGCGTTTTCTATGGGAGGAACATAAAGTCGTTTTTTTTAAATGAAATATATTTAATTAATCAAAGTATGTACCATTGCTATGTATGCACTTTTGCCATCTCATAGGTAGTTCATTGATCCCCTTACTAAAAAAACCATTCGGGCGGGAATCAATAAAATCTTTGAAGGCGGTTTGGACTGCCCCATCGGAGTTGAATTTTTTTCCTTGCAAGTAGTTATCCAAATTGCGAAAAAAATGGTAATCTGTTGGAGCAAGGTCCGGAAAGTACGGTGGATGTCTAAGACATTCTAATTGAAGCTCCTCTGACTTGGTAGCCGTCTGTTGTGCAGTGTGTGGTCTAGCGTTGTCCTGAAGCAGCAGTGGCCTAGCGCGATTGACCAGCCTCGGTTGTTTAGCAGCTAGCTTTTCCATCATGGTTTGCAGTTGCTGACAATAGATATCTGCCGTAATCGTCTGGCCAGATTTAAGAAAGCTGTAGTGAACGACACCGGCACTAGTCCACCAAACACTTACAAGCAACTTTTTTTTAGTCAATTTTCGCTTAGCGCAGGATTCGGCTGGTTCGCCAGGGTTCAGCCATTGCGATGAGCGCTTCCGATTATCGTAGAGGATCCACTTTTCATCACAGGTAATGATTCGATTTAAAATTCCTTCATGCCGGTTGAGTAACGTAACGCAGCAGTCGACGCGCGTTTGTCGGTTTGCTTCACTCAATTCATGAGGTACCCACCTTTCAGGCTTCTTCACCTTCCCAATTTGCTTCAAGTGGATTAGAATAGTTTTATCACTAACACCGGAGCCTGCAGCTAACTCGGACGTGGTTTGCGATGGATCCGCTTCCACAATAGCCTTCAATTCTTCATTATCAACTTTGGTCTCCGGCCGTCCACGAGGCTCGTTCTGCAGGTCGAAATTTCCAGAACGAAAACGTTGGAACCAAAAACGCACTGTGTTTTCTTTTGCGACACCGTCACCATACACATCATTAATCCTTCGAGCCGTTTCTGCAGTGCTGCAGAAACGGTGGAACTCATACTCGTAAATAACGCGATATTTCATGTTTTCCATTTTGTAAACAGAGTGACACAAAGAAAAAAACAAAAGAAGAAAAAACAAATGAATTAGGGGGTTTGAAACACAAATGCATGAGTAAATAGCTGTATGAATTTGAATTTGGAATTCCTAACCATAAAGGTAATATTTGAGATCAAAGTGGCCAGTACGACAAAACGCCAGTTTCATATGTAAGGACCTAATATAAATATACTGAGTTATGACTAAAACCTAGAACCTTAACTTAAAATATTGCAACTGTGAAACATTCCTCCGTTAAAATAGAGGAAGAATATTACGTTATTGCGAACAGCATGCTCGCAAACGAACTAAATATGTAACTGGCGAATCATTGACTAACGCTGATAGCCGTAACGAATTTGATACTGTCAGCAGAGAGACGGGACGGGTGGAGAAATTTCGTAGAGCGAGTTCTATAAGACTGTTAATTTTAACTGTAATTATCTTAGATCATCGTCTTGAGGTTGTTTCCTGTGAGACCAAACTTAAAGCGAAGCGTTTTCGAGGGCAGAATCTTGGGACTTTGATCCGTGCACATGTGTTCTGTCTGATTTTATAGGCAAGCAAAAGTAATATCCCGATCCGGCAGTATTATCTACCTCCGCGCGTCATACCTCATTATGTCGATTGATATGAGAATAATGAGATGATGATAATGAGATCTCATTGATAATGAGAGTCGTTCTTCCTATGATTAGAAACCAGACTTTCTCGTACGACTTTCTTCTATCTGCTCCTGTCCTTGGTCATGTGGAGCGGCGGTATTACGACACATAAAATATCGCAGGGTTGCTATTGCGCCGACTCATTCATCATTTTTTTATAAATACACGGGTAATATCAGGATAAAATCGAGTTACCTTTATATAAAGTAAGATGTTTCGGCAGAGTTGCATCCACCATGGTCACGAATTGATCGTTATTCGATTTAATCACGATGTGACCCTTATATTCATATAATAAAAAGCATGAATGGCGAGAGGTAAAATATACTCATTTCTCTTCTGCCCTTATCCCACTCTAAGTGGGTCGGCTAAGCATGTGTTAAACATGTTATGAGATGATTTCGCTAGGTATTTTACGACCGGCCGCCTGCGTCACATCGACTAACCTTAGTCGCCTTTTACGACACATCGGTAAGAAATGAGGGTGGTCTATTCTACTCAGCCAGATACCACACAGCGTGTCAATTCACCTTACTCGCTTTTTACGACGCCTTGGTAAGAAATGAGGGTGGTCTATTCTACTCAGCCGGATACCACACGGCGAAAAATTTAAAATCAAAATTCTCAAATGAATTACTCGCCTTTTACCTCAATTCGGTAAGAAAGAGGACGGTCTATTATAATCAGCCGGATACCGCACAGCGAAAAGTTTAAAATATAAATTAATTGATTTATAGAAGCAGGCGTTACTTTGCGGAATTCCATATTACAAGCAATGTAACAGAACTAACTACTTTGCTATAATCCGCACGGGTTAAGTGAATGCATGCAAAGCCAATGTGTATGAAGCAGGCAAAATTTATGCACCTTATACATGCAGGACAAGCCACCACATGCACCCCAAGGCGCAATTCACCAGCAACAACGCACACAAAAGCAGCACACACACCCACCACCACAATCTCATTTGAGATCTCATTTGAGCACACACACCCACCACCACAATCTCATTTGAGATCTCATTTTAGATCTCATTTGAGCACACACACCCACCACCACAATCTCATTTGAGATCTCATTTTAGATCTCATTTGAGATCTCATTTGAGCACACACACCCACCACCACAATCTCATTTGAGACCTCATTTGAGCACACACACCCACCACCACAATCTCATTTGAGATCTCATTTGAGTGCGTAGATTTTGCCTGCTTCATACACATTGGCTTTGCATGCATTCACTTAACCCGTGCGGATTATAGCAAAGTAGTTAGTTCTGTTATATTGCTTCTAAATTAATTGGTTTCAATTTAAAAATCTAGGAGGGTCAAACATGGCCGTCGGCGGATCCGTGTAAGAATTACACCTGCACCCGCGACGTGACAGGCCGACTATCGCACGAGGCTAGTGTCGAGAGCTGTGTCGGCGAGTGTCCGCGCGGGCAGAGCTACGTGCAGCCCGCAAAGGGCGTGTGCTGCGGACGCTGCATTCAGGACCACTGCGTGGTTGGCGACGAGCTTAAGGATATCGGTGAGTTCGATCAGATCAAATCTGGGGCAATTTTTTCCGCCGAGGGTAAAGTAAAAGTAACAGCCTGTTACTATGCCCACTGCTGGGCTAAGGCCTCCTCTCTCCGTTTTTGGAGAGAAGGATTGGAGCAAAGATCTACCACTGCTCCAATCCGGATTGGTAGGTTACACATATCCCTAGAATTCTCTAGAGGTGTGCAGGTTTCCTCACGATGTTTTCCCTCACCGAAAAGCGTGTGATAAATTGCAATTATCAATTAGTCATAAGTTTTTAATAGAAAAACTCATTGGTGCCTGCCCGAGGTTTGAACCTATGTCGTCTCTAGAGAGTCGCACGGTCTCACCGCTAGGCTATCACAGCTTGGGTAATCGGGACTTACTGCATCTGAGGTGGTGCAGGTGACAAAAATGTCACAAGAAAAAAAAGAGAGATCGGTCGGCCGCGCAACAGGGTGAACTCGGTGGCTGTGTAAAGTACTAAAACGGAAGAACTAAAACATTATTAATGTTGAGAGACCGGCTATACCCACGTCTTATTTTATCGGATGAGCCCGACTAGTTTCACTAGCTAGCTACTAGACTAGCCCGGGTTGAGTTCCCGCCGCGATAACACCGCGTAAAGAGCTCATGAATAAGAGCCCCGTATGGGCTTGAAACTAGTCGAGCTCACCCGATAAAATAAGACGTGAGTATAGCCGGTCTCACAACATTAATAATGAATACCACTCACGATAGTTTAAATTCAAAAAACTAAAACATTAGTGATTCCACGAATAAAAGTGGCTTTGTTATACTCCGGCCGGAGCGGCGTGGACACCATACCCTACAAAGAAGCCTCCCAGTGAAAGGTCAGTATCTTTTGATTATTCGGGGTGGAGAAAATTGCCGGTTGTCTGCTTAACCTAATTACGCTCACCAACTGTGGCTATCAATATAAGCTTTATTCAAGAAAGCTCTTTTGAAAAAGAACTTTTGAATTATCAAAGATCAATTAGATTTAATGCTAAAACTGGTTCGGAATGTTGCTCTTGCCGAAAAACCAGCAAGAAACTCGAGAAAGAAAATCAGTATGGAATCAGCTCAGGAATATCGGTGATTTCAGTAAACATAGAATTCCGCTTAGGAATATCGATGAATTCAATCAGCACGGAATCTCGCTCAGGCTTATCGGATAGTACAGCACGAAAGTGAGTTTTGATCGACATCAAGCTCAGGAATGTCGGTGAGTTCAATTAAAATGGCACCACGCTCAGGAATTCTGGTGACTTCAATGAACATGTAATCACGCTCAGGAGTAGTACAGATACTACTGAGCGTGATTACATGTTATTGAACTTGGAACAGCATGGAATCCTGCCCATGAACATTCGTAAGTCCATTCAGCATGTAATCCCGCTCAGGAATACCGATTAGTTCAATCACCATGTAATCACGGCTAGGAATATCAGTGAGTATACTATCGACGATCGATATGATGGTCGGAGTAATAGTACATCATCGACGATATTGTGTACCTCATAAATAATTACAAAAAATGTACCTATTCTATAGAAGCTGTGATAGCCCAGACGGTGAGACCGTGCGACTCTTTCGAGGGGAACACGAGTTCAAACTCGGGCCAATGAGTTTTTCTATTCAAACTCATGTGTTTAATTGATAATTGCAATTAATCGCACGCTTTTCGGTGAAGGAAAACATCGTGAGGAAACCTGCATATCTCTAGAGAATTCTCAAGATATGTGTGGTAGGTCTTCTTAGCCTTCCAATAGGTCCTAATAAGTATATACTAATGGTTTCGCGACTTTGTTCGCACCCTTAATATAGTCTTAATAATGTGTTTTTATCCCTGTCCCTGAGAGAAAACAGGATTTTTTATAGTGTACTGACTGTGTCCACGGCTATAACTGTGTGGAAATTTGTATCACAAATATGTATTTCAACCAATTTACCAATAACCTAAACCTTCCTTAAGAATTGCAATATTCTTTGGGAAGAACCGTATAAGAATACGTTCAGTAGATTTTGACAAAATCGATCAAATACAAACAGACTTTTGGGGACTTTGTTTTGTAATAAGTATAGATTATACATCGTGAGGCAACCTGCATATCTCTAGAGAATTCTGGAGATATGTGTAACCTACCAATCCGCATTGGAGCAGCGTGGTAGGTCTTAGCTCCAACCCTTCTCTCCAGAAACGGAGAGAGGAGGCCTATTCCCAGCAGTGGGATTGTAGCAGGCCGCTACTTTACTTTTTTTTACCTATTCCATATTTAAAATTGCCCTTTTTACAGGCGACACTTGGCAGTCGCCGGACAACTGCACCTCGTTCTCGTGCGAGGGCGCGGAGGGCGAGGTGTACGTGACGTCATCGCGCGACGTCTGCCCTGACGTGTCGAGCTGCGCCCCAGAGAACATCGTCAACGAGACCTGCTGCCAAGTGTGCAAGGAGAAGCCTTCGGACCTCAGTAAGCGGCTCTCTTCTTTGTCCAGGAGTAGCGGCTCCAGCCCTCTAGGGCTCTCTTCCTCTATCATGTAGCATGCCAATATGTAGAAGAAGAAGAAGAATAACTTTATTGCACATAAAAAATATACAGACAAAGTACATGCAATAATTACATTTAAATGTGCAAAGGGCGGCCTTATCACATTATTGTGATCTCTTCCAGGCAACCCTTTGAAAGAGAGGATCTTAAGAAAATAACCACGGGTTAGCAAATAAATAACATAACATAACAAATAAATGGAGAAAAATTGATAGAGATAAAAATAGACTAAAAAGAGTAATATAAATGAAAGATAACAACACCAGTAAGAATTATTCTTGCTGTGACAAATAAAAATTCATTTGTATTTGAGTATCTACTGTCCCACTCCTCTCTAAGTCCTTCATCTAATTGGATCTAAGCTCCAACTAAGGAATGCTGGAGCCTATGTCCAGTGGGATAGTAACAGGTTACTTTTTTTATTCAGGCAAATGTGTGCCAACGGCGGTACCTGCAGCGGAAACTGTGGGCCTGATCCGTATTTCGATGGGTCCTCATGGGATGTGCGTCAACAAAGACGAACTCGTCGGCTTCAAGGAGTGCCGCGGCACGTGCGACTCCGGCACGCTTTACAATAACCGTGAGTGTCATGAAAGTCTAAGTTTAATGATTTTTCAAACTAGATGCCCTTGTGCCAGTAAAGACCCCGCTTTCGTTACTTCCTTTTATCTTTGTCTGTTCTTTTTAGCTATCAACAAAGGCTTCGAATTTTTTAACATAAAAGTAATTATTATGAGTTAACCATGAGAGATAGAGACATGGTATCGCGGAATCTTTTGTAGTATTTTTATAGATCTACACTTCTCTACTACATTATTTTAGCGTATCTCTCCTGGTTTATGCAGCGCACGCAAAGCTATCAGCAAGCAAGTTTTTGAACAACTGCGCGATCTCTTCTTCACAATTTACACAATATATATGAACTATACATCTAAACCATCCGAAAGTTTTGCACTATCTTTTGTTGAAAACTGTACATAAATCCGTTCAGTAGATTTTGAGAAATCGATTACATACAGACAGACAGCTTTTTGGGACATTGTTTTAATAAGTATAAATAAATTCACTGCTGAAGAAGTGGTTCATTACCAGTGCTCACCAGTTAAAGTAATGTAAGTGTAATGGATCTAATTATGGAAAACATGAGTCTGTTCTATTTGCAGAAATTATATTTACAAGCGTGTATCCTTTCCACTTACCTCATAGCTCTTATTGAAAGCCCGTATCAGTAATCGTAACAGTAATTTTTTGAAAAAAATGAATTTGTTATCATCTTTGGCTGTTCTGGATTCTTTTAATGTGATTGTTTAGTTTTTCATCACCCTTTTCAACTGATTCTCTCGCTCACACGGACTTCTGAGCTTTACTAACCTAGAATGAATTATGAAGAACATATTTGTCTATTCTCAAAAAAAATTCAGTAATGTATTAAGCATTAGTGATAGAAAATCGCCCTTTTGCCACTAATTTTGTCGACCTCATTGAAAGCCCGGCTTTACTTGCTTAGTTCCTTACTAAACACAGCTTTCCATTCAAAAGGTTTTTGAAATAAAATAAGGGTTATTTAGTGCCCTTTTCAATTTTTTCATGCTTAAATGTCGGGCTTTGCTCGGTTAGTACTCACGAGCGATACGATAACATTTGTATTTGTTTTTATATAGGGTTTTCTGCAACAGACTTTTCAACTGATGTCATCGTCCTCAAGAGTCAAGGTTTTTGATATGTGATTAAAGAAATTAAGATTACCAGTAAAGTCTGACTGTAACGACTCTATGTTCGTAGAAACCGTCAGGCACGAGTCGCTCTGCGAGTGTTGCCAGGCGGTTCACTATTCGCCCCTTACCGTCTCGCTGAGCTGCGAAGATGACTCCGTTCGACCTCACCGGGTAGCTTCCCCCGACCGCTGCGCTTGTCGCCGCTGTGGGGAGTCTGAAGGGTTCTACCCCATTAAGAGCGGTCAGTATACCTTCATTTCAAGAGATTGACCGAGAGTAGTCAGTAAGCCATCATTTTAATTGAATGACCGAGAGTAGTCAGTAAGCCATCATTTTGATTCATAGATCTAGAGTAGTCAGTAAGCCAACATTTTAATTGATAGACCAAGAGTAGTCAGTTAACCATCATTTTAATTGATAGACCAAGAGTAGTCAGTAAACCATCATTTTAATTGATAGACTAAGAGTAGTCAGTAAGCCATCATTTTGATTCATAGATCTAGAGTAGTCAGTAAGCCATCATTTTAATTGATAGACTAAGAGTAGTCAGTTAACCATCATTCTAATTGATTGAACAAAGAGTGGTCGGTAAACGAACATTTTAATTCATTGGCCTAACCCAAAGTCCTTGGCTAAGCAGCAGCTAAAGTTCGATTCGATACACGATCGAAAGAAAATCTATGTAGAATGAGTAGTGCTTTTGTAGTCTTGGAATTGGTAATATAAAAGAGAGAAAATAGCTGAGGAACGAAATACGACAATTTAGTTCCTCAAATTTTTTCTCTCTCCATTTTTGCTCTCTCACGCAGATTTTCGAATCGTTTCATTCCACATAAGTTTACGGATTATTACGGATATTATAAACTGCATTGAAGCCTTTATTATTTGCTGCAGTTAATAATAGTTTTAATTTGATACCAGGCAAACATCACCGCGGACACGGATACAGTGGACCGGATGAGAAAGCTTACGAAATACCAGATATGTACACGCGGTTTGGAAAATCCACACCAGAGGTTCCTTACGTTAAATACTAAACCGATTGTAAGCAATTGTGTAAGCCTTAACTCCTTATTTATAATAAAGTAAATGTTAATCGGCTAAAATGTGTTTTAATATCAACCACGTCTCAGAGGGCAATTTGATTGGGGAGGGGGGAGTTGGTATTGCAAAAATGGACTCTACTCGAGCCACGGCCATTTAAGCATCGCCGAGGTTGCGAAATGCAGAGAGTAGAGCGCAGAAGCTCTACTAGCGTCGGGGAACGTTGTCCTAAGGGTGCCTAACGTGCCCTAAGGGTGCCTAACGTGTCCTAAGTGTGCCTAACGTGTCCTAAGGGTGCCTAACGTGTCCTAAGGGTGCCTAACGTGTCCTAAGGGTGCCTAACGTGTCTAACGGTGCCTAACGTGTCCTAAGGGTGTAATGGAGGGAAGGCTGTAGTGGACGGCTGATGGGAAGACTTTGATTAGTCATTGCGACGTCAGAAGGATGGCGAGAAGCCACGATCGACCGATGTCAGAAAACTGGGACCTCGTCTTCGCCGGCGAGGATGCTGTGTGTGTGTATTACGTGTTTCTGTGTTTCGATCGAAAGGTGTTTTGTATGACCCTGACGATCAAATATGATAATATGATCGTCAGGGTCATACAAAACACCTTTTGGACATCTATATTTTCGGTGGTCAGACCTAACTGATACTAGATACTAGATTTACCGAAAAAAGCAAATGGTTCTTCGAAAAACCTGTCATTAAATTTTCTTACGTGACAAATTTCAAAGACGAAGAAATAGAGGCAAGACTAAGGTAAGACATGGCACAAAAAGGTTGGGTTTAAACAACGTTTTTCTCAAAATTTAAACATTCAAAAATTTATCTCACATTTCAAGTAATTTACACAGAAACAAAAGTAATAATAAGAATTTTTATTGTTAATTTTGTATTATAGATCTCCGCAAAGTAACGCCTAATTCTATAAATTACCCAGAAACCTAAACACGAAATCTTTTGTGCTTAATCACTCTGTCCATAGGTGACAATTGCATAAAAATACGTTTAGTCGTTTTCGGGTTTGTCGTGAACATAAAAATATACCGTCGAGGCGGGGGTCTTTATTGTATATAACACAGTAGATAAAAAAAAATTTAAAGACAAATAACATTTCATAATGTAATCATTTAATTTTGTAAACAAATTTAATATTGACAGCCTGAGTTATATCATTATATCATTAATAACGTCATATAAATGCCGCTTAGGCCCCGTCCAGGCTGACGGCTTCTTTGTCGTATTTATTAAAATCAGATATTAATCATCAGTCTAAACGCGGCTGTAATCTTTAAAAGTACCTACAGAGAGCCGGCATAATAAATAATTTTAATCGTAAACTCTTTATAATAACAAAAACAATTATTTAAATATCTGAGCTTATTTCGATTGCGTTATTTCGATATTAGATTATATATTCTACTATACTACACTATTTCAACAATAGATTTGAAAAAAGACCTGAGAGATAAAAATCACTGCGATTAGGTAAAGTGGTAGATACAAAATAGCCAAGAATTGAAGTTGAGGACCTCACAAATACCCTTAAGGTATATTATCAGAAGGCCTACCATGAACTCTTATTGCGACTCAATTGAATTAGCGGCCTGTTACAATCCCACTGCTGGGAATAGGCCTCCTCTCTCCGTTTCTGGAGAGAAGGGTTGGAGCTAAGCCCTACCACGCTGCTCCAATGCGTATTGGTAGGTTACACATATCCCCAGAATTCTCTAGAGATATGCAGGTTTCCTCACGATGTTTTCCTTCACCGAAAAGCGTGTGATAAATTGCAATTATCAATTGGACGCATGAGTTTTAATAGAAAAACTCATTGGTGTCAACTCGTGTTCGCCTCAAAAGAGTCGGTCTCACCGCTGGGCTATCACAGCTCCTCAATTGAAGACGTTAACTAAATTGTTTTTTCATGACGTCTTAAAGACGCACACTTTAAGTCGTAATGAGCGTTCGGAATGCGTCCTAAAACATTTGAGTAAAAGAGACAAAGTTATCTATAGTTCATATAACGTTGTTCCTTTCAAACACACTTCATGCTACGAAAAGAAAGCGGTTGGGTTTAGGTACTGACTTTGAATTGAATCGTTTTCTAAAAGTTCATGGTAGTTCTGGTTTGTTAAAGCAGGTGAAACTATCGGGCAGCAGCGTAACCCATGGCGTGGGTAAATGGATTTCAACATGGAAGAATAGTCCGTAACATGAGCATGAGTTTTCGTGCGTAAGAATGTATATTCATACATAATTGTAAAAAGATTGGCGATGTATATAATAGACAAAGCTGGAAACGACATAAACTAGCGGTTTCTGCTTAGTATGTTATTCGTTTGTGGGTTTGGGTATAAGATTCTATAATAAAATTCAGCAATCAATTTTAGCTTTGCAATTATAATAGTTCAAAACCACTATTTAAACAAAGGTTAATACAGAAACCCTACTATACTATTGAGGTTCAATTAGCCGATAAGAATGCGTGGACATAACTACTCTTTGATCCTATACAAGACAGTAATGAATAAATAAATAAACAAATATATGGGACACTAACACGCGGTCGTCCGTCCCCAAAGTAACTTAATACTTTTTTATGAAAGACAACTGGTAAATATATACATATATAATTTTAAATAGATATTTAAATACAATTTATATTGGATTTTTTGATTGGAAATTTTTATACTCAAAATATATATGGATATACTTACATGGATGTACTTACTTTTATTTATTTATTATTGTTTTTTTTAAATATATATGTATATATGTTACGTACACCCCTTATTGAGATTACTATTCGTTGTTCTTTAAGCTTGGGTTGCCTGGAAGAGATTGCTACTTAGCAATAAGGTTACCCATTGTACGTCGAAATCATTTATAAAAAAATGGTTTTGTGTTCAAAGAGATGTTCAATATCTCATTTCATTGTATATTAGAATTATGGTGTACAATAAATGTACGTTCTATTCTATAAATACACACCCAGGCTCGAAGAACCAGCAAAATTGTTTATAAAAAAAAGTTTGCCCCTTGGCGGGGTTCGAACCCGCAACCCGCGGAGCTTAAGGCAGGGTCACTACCCACCGCTCCAACAAGCCGGTCTACTGTAACTAGTTATAACCGCCGAGTGTCTTGCTGGCTCTTCACGATAGGAACTGCTTTCCGAACCAGGAGTAGATTTGAAGATCCAAGAGCACTTATTTAAAGTTTACTTGAACAAAGAATATTTTGAATTTGAGTTGACCTCCGGTCCTCTACCAACAGACATCCCAGAGCTTAGATAATATAAATAAAAATCTAGTTTTATTATAAAGAGTTTACACACTGTTGTATAGAATTTCATATCAAAATAACAATAGAATCATTAAAGGAACAAAACCACGTAGAAGTAAAATAAAGTTTTTACAAGAAGACAAAGTGTAATAAAATTGTATAGAAAAGTATAAAAGTTTGTAAGTACTGGTTGTATGCCTTTAAAATTTCATTAAATTTTCGTTTAGGAAGCGTTTTCGTCGTCTTCTTTATCGTTCTCGAGCGAAACGGCGTTTTCTTTAAGTTCTTCTTCTTTCTGCTTCTGTTTCTTGAGTAGTTCTGATAAATATTTACACCTCTGCATACACTCTTCCTGAATAAGCAATATTTATGTGATTAGTTACTAATACTACTGATGAAAGCAGCCCAGCAGTGAGACCGTGGAAATCGAATGAGTTTTCTGTGAGGTAACGACTCTTACTGGTCATAGGCGGTTCTCCGTTTTTTGAAAAGATGGGAATTGGTGCTATCTGAAGTACTAAAGCAACGGCCCGTTAAAATCCCACTGCTGGGCATAGGGCCTCCTCTCTCCGTTTAAGGAGAGAAGGGTTGGAGCTAAGACCCACCACGCTACTCCAATGCGGATTGGTAGGTTACACATATCCCTAGATTCTCTAGAGATATGCAGGTTTCCTCACGATGTTTTCCTTCACCGAAAAGCGTGTGATAAATTACAATTACCAATTAGACATATAAGTTTTAATAGAAAAACTCATTGGTGTCTATCCGGCATTCGAACCAGTGACTGCCTCGAAAGAGTCGCACGGTGTCACCGGTTATCACAGCTTATTACTTATGTGCCTTACTGATATTTGCAATTTATCACACACTGTTTTAGTAAAGGAAAGCATCGGGAGGAAACCTGCATAAAGTAAAGTAAAGTAGCGGCCTGTTACAATCCCACTGCTGGGAATAGGCCTCCTCTCTCCGTTACTGGAGAGAGGAGCAGCAAAAATCTACCACACTGCTCCAATGCGCATTGGTAGGTTACACATATTTCCAGAATTCTCTAGAGATATGCAGGTTTCCTCACGATGTTTTCCTTCACCGAAAAGCGTGTGATAAATTGCAATTATCAATTAGACACATGAGTTTTAATAGAAAACCCCATTGGTGCCTGCCCGGGTTTGAACGCGTGTTCCCCTCGAAAGAGTCGCACGGTATCACCGGTAGGCTATCACAGCTCTACCTGCATATCTCTGGAGAATTTCAGGGATATGTGTAACCTAACAGTTCGCATTGGAGGAGCGTGGTGTGTGTTAGTTCAAACGCTTCTTTCCAAAAAATTGTAACAAAACCCGCAAATAATTCACGTAGTGTATTATGGCGTAAATCAATTTAAATTCAAAAGCTTATGTAATTGATTTCGCATAGTGGAATATCTTATTGAAACGCCGAAACTTGTTAGATAACGAACACAGTGATGCGGAACAATTGAGTAAACACTTTCACAGTTCTATCAGGGCTCAGTGATGTAACATTAGCAAGTTTTATAAATTTTTTAGCAGAGATTCATGAGCAGAGAATTTTCGAGAAAGATCTAAATCTTTGGATTAAACAAAATAAACAAAACAAAATTAGTAGAGCCTACTTTACGAAATTCCATAGTACGTAAATAACTATGGAATAGAATGAATGCAGGATGGATGAAGTGGCGACAGGTCTCAGGCACTATTGTGCCACATTGTGGGGTCACATATTTGTGACCCCCGAATGCCCCCTAAACTAAATGGAAAAATTTATACATCGGTCATAAGACCTGTCGTAATGTATGGATCAGAATGTTGGGCAATGAAAAAGATGGATGAAAGAAGAGTGCATGCAAACGAGATGAGGATGTTAAGGTGGATGTGTGGTGTGACAAGACTTGATAAAATAAGACATGAGTATATAAGGGGAAGTCTGAAAGTTGCGCCCATTATAGAAAAGATGAGAGGTGCAAGATTGGGATGGTATGGACATGTAATGAGGGATGAAAATCATGTGATCAAACGAGTGTTGAGTATGAATGTGGATGGATATGTGACTAGAGCGAGGCCTAAAAAGAGATGGTTGGACTGTGTGAAGTATGACATGCATATAAAAGGAGTGGCGCCAGAGTTGACGCATGATAGAAGAGAATGGAAGAGAAAAACATGTTGTACCGACCCCACTTAGAGTGGGATAAGGGTAGGAGGAAGAAGAAGAAGTAAATAACTATAGAAATTATTTGCGTTTTACGCTGATTATAGCAAAAATAAGTTATTTTTCTAATCAATGAAAGGTGTCGTATAATATTGATTTATTGATTTATTTAAATGAAAACTGAAGTTTGTTTTCGTTACGTATTAACCCCATAACAGTATTGCATAAGACATAATGTTATGAAAGCAAGCAAAATTTAATAAAAATGTATATAGTTAATATACGTACATTGTTAATAAAGTTTTTCTTTCTTTTTCAAATTCAAATCACCAATTTTTTATAATTCTGTATATTTTTATGTACAGAAATTAAATTTGTTAAAATGTCATAATACCTATTTCCTTAAATCTATCGCAAGGAATCACGCGGTCTTAAATTGTAAAATCGAAAACGTTCACGTAGATATTTTGGAGCACAAGGATTGAAAAGTATAATAAAAAGTATGACACGATATGACAATTCCTTTTGAGGCTAATTGGAAGAAAGTTTAATTTATTGCGTTATTTAGTAATGTGGTCATACTTCCGTAAACCAAATGCAATGTGCCTTATTTGTACTACTATGTTTTGAAGGCGCTCCAATTTATTTAGTAAATCTTCTGAAGTATCGATAAGAAAAGGGAATTGGCTAATACAATTTTCGTTTTAAAAAATAAAAAATACTGCAACGATTTTTGTAGTACAAAAATGTTTTCACCATCCACCAATTTACCTCATAGTAATATTCCATAAGACATAATGTTATGGAAGTTTTCTTTTTGTGATACTCACTTTGGTCTTCCCGGGCACTGCGGATGCGATCTTGTGCCATCTGTCTCCAGCACCGCCTTTTGGGAACTGTGCCAGAGCATTCTCAAGGGCCTTTTGCTGGCTCTGCGACCAGTTACCTCCTGTCGTCTCCTCGGCCTTACGAGTCTTTACCTACACGATAGAATTAATTCATTTGCATCTAACAAGCTAAGCTGTCATAACCGAGCGAGAGTAGATTAAATAAATAAATAAATAAATATATGGGACACTAACACACACGGACGTCCGTCCCCAAAGTAACTTAATACTTGTGTTATAGGTGAGGAACAACTGGTAGATATACTACATATATAATTTTGAATACATACTTAAATACCAATACACACCCAGGCCCGAAGAACCAACAAATTGTTTATAGAAAATGTTGGCCCTCGGCGGGAATCGAACCCGCGACGCGCGCTGAAGCTGAAGGCAGAGTCACTGCCCACTGCGCCAACGGGCCAGTCAATTAAGGAAATAGATGTTGTTACATTTTCATCACAGTATATATTTAGCGATATAATTTTTGTGCATAAAAAAGTACATAATTTCGCTGTATAGACAATCATTTCTTACCGAGGTGTCGTAAAAGGTAAATAAGATAAATTGACGGAAGAATTTATATACCATTGCCGCATATAGGACATAATAAATCCCGTGAAAATAAAAATCGCAGCCAAAACTAGTTTCGATGCAAAAAGATATCAATATGTTAGATTAAATATTATTAAAATTATATTGTTAATCAGCAATGATAGACAATGGATTACTGATGATAAAAGAAACACTAAATTTGTGGCATAAAACCACGGTACTAAATAATAAATCTAATCTAATATCAAAATATAGAAACTGAATTTCGGAAACGCCTCCAACGATTCTCACGAAACTTAGTATGTAGGGTGCTTCGGGGGTGATAAATCGATCTAGGTGGGTTTTATTTTTAATAAATGTCGTTTTATCCCTGTTTTCAAGCATTGAATAACTGCTATAATATAAATTGAATACAAAGGTTAATTTTGCTATCATTATACCAGATATAACCAGCAAGCCTACCATGAACTCTTATTGCGTTTGTATTGAAGACGTATCGTACTTTACTTTTTTAAACTTAGTAGCTAAGTATTTTAATACTAACGCCATCCACTTGGATTGATTGTACTCTTGTTTTCCTATATAATTTTCATTTGTTGGAGAACATACAAGCACGGTTTCTCAGAAGTATGGCTTACAGATTCGGTCTCAAAAAATCACTAACATCATATGATAAAAGAAAAAGATATTTTAATGTAACCACTCTTCTAAAGCGAAGAAATATCTCAGGATTGTTATTTTTGTATAAATTGATATCTGGCAACGTATCTACAACTATGATTTCTAAAATTAAGTATTCTTTACCATCCCGATCCTCTTCGGGAGCGAACTTAAAGATCGCAGCAAAAACCAATTAACCGTATCTGCAAACTATATAATGAAATTAGTAAAAGTTCTGAAATTGACATTTTTGGTAATTCCTATTTACACTTTCGATATAAATTATTGCAATCCTTTTAAAACTTTAACTTTTAAAACTAACTTTAACTCTAACTAATATTCTATAATAACTAAGTAATTATTAATTATTAATAAGTTAAGATACTAACACAAAATAATATTTAAGCATGCTGTCGGCGCACAAGTTGGATAGGCAATAAATAAATAAGGTATATTTGTCATAGTATTAAGTTTTTGTATTACAATGTTGTCATATCTGTTGTGTGTTGCTAAATAAATAAATAAAAAAATAAAATTTGTGGTTCCTATCTTATAACAAAGATAGGATGGAGTGAGGACATAGTACTGGGAAAAAACAGTTAATAGACCCCAATAGTAAAATGGATGAACTCAAGGACATAGTGCAAGCCAAGATCGAAGCACAAGATCGTACGTTGTGGTGATTTTAAAGAAACCTATATCAATTCAATTCAATTCAAAATATTCTTTATTCAAGTAAACTTGTAAACAAGTGCTTTTGAATCGTCAACATCTACTGCTGGTTCGGAAAGCTGTTCCTACCGAGAAGAGCCAGCAAGAAACTCGGCGGTTGCTCTTTTCCAACAATAATTCTTATCACTAGTTACATATAGTTATAAATGTCTTGTACAGGGTTGAAGAGAAGCTATATCCACGCATTCTTATCTTCCGGGTAATCCTCAATAGTATAAGAGGCTTTCTGAATTAGCCTTTTTTTAATAGTATTTTTAAACTGCTGTAAAGGTAAAGTTAATGTAGATTGTGGAATTTTATTATAGAATCTTATACCCAAAAAAAAAGAACCTTATGTCGGTTCCTACTTTGTCTATTATATCAAACAGCAGATGTTGGCGCTTAAAGATTCCTACCTTCTTATCGTATGCTGTGGTGATTTTACAGAGACCTATATCAAGCAGATGTCTATTGCTTGAAGATACCTACCTTCTTAGGCGGTTCAGGCGGTGTCTCCTCAACAGTGTCCTGGCCAGGTATTTTGTAGCAGTTCTCCTTTAATTTGGCAGCCATGTGTGTAACCTCGGGCACACTCCGGCACATGGCCTCAGCTATCCTCTCCCAGCGCTCGCCGGCGCCCGGCGGGTACTTCTTCACCAGTCGAACCAGTTCAGCCAAGTCATCATCCGTCCATAGACCGCCTGTTATCACTGGAGGGGCCTGGGGAATCCATGATTTTATTACAGACTAGCAATGCCCCGCGATACATATCGATCTCGTGGTAGACGAAAGTCTACTAAAAATTTATTTTTGTAAATTAAAAGTTTGGCCCTGGGACTTATTAATGGATAATGAAAGGTAACTGAGCTGTGATAGCCCAGCGGTGAGGCCGTGCGATTCTATCAAGGGGGTCACGAGTTCAAACCCGGGCAGGCACCAATGAGTTTTTCTATTAAAACTTATGTGTCTAACTGTACTTGCAATTTATCACACGCTTTTCGGTGAAGGAATACATCGTGAGGAAACCTGCATATCTCTAGAGAATTCTGGAGATATGGGTAACCTACCAATCCGCATTGGAGCAGCGTTGTAGGTCTTAGCGCCAACCCTTCTCTCCAGAAACGGAGAGAGGAGACCTATTCCCAGCAGTGGGATAGTAACAGGCCGCTACTACTATCTAACTCACAGAACAGGATTACCTAGTGTGAGTAGGTGCTCACACTAGGTAATCCTTAAAAATTAGAAGTATCCGCAGGTATGGATACTCCTAATTTTTAAGTGTGTTTTTGTTGATAAAGTATTTTCATTTTTCATATTTTTTTTGTGTTAATTCGTTTTTTAAAGCTACTTCCTCTAACGGAATCCGAGCCCCTATTTCTCATTTATTCTATCTATTATATTTATTTAGCATCTATTTCTGTTTCTATATCTATAAAATTTATTTCATTTTTTATACTGAACGGGTTGACTCTCAGTATCTCTTTACATATGTTATTTATCAATTATGCTGTATAATTTCGGCTTTATTTTCTTTTGTTGGTTGGTTAGACTTTAACAGTAAAATTGTCAAATTATATACGATGGGAAAATACATATAATTGCGGATATTATGAAAGATTTTAGTTTTAAATGTTTATTGGGCTTAAAATTTCTGTGAATTGTGATTGGACTTACGGGCTTGACGGGTCTGGCAACTGGCCCGTCGTCTTCCGGTTCCGCTGCGGGGTCCAGCAAGCACTCCCTCTCGGGCGGCACAAACGCCCGCCGCCGTCTCGCTGCCCCGCTCTTGGCCTCTGCTGCTAGTGCTGCTTCTCTTTCAGCACGCACTTTATCTTCCTCTTCTCTACAAAAGTAATAATAAAATTATATTGCTATAATCCGCGATAAAGTAAATATATATAATACTCAGTGTATACTGGACTATCCCTTTTTCATACCCAATTTATGCAGAATTCGTAAAAACACATGCACAAACCTCCACCACCGCCACCACAATACACAAGCTACACACGTTCACTATCAAAACACAACAATCGTTTCGCCCCGCAACCGAAGTATCATAAGGAGATTAGACTTCACGACAAAATCGCAAAGTCTTTGCGATTCTGTTGTGGTCATCTATTTATCGCGGTTTATAGCAAAATAATTTTATTATTATTATTGTATTATGGATCTCCGCAAAGTGACGCCTAATTCTATAAATTATTTCCTCTTCTCTATACCGTACTATAAATACACATATATATTTTATGATTAAAGCTATCTGTAGGACTAAAACTCCTCTTAGTTTCAATTTAAGATGTTTTTTAACATCAATTGTCACGCTCGTGCGCATACACACGCGTATGCTTTCACGTGCACGCGCACGCACGCTCTTGCCCTAGCACACGTACAAAGGCTCTCACGCGCATAAATAAGCACGCACACTAAAGATGGGCAGCTCGCGAGCTAAAGAAAAGAAAGATAAATATCTTTGCAAAAGATATAATCACTCTCTATCTCGCATATGTTTTAATTGTATCTCTATATCTTTATATACGTGCAATAGGAGAGACCTATGTCCAACAGTGGACGGATAAAGGTTGACATGATAATATCTTTATACTTAAAAATCAATTTTCGTGATGAGTTACGGCTCGTTTAGAGTTAGAGAGAAAGAGATGGGCTTATTTAGCAATTTACACGTAAAAGAGAGAGACGGATAGCTATTGCATGTTTGTATTAAAAATGTAGAATACGGATTTTCGGAACAACAATCTTTGAGATGTAACTAGCTAAAGCAGCCGAAGATATAAATGATATTTTTTTTAATTTTATCTGCCCTATTGTCTCTCTGAGCCGTACTGAGCTAAATGAGTTAAAGATATAAAATAGTGATATAAATCCCAAGATCGAAAAGATATAAATCACTCTTTTCTTGTCAGGCATAAATTTTGCCCATCTCTAACTCACACACGCATTTTGGCACACGCACGCTCTCATGCACACTTACAAATAATTTCGCCTTAAGGTCAAAATTTTTTACAGTTGAAAATTTATATATTTACATATTAAAAAAAAATTTATATAGAACACGTTGTGACCAAAAAACAAGAGTTTAATGATGACTGATGAATAAGATACACCCTGTAATACTAACTTTTTCTTTTTCCTTCTCTCTTCTTCTTGCATCTCTTTCCTTCTCCTCTTCAACTCCATGATACCAAGAGGAATGGCAGTTATCGACCACCATAACCCTCTAGGTATTTGGAAAGGCAACGTGTCTTTAATACTAGGTTTCGGGAGTTGTTCCAATATTTCCGCTAAGCCAGTGTCAAATCCGGATTTCTTATATTTTTTGCCTCTACTACTTAAAATTTGTTCCTGTTAAATGATCTCATTTTATTTATTTTAATAGGATAACTAACACGATTTACATATATAATTACTATAAAATAATCTACAAACTATTTAATTAAATGTAGTCTTGACGATCATGGGTTCAAACACCGGGCAGGCACCAATGAGTTTTTCAATTAAAAAAACTTATGTGTCTAATTGATAATTGCAATTTATCACACGCGTTTCGGTGAAGGAAAACATCGTGAGGAAACCTGCATATCTCTAGAGAATTCTAGGGATATGTGTAACCTACCAATCCACACTGGAGCAGCGTGGTAGGTCTTAGCTCCAATCCTTCTCTCCAAAATCGGAGACAGGAGGCCTTAGCCCAGCATTGGGCATATTATCAGACCGTTACTTTTAAATGTAGTCTTAATTACATTATTGAAATATATTACAAAATAAATGATATATATAATACCAACTATAACAATATAAACTTGACTGTTTCTTTTACAAGAACAGTACAGTATTTTAATTCGTCGATAATGACATAAATAAATAAATTGTAATTATTATAAAATGGATTCGCCCACGTCAAAACTTTATAATAAACCAGCTGTGCCAGCGGCTTCGCCCGCGTGGAAATCAGCGTTTCTCAATTTTTTCTAGAATTCAAATTTCAAACGTAAAAGTAGTTATTATGAATTAACCATAAGAGATAGAGACATGCTATCGACCTATCAGATTTTTTGTAGTATTTTTATAGATCTACAATTCTCTAGTACATTACTTTAACGTATCTCTGCTGGTTTACGCAGCGCACGCGACTAAAGCTCCCAGCAAGCAAGTTTTTTAACAACTGCGCGATCTTTTCAACACAATTTACATAATACGGATATGTACTATTTACCTAAACCATCCGGAAGTAATTCACTATCTTTTGGTGAGAACCGTACAAAAATCCGTTCGATAGATTTTGAGAAAATCGATTACATACAGACAGACAGCTGTTTGGGACTTTGTTTTATAATAAGTATAGAAGATGTAACATATAAGCGCGAACGACACGTACAGCGGCGCCATCTAGTGAAAATATAAATAATTATCCAGAACTTAACAAGTACACGATATAAAAATAATGATGGAATAATTTTGTTATAATCTGCATTTTTGTAAAGGAGCAAAATAACTCTAACAATAGTTTTTATTATGAAATTTAGAAAAACTATAAATTATTTAAGGAAACATTACTTCTAATACTCACAGCTGTGTATCGCTTTTCGGCGTATGCGGCCCAGCCAACGGCGTACTGGCCAAATGTGATGATGATAAATAGTATAAGGGAACCCTCGGCTAAGCCCATCTTCCTCACATGCCGGTAGTAGTAAACCGCCGAACGCCAATTTGGAAGACCATTCTTGAGCACTTCATTATACCTTTGTAAACAAAAATAGTCATCATCATCATCATCGTCCTCGTAAGTGGGGTCGGCACAACATATAAAAACATGTTGTCATATGATTCAGCTGCGTATTTCAAGACCGGACGCCTGCCTCATGTCAATTTACCTTCGTATTTTACGAACTGTCGATAAGTAATAAGGGTGGTCTATTCTACTCATTTGAGTAGAATAGACCATCCTCATTTCTTACAGTTCTTCTATCCGTTCCATTGACACGGCTGGTCAACTTAGCTTAGTCACCTTTTACGACACCTCAGTATAAAAAGAGGGTGGTCTACTCTACTTGATACCACACAGCTATTTGTAAACACAAAAATAGTGTTAAAATATTTTTTCCTCTTAATTAATATGATAAAGACATATATCAATAATCATAATCATTGCGATTGTGTAGTTGAGTTCATCTTCTGATGATGCTTCAATTATTGGGCGAAACTTTCGTTGAGATTGTGGTAGTGAATGTCTGCAGTGCTAGTAGTGTAGTGTCTTGGTGGAAGTGGAAGTGAATTACAAATCCTGCATGTATAAGATATGAACACACATAGTACTCTCTATTGTTAGCATTACATCAATATTCTCTAATCATGAATAACAGCATTACTATTATACAAGAGAGAAGAAGAGAAAATACTTTCCCGAGGATTGATGTGAAACTTCATTGATAGTAACAGTGTGTTTTGATTTATTTCGCATTAAAGATAAAAACTTCAAGTCATGTAAGTATAATAAACTTTTATTTACTTTTCCCTTTTCCCTGGGTCCTTTAAAATATTGTGCACAGACACTAAGTTCCTGAACTGGACGTCAGCATCTGGGGAGTCATTTTTGTCCGGATGAAGCTTTAGTGTGAGCTTTTTAAAAGCAACTTTAACCTCATTTTGTGATGCGTCCTAAAAAGTTGTATTGTTATAAAATTTTCTAATAAGCCATATTTTATTGTACTTTTTAACTCTTGTTGGTTGGAAGGACCTACCAAAGCTAAATTTTAAAAATACATCATCCACCTATTATGAATCATATCTATATAAGCTGTCTCAATAAACTTTATTTAGATTAGTTTATTTAAAAAGAAGGAAAGAAATTCAAAAGATAGACAGTTTAAGATGAAATTGTGAACATAGCAAGACACAAATTATGTACATAAATTATAATTTATATAAAAGTTGAAATACTGCAAACCTAGTAAGCACTTAGTAACCTGAGGATATACAGAAGAAAATATTAAGAACAGAACATCTTCTAGCATATTTTGATATTTCTTCTAAACTATATGATAACATAACAAGATGATAACACGTGGTAACTTATATATGATATCTATATGTCTATAATTTTGAAAATACCGCTGTAGTAAATCATTTTCTCTTTATTAATACTTTTTTGTAGTAACCTGACCAGAGTTCCGTACATATGACCTATATCACAATATAATGTTATTTTTAGTAGTTGAGGATTTTTTTCCTACCTGTGTAACTCCAAGCAGTTCATAAAAATTTTGGTTCACTTCTTCCACCACGTCAAACACTTCTAAGTCATCGTCATCCCATGCCGCAACACTTAGTATTGTGGCGGAAATGAATAAAATGATGAAGCGCATTTTATTTATTTAATTGATATAGTTACACTATAGTTATTATTAATGTTTTTATTAAATAAAATTAATGCTATCCGTGACTATATGACGTGCTTTTCGAACAACTGATTTTGATTTTTGACTTTTTAATCAACGTCAAATGATAACTATTGTCAAAACATTATCATATGTCATCATCAATAGTGAAGTACTGATTAGTCTATGGTGAATTTCACTAATAATGAAATAATTAATACTAATTACCCGACAACAAAATATATTTATAAAAAATTACAAACTATAAATTACCTATATGAGATAAGTATAAATCTCAGAAGGCTTGTGACAGAAGAATTTGGAAGTTTCTAGAGGAGGTCTATGTCTTTTTTAATTAACATTTTGCTTCAGTTTGCCCACTGAAGCAAAATGTTAATTAAAAAAGTAAAAAAATAAAAAATACTGTAAATAAAACAAAAAACACTTCAGATAATAAAGGCTAATATAAATAAATATAAAAATAAATCTTTTTATGACCATATGCTTCTAGCCCTAACGGCTTTCACAGCTTCATGGAATGGGATGAGTGAGCCAAAAAGGATCGATGAGGGCGTGAAATGCGTACTAACTTCGTCCTTATGGTATCAACTGAAAGGCCAGATTACTGAAAACACAAACCTCACCTACTCACTAACGACCGCCCCCATGGATGAAATCTGTCACTACAAAATTTATAAGTTACCTACTTATATAAGTCGTTTCGTAATTATTTTAGCAAAGATTCATGGATTCAAACTGCAGGCACAAACCTATTCATTTTCTATAAAACTTATGTGCTTGATTGATATTTATCATTCATTATGCTCCATGTGGTGGAAAAAAAATTCACAAAAAGATTTAATAATTTATAGGAATCTGATAGTTCGTGTCGTAGGTGACCTCGACGAAGACCGAGGGCTAGACAACTGGTCAGTACGACAAACTCGGCTTTTTAAGAGAACAATCTGACTTTAAATACCTACTAGAGCTTTGAACATATCAATCATATGAATGTTTCTAATTTAGTACTGCAGTTTAACTATTTCGCATTTCTAATATTGCATGAATATAGCAGCGAACAAGACTTAAGTTTTTCTGACGAAGTTAGTACGCACTTGAAATTGTTAAAAAAAATCTTTGAAAAGATTATCCGCTGAGTTTCTTATTGGTTGTTCTCGGTAAGAGCAAACTTCCGAATTAGTGGAAGCTTCTTTAAAAACATTTGACGATTCAAAAGTACTGAAAACAGTCCACTTAAACAAAGAAATTGACGTGCAATGCAATCCTTTTTAAAAAGAAATTACAAAATGTTAACAAATAATAATTCGTGTATACCTTTTTTAAACTTTTAGATAATAATGCCAAGTTCAGGTCATGAACTTGGGCACTGCGGCACTGAATTTATGACGTTGTGCTCAGATGTAGAAAAATGGGCGCCGTTTTAATGCAATACACTTTCTTAGCAGAGCTTTTAAGCGTAAAATCAACCTTGAATAGTGTAAATTCAGATCAATATATCATTGTTATTACTTAATTTTAAATTTTTAATTAGTAATTTTACATTTTTCTGAAATGATTTTAGGCTTTAATTACTAAATAAGATAAAAAATGCCTTAATTAAATGGTAATAAATATTTCTAAGAAGCATTTCACTGGCTATATATTTTTGCACTTTTGATCTCAATTTTATGCAATACAGCCAATATTTTTAACGGCGAGCGTTTATGGACGTGTATTATAATGAGGCGATGTTATAAAGAGACTGATATAAATAAAGTGTTACAGAATACGCAAAAAGAGTACCTTGTTGTTATTGATTACTACTATTCAATAGATTTTTTTTTAAAAACTCAGCATTCTTCTATTCGTTAAAGCTTTAAAAATACTTACGAGATTTCAAGTACGCTCGTAAAATAATAAACTATTAAGAGAAAATATTAACAGAGACTACAAAATGCAAATTTATTCAGTCCAGTTAATGTTCAGGTCATAATGTAGCATCAATCAAGTGAACTAAAGATATCGGCATAATTGTTCTAAGTACGTCCAATTAAAGTAGAGCGTAGTCTATTTTAGGAGGCTTTCACGTCCAGGGAAGGGCTGTAGCGGCGCAAGACGCGGGGAAACTCTCACTAAGTGGCTGTTTGCACAAATGATTTCACAAAATTTCAGTTTCACGCGGTCTCATACAGAGACTTGACGTGTGGGGATGTTATCCCTGTAAATATATATCGTGCAAGATTATCAATCACTATCACTACGAGAGTGTAATTGTATGGAGACGTTATACTTTTAGAATTAATAAGATTCCCTTATCTCCATGGCGCGTCCTAAACCTCTACTTTTATTAAGCATGATTTCATTTTGCCTTGGTGTTGCTGCGCTGGGAGCTACGCTAAGCAAGCCGGTATCGTGTTACTTTTTTATACTATATTTATTACATATATTATAATATTGTTAAATAAGTATGTGTTAAAATTATTATAATATGTTATAATATCGTTTTAATGAAGTAGCTTGAGTGTTAATTAATTTTGTGTTTCCTCTAGTACATTGAATTATTATTTTTATTAAAACATTCAAATAAATTTTCGATATATTTAAAGTTATTGAATGTATGTTATTCCATAAAATATTAACGCGGAAGGCTAAAAATAGTTTTCTCATGTCCTGACAAGTTTTATTGATCGGCGAGCAAACATGCGCCGTGTGATGAATGCGTGCAATCAAATTTCCCGCGAACATGCATCATATTAATCTCAATATTTTCATATAAATAAGTGAGAAATTAGGAATAAGATTCAAATAAATTTAATGCCTCATTGTTAAATTATTTTTTAACAGTATTAATTTTAAATGTAGCCAATCGTAAACCGTAAATAAATGTCGTATTGTCTTTGCTGTGTTTTTATTTTTTCATAAGCATATTATTTTTCTGTCTGGAATCTTTATTATTCCAGTGACATTGTTTTCTTTATTTTCAATTTGTTTATCTTCAGGTCTTCAACTCTATTGGATCTATCCCTGCGTGATCGATTGGACAACATGGTATTTTTGTTTATGCATGCATTCACTTTGCTTTGAAAATACCATAGACACGCATTTAATTTTTTGAGTTTACTTCAATCATAATTTATTTAGACTATGATTAACATTTTTATATTATTTAAATAATATGGAACTGCATAATCTAAATAAATTATAAAATATTATTTATTTTCTAGCACGTAATCTACGTTTTTTATGTCGTTAATTATTATAAGATAATGTATAAAACTTATTACAACAGAACTCAACAGGACTCGTTTTAGTTAACATCGAGTAGTATCCTATAATTAATTATGCCTACTATTTATACAAAAAAATAATTAATATTATTGAGTCTTTTCAGAAATTTATCTATGGTTTGAATTTTAAATAATAAGTAATTTATTATATTCTACGCTCATATATAATTATTCAATTTACATCGCTTTAAATTATTATATCATAACATATATGGTCTCAACTCACCAATATTTCATAAATGTATTAATACCTAATTATAATAGCTGTTAGCTAATCTTTTTACCTTACTTACTTTAATTACTCACTAACTTTTAATTATTAAAGGAGTAACAGTTTTGCTTTTGTATATTTGGCATATAGACAATCGTTCCCTGATCTGATTTTCGGTATGATCGATTATTTTTATGAACACTTAGTAATTTTTTCTTTCAAGCTTCGGCTTTTGGTCATTCGTCATTAGAATTATGCTCAAATACAACTACTTTATATAAAAAATAATCCTTTTATTCAGTGCGCTGCCGAAACTCCGTGTCCAAATGGCAAGGTGTGTCCACCACCATGGTACTGCTGTGACGACGAGTGCTGCGCGCCGACATCGAAAAATCCTAACTATGGGCCTAACGATCAGTTGAAAGATGTTTTTGCAACATCGTGGTATTCGCAATGGTAAGTATATGAAGTAATACAAACTACCGAAAATGTAGATGCCCTAAAATCGTCATCCCTGCGATAGCGATCATATCAGGATCACGAAAACAAAGATACGTAAATCGCAGTGTTACGCTGTGGGAAAGACTAGACTAAGACTATCATATTTTACTATAGAATCGTGGATTCTTAAAACAGAACAGACGATTCATGATTAGCAACTACACTAACTAATTTACCAGCAGCTAAAAAGGCGTCTAGGGCGGCAGTTTTTGGGGCAGCAAATTTCGTATTTTATTAATTTGGGTGGCACTAATTGACTGACTAAGATTTAAAATCCTACAATAATTCTTAAAGTAATTGTTGAACATTTATAATAGTTTTTAAAAAATACCCGTTTTTTTATCGTCGAACAATTTTCTACAAGTACGCCATTTATCGTTGCTGCTTACGCTGCTTAAAAAAATCTTTTATACACAGGCAGGTGATAAGTTGTGCAACCGTGCGACTTTTTAGAGACGATCTTGGGTTCTAACCGCGGGCAGGCGCCAATGAGTCTTTCTATTAAAACTTATGTGTCCAATTGATAATTGCAATTTATCACACGCTTTTCAGTGAAGTAAAACACCGTGAGGAAACCTGCATATCTTTAGAGAATTCTAGGTATATGTGTAATCTTCTAATCCGCATTGGAGCGGTGTGGTAGGTCTTAGCTCCAATCCTTTTCTCCAAAAACGGAGAGAGGAGGCCTATGCCTAGCAGTGGGATAGTAACAGGCCATTACTTTGCAGGCAGGTGCTTTTTCTCTTGGGAACCCTAGCGGGAATCCTAGTGTGCTGTATATGGTGTCTGCTGTATCGGCGTCCATCTGGAGTCTACATGTGTTCCTTCGCGTTCTGCGTACCACGGAACAGATCAGAGCAAGATTCAGCAGGATCAGTGTACCCCCCACCTCGCTACAGCAGATGCAGCTCTTTCTACCAGGCGCCACCACCGTATTCTGAAGTGATATTCTTGTTGTGAACTTAATTTTTATTATTCTCATTTTGCCTTTACTTTTTTATATTCTTTTTAATTTTTAAACTCACATCTTCTAGGCTTTTTGCTGTTATTTAGCAACGATTGCGTCACACAATAACTGGAACTGTAACTTGAGTGAGCGGGAATTTAATCGAAATTAAACTTTAGGTAACATTAGAACCACTATCTCTTCCCCCGGCAGTGTTTAAATATGTAAGTATCAAGTACGACAAGATTTATCTCTTAATCATTCCTAAATACAATATGAGTTACGTACTAATTTAACTTGGGAACTGACTTTATGGTACATTAACTAATTATTGTGTGATACAGTCACTGCTTAAGGCATGAGTGCATGTTTTGTGCTTTTTAAGTAAAATTGTTGTTTATTCCAATTACCAATCATATAAAACGGAGACGATTAATATACATCAGGAAACGTTTTGAATCAAACTTAACATATAACTAATATTATTATTAACTCTTATTAGTTATAATTTTCAAAACAAATTTGTCTATAAACTCTTTACTGCATAAAAAAAATCTAATGTAAGTAAATAATTTTCAAAATAAATGCAAGAGTAAATACAAAACAATTGATTGATATAATTAGGTATATCGAACTACATTTTAATCTCACTGTATTTTTGAAAAAACAAATTATAAACAATATTTTTAACTTCGGTAATTTTTAACCATCGACAATCAAAGACTGCTAGTGATAATTTTGTCTATGACTGATATTATATCTAGAGTTAAGTTAAAGAAACGTATATACCCGTATTCTCTATTCCGGTAATTAATTGAAATTTTACGGTTAGGGTTTAGGTAGACTTTTATAGGACAATATAATTTTAAATTGTCATAATCCGTTCGCAGGTCACGTCAAAGCCGGACCTCTACCCGCTCGTTATTACGTGCGGGGAAGGCGATAAAAGCGGAGGAAGTTACCTTATGGTACATTATTTTAGGAATTATGTCATTCGTGCTCCCGGTGCGTATATTTTTATTTGTATTTAATAAACAACTGAGCATGAGCTACAAAGAACAATATTTACATAAAAGTTTTCTTGATTGTTGTACCCTTATTTTACATCGAAACTGATCATTGTTATTTTTGCAATGGATGTAGTTCAAAGGCAGAGTGGCCTAGACTACATTTATCCTGCTGAAATCCAGAAAAACAAAGTCACGGAAAGAAACTGCTATATTTTATAATTGAGAAAGATCAAAAATTCTTTGATCAACAAATTTCTCTAGATACACGCATTGAGTATCTATAAATCCGAAATTTATTCGTGTGAATATGACCGTCGTAAAAAACAATTCACCCGGCTATGTTCAAGTTCTTAAAGAACCAGTGTCAATGGTATAGTGTAAAACCTGCTATGCTGAATTTACATAGAGTTTCAAGAATTGATGGACTTTGCCGCCCGGTGACGCTGTAAAAGCCTTTAGGGATAACAGCATATGGTCAGTTCGAAAATGGTTTAAAGGTCATTTTGCAAAAGGTACCGTTAGTAGACACCGCCACTAGCTGGACCGGGGTCTCAGGAGACTGCTGGATCTGATAGGCATAGGATCGTGTGGGCTGGGAATCCCCTTAAAAAACCCATATTCAGCAGTGGACCGTAACCTTTTACAGAAGAAGAAAGAAATACATATGTTCAAATACTCTGGTTTTCGCTTTACCAACCTTAAACTGTTGGAACAAAGCGCGTCTGGCCGTTTATGATCGACGTTTTTGCTTTACAGGTTCGCTTTCGGCAACGAGTACTGCAGATTCTCTTAATTCCAGTTTTATTTGCAATGCGGCAAATGAGGTAGGTGTTAGTAGTATAGTTTTTTTTGTTTCAAAATTATCATCAAGTTTACTTATTGTAGGACTATAACGGCTATATAACATCTTGGAGGCGGGAAGCGAGAGTCAGAGCGGTATGGAAAAAGCTCTTTGAAGAGGATCGTTAAGCAAAAGATAATGACAATATAAATGGAAATATCGAGAAAACGCACCTAAAACGTATGCGTGAAACCAGCACTTTAGACTTATACGTGCTAGGGACGTCAAAAATAATCGATTTTATATTAATCGATTTTTAAAAATCTATATATTAATTTACCCCTTTCTCTCTCTCTCTCTCTCTCTCTCTCTTACTTTCTTAGTTTTAGAAATAAGATATGCCTTTTTGGATGAAACTACCGCAGCTCCAGGTCTTGATGCTGTTTCGCTGATATGGGACGAGGCTAACGTATGAACGCATTTTGCGTCCCACATCAAAGCCCGACCCCGATCCCAAAGAACCAGCGTCAAACCATCTAGTCTCTTGCAATCATCGCGACTTATCCTCGAAGGCTCCAGAAGAGCAGGAATGTCGATGGTGACAAGATCTCTTTTGATGGATACCATAAAAAAAATTAGGAGAACCATGACGGAAAAGCCTACCAGAGCTCATACGGTATGAAAGCCCGTGTAAAAATAATTTAATATTGATTTCAGGACAATTCTGTCGTCCCACCTCCATATGCCTGTGCGACTACTTTCGGGTATGAGCGTTCAGTATTACTTTCTGGGTGTTCCCTCACAGACTCGCATAACTCGCCGCGTGAACAAGCGAGTCAAGAAAGACATCTCGCGTCGCCGGTAAGATTTTTTGTATGCCTTTATGAACCATCCATCTAATATATGGTTAAAATTTAAGCCTATTGTTAATGTTCTAACAATAGAAAGTCACAGTGACGTCTATATCTAATCTATAATGCTTCCATAACTAACTAAATTTTGATTATTAAGAATCTTTTAACGTTAAGAATGAAATTGAACCGCCCGACATAGATAAACCGATGCTCCTAAATTTTAGTATTAAATTTTCTCACTGATTTTTTAAATTAATCACTATAAAGCCCAGAAAGGGCGACAAAAGTCTAAACTTGCTAAATGTTGATAGTAAAATTCATAAGCTATACTAAGGTCGGGGAGAGTTGTCTTCTGAGTCTAAGTAGTCTAAGCACGCCTCCGTCAGTTTGAACTAATCATCACGCAATGAGATGAAAAATTCAGTACCGACGGACGTCAAAAAACTGGGAAAGCGCTGTACGTGTTCTATGATTTTGTATTGGGAATCGAGGTTTAATCATTAGTGTAATTAAGGACGCCTAAATTTTCAGGGAGGGGGAAGGATATATTATATTCGCCCGCGTGGAAATCAGCGTGTTACATTTTTTTCTAGAATTCAAATTTTAAACATAAAAGTAGTTATTGTGAGTTAACCATAAGAGATAGAGAGATGCTACCGCGGTCTTTATTAGTATTTTTATACATCTACAATTCTCTAGTACATTACTTTAGCGTATCTCTTCTGATTTACGCAGCGCACGTGACTAAAGCTCCCAGCAATCAAGTTTTAAAAACTGCGCGATTTCTACAACACAATTTACACGATACCATACAGACAGACAGCTTTTTGGGACTTTCTTTTATAATAAGTATAGATTATAATACCTCCCTACCCTCTGCCCTACCTCCACAGGAACATAACTATGAACTAGAGTTGGAGCTCATCGATTGCGATCTCTACTGCGACGGTGGATGTAAACCACGCCTTGGCTCATCACCGCCACCACGTCGCAATTCTCCAAACGCCGACGACTCTTACTGTGAACGTGCTGCATATCTACGCCATCTCTTTTTAACTTCCCCCGAAACACCAGGTGGTTGTGAATCACCCCCACAACCTACGAGTCCAACCCAATCCAGGGAGTCAACTCTACGACGACAAATCGACGTCAGATGCCATAGGCGACACGACCTGTTAAGAAAAACACAAAGAACTAGAAAATCGAGCTTATACATTCCATTATCTAAAATACCTCCTGGCACCAGGAAATTGTTGACGAGATCAGCTCCAGCTACTCCGAGTGGAGCTCTAGTGCCCAACTTACTTAATTTTACTCAACGCGTAGCGGCCTCGAGACACAGTTCGAAATCATCGAGACTTGAAGAGGAGCACGATCCATTACTCGTAGAAGGGGAACCGGCAATCACGGATCACAAGTTCTAATAATGCCAACTTAATAAAAATAGCAATTTATAATTGTTTTGACAATAGATATGAATGACTTTATCCAACGACATCAAGGCCTAGTCTTAAAATTCTTCAACAGTTGACATCGTGTGATGATCATCTGGATATGATTGTTGTGATTGTATAAAATGTGCACGTGGTTGCGTAGCTAGTTAAATGTTATTCAATTATATTGTTTAGATATAAGGGATTGTTTGAGGAACCATTGTTCACTTTTACTGTAATAAAGTCAATTTATGATGCTTTCTATTGTTTTTCAATTTCCCTGGTATATACCAGTTTAATGTTTTCCTATCACTTGTGATTTAGAGAATGATTTCTGATTATGGTATGACCTGTTAGTTAGATTAGTAGGATATGGTCCGTTGATTTTAGAAAAATATTGACTAGACCTAAACCTAATCGCTGTTTTATAACTTTGGCTACTTTAGTTGCGAAAAAATAAAATTTAAATAGCAAATAAAATTAGCCAGTTTGTTATTTTATCGTAGGCAAGATACCATGAAATAAATAAATATACCGTGTTATTTTATTCAGACGACGCTGGTAGAGGTTGCGTCTTACGAATCTTGAATAACATTTCAAACCTACTCAGTTACTTCGCTTGTTCATTCGTGTGGGTGTTGATGTAAATCTCGATAGAGAGCTATCATTATTATTATTATTACTATAAAATAGTACCATTGGAAAATTTAGTTTTAATGGGCCCTTTTTTAAACGACTTCGATGCCACACAGATTCAAGAATCTTAAAACACATGGAATTGGATGCACTTTATAAAAATCGGAAAAATCGGTTCGAAAATAATCGATTTTTCCCCCTTCAAATAAACCTATTTTTTAATCTATTCTTAATAATCTATTGTGTTCTAATTCGAAGAAGTTGCCTTTTTTCATATAAATGATTGATTAGAATAAAAACTAATCAAAGTGGACAAGTACGAATAATAAAACATATGCGGTGTTTTCGAAATTCGATTAAATTGTGTAAATGTAGATTACTTACACAATGTTTTCATCCAATAACGCATACCTATCTTAAAAATCAAATAAAAGAGTAAAAAAGAACAAAGAAGAGTGCTTAAAATAATCATTTTTTTTAATGGTTTTTATTTTTTATAAAATAGCTTATGAAAAATTGATTATAAATTAATCGATTTGATCGATTATAAAATAATAATTTTTATATAAATCGATTATTTTATTCGATTTTTCACCCTAATGTTTATTAGTCTTTGGTAAAAAAATTGGAGGTTAAAATTTTATTTATCAACAAAGAGTCAAACCATTTATTAATATTTAATTGGATGTCTGACAAAGCTTATGTATATCCGCCACCGTGGAAACTCACTAATTTTAAGTAGTTATGAGCTTACCAACAGATTTTGGACCGGATTCAGGTGGTAGAGTTAAAGTAAGTACAATAATAACATTGCAGTTTTTATGCTCCTAAGAAGGAATAAAAAAATATATTTTTTAATTTTAGGGACTAGTGATAGTTAAGCCAATAGTGTATGGTAATATAGCCCGTTATTTTGGGAAAAAACGCGAAGAGGACGGTCATACTCATCAATGGACTGTATACGTGAAACCATACGCAAACGAAGATATGTCTGCTTACATAAAGAAAGTGCACTTTAAACTACATGAAAGCTACGTTAATCCCAATAGAATAGTCACTAAACCACCCTACGAGCTAACGGAGACTGGCTGGGGCGAGTTTGAGATCGTTATAAAAATTTATTTCCATGATCCCAATGAGAGGCCAGTAAGTATTTAAATCTTTTATATTATATTGAACAAAATTAACAATAGCATTATTTAGCTATAATCCGCGATAAATCGCAAATATTTTGGCGAAATAATTTTATTATTACTTTTATATTATGGATCTTTGCAAAGTAACACTTAACTATATAAATTATTTATTTATTGCCGAGACCACAATTACACTCTGCCTGAACAGTTGGTTAATAGCTGCCTGAATTTTCAATTCTAAAAAGCGAGTTTTTATGACATATATTATATAAATGTATTATAAAACTAACATTGTTAAATATTAACTGTAATATTAAAAATACATCAACCATTTCAATATATTTTTTTTAGGTAACCATGTACCACATACTCAAGTTATTCCAGTCTCCAGTAAATGAAAGCACTCCACCAGTTGGCAGAGCGCTGGTCAGTGAATCTTATGAGGAGATAGTGTTCCAGGAGCCCACGCAGCTAATGCAACATTTACTGAACAATGTCAAACCTATCACTAATGGACAGTGGATACATGACACTAACTGTTAGTGGATATTTTTGTTCACTTTAATTTGCTGTTTGTTTTACATGATTGTAAAATTATTTGTTCAATATTGGACTTAAATATATATGACAATCAAACAATCAAACAAACTCTTCAGCCTTATATGTTAGTATAGATAGTTGTAATCATATGCTATAACAGTGAGAGTGGTTTTACTTCATGTAGAAACAAAGAGTTTTCTGCAATACCTTATGCCCTTGATAGATATTAAAAACATGATGAATCGTGCATATACCATAAAGACATCTTCCTGCATATGCCATAAAGACTTTGTAATAGATGCCATCATGCTGCAAATCATATAGTGACCATTTGATTGCCATATTCCCCATGATTGCTAATAGAAGAAGGCCCAGCAGTGGGATATACTTCTAATTAATTTATTTTGAATAATGATAATGAAAAATAATTAATATTAAGTATTATTAACTTATATGTGACATTTAAATATCATAACCTTTTTGAGATACAAACTTCATTTACATCACAGTAAGCTGCATAAGTTATGGAATATTAAGGGATAATCTTATTCATCCCATTACGGAAAGCTTCTTGAAAAGGCATCTTTAATAAGGTTAAAAATAACTGGGAGCTGCTGCATCGAAGTGGCATATGATTTTGTGATGTAGTAACCCCTTAAAGACACTAATATCCAAAAAAGCACTATTGGTTGGCCTGGAAAGAGAAATAAAGTAACATCTAGCTTAACTGTTACAACTTCTGGGCTCAATACCCAGAAAACTGACATTCTGTGTAATTTTAACATGTATAGAATAATTATAATTTACCTATCAGTCGTCATTATATTAAACCTTTAGATTAAGTTTACCTTTGGTTAAATCGTCATTATATTAAAAAATTAATATAAATTATATTGCAGTTGAAGAAAAGAAAGAGAAAGCATTGGAAAGAATTATATCGGCACAAGCAAAGGTGCGTAACGAAATATGTGATCTCAAAGAGAAGTTACAGCTCGCTAAGGATACTATTACCAAGTTCAAAGAGGAGATAGCTAAATTGCAAAACAATCCAGGATCGGGCATCTTGTCTGCTGTTTAAGTTAATAAATTGAGAAATTTATATGAATAAAATATTTAATTCTCATATTTCATAATCAGTAGTGGTAATTAGTATGTCATAACTTTTTTACCGAATTGAAATTTTGAACACTTATTGTGAGTTAACCATAAGAGATAGAGACATGCTGTCACGGACTTTTTTGTAGGATTTTTGTAGATCTACCATTCTCTAGTACATTACTTTAGTGTATCTCTGGTGGTTTACACAGCGCACGCAATCAAAGCCAAAGGGAGATTTTTAATGCAGCGCGCCCTCTTCAACACAATATACGTAAAACCGTAATAACCTTAACTTTCCGGATGAACTTTCAGTAGATTTTGAGAAATCGATCAGATACAGACAGACACCCTTTGGGGACTTTGTTTTATAATAAGCATAGATTGTTAGCTTGATGAAAAAAGGATTATTTCTACTTTTAACTTTATTAATATGAATATTTTTAATTTTATTTTTAGTATTATTCTCCTTAAGTAGTGATTGCCAATTTTAATATTGTAATTCTATACCTTTAATAAATATTAACATTATTCAGTAGGTATGCATAAGTCAATGAGCACAATTTAGATTTAGTTAAATAAATTGTGATTATTAGTCTGTGGTAAAGTGGGGTTTGTTATTACTCTGTGAATTCGAGAATGGTATTCAATTGGAAAAATCGTTAATCTCTTTGTGTTTCTTTCTTTTGATAATTTTCTCAAATAGTCAACCAAATTTCGAAAATTGATAGAGGATTATTGGATTGCCTGTTGGCTAGTAGACTGTTATAATGAATCATGGGGGAAAAAAAGTAATAATAAAATTATTTTGCTATAATCCGCGATACAGTAAATAGAAAATATATATAGTGCTAAATGTATAGTGGACTATACGTTTTTTCATACCCGTTACATGCAGGATTCGTAAAAAACATATGCACAAACCTCCACCACTTCCACCACAATACACAAGCACTACACAGGTTCACTATCACAAACTCAACAATCGTTTCGCCCCGCAACCGAAGCATCATCAGGAGATAGACTCCACGACAAAATCGCAAAGCGAAGCGTTATGCGAAGAAGCATTGTTATATAGTAATCGGTTCATCCCCACCTTTACCTCTGAACACGTGCAACAAGCTTGAAATTGAAACATTTATCTGATCGTTAATGACATAATAAATAACAATGGCACCCTCATTAACAATCAGATAAATGTTTCAAGTTTTATCTGTGATAAATGATAAATGTTTTGTATTATGGATCTCCGCAAAGTAACGCCTAATTCTATGAATCATGGGGGATTTTTTTTCAGAAATTTCCCCTTATAATAATAATTAAAAAATATATATATGAAGTAATCCTGGATTTTTGTTTCTACCCTTCCTTCAGATAGTTGAATTTTCATTTTTTAAATATCTAAAGTCATGTACATAATTAAGTTTATAGAACACTAGCTGTATGGCTACATCAATAAAGCTCCTGTTCTTATCCCACTCAAGTGAACATGTTTTTCTTTTCCATAAACCCGTAAAATTCGTCAACTCTACCACTCCACATTACACATATTATGACCCCATTGATTTCTTCTGCGCACTATAATAAGATAGCATTATTCTATTTTTAAGATCATTTGTAGTACGTAATATATAAGCATTGTAAATAAACACAATTTTTTAATTACTGCTCTATTTTGTTTAAACCTCTATACTATATTTAACTCTAGCTTTAGCTTTGTCGGCGTGGACCGTAGTAATGGAATAAATAGTAGCTTATGTCACTCTTACTTTGCAAATATCTCCATCACGAAAATCAGATCGATCCGTGGGTTAAATTGCAATATTTCCGCTACTTGAAACACAATGGGATAAACGTTATGACATTACTGCTAATTAGCAAAGATATATCATAAGCACTGAAAAAAAATCTAACAAAACAAAAATAGAACCTCTTTTCGTGATGTATAAGCATTTTTTGTGTCGACAAAAAAAAAGGCGACAAGTCTCAGGAACAATATGTGGCCCCGAATTCCCCTTAAACTGTCGTATGGATCAGAATGTTGGGTAATGAAAAAGAGGGATGAACAAGAGTACATGTAAATGAGATGAGGATGTTAAGGTGGATGTGTGGTGTGACAAGACTTGATAAAATAAGAAATGAGTATATAAGGGGAAGTCTGAAAGTTGCGCCCATTATAGAAAAGATGAGAGGTGCAAGATTGGGATGGTATGGACATGTAATGAGGAGGGATGAAAATCATGTGATCAAACGAGTGTTGAGTATGAATGTGGATGGATATGTGACTAGAGGGAGGCCTAAAAAGAGATGGTTGGACTGTGTGAAGTATGACATGCATATAAAAGGAGTAGCGCCAGAGTTGACGAATGTAGAAGAGAATGGAAGAGAAAACATGTGCCGACCCCACTTATAAGCATTTTTAGGGATAAGGGTAGAAGAAAGAAGAAGCATTTTTTGTGTCAAATTTTACCGATCTTGATTCAGCGGATTGGCCTTAAAAACGTAACAGACGTATAGCATTACGCATTTATGAAATTAGTAGTTTATTTAATTTCGTAAATAACCCGTCCTGCTTCAATAATCATGCCTTGTTTATGCATATTGTGTATGCCTCAGTTTAATGTATTCAATAAACAGAAATTAAAATTTACAAAAACTTTTTAAAAATAACTCTTTGACGTAAGCTAAACAAATAACTTCATATAGACCTGCTACTTTAAATACAGATTTGAAGTGACTTTGATACATTGTGAATAAACAAAACCTTGATATAATGATAATAAATGGCTTTTTAATGTTTTTTATTACCGCCGTGTGGTATCCGACTGAGTAGAATAGACCACCCTCATTTCTTAATGAGGTGTCGTAAAAGTCGACTAAGGTAAGTTGACTTAAGGCTTCAGAAAGTACATTTGTGGGCTTCGGTATACTTTTTTATAATAAAATTTCTCAATATACTTTGGACTTGCCTTTACACAAGTTCAAGAAAGCAATTAAAGTGGCTCTCATTAATAAAGCTTATTATAATGTTGAAAGTCTTCAACATGTTAATGATAAGAAAGCTTGGAATTAAATAGCGACCAGCTACGCACTAGATGATATTGTAATCTATGTTTGTTAACAATTACAAATACAATATTATAATATTTAGTTATGAAAAGAGTGACCCCCGAGTTTCTTGCTGGTTCTTCTTGGTTAGAGCACCTTTTTCATTTTAACTTGACGATTTAAAAGTGCTTGTAAAGGACAATTTGAATAAAGAGTTATTTGAATTTGAATTAGGTACTAATATTAGTATGGATAAGCATGGCTTTGTTTGTCAAAATAACTAAAAATTACAATTTGACTCTGTGCCCTAAACAAATATGTATTAAATAATCGCTGGGTGTAAACGCTGTCTGCCGCGTCCGTCCGTTTGTCACGCGATCAAGCGCTACATGCGACCTACTTTAATATCCATGCCATTTATTATATATAGGCGACATGCATTTGAATTTTACTGGAAATAATTAAATTTTTATACGAAACCCATAATTTATATTCAAATTCAAAATATTCTTTATTCAAGTAAACCTGTAAACAAGTGCTTTTGAATCGTCAACTTTACTGCTGGTTTGGAAAGCGGTTCCGAGCAGAGCCAGCAAGAAACTCGGTGGTTGCTCTTTTCAAATATAGTTCTTATAATTAGTCCCATTTGGTCATTACTTTTGTAATGCCATGAAGGTTATGCCGATAATCACCACGCCTGGCATGCGGGTTGGTGATCGCAGTGCTGACCATTTTGCACCGACAGTGCACAGCGCACTGTCGGTCTGGTATTTAGGTCAGCAAAATGAAATGGTTATACCGCCATTTATCGGTCGCCAGAGCCTCGTCGGTTGATCTGCAGGGTGCATCGCGAGCAGGTGAGGTTAACAATTGAGGAGACACTAGATCCAGGCCACTGGATCCAGGCGGCGCAAGATCGCGTGGTGTGGCGATACCATGAAGAGGCCTATGTCCAGCAGTGGACGTCCATCGGCTGACGAAGAAGAAGAAGGTCATTACTATCTTGTACAGGGTAGAGGAATAGCTATATCCACGCATTTTTATCATCTATATAATCTTCAATAGTATAGTAAGCTTTTTGTATCAGCCTCCATTTAACAGTGTATTTAGCAGAAAGCCTACTTTACTTTTGTTGCAACCGCCTAGTTTCTTCAGCGAAGAAAGAAGAAGCCACAGGAATTATTTCACGTTTGTTAAAACAAACACGATTTATAGAGATCACCGACCGTACTCTATTACGACACACGAAACGAAAATAAACTTGACCCACCCCTTGAGGTTCGATTCCCGTCGAGGGCCAAAATTCCTAATATTTCGTTTGTTGTTCGAGGTCTGGGTGTATTAATATACTAAAAATTATATATGTGTACTATCTGACCAGGCAAAAGTTGTTCAAAATCGGTAAAGCCGTGATACCGCGTGAAAACAGTTAATATTTCATAAAATATAAAATCGGTATAATCGAAATATTTCTTTTGGGTGGCTGTTATAAATTCAAGGTGAAATGAGCTATAATAAAGTATGTAAACAAAATTATGACGTGACGTGACGAAAGTATAACGAGTTATAAAACAATATCGAATAAATGATTAGGAGACTGAGCTCTCACCACATTAATGCAAATTAGAAAGAGATTTTACTTGGAACTAATAAAATATGTTTTTTTGGTTAAAAACCTTTATATCGACACTTTCATTTGGTTTCGTACTGTATAAAAAAATACAGAATTATTTTGCTATTATCTTAAAGTAAAAAAAAATCTATGTTATGATTTTCTATAGTTCTATGAATTTTCTTTATAATACTAATATAAAATCTATACTTTTTCATACAGAAATGTTCTAAACGTAAATTGTGGTATATCTTATTGCGTCAAACATGGCTGGTGAATAACTAAAATCGAGCTCTATCCGAAGAACAAAGTCGCATCTCCCATATATAAGGCGAAATGGTGGATTTGCTTTAATTAAAAAAAATAATTAAAAAACATATACCCACTTTTATTAAAATATGAAAACACAACTGGCACTTAACACAGAAACTTTGAGCAATAGGCATACTTATGTCACACGTAGAATATTAAAATAAAACGAATACTTCAACACTTTCTGACTTATTTTCATAACACTTGTTCCGTAAACAGTTTAACAAACCGCAGAGTCCTTAAAAACCAGAAGTCAGAACCAACCGTTCTCCACTTTCATCCTGTCCCTGTACCTTCCTCTCATCTCCAAGTTTTGGAAGATCTCCGAAAGTTTGTTCAACTGTTGCGGAGGACTTTGCGGTAGCTTCTGCAACCTACATGAGTCGTTATCACGACATATAGTATACGTTTGCCTTTCTCGAAGGCACAACAATTTCCCAGTCTCAGGCATAGACGTTAGTTTAGCAACTTGTAACGCGGCATTTCTGAATCGAGTTTTCGGCGACATAATCAACGTTTTATCATTCTGGATCTTGCATCTAGGTGTGTCCTTTCTGATTTTTTCTGGAGTCAAATAGATAGGTTTAATCACATCATATGTATTCTCTCTCAAAAGTTGATACGGTTTCTTATCGCATTCAATGTTCTTTCTGAAGCCGTGAATGCTTAATGGAGTTAGAGGTTTTAATATTTCTTGGGGTTTCGTTTCATTTTTGAAATCGAAGACGATCACTTTAGTTTTCTCTCGCTTCTGTCCGATAGCTGGTAACGGATGGAAGGGAGACATCGTTGTCTTAATAGGGATATCGTTTTCCAGCATCCTGGATTGCGCTGTTCTGTGTATCCGAGGTTTTAACTTCCGCGGCGCGTATATAGTGGTGAGGGCGCGCGTTTTGCGTGCGTCGATCGGCGCGAGTGGACCGGGCAGCATGGTGGGCGCCCGCCTATAGCCGCTGACCTTGCCTGGCGGGGCTGATAATCGAACGGCTCACGCGCGATAGACCCCCTTACTGGACACTTTGGCATCAATGCGATTGATAAAACTTGATCACGTCGTGATAAGAAATATATTGCTTCACATAAAAACTATTGAAAGGGATTTGTATAAAGTCATTGCTGACATATTGACAATTATTTTTAGTCTAAGTCTATATATACCAGCCAGTCATAATTACATACAATATTATATTTCAAAGGTAGTACGTTAAAGTGTTTATATTGTGTTTTTATTCGTTTTGTATTCAGATAAAAAAGCAAGCAAGTCGATTGAAACATTTTGCCTTGCGTGCAGTACTTACTGTAAGCTTTGTAGTTTTAGGGATAATGAGCTTAAAATATAAACGTATTTTGTTTATATATTATTAAAATACTTATAAAGGTTTCCAATAATATATCAAAACCATTCTAAAAACAGTTTATTACGCGTAATTACTTTTATATTATTTATTTTTCGTCACACCAGAATGCCGCCAAAATGAATTAACCTATCCTTTTTTAATATCTCCTCAACTTGAGGCTAATGCCAATACTTAAACTTCCAAATACACTTAACTTAATACATTATTAATATCAATACAATATTATTATTACAATTATTATATAAATGTTAAAATTGCTAACAATATGAAGAAAAATTTGTCGAAACATACTAAAATCTCATTCAAGATTCAAACGTATTTCTTTTTCCGCGTATTCCGTCTTTCTTTTGTCCTTTAATCTGAGGTATTAATACTAGCAATCAAATCGAAAAAAATATGATTGACTGAAACTCTCCGGATATTTAATTTTATATGATATATAAATAAATTTCTTACAGTAAGTTTATAAACTCGACTCGGTTTTTTTAAATTAACATAATAAATAATGATATAATTTGGCACAGGTTTTGAAACGTACACTCATTTCGAACTGGCAATCTAATTCAAAACTTTTCTTTTCTTATTAATAACTAGCTGACCGAGCAATCGTTGTTTTGCAATATAAATTATTTAATGGAAATTTCTAGAAAGTTTACATCAAAAGAATAAAAATTTTATCAAAAAAACTATATTAAGAGTGGACAAACATTAACACTTAGGGGTATGAAAATAGATAGTAGTCGAGTCTCAGACCTACTGAAATCATATAAAGTTTTATAAAAATCGGTCAATTCGTCTCAGAGGAGTATAGTAACTAACACTAATACGAAAATTTTATACTATATAAGGTGATGAAAGAATCATATGGAACAGATGTAAAACTTCACATGACAATAAAATTGAAAAGGCAGCCTGTGGTCTATAATTTAGAATAATCAATTTTATCATTGGAAACCAACTGCACTTTGTATCGTATTCATTAAATTATGAAAACGAAACCGACCTAATTAAAATAAAGCTATTTTTTTAATGTTTGTTCTTATCGATTAAATTAATTTTCCTTTGTTGATAATATTCAGTACCTGGGACTTCGTTAACATTTTGATTATTAAAAATATTCTAAATTACGTATAGTACCCGGCATTAATTAATGCACATCGACGTTTAGAACGAAACAGCCGGCCAGTTCGGTTTCGTAGAGTGCTGTCACTGTCACTCAGTATGTGACGTTTCATACGGGTTTGTCAGTCTGTGCGACAGAGACAATGCTCTATGAAGCAGAATCTAGCCGATTTCTCTCTCTGAGCCTCGATGTGCATTATTTATTGCCGTGTACTATACTACCTGTTTTTACGAGAGGTATAATAGCTCAGCGGTTAGAACGTGCGACTCTTTCGAGAAGATCATGGGTCAACAATCCAGGCAGGAAACGATGAGTTTTTCTATTAAAATTGATGCGTCTCATTGATAATTGCAATTATGAAACATTAAAAACATCATCAGCAGACCTGCATATCTCTAGACAACTTTGAGGATATTTGTAACCTACCAATCCGCATTGTAGCGGCGTAGTGGGTATAAGCTGTAAGCCTTCATTCATAAAACGGCGAGAGGAGGTGTTTACCCAGCAGTGGGATAGTAACAGCGCTTGACTTTAAGTTAAGTATATGTAAAATATAGCTATAAATATATATGTTGAACTTAGGCTGGAAGTAAAAATTGTCACGGTTGAAAGGAGCCCATGGCTAAATATGCCTGGGTGTTACACATAGTCGATTTAGTTTATTTAGTTTTGTTCCTAAATAAGTATTTTTATTTTATATATGTATATAATATATGTGTACCGTATGGTATCCGGCTGCATAGAATAGACCACCATCATTTCTTACCGAGGTGTCGTAAAAGGCGACTAAGGTGAGTGACGTCAAGCAGGCGGCCGGTCGTAATATACGTTGCCAAACCATGTGTCAACATGTTGTAACATGTTGCGCCGACCTCACTTAGAGTGGGATAAGGGCAGGAAAATGTATGTATATGTATATAATATATGTATATCTATTTTTAATTAATGTTTAGAGACCGGCAATACTAACGTCTGAATTTCAAGCCCACACGGGGCTCTTATTCATGAGCTCTTTATGTGTATCGACAATTCAAAGTCAGTACCTAAACTCAACCGCTTTCTTTTCGCATGAAATGTGGATTTCATTGGGGTCGTAATGTTGGAACAGGAAAATATTTTATTCAAATTCAAATTCAAATTCAAAATATTCTTTATTCAAGTAAACTTGTAAACAAGTGCTTTTGAATCGTCAACTTTACTGCTGGTTCGGAAAGCCGTCCTACCGAGAAGAGCCAGCAAGAAACTCGGTGGAGCTCTTTTAAAAAAGAAGATTCTTAATACTAATTACATTTTGTCATAGCTATCCTGCACAAGGTCAAAGAGCAGCTATATCCACGCATTCTTATCATCAATGTAAGCCTCCACGGTATAATAGGCTTTCTGTATCAGCCTCTTTTTAACAGTATTTTTAAATTGCTGTAATGGCAAAGTTAAAATTGATTGTGGAATTTTATTATAGAATCTTATACCCAAACCCACAAACGACTTACGTACTCTTACAAGACGCAAAGCAGGAGCCGCAAGCTTATGTCGGTTCCTACTTTGTCTATTATATACATCGCCAATCTTTTTATAATTATGTATATTTTTATGCACAAAAATCAAATTGCTAAAAATATACTGTGAAGCTAACGTAAGAATACCTGTTTCCTTAAACTTCTCTCGCAGGGACTCACGCGAATTCAAATTATAAATGCCACGTATGGCTCTTTTTTGCGATACAAAATTTTTTTTATGAACAATAGATAACTCTGTCTCTTTTACTGAAAAGTTTTTAGGACTCATTCCGAACTGTTATTCAGTAACGACTTGTAGTGTGGGTTTTTAAGAAGTCATGGCATGAAAAAGCAAAACAATTTAGTTTATGTCTTCAATTGAGTCGCAATAAGAGTTCCTGGTAGGCCTGCTAGTCGCTACTCTGGTCTTTGTCATCGGATGCACAGAAGAAATTTGTGCATGCGACGCTTGCGGTGTCTGGTTCTAACAGGTTTTCAGTAGAACATAGTCGGGCTCATCCGTTAAAATAGGACGTGAGTATAGCCGGTCTCTAAACATTAATTATGACCACTCACGATAGTTTAAATTCAAAAACATTTTTTTATATTATTCCGTTTTTAAGTAGTTTCAGTTTGATATTACTATAATTTCACATTAATATGTATTACTAATTACATTCTAACGATAGAAGAAGTCAGTTAATTTCCTATTTAGGTGATAAGATTTCAAACTCGTTTTAGCACGATCAGTTAGCTAGTGAACGCGGTAATAACGGTTCGCAAAAAACTTGTAAGTTGTAAGTATTTTTTCATTAGCACGAATTATTATTTTGTAACATTACTTGTGGTTTTGTTTTAAAATTTTATTTTACCCGCCCACATTAGATTAATCTTTTCGTTTTGGCGGAAATAGAGACTAGAGTTTAGTCCGCCGTGTGGTATCCGGCTGAGTAGTATAGACCACCCTTATTTCTTACCGAGGTGTCCTAAAAGGCGACTAAGGTACGTTGACCCACCGTATGGTATCCAGTTGAGTAAAATAGACCACCCTCATTTCTTACCGAGGTGTCGTAAAAGGCGACTAAGGTACGTTGACCCACCGTATGGTATCCAGTTGAGTAAAATAGACCACCCTCATTTCTTACCGAGGTGTCGTAAAAGGCGACTAAGGTACGTTGACCCACCGTATGGTATCCGGTTGAGTAAAATAGACCACCCTCTTTCTTACCGAGTAAAATACGACAAAGGTAAGTTGACGTCAGGCAGGCGGCCGGTCGTAAAATACGTAGCCGAATCATGTGATAACATGTTTTTTACATTTTGTGCCGACCCCACTTAGAGTGGGATATGTATATGGGGTCTATTCTACTCAGCCGGATACCACACGGCGGGTTGTTTTACGGTAGTCGCCTTTTATGATGCCTCGGTAATAAATGAGGGTGTTCTATTCTGCTCAGCCGGATACCACACGACGGACAGTGTGTAATCTTTAATGGTGCTTAATTTCATCAAAACCGATTTAGCGAATAAGCTGTGAAAGTGTAACAGATATACAGACTTTCTTTTTCTTTCGTTTTTATTCATCTGAAGCATTAGGACAATAGAGTTGCTATCGGAGAGCAAGACGGGACAGTATCCCGGGGAACCTCAGGAGCGCCTCTGAGATTACTGCCCCAGGATTTTGTCGAATTCGGAACACGAAGAATACGGAACAAATTTTTCGAAAATAGTTGGGTTTTTGCACATAGTTGGACCCTAATTCATTTTTTGCCTCAGGGCCTTTATTTATTTAAGTGTTTGACAATGGATACTATGCAAGCATTGAATACTCCATCATTATTCGGCTAACGTCACGTGTGGAAAAATTACTTTTCCATTTCAAGGTGGTCGATCGATCGATGTCACCATGGAAGTAATGACCCGTTATTATCCTCTAAGTACCTTTGCATCCATATTAACTGACAAGTTTAAAGTATACTAGCTGACTTGGCGAACTTCGTACCGTCTTAAATGAGCTTATTCCGGTCTTTTACTACATCGTCTTTTATTAGGCTTTTTATAGATTTTAGTGATAAATAAATATTACTTATAGTTTAAACTTCTCCACACATCTCAACTTACCTTAGTCGTCTCTTACGACACCCCGGTAAGAAATGAGGGTGGTCTATTCTACGCAGCTGGATACTATACGGCACTATAATAAGACTACTGTTAACCAATTAAAATCCATTATTGGATGTAATGTAAAAAAATAACTAATCTTTTGTTAATTAATAGTTTACAAGCTGTGGATTTTAATTGGATTTAAATTAAAAATTTATTAAATCCACGAGCTAAACTATCTTTCTAGCTTAATTAATATTTAATTTCAGAATGCACCCTGTTTCATAGGTTCGTACCTACATAGTAACAGTTTGTATGGCATTTTTTTTAAACAAGACACACTTTTTAGGTTATATTATTGATATTTTGTTTAATTATATGTTTAATTTTAATTAAATGTTTGTAATATTATAGTATAATGTTTAGTACCAAATAAATAAACCATAAACTCATTCAAAACCATAAATTATACATTGCAACCTTAGTCGTGGATCAGTTTACAAAATACCGCTGTAAATTATTTTCGTGTTTATTGCGAACAGATAGACAGAAAGATAGTAAGTTTTGTAATGTGTAGTGAAATATGGATTTTTATCCACTACTTCCAATGTACGTCATGACGCAACAAAAAAAGCTAATCTAATATCTACTCTACTTCAGCTAAGTGACTCGTTACTTTGACCTTTAAGGTTAAACACGAATAAAGGTTAAGGGTGGCCCACTGTGACTTATCAATGAATCATGGTCAAGGTTAACTTTCTGCGTTAAAAAATTGAATTAAGCTATCGTTGCTTAGACTTCAATTAACTAAAATAAATAAATATAAATATATGGGACACTTACACACACGGTCGTCCGTCCCCAAAGTAAGTATCTTAATACTTATATTATGGGTGACGGACAACTTGTAAATATACTACATATATATAATTTTAAGGGGGGTAAGGGGAGTACGCATATCAACCAGTGCTCCCAAATGTCAACCTCACCTGCACGCGGTGCCCCTTGCCGATAACAGACGAGGCTATGGCGACCGACTGATAACCATCCAATTAAGCTGACGACTTAAAATCCCAGGCCAGAGGCGGGCAGCAGCGCCTCTAGTGTTGAATCAGTCAGCTCTGCGGTCACCAACCCGTTTGCCCAGCGTGGTGACTATGGGCAGCAACCCCAATATGGAAGTGTCCAGAAAGTTCCGGCCCTCAGTTCCCGGCAGCCCCACTATTCCCGACTACGGCAGCGGTCGCGGTAACGGTGGGGCGGAGGGTGCGAAGAATCACCGGGTTACTGTAGGCTGCCAACCTACGATCAATTTGGCAACGTATAATGGACGAACGTTACGGTTGGACCATCACCTCACCGAACTAGAGGTAGAGTTAAGTCGTATAAACTGGAGTATTCTAGGGTTATCTGAAGTCCGAAGAGAGGGTGAGGATACAGTTACCCTAGATTCCGGTCACTTACTCTACTTCCGTGAAGGCGATGAGGTCTCCCAAGGTGGTGTCGGTTTTCTGGTTCACAAGACTCTCATTAACAACGTTGTAGAACTCAGTAGTGTGTCGACCCGGGTAGCGTACCTTGTACTTAAACTCACCGACAGGTACTCCCTGAAAGTGATACAGGTATATGCGCCGACCTCGGCACATTCTGACGAAGAGGTTGAAGCCATGTATGAGGATATATCTCAAGCTCTGCATGGCACTACTTCGGCCTTCTACAACGTTGTTATGGGAGACTTTAACGCTAAAGTGGGAATACAAAGATGCGGCGAATCGAAAATCGGATCGCATGGATTGGGGCACAGGAATCAAAGGGGGCAAATGCTAGTCAATTTCCTCGAAATGCAAGGGCTCTTCTTGATGAACTCTTTCTTCAAGAAAAAGCCCCAGAGACGTTGGACTTGGCAAAGCCCCGATACTTTGACAAGGAACGAGATAGGCTTTATCATGGCGGATAAGAAGCACATATTTAGAGATGTCTCAGTGATCAACAGGTTTAATACTGGTAGCGATCACCAACTTGTACGAGGCACTTTGAATATGTGTTTTAAGGCCGAAAGATCCCGTATGATGAAGCCTACTCTCCGACCTACGCTGCCCCAAATACACTGTACGTCCGAGCAGATTCGATTGGAACTCCAAAATCGATTCGACTGTCTGGAAACCACTAGTAATGTGAACGAGATAACCGACAACGTGGTGAAGACGGTATGTACACTGGGTCGAAAGAAACGAAAATATACACCTTCAATAAATATATATATATTAAATTATTTAGGCAACGACTAAGAAACTAAGCAGGTCTAATCTTTCTCTACAAGGTGTTAACAAATCCTTAGCTCATTTAGCCGATAGTAAAATGCTCGTTAGAAAATAGTGTACGCCATTCAATCATCATTCAGCAATCTACAATACTTCCTAAAACGTATGCCAAATTTCATACCGTAGATTATGTCACATGAATAGTATTATGCAGACACGAATAATAAAGAAACTTTATATATATTTTTACCTATCCCTCAGGTCAATAAATAAGAAGATGGAGCGCAATGATATAAAAAAGTGAAATCATATACTAGTCAAATACTATTCCGGCATTCATTGTAAGGACATTTTAAATTTACAACAAATTGCTGACAACAGACAGATTGATCATATATCATTTTTCATTCTACATACGCTTTATTCTTTTCTTTATAAAAGATCTACATACCAACTTAAACTGATTATTAGCTATAATCATCATCATCCTCCTGCCCTTATCCCACTCTAATTGGGGTCGCCACAACATGTTAAAAACATGTTGTCACATGATTTGGCTACGTCTTTTACGACCGGCCGTCTGCCTGACGTCAACTTACCTTGCTCGCCTTATACGACCCCTCAGTAAAACACGATGGTGGTCTATTCTACTCAGCCGTGTACCACACGGCGGTCCGACTTACCGTAGTCGCCTTTTACGATACCTCGGTAAGAAATGAGGTCGGTCTATGCTACTCAGCCGGATATCACACACGGCGGGTCAACTTCCCTTAGTCGCCTTTTACGACACCTCGGTAAGAAATGAAGGTGATCTATTCTACTCAGCCGGATACCACACGGCGGGTCGACTTCCCTTAGTCACCTCTACGACATCTCGGTAAGAAATGACGGTGGTCTATTCTACTCAGCCGGATACCACACGGCGGGTCGACTTCCCTTAGTCGCCTTTTACGATACCCCGGTAAATGAAGACGATCTATTCTACTCAGCCGGATATCACACGGTGGGTCGACTTACCTTAGTCGCCTTTTACGTCACCTCGGTAAGAAATGAAGGTGATCTATTCTACTCGGCCGGATACCACACGGCGGGTCAACTTCCCTTAGTCGCCTTTTACGGCATCTCGTTAAGAAATAAGTTCGATCTATGCTACTCAGCCGGATATCACACACGGCGGGTCAACTTCCCTTAGTCGCCTTTTACGTCACCTCGGTAAGAAATGAAGGCGATCTATTCTACTCAGCCGGATACCACACGGCGGGTCGACTTCCCTTAGTAACCTCTACGACATCTCGGTAAGAAATGAGGGTGGTCTATTCTACTCAGCCGGATACCACACGGCGGGTCGACTTCCCTTGGTCGCCTTTTACGATACCCCGGTAAAGAATGAAGACGATCTATTCTACTCAGCCGGATACCACACGGCGGGTCGACTTCCCTTAGTCACCTCTACGACATCTCGGTAAAAAATGAGGGTGGTCTATTCTACTCAGCCGGATACCACACGGCGGGTCGACTTCCCTTAGTCGCCTTTTACGATACCCCGGTAAAGAATAAAGACGATCTATTCTACTCAGCCGGATATCACACGGCGGGTCGACTTACCTTAGTCGCCTTTTACGACACCTAGGCAAGAAATGAGGTTGGTCTATTCTACTCAGCCGGATACCACACGGCATAAACTGATTAAAGGCTATAAATATTAAAAAATATATTACACGTTATTGAATGAACCGTTTTTAATTATTGCATTATCTTATCCACTAAAGTTTCAATGCCATGTGCGAGTAACGCCAGTGTAAATATCTCCGCCGTACGAAACTGGTGTTTTACGTCAGATCACGTGCCTTTAGCTATATAGTATACTTAATGAGAAAACCACAAAATTCCTTGATTTATACTAGTGATATGGAAGTGAATTTGGATATACGCGTTTTCAGTTAGGAGTAAGTAAAATAAAAACCTGTATATTTTTTTATATGTGTATTCGATCAACGATAAAATATGAGTCAAACTAATATGCAACTTTATTTAAGTACTAGCTTTTACCCGCGACTTCGTCCGCGTGGATCGTTGTTCTGTAATACATTGAGTATTAGCTTCTATCGGTATCCAACCTTGCAAATATCTCCATCACAAAAATCAAATCGATCCGGGGGGTTAAATAGCAGTTCCTATGACAATTATTACGCTACTGGAATACTACTACTATCTACTACTCCATTTTAAATTTAATTTCCTTCATGCCATTACTGTTATTTAGCAAAGATATTACACTGAAAAGATTTGCACTGAAAAGATTCGAACAAAACCATAAGAAATTTGTAAAACCTCTCTTAGTGGGCAGGAGCATCTTTCAGTTTATCTGTCAATGTGGGACTCCATTGGGCCTACTGATTAAATTAAAAACATGATATAAAAATTTGCACAAAAATTCTAAACATTCGTTTAATAACTTTTTAGTATAATCTTTACTTTTTATATAAAATACTTCTCTTAAACCAACATCGATGAAATTTGGCACAATTAATGCTTATACATCAGGGTAACTTTTGGCTATATAAGTTCTACAAATCCTGTTAATTTAACAGTAATAACATAACATAAGGAAGCTGAGCTATTTAAATGTAAAATTGATGTAAGTTATAATTAACAGTAAAATCCGAAAATCTGTCTGTCTGTTACGTTTTCACGCCGAATCAGCTGAGCCAATAAAAATGAAATTTGGTACAATAAATGCTTATAAACACCGGGTAAAGCTATAGAAATCCTGTTAATCCAACAGGAATAGGATGACATTACCATTACTTTACTTTCATAAATAATACGATATGTCGTGAATCATTTTTGGAATTGCACTCCCTATGTGAGTAAAATTAAGTTACTTGAATCTTTGTACTTTTCGTCCAATCTTTAAGCTTGAATCTTGTCTTTGTAGACAGACCCTTTTAAATAAAAAAACACGTGTGCTAATTTAGTGTAAGCAAAAATTGCCTTCAAAACCGAATGGTGAATGCGATTCGCACATAACTATCCCTCATTTTGCACGAACGTTTCCGAAGCCCTGCATATCGGTGTGATGATCACAGACTGCAATAAGTCTTGTTTTACGCTGTTATACCGTTTTTGAAGCTTTAAACTTTCAATGACAACGGTGATTTAATTGCTCGTTATATTAAGTGAATGTCTCCGAGGTTCGCAGTTGAGTGTGTTGATCACAATGTGATGTAGTCTTCGGATGCTGTTTGAGTTGATCCTTTGGAAGATTAAGACTCCAAATAATGACAGCGATCTGCAATGAAACGCTATTCATATTAAGAGAATATTTTCGAAATTTGCATTTCTGTATGATACTCACAATCGACTATAACATTTCGGGAGGACAAAGAAATTTATCGTGTTTTCCAAAGCATAGTTTATTTATTTTAATAAATAGCACCTAATACTTATATTTTTTGTACATTGTAAGAGATAATTTAAAATTATCCTGTACACAAAAACCAAGATTTATAAAAACTCTTCTTAAAATAACTCTTTCCACGTAAGCTAAACAACGTGATAAAGAACCTCCTTTTAATTACAGATTTGACTCGCCTGTGTGTATCAAACACAGTGAATTAAAAAAATTGATAGGATGATAATAGATGGCGTTTTAAATGTCATCCTATTCCTGTTCAATTAACAGGATTTCTATAGCCTATACCCCGATGTATAAGCATTAATTGTGCCAAATTTTATCGATTTTGCCGTTTTTAAGCTTTAAACTTTGAACGACAACGATGACACACAGTTAATTACTCTTTATATTGAGTGAATATCTCCGAAGTTGGCATTTGAGTGTGTTGATCACAATCTGCTGTATTCTTCGGATGCATTCTGAGTTAAACTTTTTGAAGATCTAGACTCCAAATAATGGCAGCACATTGAAATTCCATTCATATTAAAATAATTTTTTCGAGGTTTGTATTTCTGTATGATACTCACAATCGGCTATAACATTTCGGGATGACAGAGAGAACGTATTTTCGAAAGCACAGTTTATTTAATTTAGGAAATAGAAATATTACTTACATTTATTATTCTTTGTAATAGCTAAGTTAACAGTAAACAATAACCAATATTTTGATTTCTAAATTTTATTTTAAAAACTTTCCTAAAATAACTCTTTCGACGTAAGCCAAACATCATTGTACCGTATAATATGTCACGTAGCATATATATACTAATTGGTAAGACGAAATAAAACAGTATCATCTAAGCTTTCGAGATGGTTTGATTTACTCGCTCCTAGCCACAACATTATATGGCGACCCTGCCATAAAAGGGCTTGCTTCGCGCTGCAGTTTAAAGATGCGATATTCATAAATGAACTTTGGACTTGTTGTGTTACCTGTAAATATTTTACAGAACAGTTTTAAATTTTTTTACGGAACATGTTACCCGTGTATATTTTACGGAACAAAGTTTTCTTTTTTTTTAACGGAAAATGTATAATTCAAAAATAAAAGTGGATGAAATTTTCATAAACCAACATGCGGCCAGCCGGAGTTCAACGAGATACAAATGAATGTGGATACCATGGTGAAGAATCCATTCCGAAATAAGGCTGAGAGTACCTTTCGTTCCAGTGTGGTATAAAGTGTGTTTAAAATGTGAAAAAAAAGTGAAAAGTTTCTGTGCGCGTTTATTAACTTATCCCAGTTTTAACTCTACTTAATTTTATTCATAGTAACTTTATAATTACTTTAAGAAAACCAAAAATGTTTTAAAATAATATGACTATATCTGGCAGAAGAAAAGGCGAAATAATAACTAGAAAGATTATGGAAGCTGATAATTTGGTTTCTAGATTTAATTCTATTTTGGAGCAATTAAATAAATTGTCTGACAAATTTTAAATAGCTGAAAGTTTATGTATAAAAGATATAAGTTCGAAATTTTTTGAATTGTATGAATGTATCTTAGATTTATGTACTAGTAGTAGTTTAGAAAAGATAGAAGTAAATATGGCTAAGTTTGATTTAAAGATTGCGATGAATTTATTACCAGTGGCATCTGATGATGAGGTCAGTATAAAACAGCTTATTGATAGCATAGAATATTATAAATTAGAACTCGACTCAGAATCCCAGAAAAAACTAATATATTTTGTACTGAAAAATCGTCTTTCACAAAATTCGAAGCTAAAATTAGAAACAAATTATGACAGTATTGATAGTTTTATTAGGGCAATAAAGTGTAATTTGCTACCGAAAAAATCTGCACCTGCTATACAGACAAGGCTTAATAATTTTAAACAAAATCACCTGTCGATTGAAGAATACGCCAGGCAAATAACCAACATGTTCGTTGACTTGACAATATCTCAATCCGACGGCAATGAATCCGATTTTAAAGTTTTAAAACCAAGGAACGAAAAACAGGCTATAAAAATTTTCGCCGACGGGCTCAGAAATCGTCGTCTTGGAACAATTGTTACAGCTAGAAATTACTCGATCCTGAACGACGCAGTACAGGCGGCCTTGGACGAAGAGTCTTCGTCGTCTAACTCTGGTGATATTTTTTCAATGCGTCATAATAATTATCAAAACTACCATAATAATTACAATTACAGAGGTCGTAGAAATTCCAATTCAGGACACTATAGAAGTTGGCGTGGACGCGGTACGCAGTATCAGGCCCAAGGTCCACCTAGTAGAGGACGCATCGTGGGACGAGGCTGGAGACCCAATTATGGCAATTATCAAAGAGGTTCGAGACCGCCGGGTAACAGAGGTAGGTCTTTCTATAATAATTATAATAATAGGAACGACAAAAGGGGTGAACAGCAAAACTTGCATATGTTAACAAAATCAAATGATAATCATTCTAGTAGTAATGAGTTTTTTCGTGCCTAAACATGTTATACTAACTTCTAATAATACATCCTATATAACTACAAATACATTCAATAATCATTTTTATAACTTATTACTTGACACTGGTGCATCAATTTCAGCGATTAAGTATAAACATATCATGGAACAAAACATTCCATTCCATAAAGAGAATCTTAGTGTCAGCGGTATTGGAGGTAAGATCACCGCTATCGGATATATTTATCTAGATCTTTTAATCGGAGATCAAATTCTTAATCATCAATTCTACGTATTTGATTCTTTGCCATGTAAGGCTAGTGGCATACTAGGACATGATTTCTTTAATAAATATTGCGCGACTTTGAACTATGAAACTTATTCATTAACTTTGTGGAATAAAGGTATTAAAATAAATGTACCTGTAAAAATGGATAATAACACGTTAAATATACCGGCGAGGTCAGAATCTATACATTTTATTGACACTGATATAACTGAAGAATGTGTAGTTAGCGCATCTGAAATACAAAACGGAGTTTTTATGGCTAGTACTTTGGTTAAACCGACAAACGGACATATACCTATACGTATATTAAATACTACTGAAAAAGATTTAAAATTAAATCCTAGTGATATTAAGGCTGTTATCTTTTCAGCTAAAGATTTTGATATTTGTTCTTTTGAAAAACCAACTCAGATAACGGAAAGAGTAAAAACTTTATTGTCTATTCTACAATTGGATCACCTAAGTAAAGAAGAGAGATGTAGTATATTATCAATTTGTGCAAAATACAACGATATTTTTTATATTCAGGGAGACAAATTAACGGCAACTAAATTATATAAGCATTCTATCACTTTAAAACCTAATACGGTACCGGTGTACTCCAAACCTTACCGGCTACCGCATTCGCAAAAAGGCGAAATTGCAAAACAAATTGATAACTTGCTGCAACAAGGTATTATAGAGCCATGCAATAGTGAATGGAGTAGTCCTGTCCTTTTAATACCCAAACGTTCAGAGGGTGAAAAGAAGTGGCGATTAGTAATAGATTACCGAAAACTTAATAATTGCATTGTAGATGACAAGTTTCCTCTCCCAAATATTAACGAAATATTAGATTCATTATCCGGATGCATTTACTTTTCTCACTTAGATTTAAATCAGGGTTTTTATAATGTAGAATTAGAGGAGTCAAGCAGAAAATATACGGCATTTTCTTCCGGTCAATACCAAATGACTAGAATGCCTATGGGGCTCAAAACTAGTCCTAGTTCTTTTTCTAGAATGATGACCATGGCGATGGCTGGACTCACTTATGATAAATGTCTTTGTTACCTTGATGATCTTATTATAATGGGGAGAAATTTAGAAGATCACAATAAAAATCTAATAGAGGTCTTCGAAAGACTTCGTAAAATAAACTTAAAGTTAAATCCTTTTAAGTGCGACTTTCTTAAAAAACAATTACTTTATTTGGGTCACGTTGTATCTGATGAAGGTGTTCTACCAGATCCAGAAAAAATTAGTATAATTAACAATTATCCAGTTCCCCAAAATGTTGACGATACCAGGAGATTTGTAGCATTAGCTAATTATTATAGGAAATTCATACCTAAATTTGCAGAAATAGCTTATCCTTTAAATTCTTTGTCGTAAAAATATTAAATTTATTTGGGACAAAAACTGTCAAGAATCATTTGAAGCTTTAAAGAAAAGTATAATGTCACCATTAGTATTGCAATATCCTGATTTATCAGATAAAAATCAATTTATTATTACTACAGATGCTTCGGGTTATGCAATAGGAGCTATTCTGTCGAATGCAGATGGTCGACCTGTCGCTTTTGCGAGTAGAACCCTTAACAAAGCCGAAAAGAATTATCCTACAATAGAAAAGGAGTTATTAGCGGTTGTTTGGGCTGTTAAGCATTTTAGACCTTACTTGTACGGCCGAAGGTTTAAAATTATTACAGATCATAAACCGTTAATTTATCTATTTAATATGAAGGACCCGTCTAGTCGTCTACTTAAATTTAGACTTGTGCTTGAAGAATATGACTATGTAATTGAATATGTGAAAGGAGAAGAGAATGCAGCTGCAGATGCATTATCTCGTGTGATTGTTACTTCGGAAGAGTTGAAAGAGATGAATGAATGTATACATGTGATGACGCGTGCTCAAAGACGAAGAATGGATGATATGAATAGTATAAAAATAAAAACTCAAATTGACACTAATGATAACTACAACACTTGGCCTGATCAACCAATTGTAGTCGATACCCATGTTAAACCCAAGAATGCAGTAGAATTACGATTTCTAGATAAACGTAATTTGCATATACTACGAAGAAAGAATAGAATTAATTACGAAAATAATATTTTTTCATATGATAGCACTCACTTTAACCTATATATAAACTTAGCTTTTCAATCACAAATTACGCGAGCCGAATTTGCGAGAGAGTTAAGTGAATTTTGTAGAAAAACTTCGATCGAAGAAATATATTTACTGAAAAATAAAAGTAATAATGTGTTTGTAGAGAAATTAGTGAGTGAGATAAAAAATAATAAAAACTGGGAGGGCCCTCGTTTATGTATATTAAAAGATGTTGAACGGATAGAAAGTACTGACGATAGAAAAATTATATTAAATGATTTTCATCTATTGCCCACAAGTGGCCACGCAGGTATTAGAAGAATGGTAAACAATATTAAAAAATACTATTTTTGGCCGGGAATTGAAAAGGATGTAACTGATTTCGTGAATAAATGTCATAAATGTCAAAAGCAGAAATATACTATTACGGTGAAAGAACCTATGTCAATTACCTCTACTGCAAATACTGCATTAGAGAAAGTGTTTTTAGATTTAGTAGGTCCGCTTGATAGAGATGAAAATAATTATAGCTATATTATCACGTTACAATGCGAACTATCAAAATATGTATGCGCAGTGCCTCTCATTAAAAAATCTTCGAGCGAAGTAGCGAGAGCGTTTGTTACAGAATTTATTCTTAAGTACGGAATCCCGAAAGAGATAGCTACAGACAGAGGTACGGAGTTCATGGCGGACACTTTTAAAGAGGTATGTAAACTTTTAAATATTTCTAAATTAAATTCCACAGCATATCATCACCAAAGTATAGGCGCGTTGGAAAATTCTCATAAAAATTTAAATTCCTTTTTAAGAATTAGTGTAGAGCAAAAACCAGAAACGTGGAGTTATTGGCTACCATTTTGGTGTTTCGCATATAATACGACTGTCCACACTTCTACCCAATTTACGCCGTATGAACTAGTTTTTGGGAAAAAATGTAGTTTACCAGGTAATCTTACGAAGTCAATAGAACCATTATATAATCATGATAATTATCCCCATGAACTTAAATACAGATTGCAAGTATCACAGACGGAAGCGCGTGAAAATTTAATTAAGGGTAAGCTTCGACGGAAAGATAAATATGATTGTTATACCAATACTTTTAACTATAAACCAAATGATAAAATCCTTATTAAAAATGAGACTGGTAATAAATTGACAAATCTTTATTCTGGACCTTACACTGACATTAGAGATTTATCACCGAATGTAGAGATAGATATTAATGGAAAATTAGACGTTATTCATAAGAATAGAACTAAGCCTTATTACGATTAAGAGAAACACGAGAACTTGCATTAAGGTTCGTGCGTTGTTATGATTGCATGATGTCATTAAGTATCTAATGTTAAACCGTATATTATTTTAGTTTAATAGTTTATATAAGGTCTTACTAATTTGTAATGGTATTATAATAAAATATATATCAATGTAATCGAAAAAAAAATTGTATAATCATTTTATAAATATGTATACTTTAATCTTTTAGCTGTTTATTTGAATACTTAACAAAAAAAAAATTACCATTGTATTTTTTTTTGTTTTCCCTCGATGGGAGGTGTACCGTATAATATGTCACGTAGCATATATATACTAATTGGTAAGACGAAATAAAACAGTATCATCTAAGCTTTCGAGATGGTTTGATTTACTCGCTCCTAGCCACAACATTATATCATTAACCTCTGAAATGCAATCTATTTTATTTTCCGATTTGACTTTGCCTTAAAGGACTCGATTCCAGGCCGTTAATATTTATAAACTTAATTAATTAAATTTAAACTTAATTTGATAAATTGTGAATTTAAAAACCTTATTATGTTGATGATAGATAAGGTTTGTAATGTCATCCTATTCATGTTGAATTAACACAATTTCTATAGCCTATACATATAGGGGTAACATTATCCCGATATATAAGGAATAATTGTGGCAAATTTCATCGATATTGGTTCAGCGGATTAGCCGATTCAAAACGTAACATACAGACAGACAGACAGACTTTCGAATATTAGTAAGGATTTATTTAATTGATACTTAAAATTCATCATGTACTGTTTCGTGAAGCAAAACATGGACAAAATGAAGAAATATATATCTACATATCCCTAGACAATTTCTGGAATATGTCGAACCTATCAATACGCATGATAGATATAGGGTTCAGTCACCGTTTTAAAGGAGACAGCCCCGAGGCTTTGCGCAGAATAGGAGATAGTATTAGGCCATTACTTTCCCTACAGAAATAATAACACATTTTAAAAAATCATTAAAATTTAAAGCTCCATACAAATGATCCCCTTACATTTATTTTGATTTAAGCGTCTAGTATTCCATTCTATATTTCACCACCTTGAAGCAGAAATTGCTTAAAAAATGTCTTACATTTTGTTCTTATACTATACGTTCTAATACCTATATTGTTAGGTTTCATCCAGAATTTCAAGTAAATGCCTTCAAGAAATAAAAAGCTTCATACAAACATTCACCGTCCATTAACAATGATTACTAACGATGAATATAAAATGTGATATTCTTATAAAAAAAACGGCTCCAGACCGGCCTTGTTCTCATAATTCTCATAAAAAACGACGGAAAACGGAAAAAATGCAAGTACTATTATAATTGCAAACGACCTTCCAACTTAAGTTAAAAATTTTTTTATTTGCTGACCAATAGAACTAAAAAAATGAGGCTTTCTACTACATATTAGTTTAAACAATGTCCAAATCGTTACAGCGGTTTCTGAGATTAGCACAAACAAACGCACAAAGCCAAAAAAAACTAATAAAAATGTGAAATTCTTTAATAACGTCAGCTTTAGTCCGGCCTAATTGTCATAAAAAGATTTGTGCTTCTATTGGCCATGGTAATCTACGTAATCTAGCAGGTAATATTGCTTCAGGAACGGCAAACGACGGAAAACATGCAAGTACCTGTATAAATAGTATAAAGTAAAGTAGTAAAGTAATAGCCCATTACAATCCCACTGCTGGGCATAAGCCCTCCTCTCTCCATTTCTGAGGAAACGTGTTGGAGCTAAGACCTACCACGCTGCCCCAATGCGGATTGGTAAGTTACACATATCCCCAGAATTCTTTAGAGATATGCAGGTTTCCTCACGATGTGTTCCTTCACCGAAAAGTTTGTGATAAATTTTAATTATCAATTAGGCACTTTGAACCCGGGAACTGGCGACCACCTCGAAAGAGTCGCACGGTCTCACCGCTGGGCTATCTCAGCTTATGTATCATAGTATACGATCTTTCAGCTTAAAATTGACATATCTTTTTTATTTGCTGACCTATTGAAATAAAACCTACCCTATATGTTAAGTGAAACTTCCTACTACATATTAGTGAAAACCGCGTTCAAATCGTATCAGCGGTTTCTGATATAAGCGGAAACATACGCACAATGCCCTAAAAAACTGGAATTAAAATGTAAAATTCTTCAAAAAAATCAGCTTTAGACCAGCCTAGTTCTCATAAAAAGATGTGTGATTCTCCTAGGCATGGTAACATATGAAATTCAGTAAGAAAGGTTGCTCCAGGAACAGAGAAAAACGTTAAAAATGCAAGTACCAGTATTAAAGTATACGACCTTTCACCTTAAAATTGACATATCTTTTTTATTTGCTGACCGATTGGAATAAAACATACCCTATATGTTAAGTGAGACTTCCGACTATATATTAGTGAAAACCGCGTCCGAATCGGATCAGCGGTTTCTGAGATTAGCGGGAACAAACGCACAGACATACAGACAAACCGACAAACAGACAAACAGACAAACAGATAAACCGACAAAAATTTTAAAAACTATTGTTTTATGTTTAGGAACGTATTTTGAGACGACTACACTATTTTTTTTTTTTATATTAAATGTACAGATTTGACATCTCAACGATTTTATTATATGTATTGATGATTGATGATGATGATGATGATGATATTGATGATGATGATGATAAAGTATAATTTAGTTTAGCAATATTATACATCTGTTATTATACACCTAGTTTATCATTATAAACTATGTTTATACAAATAAATACCTACGTTGTAATGACAACGTAGGTATTTGTATAAACATAGGCATACAAATAAGATATTTATGAAAACAATTTTCTTTTATTAAGCTGTTCATAAGAAATCATAATTAGAATTATACTTAAGAATTATAGTTATGTATTATAAATTTCGTAAAGTAACGCGTAATTATATAAATTATAAATAAGTTACTGAATTGACTTCAGACACACAGGCACGATTTTTAAATCGATGAATGAATTTCAATGAAGCCAACTGGCTTCATTGAATGCTTCATTATTTAGTTTCGTGCACTCTAACTTTTTTCTTTATTCCTAGACAATACAATTTCTATTTCTCTATCTATTTACTCAAAATCCGCGTTTCCCGACACATAACGGATTTATTGACAATTTATTATTTGTAATTGAAAAGGTACTTTTTTTAATATATATTCTTTTGTACAAATTCGTTGAAAGCTCATTGTTGTTTAGTTAATTTTTTTAAATAATATTATAGCTAAGTAATTTTGAGTAAATTGTAATTTTATGAAAAGCTTTGAAGGACTAGATTTCAAGCAGCCAATAAAACTAATAAAACTTTTTTACTTACACAGCGTAACTTTAAAACTTTACCTGTGTAAAGTTTTAAAGTTTGGAAAAGTTTCGCTCTGTTTGGAAGTTGGAACAGTTGTACTAAACAGGGCTTTTTGTTTTTATATGTTTTGTAGAACATTTGTTTGCTTTCGCCTTCTTCATACAAGAATCAAGAAATCGCAATGTAGGATAGACCCTCACTAGACGGAAAGACGACAAAAAGGATTCATTAATCAACTTTTCTTTAACATAAGATAATGAAATTCACCCCTATAATAGCCGTCCCGCTCGATTTCCAATGGTCAGTGACCATTTTATGACTTGAGCGACAATTGCGATTGATTTATTGCACCCCTTAATTGTACTTAAGCGATACCGTGGAAACTTCGAGGCAAAACTTTTCCTCGAAAAGGCATTTAAACAAAAGTTTTATCAATTAAATAAATATCTTTATAAATTTACAGAAAAATGTTTTAAAATGGATTTCATAATCGGAGGGTTGGCCGGCGCGGGCGCCACAATTTTCACAAACCCCATGGACGTAGTGAAAACTCGGCTTCAACTTCAGGGAGAGCTTAGATCAAGAAGCGAACACACTGCAAGATATAGAGGCATATTCCACGCCTTATATGTCATTGCCAAAAATGATGGCGTACTAGCGTTACAAAAAGGCCTAGCGCCCGCTATGGTGCTAGGATTTTGTATGAACTCTGTAAGGTGAGCTCGCTTTTACTATTACATTCACAAGTTTAGAACAATACTATACAACTTATCTTATTTTGGTATTCTTACGTTTGCTTCACAGTATATTTTAAGCAATTTAATTTTTGTATATAAAAATATAAAGAATTATAAAACGATAGGTGATGTATATAATAGACAAAGTAGGAACCGACATATGCTTGCGACTCCTGCTTTGTGCCTAGCAAAAGTACGTAAATCGTTAATGGGTTTGGGTGTAAGTTTCTATAATAAAATTCCGCAATCAATTTTGGCCTTGCCATTACAGCAATTTAAAAACACTGTTAAAAAGAAAGCCTACTACACTGTTGAGGATTACTTAGATGATAAGAATGTGTGGATATAGCTGCGCTTCTACCCTGTACAAGACAGTAATGACTAAACGTAACTAGTTATAAGATTTATATATTTTTAAAAAGAGCAACCGCCGAGTTTCTTGCTGGCTCTTCTCGGTAGGAACAGCTTTCCGAACCAGCGGTAGATTTAGACGATTCAAAAGCACTTGTTTACAAGACTACTTGAACAAAGAATATTTTGAATTTGAATATCTATCTATCCTAAATTACTTATACGCTCGAACTATACAAATCATACCCACGTAGAAGAATCCCAAGAATGGTGGCAACGTTTGCGTAATAAATCTTTAAGCTGATTCTTTATGCGAAAATGGAGCTAACCATCTGGCTTCTTCAAGCAATTTCGATATATTTTTTAATTATTATGTGTCTTTTCAATCATTTTCCCATTCACTTAAACATTTTCACATTCCTCTGAAAACGATAAACTTTACATTATTCCGCACTTTAAGTGTAGAATGAACTGAAATTAATTGATGGTTATACTATAGACAATCTTATGGAGTACAAGTTAAGAATTTCACTTCTTGTTATCCATATTTCACTTCTTGTCTTTTTCCTTCTGTTACCCAAAGGTTGACTGGAAGAGATCCCTTTTAGGGATAAGTCCGCCTTTGTACATGTGCTATTTTTTTATCTTTTTTACATTAGTATGTATGTACAATAAAGAAATAAATAAAATAACAATCGAACGCAAAAATGACTCAAAATGACTAAAATATCAATCCATATTTTAAGTATCCAAATTTACGTATTCCTCTTCATTACACCGTTAATTATATTTCATTTATCCTAGAAACTATACTCTGTGACAAAATTATACTCTGTGGAATGGTAGCAGCCATCTTTAAATAATTATTTAGTAAACAAATTATAAATATAAATTTATTTACATTTTGATCAAATTCCTCTTTTGGATTAAAATCTTTAAAAAATTTACTATTTTATTTATGGTGTGAATGAACCATATAGTTATATTGTCAAAAATAGAGTATATCCCTCAACTAAAATTAATTGAAAATAATATTTGTTAAATTGATTGATATTTGCTCCACTCAATGTCAGTTATTTAGGTATGTATTTTGATTTGCCTGACTATTCTAATCTATTCTCGATTCTATTCTAAATAACAATAAAGTCTTAATTCCTAAATACAACAAATATTTCACCTCGTTCTTAATTATGTTAACTTAACAAAGGATGATAATTTCTCGTCAATTTCTCATGAACCAAGATATCAAGTGGCTTAAGATAAAACGTATACGTATCTCGGTCAAGTTTATTAATTAGTTTTTACTAAGATTATAGAGAACTAGAATGGTTTAGGCAGCGTTCGCCAACATAGCTCTGGGAGGCCAGATTTTTTCCGACTTTATTGTCATGTATTGTTACATAAAATCATTACAATTTGTAGCGTATATGTTATTCTGATGTAGAACCTACATAACTGTAAAGTTTTAACCAAATCCGTCCAGTAGTTTTTTCGTGAAAGAGTAACAAACATCCATCCATACTCACAAACTTTGGCATTTATAATATTAGTAGGATAGGATTAACATGTGTAGGAATAATAGAATAAAACGTTAGCCGCGCATTACGCGCATGCGCGAGGTCGAACCGCTTGGCCTCCGTATACGACGTATATAGACGTCCATACGTCGTTTGTTAATTTTTTTTAAATCTATGTAATGCTAAGTGTCGAAAGCAGGAACCGTTCACATACCATTACATTACCATTTACACACGCAAGATTAGTTACCGCACGTATCAGACAACACCGTCGCCAACAACACACTAAACACATTGAATATGACAATCTCAACGATCGTTTCGCCCCGTAACCGAAGCATCATCAGGAGGTAGGCTCCACAAAATCGCAAAGTGCCGCATCATCCAAACAAGCGATATTATATACAAATAGTTCAACCCCCACCATTTATTTTGTCTCAAAACTTTATAAACTATTCGATAAAAACTATATTTGTATTAATTCATTGTACAATATATTTGACTTTATACGCCGTGTGGTATCCGGCAGAGTAGAATAGACCACCTTCATTTCTTACCGAGGTGTTGTAAAAGGCGACTAAGGTAAGTCAACCCGCCGTGTGGTATACGGCTGAGTAGAGTAGACCACCCTCATTTCTTACCGAGGTGTCATAAAAGGCGAATAAGGTAAGTTGACACACCGTGTGGTATCCGGTTGAGTAGAATAGACCACCCTCTTTCTTACCGAGGGGTTGTACCACCGAGCCCACTTAGAGTGGGATAAGGGCAGGAGGATGATGAATATATTTGACTTTATATTTTATAGCGAATTTAAAAAATCAATGTACATTATTTCATCTCATTTCTCAACTTAATATTTTATAGAGTTAATAGATTTGCATGGGCGTAGCAGAGGTACGGGCAAGGGGGGGAACTGCCCCCCCCCCACCTTACACTGATAACTATAAAACTGGGAAACTGTGAACTCGCAACATATTGACACTATAAAAGGACATGACACTAAAAAACTTGCATAAAACCTATAATGTACCTCACCTTCATTACAAATGTCAGCTCCTCATATTTTAAATACCATGATTACGAAAAAATAGCCTAGATTTTATGAGACAATTTTGCCCATGTATAGAATTCTGGCTACGCCCTCGACTGAATAGCTCATATTTTGTTCATTTTTATAAAAAAATTATATTGTCAAGTTTAACTACCAACGTCTAATAACTTCTCGTTATTCTACGCTTCTGAACAGATTAGGCACATACCATATAGCAGAGGTCCAAAAATGGACTAGGACAAAGGACGGCGATATAAGCATTCAAAAGACAATCTTCTGGGCGAGCGCGAGCGGTGTGATGAGTGGTATCGCAGCCAATCCAGCGTCCGTTGTCAAAACGAGAATGCAGGCCGCCGCTCACCCAAGCATCGCTGTCGGACGACAACATGTATATAGTGGTATATTAAGGACAGATAGAATACTATAGTATCTTAAAATTCGGGCTTATTTATGTAATAACCTTTGCAATATTAGCATACGGCTTCTGGTTCTGTTTAATTTGTAAATGCCTCAAATTAAAAGTCAGAGGCACTTGCCCTTTCGATTCCCTTATATTATTTTGACTTTACCACTTTACACTGTTACTGCTTAACAACAGCCATCTCTCACTCGACGACCAGCAATAGATTGCATCAGGCCTACCTTGAACTCTTATTGCGACTCAATTGAAGACGTAAACGACGACGCGAACCAGTTTCTTTTCGTACCGTGAAGTGTGAATTGCGTTAGGGTCGTAATGTTTAAAAATTATAACGTTATATGAACTATAGATAATTATGTCTCTTTTACTCACATGTTCCTAGGACGAATTCCGAACGCTCATTCGGCAACGACTAAAGTGTGCGTGCGTCTTTAAGACGTCATGTTATGAAAAAGCAAAACAATTTCGTTTACGTCTTTAATTGAGTCGCAATAAGAGTTCATGGTAGGCCTGCAGCTGTGTTTTTCCCGGAATTCGGCAGTCTTATCCTCGCGCACACAACTAGTGGGGCCATCTTCCATTGCTTCTAGTCAATACACAGTCGCACACAATGTGTGTGTGTGTGTTAGTCGCCTCTTACGACACCTCGTTAAGAAAGGAGGGTGGTCTATTCTATTGTGCCGGATACCACACGGCACATACCTTAGTCGCCTCTTATGACACCTCGGTAAGAAAGGAGGGTGGTCTATTCTATTTTGCCGGATACCACACTGCACATACCTTAGTCGCCTCTTATGACACCTCAGTAAGAAAGGAGGGTGGTCTATTCTGTTTTTCCGGATACCACACGGTATATACCTTAGTCGCCTCTTACGACACCTCGGTAAGAAAGGAGGGTGGTCTATTCTGTTTTTCCGGATACCACACGGTATATACCTTAGTCGCCTCTTACGACACCTCTGTAAGAAAGGAGGGTGGTCTATTCTGTTTTGCCGGATACCACACGGCATATACCTTAGTCGCCTCTTACGACACCTCAGTAAGAAAGGAGGGTGGTCTATTCTATTCTGATTGTTCTTTATAATAGCAAAAAAAAACTATAGTGGTATCGGCTAGTTCGTTCGCACCAACTTAAACGTTAAATACATTTAATAATGCAATACCCATGTGTTTTTCTCTGTTCCCGCAAGAAAAAAAGATTTTTTATAATATGTTACCTCGGTCTATACACTTCAGTAGTAGTTCATCATTATTGCTCCAGCAGTTAAACCGTGGAGGCAAATTTTCACATTTAAAATTTTAGTTGGATTACAGTGGTAAACCCACTTAGTAATAAGAAAAAAACAGAGTATCTTAACATTGAAACGTTACCAAGTTTACTTGTTATATGTTTTGCAGGTATGATGGATGGCGTTGTAAAAATTTACAAAACAGAAGGCATACGTGGATTTTTCGCAGGTGTAAACGCGACGTGCACGAGACTTGCTATAGGTTCTGCAGCTCAGCTCACTACTTTTTCCACGTGAGTATCATTAGAGATTTACAATGATATTTAATGGAGTACATAGGTAATATAGAAATAACTGATGAGGCTTGGGAGGAGATTGATATACATAGCGGTACAGATTGTCACAGAGATAGTCTCCTGCACAGGCTCCAGCGATATGATATCTAGGTCGTGTGCTAAACTTAAAGTGTGGTGGGTTCAAAATATTTATCAGTAAGTTAAATAGACGCCGTTATGGCCGCGATTTTATTCGTGTGGTATCGGGCAGAACAGAATATACCACCAAGTTTCTGGACTGAGATTTCTATTTACAAACAAACAACTGAGTTCGTTATTAAAAAAAAAAGTAAATACCTAATATTTCGAAATCAATTGAATGATCAAAGAACAACATTAAGGCTGGAATATTTTTTTCTCCTGCAGTTCAAAAGAATTATTGCTGACATATGGTATATGTACGGAGTCACCACTTGGTCTCGCTTTCTCTGCGAGTTGTTTGAGCGGCGTGATGGTGGCTCTTGCCATATGTCCCATAGACGTCGTCGCTGTACGACTTTACAACCAGGGTAACAGGAAATGCATAGCCATTCATGCTAGCTTTAACCATAGATTGCTCGTTTGCTTGCAAATGTCACGTCAACTGCTGTGTTGTTAAGTCATTTAAAAGGTGTAAATTTTTCATAGAAAAAACAAATTCGCAATTTAAATATAAAAAAAATTCAACCATTTGTATAGTAATCATAGATAATAGAATAAAATCATTTCAACGTCGTATCGTTCATTTATGATGACTAGGAATTGAGCAAGGATTGAGTTCACGATTAATCATTTTGATTAATTCTGAATACGCTAAGGGTATAAGGTCATATTTCAGTTGGTATGTTCACTGTAGTCTTTGGTCTAATGACGGCTTATCTTATAGCATTTTCCATTATAAAGTAATTTTTAATCATATTCGAATACTTATTCGATTATTTGACAAAATAACTTAAAAGTAAAAGTAACATAATTAAATATCCAACTTGAACACAGACCATAAATCATTGAACACAGACAATGAATATATGAAACTGTTGAAATGGTATTTTCTCGTCGTAGGTCGTAGTCTCGTGGTGAAATGAATTATCCGTAAAAAAAAAGGGTTTTTTTAAATTTATGTATTGTTAGTGGTAACGGTTTTTACAGCGTTACTGGTTGGTCAAAAGTCGAGGCTATAAGAACTACTTTACTTTGTAATTGAATGATTTACTGAAAAGAAAAGAAGATTAATTCCTTTTTAGGTTGTAAACTAACTAAAATTGCAGAGTGAAGCAATATCTGCATGCCCATGGTTATATGGAAGGATCACCAGCTAAGGTCGCGTTCATGGCAAGCCTCGTGTGTGGTGTCATGTGTATAATAATGGAATCGCCGTTGGATGTAGTCAATACGCGTCTATATAATCAGGGTAAATTTAACGGAGAGGGTGTTTTTTTTTTATTTTAGCGGCATAAAAATGTTTATTGTGCTTAAAACTCATCTTATAACGGGCATCATTATACACTATTTTGGTCAAGGTCATGCAGCTCATACCTTCGTCTATGTTTGGAAATACGCAAGATACTAAAGTATTCAGTATTAATAAGTATTAAGAAAATTAAATTATATGAAAGGCCTTAAAAGACTAGATTTCATTAAATATTTTTTTTAAAAAGAATGAAGGTATAAAAAGGTAGGAACTTGACTTGCAGTGTAAAAATCGGTTAATAATCGACTTTTCTCCCTTCAAAATAAATCAATTTATAAAAGATCGATTATATCGTACATTAAATAATTTGATTTTTTATTTGAATAATTAATTAGGACAAAAATAATTAAAGTGGACACCTACAAATAAAAAATAACAGATGTGCTGTTTACAAAATTCGATTAAAATGTATTGTTTGGCTACATTGGTTTCGTCTAACAACGCATATCTTATTATAAAAGATAAATAAAGAAAAAAAGAGAGTATAAAAGCAAAAAAAGAGTTGAAATAATCGATTAATCGATTGATAATTAATAGAAAATAATAATTTGCTGAATGTTGGCAAAATATTGAAATTGTCTCATTTAGGACACACATCAGAAGTTTTATGTTTATTACAGACAGACATTCGTTTTTATTATTTGAGTAATCGCTGTGGATACGCTAAATGTAGAGCGTCGTTCACAGTGTGCGTCAACAGATGGCGCTTTAAGTTCATATCGTACGCTGAGTATTAAAGGACCGAATTCAAAAAGTTGTTTTATGTTCATTCCAATAAAGCTTTACGTAGCGTCTGCAAAACTCGTGTTTTAAAGAGACCCATAACTTGGAAGAGCTAGAAAAACTAGCTTTTTTAATATTAGGTCCTTACATATGAAATTGGCGTTTTTTATGGGACGAACATAAAGTCGTTTTTTTTTTAATGAAATATATTTAATTAATCAAAGTATGTACCATTGCTATGTATGCACTTTTGCCATCTCATAGGTAGTTCATTGATCCCCTTACTAAATAAACCATTCGGGCGGGAATCAATAAAATCTTTGAAGGCGGTTTGGACTGCCCCATCGGAGTTGAATTTTTTTCCTTGCAAGTAGTTATCCAAATTGCGAAAAAAATGGTAATCTGTTGGAGCAAGGTCCGGAGAGTACGGTGGATGTCTAAGACATTCTAATTGAAGCTCCTCTGATTTGGTAGCCGTCTGTTGTGCGGTGTGTGGTCTAGCGTTGTCCTGAAGCAGCAGTGGCCTAGAGCGATTGACCAGCCTCGGTTGTTTAGCAGCTAGCTTTTCCATCATGGTTTGCAGTTGCTGACAATAGATATCTGCCGTAATCGTCTGGCCAGATTTAAGAAAGCTGTAGTGAACGACACCAGCACTAGTCCACCAAACACTTACAAGCTACTTTTTTTAGTCAATTTTTGCTTAGGGCAGGATTTGGCTGGTTCGCCAGGGTTCAGCCATTGCGATGAGAGCTTCCGATTATCGTAGAGGATCCACTTTTCATCACAGGTAATGATTCGATTTAAAATTCCTTCATTATTGTGCCGGTTGAGTAACGTAACGCAGGTGTCGACGCGCGTTTGTCGGTTTGCTTCACTCAATTCATGAGGTACCCACCTTTCAAGCTTTTTCACCTTCCCAATTTGCTTCAAGTGGATTAGAATAGTTTTATCACTACCACCGGAGCCTGCAGCTAACTCGGACGTGGTTTGCGATGGATCCGCTTCCACAATAGCCTTCAATTCTTCATTATTAACTTTGGTCTCCGGCCGTCCACGAGGCTTGTTCTGCAGGTCGAAATTTCCAGAACGAAAACGTTGAAACCAAAAACGCACTGTGTTTTCTTTTGCGACACCGTCACCATACACATCATTAATCCTTCGAGCCGTTTCTGCAGCACTGGTGCCACGGTGGAACTCATACTCGTAAATAACGCGATATTTCATGTTTTCCATTTTGTAAACAGAGTGACACAAAGAAAAAAACAAAAGAAGAAAAAACAAATGAATTAGGGGGTTTGAAACACGAATGCATGAGTAAATAGCTGTATGAATTTGAATTTGAAATTCCTAACCATAAAGGTAATATTTGAGATCAAAGTGGCCAGTACGACAAAACGCCAATTTCATATGTAAGGACCTAATAGTAACGTGATGTCACTTTTCACAATGGACTATATGCTGTTAGCCCTAACGGCTTTTACAGCGTCAACGGGCGGGACGGGCGAGCGGTGAAGCATCGTCGAGGTTGCGAAATGCATATAGTAGAGCGCAGAAGCTCTACTAGCGTCGGGGAACGTCGTCCTAAAGGTGCCTCCTGTGAGGCCGGACCACGGCTTAGAGCGACGCGTAGTGGGGGGCTGATGGTATGACTTTGATTAGTCATTGCGACGTCGGAAGGATGGCGAGAAGCCACGACTGACCGACGTCAGAAAACTGGGACCTCGTCTTCGCCGGCGAAGACGCTGTATGTGTGTATTACGTGTTACTGTGTTTGCGATCGTTATTTTATCGTCAGGGTCATATAGGTCGCTTTTTGGACGAAACTTGATGTCATAGATGGCATTAAAATAAGGATAGCAATGTAACTCAATTAAGCCTAATTTCAAATTCGGTCACTTAATACTATGCGTGCGATATGCTTTATCAACTGAAACTTCCATATAATCATAAATTAAATCATTTCAATTCTAACATGCCTTATCCTAACGTTCATCCTGCTATCCTGATGCTGTGGCGGGTAAAATGGGCTTTGCGTTTACTTGTGTGTGTGTTAGGATATTAATTTTGTTTATTTTTTTATTACGTCTAGCTCAATAGCAGCCGTATTGACCGGACCGTATTGAGATTCTGTGCTATTTCCAGTAAGTAACAAGTTCAAAACCCGAGGAAATTTTTTATAGAAAGCATTGTATGGATTGAACAAATCATATACTATACGAGTTGTGAAGCCTACAAAGAGGTTATCACAACCTCTCTTCTTCCGACCAATTCCTTTCTCTTATTCACATCTATCTATCACACTATCTTCTTATTCACAAGGGCCCCTTGGTTGCTGGCCGTATTTGGTCCGTCCATTTCTAGACATCGAAAACTTCACAAGAATCTACTGGATTTACAATCGTTGAAATCCCTTAAACCTTTGCCTATACTTTTTATTATATTTTAACTTAGCCGGTAATCCTATTTGAAATTTTCCGTTCAGTGGAAAGTTCCAGATAAAGTGAATAAGTCTGGACAAATTAAGTAATGAACAGATCGTTGTGTAATAATTTTAAATAATGTATAAACAACGTACCCATCCATGTCAGCAAACCTTTTGACCCTGATTATTGATTAAATGAATAATCCTTAAATACAGATTAACTTAGTATTATTTTTTTAACAATAATTTTTGTTTAATTCAGGTCGATCATCAAAAGGCGAAGTGCTTTACAAAGGAGTTATCGATTGTTTAAGGAAAACTTACAGAGCTGAAGGACTCTACGGCCTGTACAAGGGATTGGGTCCGCTATATTTAAGAATCGCACCTCACACTACTCTTTCACTAGTTATATGGGATATGTTAAATATACTATTTAATAATAAAAGCAGATAGAGAAAAGTATTTTATTCTTAAACCCCCGTTACATGAACAGTAAATTATTCGCTGAAAATATTTGAAATTTAACTTATTAAGGTTATATCTTCTGCTCATTTCAAATATACGCCAAAACAATGAGGGAATGGAATTCACCCTTTGCCACCAACATAATATTCGATAGTCTGAAAATAATTGTTATCTTCAAGTTTGTTGAATAGGCAAACATTATATTTGCTGAACTAATTTACTTTCCTTTTTTAATTGTGTACTTGACTATTGCATAGTTTCGTTAATAGTTGTGTGATAGGACATATATGGAGGTGTAAAATAAATGTCCCAGTCAACTTCAGACGAAGTACAACTGGAACTAACTTCTTCATCTTCACACGAACAACTGTCAGAAGTCTCTATTTTGCCCCCTTCATCTATACGGTGATCACCACTCATTGACATACCAACAGCACGTTTATAAGATTTTGAACAAATCTGATCACACTTATCTGGATAATAGTTCCACCAAACTTCATTTACGGCAGCTCTGACAAGCCGTTTTTGAATTTTCTCTATTTTCTTTAACTTGGTTTTATGGTTAGAGGATTCAATTTCGTATTTTAAAGAAGTGTTGCGGTCGTGCTCTTCACAAGTTGGATCGATGGTTGGCTGCAATTCGATATGATACTGTCCATTCTTTTTAATAACTGAAAATGCTGGTTTATTCTCAATTAATTTTCTGATATGTTTTATTCGCTTCACCGTTTCTTCCGCCGACTTTCGCGACTTTGCTTTGTCAAGCATTCGTAATAATCTTTTTGTTATAGCACCAGGCTTCCACCCCTGGTGTACCTAGAGATAATAAAACATTCATGTTACTTATTACATACATTTCAACAACTTACCTCATAAGTAAAAAAAAAACTTACTTATAGTATTGGAATATTTTTTTATACCTGTTAATCTCAATAAATATAAAAACAAAATCAAATTTAAAATGTATTTTCTCTTACAATTACATAACGTTACAAAATTTAACTTAGCACAGTACCAAATAAATATCACTTAAGACATCATTAAAAGTTTATAAAGGTTATAAAACACAAATTCCCTATATCAACAAATAAATTATAGGACACAACAGAATTCTTTATTTATCAAACCTGGGTAGCCATATTCTTACTAGAAAGCGCGAAAATTCGTTCTCTTTGTTGTTGTTTCATTACTTCTGAGTTAATAAATGAATGGAAACATGGAACGTGAAACGAACTGAGACTTATGCCCTGTTCAGCTAGTCTGGCCATTCGCTCTTTAGGCCGTTTATTTTTATGGTCTCTCAATCTAAAAAACGTTTTGCGACCTCGATCGTCTACGGCTATAATTCCTTTGTCTGATGGTACAGGATGTTGGCATTTATACTTTTCCTGTATATTTTGACAAAACTTGATAAGTGTTCTTCCTTTTCTTTCTTTTTTTTGATATTTCGAAGGCGACAAATGAAAAACGGTTGAAGGTTGTGGAATTCTTACATCTTCTCCATGTGCTAACATATCTTTTAAAGTTGCAATAAGTAATTTTCTATCTTCGCCGTGGCCTACTATTCCTAATTTCGAAAGTTGTTTGGGAGATGCGTCCCCAAAACAACTCCAGCTTGTTTCAGACATATAAGCAGTTTTACCAAGTTTCTTATCTCCTGTTTTACCTTTCTTACCTTCATTATCACCACGACGCCTTTTCTTCATTGAGTCTGTGGGCTTGGCTATTGGATAATATTTCCATTTGCCTTGACTATCGATGTAACCATCAACACCAACAACTAACCATTTACCGTTCATAGCTTGAAATTTTCCAGTTTCAGCATTAACTTGCTCACCACTAGGTCCTATAAAATTATTTGGAGCCCACCGACCATCTGGCGCTACGTACCCGTCTATATTTATTTCTAGCCACTTACGTTCCGGACTCCAAAAACCACCTAAATCACTGCACTGCTGCTTTCCATCAGGGCCTTTGAAAAATCTAGGAACAGGATTTCCAAATCTATCTACAAGCTTAACTCTATAATCTAAATAGGTATACTGAGTTCCATTCTCAGCTTTAAATAATTTCTTTCCTTTATGTGTTGGATCAAATTTAGCATTGGGAGGTGTAAATTCTACAATCCACTCATCAGAATCGGTATCAGAAACAATAGACATGTCATCTTCTGAACAAGAACAAGAAACATTCATATTTGCCGTCTTAGCCGATGGCAATGCGGGATAGCATGTACATTCAGGATCCTCTGCATCAGGTAATAAGCCAAGAGCCTGTTGATATGTTTTCAAACATATTTCATGACATATATTTCTAAAAGCACTCTGAATAAAGTGACGCTGTGCTCTCTCAAGTCGCCTCTGCACACGCTCCTTTTTCTTTAAACGTTCACGGTTTTCCTCCTCAGTTCTGCCAATAGTATAAGTCACTACTGGTTTGTCTTCATATGGATGCTGGTTAAGAGCTCTTGGTTTGGAGTACGCTTTCATTGTTTCCATAGTGACAGAATATTCTCCGTCTTTTTTATGAACAACCAATAAAGGTCGTTTTAATGGTCGTTCCTTTTTTCCTGTTTCTTTTCTTTTCTTTTTAGATATCACCTCACCCGGATTTCGCGCTATCTTTAGTAATCTCACTACATGTTTATTTGTGGCACCAGGCTTCCACATAGGACGGAACTAAAAAAAAATAAAAAAATGAAAAAAAATCATTTCCACATTTCAAAAAAAATGTAAACAGCAAATATACCTTCATTCCTGGTACGTCTTCAGCAGTCCAGAGCCAGCCCATACACTTCGGAACATTTTCTAAAGTACCAGAACATGGTAAAACACATTTACTGTGTCCTATTTGGGGTGCTGCAAATAAATAATTATTATGGCAAAATAACTGCCTAATAAAATATTCAATATAATATAAAATACATACGTATACCTTTGTAACCGTAATTAAATTTAAACCTATCATCTTTTTTTTTCTTCTTGCCTTTTTCGGATTCAACACTTTTCTTTTCACTAACTATTGATCGTTTGTCAGGCGTTGTTGCTCGTTGCCCAGAGCCTGCTTTCATACTCTTCTGTTCATCACCCCTTTTTTTACTCTCACTTCCGGATGTACTCCAAGTTTTTAATTTACTTTTATCCACAAGCTTGTGATAAATCGGACAAGGTATAGGTATTTCTTGTCTTGTTGTTCGTGCCAAATCTTCACCTGCTATTTCATAGCCACCACAAGTTGTGCAGTATGTTGTTTTTCTAGTAAAACCAAATGTACATTCACAAGTACAGTAACAAGGATCTCGTCCAATTGTCAAATTAGCGGAGATTCCACCTACAACTTCTTCAATCTTCTCCTCATTCACACAACAATCAGTCTTTAAATTTGTTAAATCCAAAAGAATTCGATCATCAGCTGGCGATGGTAGTTCTCTATATTTCTTATGTTCACATTCAATTTGTTTACATTTTGTAAAGGTAATTAGACGGGCAGCTTCTTCAGGTAAATCTAGAGAATAATTGCTTTCGGAAAAAGTTGCCTTTCTTCTACTCAAACATTCACTATCGCATTTCTTGAATTTTAACATCTTTTTTCCATCAGTTGACTGCTCTGAAGTTTGAGCATCTGAAGTAACTTTTGGTGAACTTTGGCCGGAAACATCATTTTCTATTGTAAAGTACCCTACATGATAAACTTTGTTTCCGAAAGATCCCTTTGGATCTCCAAATATATAACGATAAAGATAATTTTTCGGTTTGCAGTGAAACGATGGACAAGACTTCACAGAAGAAACAGGTTTGTGGTATGTCTTATTTATATTTGAATCACTTTTGATACAAGCGTCATGTTCTTTTCGTAAATTATTTTTTTTTAATAAGTCAGAGGCTATAGAGGTTTTTTTGAAAATATCTTTTGCAGTATGACATTCCAAACTTTCGGGCCTATTTTTATTTAACCTGTTTTCTTTTATAGTACTAAGGACAAACGTAGGTTTTGAATTTATTCGTGTATACATGAATGTTTCTGGCTTGTTGTTTGAAATGGACATAAACTGGCTTGTTATTCTGTCTTTTAAGTAAGTTAACTTTAAACTGATAGTAATAGTAGCTATGTGTTTTGAACTTATTTCATCATATACATAGTATAGGTCTTCAGTATAAGCTGGTGGCAATTCTGATGTTTCCCTTTTTGTTAAATAGTTCACGTATTCTTTACCCCATGGAATGATACTTGAGCCAATCTTTTGGTCTGGTTCGTTCTCCTTGCTAATATATATCTCCAAAGGATATTTCTTCATTAATGATATAAGTAAATTAGATTTATTTATTATTAAAACTGATTGACCAATATGTCTTTTCATGTTTGACGGAATCTTTGTAGTACATACACATCTATTATTTTTTCTTACCTTGTATTTTTGTTTACCTTTACGTTTCGTTTCTAATTTTTTGGACAATGATATTACTGCTGGACTTTTTAACTGTAATTTAAAAATATCAGCAAATTGACCGGTAATCTTAAAGTGGTCACAGTTTGTGTAACTTTTAAAATCTTTAATTAATATCTCAAATAAAAACATTGAATCCGAAAAAGCCATAATATAGATTTCTTATGAATGCCTAAAATTAATTTATAAAATATATACCATATTACTTCTAATTTACATGACAGCCAAAAATGTATTGTTGTATGGAAATTAAACCGAAACGACAAAAAGTTTTTAATATTTCATTAACGAATAATTATTACCAGCCAATAATATAAACAAAAAGTTTGTCAATGATAAGTAAAGAAAATTATATTTCTTAACTCACCTAAAGATCATTATGGTAGACTAAAAATATGCAATCAATTTCGTACGTATGTTTCAGTCGTATTTTATAATATACTAGCTATGCCAGCGGCTTCGCCCGCGTAGAAATCAGCGTGTGTCAATTTTTTTCTTCAATTCAAATTTAGAACATAAAGCTACTTATTGTGAGTAACCATAAGACATAGAGACATGGTATCGCGGACTTTTTTGTAGTAGTATTATAGATCTACAATTCTCTAATACATTACTTCGGCGTATCTCTGCTGGTTTACGCAGCGCACGCGACTGAAGCTCCCAGCAACCATGTCTTTTAACCTGTGCGCGATCTCTTCAACATAATTTACATAATACCGATATGTACTATTTACCTAAACTATCCGGAAGTATTTCACTATATTTTGGTAAAAACCGTACAAAAATCCGTTCAGTAGATTTTGAGAAAATCGATTACATACAGACAGCCAGCTTTTTCGGACCTTGTTTTATAATAAGCATAGAATATGCGCTAGTTTTATCTCCATCACTATGTATCAACTCTTTTTTATGAATTCTTACGCCAAAAGAATTTTGATGAAAATATTCATTTAAAATGAACTATTAAAAAAATAGCAAAAATATTTATTGTTTTTAATTAATCCACATATTCAATTATAAAATCGTATACACCATTAATAATTACAATCTAATGAACATAAGTACATAGCACATTATCCATAAAATATCTCAGACCTAGATGACGTCAAAGTTCTATTACCAGATTTAACAGTACTTAATACTTGCATTTTAACAGGGTTCTTTTTCTGTGGAACGAAATTGAAAAAGCTTTTTTTTGGAGTATTAGAAGCTCTATTTGTTTTCCCTGGTCGTTTTAACTCTGGCATATCGTCGTACATTTGTAGTTCTTTCATTATTTCTTTATATTTCTCTATTTTTTTCATTTCTGTAGCGTTTCTCATCCATGCGGAATTCCGTAATCTATTTTTTTCGAAATTTACTGATACACTCATTACTAAAGGATTTTTTGGTTTACTTGATGAGTACGAAACCACTTTTTTTAACTTTCCTTTATCTGAACCTGTTTTCGTTGCTGGAGTGGTCACTGCTTTCATATCTTTTCCTTTGAATGTTGTATCCATTGTTTTACCTTTGGCATCAGTTTTGTCTTTATTGGCACGTTCTGATTTTAAAACAGCTTTACCCTTTGTGGAGTCAATTGCAGTAGCAGTTTTTGAGCTTGATTTAGATTTGGGACTCTTACCCCTCTGCTTTGAATACCAGGCCCATTTACCATCTTTGTCGATATATCCATCGACGCCTATTTTTAAACATTTTCCAGTATTATCCGTAAAAAAGCCTTCTTCGGCGGAGTAGAACATTCCGTCGGGTCCAATAAAGTTCATTGGTACCCATCGATTATCAGGACCAATATAGCCATCCTTATTTATTTCAAGCCAGACATGGTCAGGGCTCCAGAAACCGCCGAGATCACTACATTCCTGTTTCCCGTCGGGGCCTTTGAAAAATCTGGGGACTACATTTCCATGTTTATCGATTAACTTGACTTTGTAATCCAAGTAATTGTATTGACAATCATTTTCAGCTATAAGTGGGGGATGTTTTGCTTTAACATCCCACCGAGCTGCAGGCGGAGTGAACTCTATAACCCATTCATCACCATCAGTATCACTGCTGGAGATGTTGTCTTCATCGGAACAAGAACATGAGTCTATAGGTGGACTTATATTTTGAATCGCTTCTGTATGACACGGGCACTCTGGATCATTCGGATTAGGTAAAGGTAATAGTCCTATTGATTGATTATACGCCTTTACACAAATTTCTTGACACTTGTCCCGAAAAGTAGATTGCAATAAACGACTTTTTCTCCTTGTTTCTCTCCGCTCGCGTCTTTCACGTTTTCTTTGAATTTTTCTTTTTTCTTCCTCCGTCTTTCCTATACTATATATTAGTGGAGGTTTTTCGTCATAAGGATACTGAAAAATTAGTCTTTCTTTTGAATAATTTTTAAAAACCTCCATTTGAACGGAATATTCGCCATTTTCTTTCCTCACTACTAAAGTAGGCTTCATTTCAATTTTCTTCTTGCGTTGCATCATAGCTCTCTTTTTCTTAGCCATGATATCTACTCCTTCCCTCATTGCCCTGTATCGTCTAACCAAAATTTTATTAGCTGCACCCGGCTTCCATTTTGGTCGAGGCTGAAAAATAATATTTGTTTTATTTGATTATTATACATAAAATTATTTGATTTTGAAATTATGGTCGGGTAAATATATTAGTTACTTATAAAATATGTTGAACGTAAAGAAAAAAAAAATTTGTGTTAATTTAATAACTTATTAGACGCTTAGTAATAAGTCTTGATTGAGTTAGATGCATCATAAACTTTATTTCGATAACATCTATGACATCATGCTACGAACCATTAAAAAAGCTAGTGTTTCCTTGCTCTTCCAAGCTATGAGTCTCTTTAAGATTCACGAGTTTTTGAAGATGTAACGCAGTACGCTCTATTTCATTTTGGCCCAATTTTTTTATGAATTTGGACTCTTATCAAAATGAAAGTATTAAGCGTGCGATATATTTATTGAAATTCAAAATAAACAATTCATTTTCTTATACTCTTATCCTCAATCGAATTTACATTAAAGTCGTTTAATATTTTTATTTGATCCTATAAAAAAACTAAGGAATTATTCTAAATGTGAATAATATTGAATGTCAAGTTTACTCAAATCAGATATAATGAAAAAAAACTCCTAAAACTTGCGGCAATTAATTGATGCAATATAAATGATTATACTGTATATAAACAGCTTTTTCGCAATATTTTTGTTAAAATAATTATAATGTAAAAAAATAACGTCCTTTTTTCCATTTTACAACTATGGAATAAAAAGAATTATCTATTTTTACATTGAAAAATATTTAATTGTAATATTAATTCTATCAGTTGTTATTTTAACATATATTTTACATATTTTTTATATATTATACAGTCTGCATGAATTTTTCTTCTTAATTTTTTAAATTGTTTATTACAGACGACGTTAGACTTGGAGACTATAAGTGTTATACAAAAATTCAAAGTTTTTATAAATTAGAATCCGTTTCAGAGTTTTTTTCTGTAATTATATTTAAGTATCTATACGCGTGATAATTAATATTTTTTGAGACTGAATTGTAAAGGTCTTTTATTAAGTGTGGCACCTTCATTCCAGGAATATCTTCAGCGTTCCAGTTCCAGCCCATATTTTTAGGCACAGGTGGATAGGGGTACTTTGGTTCTGCTTTTTTTTCAACTAGTGGCATTTCTAGAAGCACAAAATTTTGCAAAATTAAATATCGAAGTAACATGTACCACTTACAAGACTTGTTTGGTGATTGCTGCTGATTCTTTCAATTTATAAACTCATGATGCGCCATTAGATCATAACATGCCTAAGACACTGACCGTTAGAAAGAACTAAATAAAGTATCTATATTATATTAAATTATATAAGGAAAATAAGCTGAATGATAATTCAGTCGATCTTAATTTTCCTGTCAAAGTTGAAAAATTAAAATGAAACTTACGAGATTCCTCAACATTTGCCGTAAATTTACCCACTTTCTTTTTTTCTGCTTTAATCTTTTTTTCCTTAACAGTTTCGCCCTTATCTTTAGTCTTGTCTATTTTTTTATCGGATAAATTTTTCATAGAGCGCGAAACCGTTAATCTTTTATCAGCATGACCAAGCTTAGACCCAGTAGTACGTGAACTTTTATTGCTTATTGTATCCGGAGGTTTTTTAGGATTCTCCTCATCTGGCCATGGGCTCTGAACCTTAATATATTTTTTATCATATAATTTATGATAAACTGGACATGGATGCGGCTTGGCAAATTCTGGCATTTGTTTGACGTCATCTCCTAAGCATTCATACCCTCCGCAAACAGCACAATATGTTGTGTTCTTTGATATTTTGAAAGTACATACGCAGTCACAAAAACATGGATCGTCGTCTTGTACTGTTTTATTTTTTTTGTTTGATATGCCATCCAGAATAAAATCCTTAACTTTTTCAGCAACGTCGCAGGATTTTACACAACAAGGATTATAAATATCATCAAACCGTATGACAATGTCACTATCTGCTGGACTAGGTGGATCGTTGGTTCTATTTGGACAAACAGGTTCTTCACATTCCAATTTATCGGCTAAAATGTCGTTGGCCTTTTTATCCGGTAATGTAGAACATGTACTTTTGGAACACGAAGTTTTTTCAGAAGGTTTCATGCTAGGGCAGTCGGTCGAACAATATTTAAACTTAGACGATCTATCGGATTTATCGGTTACACTTGGCGACGTTGTCCCTGTGTTTTCCTTGTCGAAGTCATATTCTACAGTGTAGAAATAAACATTGTAAACTTTTGTTTCCTCATTAGATTTGAAGGGACAAGCTTTTCCATCGCATTTACTTTCGTCGCTACTTTCAGCACAATCTTTAGAGCAAGAAGTATCGCAAGATTCCTTTTTAGTTAGAGCATCTTGCATCGTTTTAATACAAGCACATTGTGTGGATAAACCTTCTAAAGTCGAATCGTGCGAGAATACACCCTCATGACGTAGAAACTCTTGGACTTTTTCAGCTATTCTACACTCCTTGCTTCCACAAGGTCCAATTATGTTATTAATGTCTATCTCTTTATTATCTTCCATTACAAGATTTTCAATATATGCTCTCATATCTCTGGCTATTCTGCAATCAGCCCTGCCACAAGGTCCCTTTATATTCGCTATGTCAAACGTTGTTCCACGAGAACCTTCAGGTTTCTTGCCCGCATTAATGCAAAGGGGACAGGGTTCAGACTGTGCCTCTTTTTTAAATCTCTCAGCAAATTGACCACCTGGCCACTGTGTCTCCTTACAATAACACAATCTGTCTATATCGGTGGCTTTTATTCGCGGCCTTATTGTAGGACGTGGTGTCAGCATTCTCATATTGTCATTACACGATACAATAATCTTTCTTACATAATCTATTATATAATCTATGTCGGGGCAAGTTTCGGGAGCCTTGTATATTGATTCAGGCGGTTTATCTGCACTACGCATGCAACAATAATCGCCTTCATTAAAGAATGTAAGATTTGCACCGGGAGCATTTTTATAATCAGCATATACTATTTTGTTGGGTTTAGGTTTATCTTTGATAAAATTGTTTTCGATCTTATTACAATTTTCCTCAAAAACTTCGTCAGTGGTCTTCATCGTACAAATGTAAGATGTAGTTTTGGAATTGATACCTGTATATAAAACTTTTTTAACTGAAGGATCTTCTGAAAGCGTTCGAAAAGCTGTGGTGACTCTATCGGTGAGATAAGTCAATTTAACTTGAATTCCTATCTTTGCCATCAGTTTTCCTTTACCTTCTTCAAATATATTATACTCATCATTGACCGTCACTGGTGGAGGTTCTTGACAATTACAAATCTTTTCCAAATATGTATAAAATACTGGATCCCACGGAATTGGTGTGGATCCGATGAATGTTAAATTATCTTCTTTACTCCACAGTGAAAGCTCTAATGGAAATTTTTTCATGTTCTGAATCAAAAATTCAGCACTACTTGAAAATAAAACAGACTGACCGGATTGTATTACAGGTTCGGGAGGAGGTTCTTCGACGGCACCTTTTTTGCCTTTTTTAGGCTTAGGTGGCTTTTTTGGTTTACCTTTCTTACCAAGCGGTTCTGGTGGTAGAGGTGGAGGTTCCGGTATAACAATATGCATCTGTTTTGGATCTTTGAGTTCCAACGAGAACACATCAGCAAAATCACTTTTAATTATTAAATGCCGGCTTTCGACCATGCTTTTGACATTTTCCACTACAACTTCAAAAAGAAACATAGCATTAGTTACAGCCATTTTTTTTGTTATTATATCACCTACAATTTTAATGGATCTTTTACATTTTCTTATCAATAATTTCTATATTGGCGATTAGTTTTTTTTAATTATTGAAAATTACTCAAAATTTGGTATAAAATGATAGTTGTAGATACAAAGAATAACAAAATTTTATTTTTGAATTAATTTTGACACATTTTAGCTGACCAGCAACAAAAATATTATGCAATAGCAAAAACAACGTTTCTATCTGTGTTTCTGAACTTATTTTTAACCAGCTAATTAAACCCGATGTCACTGTCAATGAATGTGTCATTTTGTCATTTTAGAAGTTAAGCATGGGATCTTATGAAATAACATAAGTTTATTACGAAACAAATTGGTGATGAATTGTCCAGTAAGGAATAAGATATGATGCAGGCTGTACTTTCTGTATCGCACACAGGTGATCTTAGCAGTACATGATTTCCGTTCAGGTAAGATTGCATATATCATTTGGTATTATTTTAATTATTTTGAGTAAATTCTATGATTCTTATTTAATGATAATTTATTTCAAATTAAATATTATCTATGAAAATTATGTTTGGAAAACGTATTTATAATCTCATAAAATATTTAAAATTACTACGAACATCGAAATTTTGCCTTAATCTCAAATTACGTATCTACATTGTTATTGAACGAACACCGATTTCTTTTCAAAATATTTCTCGGTAATGTTATGAATTCATTACTTTGCGATTGTCGAAGTCAAAATAAAGGAAAGTATACTTTATGTAGATTGTTTAATTTAATCTACATTTAATGTATTTTTAACTGAATTAGTAAATATTTTATTGAATTAGTAAATACATACTACATACCAGTACCATCTTTACTGTAAGTGCTCATAAATCTGTGATCCGGGCTACTTCATTGCAAGACCGAAATTTGCTTACAAGAAGAGTGGAGATAATTTTTTTATTATTATTGGCTTGAAAATACAAAACAAATAATAGCCATCAATGTTTCTAAATAAAATTGATTATTATCATAATTTTTTTGTTATTTCATCAGTAAAAAATTTATGATAAAAATTTGGAATTGTTAATAACATACTACTACCTAAAACTGGTTTAAAAATTAGCAGATAACTTTCAACTATTTTTATTCCTGTTCTAAATAATTTAATGTTTATGACTTATAAGGTTTAAGTCCTGGTCATAAAAACTGAAAAATATAGTTAGGTTAAAAAAGACCATTATTTACTTTTTTTTAACATATTATACTATTATTGTCATTATTGTAGTTGAATATTACTATTATTATAGTTGAAGATTATATAAGTTATAAAATTGTTTGGTAGATTAAAATTATTCTAGTTCCATGAAAATCAACTTTCTGTAATAAGATTGTTTTGATTTTATTTAACTGTATAGTAAATGATTTTATATTTACCAATATATTAAGTACTGGTAAGTATACACTAACCGATTGCTACTTCTTTCTTGCACACTTATCTTTTTAGAACCTGTTTGATGACATTGATCTAGCATGTTTAATATTGACCAGTTTCTATGTAATTTGAAGTGATCAAATTTTATATGGAACACCAATCTTTGTTTTTTATACTATATAATTTTGGTAATGCACTGCATGCAACTATACCTAATAATCTTCCACGTCCTTTATATAATAGATGTTGATCTAAAAATCTGTACCCCCTTTTTTGTGTTTATGTATGACGGAAAATTGATTTGTCTTTTTTTATCGACATTGTGGTCATCATTGCAGCCCAACCTACTTGTTTCATAATTAATTTGTTGTAAAAATAGTATGAATTAATCATTTGGCCTATTGAACCTAAATCAAATAGCTGTTGCTTACGTCAAACATATGTTTTTGTCATATTTTGTTTATATATGTTTATCTAACAATAATATAAGTTTCTTTATATCTGTGACAAATATTCGTTTGATTAATTTAAACATTACCTTATTTGTAAACTTAAACATCATTTTAAACTTGTTTCTTGTTTTTGAAGATCTCTTATTCTATGAAGATGTGTTATTATCGAATTATATACTGAAAGAAGAGATATGATAAATAATTTTGTGATAACAAAATGATTTTTGATGAATTTTATATTTATCTTTTGTATAGTTATTCTTTTAACACAGATTACTATATTATAAATATGAATACATCCTTTTACTAATATATTATGTAAAAAAGACTGGCCCGTTGGCGCAGTTTTAGTAGCCCTGCCTTTAGGTTCGCGGGTCGTGGGTTCGATTCTCGCTGAGGGCCAACATTTTCTATAAACAATTTGTTGTTCATCGAGCCTGGATGTATATTTGTATTTAAGTATGTATTTAAAATTATATATGTAGTATATTTACCAGTTGTCCGTCACCCATAACACAAGTATTAAGTTACTTTGGGGTCGGACGAACATGTGTGTAAGTGTCACATATATTTATTCATAATCGCCTGCGACGTGTCTAAACTAAAAAACTACTGAATGGATGGATTTTTCTCGAATAGACGGAGTATTTAATAGGTATAAGTGAATTTGTTTTGTTAAAGGTTTGGTAAATTTATTTTTAAATATAGTTGAAATATGAAGACAATAGCTGAAAATGTTGAATGGAATGTTAAAAAAATGTTTTTTCATCTGAGATTAGATAATTTATAGAATCAGGCGTTACTTTGCGGAGATCCATAATACAAAGGTAATAATAAAATTATTTTGCTATACTCCGCGATAAAGTAAATAGATGTATATATAATGCTAAATGTATAGTGGACTATTCGTTTTTTATACCCGATACATGCAGGATTCGTAAAAACATATACACAAACCTCCATTACCGCCACCACAATACACAAGCACTACACACTATGCTTATATACATATATTTTCTACTTACTTTATCGCGGATTATTGCAAAATAATTTCTTTATTACTTTTGTCTGAGATTAGAGTTCACAATATATTTCGTAGTACCATGGATTTCGTTGTGGGAGGCCTAGCAGGCGTTGGCGCCGGGTTCTTTAGCAATCCGTTCGACGTTGTTAAAACTCGGATGCAATTGCAAGGCGAACTGCGCGCTAAGGGTCAACACGCGATTCATTACAAGAACATACCGCATGCTATGTACACTATAGTCAAGCATGACGGGGTGAGTGCTCTGCAAAAAGGTTTAGTTCCAGCTCTGTGGTTCCAGCTGTTTGTAAACGGAGTAAGGTAAGTTTATGTAGAACACTTTCGTAACTTGATTTAAGCTTGCACTTGTAATTGCTAGTATATTTCTTTTATATATGTGACAACTAGTTCTTGCCCGCGGCTTCGCTCGCATGGAATTTGGTTTGCCACATTAACTAATTTAATTAAATTTATGATTCACAATTTTGGTCATAGTGGCTTGCACACAAAAGGTAGATCTATGCTGTCGCTGACTTTAATTTAGAACTATTCAAGACAAACAATACTACGGTACATCATTTTTGTGTAACTCCAATGGTTTCGGCAGCGTACGCCGAGATAGCTCTCAGAGGCCAGATTTTATCCGACTTTATTGACGTGTATCGTTATATTACATAAAATCATTACAAATTGGAGCCTATATGTTATTCCGATGTACCTATATAACTGTAAAGTTTTATCCAAATCCGTCTAATAGTTTTTTTGTGAATGAGTAACAAACATCCATCCATACAAACTTTCGTATTTATAATATTAGTAAGGATTAGTAAGTATAAGGATTAGTAAGGAAGTAAGAAAGATTAGTAAGATTACATCAGTCATCCGCCCCTAAAGTAAATAGATTGTTGAGTTATTGATGATAGACACCTGGTAATATACAGAGTGGTACCGAGTATGCGGCATTAAAATAATTATATACAAGTAAATAATATACAAGAAAATAATTAATTTAATTGAGATCTCGTTTTGTTAGTAATGGTTGATTGACTGGGCGCGGCTCGGTTGTTCAAAAAACAGGATTAAACAACATTTATAGTTTTGTCTCCCTCGCACATCAAATTCAAATTCAAATAAGTTTTTATTCAAATTGGCCTATAACAAGCACTTTTAATCGTCAAATTAAAATTAAATTGAAGCTACAACTGGTTCGGCAAGGTGCTCTAACCGAGAAGCACCAGAAAGAAACTCGGCGGTCACTCTTTTTAAAAATAAATATTACAATTTTGTATTTTAATATTGTTAACAAACATAGATGACAATATCATCTAGTGCATAGCTGGTCGCAATTTAGTTCCAAGCTTTCTTATCATTAACATAGTCTTCAACATTATAGTAAGCTTTATTAATGACAGTCTCTTTAATTACTTTTTGAACTTGTGTAAAGGCAAGTCCAAAATCTTCACTGGTAGCGTTTTTAATTTTATAGGCCAAGGTTGGCCATTGTACGGTCATTGATCTTTATAAATCATGTTTATTTTTTAAAAATCGTAAAATAATTTCCGTGGCATAAATACTTTACTGTGTTAACTCATTTTTTTTATTTAGTGCGCTGTGTGTACCTAAAACTAAAATTAATATCGAATGGTCGGTACCCTGTATACGCATATAATTTTAAATAAATACATAAATATATCCAAACTCAAAAAGCCAATGAATTGTCTTTTAGTAAGTGTTGGTGAGAATCGAATCCGCGACCCTGTAACTGCCAGGACCACGCAACAGGCCAGTCTATTAAAATTATAATGCTTAATGGTTGTTATTAAAATTTATATTCATGATTCTATTAAACCAACAATGAACTTGTTTTATTTGTATTATTAGGTTCACCAAATATGTACATATTATTGGAATGTTCCCGAAAAAAAAAGAAACAATAAAGTCGTAAAATACAATCTTTCTAAACTACTATCAAGCTAAACGGCGAGTTACTTTAAATATCTTCTAATATACTATTATGTTACACAAATGTCTACTTGCATTGATAAGTTTTGTTTTATCTAATCTAGTACAAACTGCAGAGTAATACGAACACATTAATTGTTCCCAGCAGAACTGTTTCTAATATACTTTTTTTATAAAAATTAAAAACTGAAACTTATAAAATTTAACGTACTCACACCTGTTAATATTTTTGTACATAACACTTATATGACTTATTTTAAGGAAAAACCGAATTTTATTAAATCATTTTTCGAGGCAAATATTGCGTTATTGACTTTTTATTTAGTAAATGCCGTTGTTCCGCATTTTTTATATCTATTTGTCACTATCAATTTAAATTTTTGCGTTCCTACATTAGGATGCCTTAAGTTGCTGTGAGATAACATAAATATCATAATCTAAAATTTTCTTTATCTTTTAGGTTAGGAATATATCAACAAGTGGACAATTATGGTCTTCTTCGAGATGAGCACAACAATACAAAGTTCTTGAATAGTCTTTTAAGTGGTTTCTTTGCTGGAATGATGGGAGGGGCGATAGGGAGCCCCCTCCAGCTTATAAAGACCCAGTTGATGTCGTACTCTTCCAAAAAAATTGCCGTCGGCACTCAGCATGGTCACCCTGGCACCATATACGCTATATCTAAATTATATAAAAAGAATGGATTTTTTGGACTATGGAGAGGCGCACATGGTATGATGGTCCGCAATTCTATTGGGTCCTCCTCGCAAATTGCTGCATACGCTATGTAAGTTGGCAAAAATATTTTTAATAAGTAACTTTAGATTAAACATATATTTTATACATATAAAAATGAATCTCTATTACCGTTGGTCATATTGATGTAATGACATCACACGTGGACAGATAGAATAATTTCGCTATTTCTTTTTTGTTCCGTTAATTATTATCCGAAATAAGGTTCTTAAATATTTGTAAATTTCGCAGAATATTAGACAATTAAGAAAAAACTATTTTCGTTTATAATCTACATACACCTTAATATTAATGCCTATTAACTACAAAAGTAAAACTAAAATTATTTTTCGACACTCCGCGATAAAGTAAATAGGCGAAACGATTGTTGAGTTTGTGATAGTGAACGTGTGTAATGCTTGTATATTGTTGTGTCAGTGGTGGAGGTTTGTGCATGTGTTTTTAATGTGGGTATGAAAACGAATAGTCCACTCTACATTTAGCATTATATATATTTCCTGTTTACTTTATCGCGGATCATAGCAAAATAATTTTATTATTACTTTTTTATTATGGATCTCCGCAAAGTAACGCCTTTATTTTAATCATTTATTTATTCTATAAATGGTCTTTTAACTAGTTTTTATACAAAAACACTTCAAAAAAAAAGCTACTCTATTGGCAAAATGATTAAAAAACTACCTTCTGCAGAGTTGCCAAAACCAAATATTTTAAAAAATATAGTAATAATCGCGATTGCTAAATGTCCATATCTCGTAATACTGGAGTATAAAAATATAGTACAATCGAATAAATATTTTTAGACTAATATATTTAAACGAATATCGTGATACGGAAATCTTGTATTTCAAATTATAAATTGACGAAAACTCAATGTTAAATCAATATGGCAACAAAAATTTCTTATCGGAACTATAAAAATATTATCAGAGAATCTTCAGCGGCATTGAACACACATCATATAGGAAATAACTGTTTAAACAAGAATCTTTATCGCTATTTATATAGTGTCAATGTCGTTGTAAATAGCTATGAGTTATGTAATACTAACATCCAAATTGATATTGAAAACAATCTGATTGACAAGCTCATTGGTGCAGTCTAATCTAAGTCTAGACATAACTCTTAATCAAAATTAATAAAAGAATAACTTCTATTCAATTGCGAGTAATCCTTATATACACCCAAAACAATAGATTCCGACGCTTTCTGTTTTCTGATTGTTACTAAGAAAAGTTTGCATGTATTATTTCATATAATTGGATATGAACATCCCATAGAGCTATTTTACTGAGAGTAGTGAAATCGGTCTAAAATGTGGCAAATTATAGGGAGAAAGCAAATGAGGGTGTATCTATTATTTATTGTGTCTCTATTATTTATACGTGATTATAAAAAGATACGAGTTCCATCTTCGCTCTCGTTATTTATTGTAAATAAAATAAATAAATAAATAAATATATGGGACATTTACACACACAGTCGTCCGTCCCCAAAGTAAGTAACTTAATACTTGTGTTATGGGTGACGGAAAACTGGTAGATATACTACATATATAAGTTTAAATACATACTTATATACAAAAACACACCCAGGCTCGAAGAAGCAACAATTTGTTTATAGAAAATGTTGGCCCTCGGCGGGAATCGAACCTGCGACCCGCGGAGCTGAAGGTAGGGTCACTACCCACAGCGCCAACGGGCCAGTCAATATTGTGTCTCTATCATTTACAGGCTTGTCTATGGTTCCCCTATTTTGCGTATAATAACTCTATGGTAAATCCTCCCGATAAGTAAAATCATTATGCTAATATGTAAGATAATATGCCATGGAGTCAAAGTACACATTTTTTTTTATTCGTTCTAACACGTCGGTTGATCGTCTCTTCGGGTGACAAGAGGGCTGGCTCCTTTTTCGCACAAATAATCAGCTTAGCGATTCAACGCGGAAACGCTGCCAGCATTCTTGGGACCATTCCACGTGGGCATGATTTGTATAGTAGTAGCGTGTAAGTAATTTAAGATAGACATAACTTTGTTACATACATTCTTGTTGTAAATAAATATTTTTATATGTATATAAATAAATATTTAAAAAATTTGTCTATAAAAAAATATATGCTTGTCTATGGTCACAGGTGCAAAGAATGGATGGACAACAACAATTTATTCCAACAGTCCAAGTACCTCTCCGCCTTTGTCGCTAGCAACATTGGTGAGGTTGTCAAAACGATCTCACTGACTCCCATGGACGTCATTATGACGAGGCTTTATAATCAATGTAAGTTACTTATATCAAACAACTTTACCATCGGCACATGTTATTAATTTATTTAAGACGATTTTATAGTAGTTTATTAATAAAACAATTAAGAGCAATGTTATTTACACCTACGTGCAGCTGTTTTTTATTAATAATAAAATTTGGTTTAATAATTTAATCGTCAAGACTCCATTTCCATTAGTTATCTATGCTTTCGCCGGTAATAACAGTTGATTTCGTCGTTCTGTTTTATTTGTAAGTAATGAGTAAAAATAATAATCAAATTAATATATTACTTAGTTAGACGTTAAACGTCGATGTTTTTGATAGTTATCGATATTTACTATAAAACTATCGAAATTATCGATAGCTTCTAATAATTAAATAGATATGAAATAAATTTAATTAAAAAAATATATATATATTATAACGACAACAATATTTTTCCATTTCACTTATTCAATAAATAAGAAACAATTTTCCAAAAGTCAACTCATTTAATCTTTTTCAACAACTAAACACATAATGACAGCGACAATGTTTTTTTTTTATTACTGGCCAACTATATGAAGGGGGTTGTATTTAAAATACGTCGTAACAATATATTTTGTAGAGATAAAAATAGTAATAAGTCCACAATTGATAGTGCCTTAATAGCTATTGATACTATCGATTAGTCTATTGACGTTAAACGTATAGTACCCGGCATTAAATAATGCACATCGATGTTTAGAAGGAACAGCCGGCCAGTTCGGTTTCGTAGAGCGCTGTCTCTGTCACTCAGTTAGTATGTGACGTTTCACACGGTTTTGTCACTCTGTGCGACAGCCACAATGCTCTATGAAGCAAAATCTATCCGATTTCTCTCTCTCTAAGCCTCGATGTGCATTATTTATCGTTGCGTACTATACACTAGTATTAATTTAATTTTAGTGACTAAAACTAGCATTTTTTTGAGTACGATACTTTTTATTCTTTATTTTTTTATTAAAATTTGATTTACTTTTATTCGTGAGTGTATTTTACATTAATACAGATTTCTGTGATAAAATTTTATAAAATTGTCTTGTTTTTTTTTGTTTAGTTTCGTAATAAATTTAAAAAAACTCAGTATATAAGCTTCACTTTTACCAGATTTTTGTACCATTACTTTTATTGGTCTAGTGGTTAGTAGTAGTCGTGAAAGCGTAACAGACAGACGGACAACTTTAGTATTTATAACATAAGTAAGGTGGATTGATATGTGACTAGAGGGAGACTGAAATAGAGTATGGCCAAAATTATCGAATGAGAGAAGAGAATGTAAGAGAATGACTTTGGTATGGTATAACAAATGTAACGACAAACTATACTTTCGTTACATATGTCATACATGTATTTGACAGATGTAACGAAAAACGATACTTTCGTTACATATATCATACCTGTATTTGACAGATGTAACGATAAATGATACTATCGTTACATCCATCATACCTGTATTTGACAGATGTAACGACAAACTATACTTTCGTTACATATGTCATACATGTATTTGACAGATGTAACGATAAATGATACTTTCGTTACATATCATACCGTATTTGACAGATGTAACGGTCCACGATATACTCGTTAAACTGTGATACCAATCTTTTATTTCATCTGAACTATTCCTTCTATTTCAGCTGTTGACGCCCAAGGCCGTGGTCTCCTTTACAGCGGCATAATTGACTGTGCTCGAAAGATCACCAAAACTGAGGGCATCCTCGCATTCTACAAGGGCATAGGCCCCTCGTACCTACGCCAAGCCCCGCACACTGTACTACTCTTAGTGTTTTGGGACATGCTTAAAGATTTACAAACAAGTTTGAACTTGTAGTGACATGTATAAGATTATATTTATAGCAGTGGCGTAGGTGGATCTCTTGCGACCTGCAGGTATATACACATATTTAAAGACATATATGCGCTATATTGATAATAAAATATATATTTTTTTTACGTCCGCGGCTTCGTCTGCAGTCGATCGAACCCGACCCCGCGGGAATTCTAAAATAATGTACTATTTTAACCTAAACCTTCCACAAGAATTTCAGTATATTTTAGTGAAATCCGTACAAAAATTCTTTAAGTAGATATATACTACTTTTTTAAACCTTATTTTTCATCACCACGCACTTTACGCCACTGTCATATAATCTGCGATCAATATAAAAGTAGTAATGTGATTTTACAATAATACTAAAGTATTAAACAGATTTTAGTTGTACTGTTAGGAAATCTCATATGTGTAGTAAGAAATGAATGAATGAATATATTCGAAGAAGTTAAAAATGTTCCTATTAGTTTTAAAAGTCTACTTAGTAGCAACTTGTTAGTATCCCACTTCTGATCAAAGCCCTCTTTCTCCCCAAGAAGGGTAGCTTTAACGGTAGCTTTACTCAATCACTTTTGAGCAGTGAGTTCGCTACCCATGGCTTAGTCAAGTGATGAAGCGCATGATGTATTATAAATATATCAATTAAGCGCATTTTTATAGGCAAGTTTGTTAATATGGAGTTTTAGCCTAATTTTAATAACACCATCTTAATCTAATATTCGGTTATCCAGTGTATAATAAATGGATGTATGTATGTATATGTATTATATATGTTAATTTATTCGTGCACGCACGTGTATCAGTATTTATGTAATGCTAAATGTAAAGTGTACATTAGTGTCGACCAGTGTTTCCCAATGTGAGCCCCACGTACTACGGAGCGTAATTTGATTGCCCAAGGGGCGGGCAATTTGTTAATATTATCAGATATAACAAAAATTATAATAGAATTATTTAGCTATCCTATATTGAGATAGGCTCCACGATAAAATCGCAATGCATTCGCAATTGCTGATAGAAAAAAAATTCTATTGCAACTTTTGTTCTATGGAATTCCGCAAAGTAACGCCTATTTCTATAAATCTATTTATTTATTTATTTGGGTCTTTAACGCATTACACGATTGTCATCAGCGTATAGTATTAAATTAATTATGTAGTATCAATTACAGAAGATCACATCCTTCTTAATTACAATGTTACAATTATAAACCTAAAAATAAACACGACAGAATAATGAAAACATAAACAAGATTAAGAACAAAAATAATTTAAAATATCGTTCGTTTCTTCAGTGAACAATTATATTTTTTAGTTAGGGCTAAGATAAGAAAGTCTAAGGTGGGACATAGAACAAAAAGATTGGGAGACACTGGTTTCGAGATTTCTGAAATTATATTTCTTATATTTATTTGTTTTTCTATTTTCTTGCAATTTTTCTGATATGTAAATAATATTATTATAACTTATCACGGTTTTAAACCCACATTATAATTAATTAAGGTTATTATTTAATAAGAGTATATAGTTTAGATATCCCAAGCTTAGAGCTTATTAGAGTGACCTAGTTCAAAATTAGTCTAAATTGAGTTAGACACAATAATCCTTATTTCAATGCCTTGTATGTTAGTAGCCGTAAGTGCAATTAAAGATATAAAATAATGTAATATTCATAGATATAGGTAATTAATTCTTAAAATGAGACAGTATTTTACTTTTAAGTGCATATTTTGATCATGACTTTGTTTTGAAATAAATGTTATGCTTCAGCTGGAATTTGTTTTTTTTTTAATTACCCGTATGTCTAAATTGACACAATTGAGTATGTAAAATATGTATTTGATATTGAGTAGTATAGACCTGACACTATCCCAAACCAAATAACTAAGTTTTCTATATCAGTTTGAATTAAAATTTCACATTAATTTTAATTTAAAATGCATAAAAGTAAGAATCGATTTTTAGTAGAAATAGTTTCTAGTTTTTAAATATCTCAATACGTTATATACGGTAAAAACGTTTTTGGTGGTTGTCTGTACTGCTTGTGTGCATTGTTGCTGGTGGAGGCTCCTTGGGATGCGTCTGGCGACTTGTCCTGTATGTGGAAGGTAGGTGAATTTTGCCTGCTTCTACACACTAGCTTTGCATGAATTTACTTAACCCGTGCGGATTATAGAAAGGTAATTCTGTTAGTGTCTGTAATATGGAATTCCGCAAAATAATGCCTGCTTCTATAAATCCAATAACTCAAAACTATTTTATATATATGTATATTTATGGGATATGTTTGGTCTGTATATTAAAAGAGAGCAGTTTAGTATAAAGGTTCATAAATTCTATTCTCAATTAGAAAAAGCCCATAAATCTGACTAAAATTTAAACTAAGGGACAATAATTGAGGAAAAATAATAAATATAAAATTATTTTATACTATAAATTTCTGCAAACGGAAGTCTACGTCTATTAAATAATTTATATTGATATAGTTTATTGTTTATCTGCCCACAGAACAAATGACATCAAAAAGCAAAGATGGCGTCGCGCGTGACGTCACCGACATGGCGATGGGAGGAGTGTCAGCCATGCTCGCTACAATTTTCACCAACCCAATAGAAGTTGTTAAAACTCGTCTACAACTTCAAGGAGAGCTGGCAGCGAGGGGAAAATATGCGGTGTTTTATAAAAACGTGCCTCACGGATTATATGTAATCGCCAGATCTGAAGGTATCGTCGCATTGCAGAATGGCTTACCAGCAATGCTCGGGTTTCAATTTTTCTTGAACACATTTAGGTGAGTACATACTTCAGTACACCGTTACATACTCTACCCTAACCATGGCGAAGTGCTTTACTACGAAATAACTCTCCCAGCATCGTTCAGTCAATATTTCCATAGATTTTAAGCTTTGGATAAAAAAGTATATTAACTCCTACTATAGCAAAACTAAATAGCTTTCAAATACATTGCACATGACTACTTAATAAGTTGGAATGGGTATAGTAATTTATGTATAAAAGATTAAGAATATCACTTCGAATCATTGCTTTGTTATATCTCAAACGGATTAGGCAGATTTCGATTAAAGCTCCAAGGCGGGTCGATTCTTTCCGAAATTTTCAACGATTATCATATAATTTCACCTAATTTAAACACAACTTTATCAAATTATACACAAAAACATTAGTCGTGAACCATTGTCTTTTGGTCAAATCAGCGCTCAAAAATAAATATAAATAAACTCAAAAAGCAGTTAATAAAAAACACAGTAGTTTTTGACTTTATTGCAAACAGAAAGACGCGGCGTGGTACCTTATTTTATGGTATGTACATTGGGCGTAGTGAGGTACGGGCAAGGGGGGCAGCTGCCCCCTTATAAAAGACTTGCATAGTACCTACTATATACTACTATAAGTAATAATGTAATGTAATGTAAAAATAAGTAAATACTAATTAAAATTAATTAAGTAATTAAAATGAAAGGTATATAGGAATGACAAAGAGTAATATTATTTAATATTGATAAATATCTAAATCTACTAAAACTATATTGTCTAGGATTTTTGCACCCCCCCCCCCCCCCCACAAGTTCTGGCTACATCCTTGGTATATAGTGCCGTTTATGTTTATTAACGAATTGCTGTTCTATTCTACCATACTTGTAAAATAGGACCTACATGTACATGTAAAATATTACCTGCAGGCCTACCATGAATTCTTATTGCGACTCAATTGAAGACGTAAACTAAATTGTTTTGCTTTTTCATACCATGACGTCTTAAAGACGACACTTTAAGTCGTTGCCGAATGATTGTTCGGAATGCGTCCTAAAAACATTTGTCTAAGTTATTTATAGTTCATATAACGTTTTCCTTTTCAAACATTTCGACCCCAAAGCAATCCACACTTCAAGGTACGAAAAGATAGCGGTTGAATTTAGGTACTGACTTTGAATTGAATAGTTTTCTAAAAGTTCATGGTAGGCCTACTGTTCCAGGTTAGGTGTTTACCGTATATCAGAGCGACGCGGCCTCACTACTGTAGACGGTCGCACGTCTGTAGTGCGCGGTGCTTTAGCCGCTGGTGTTGGTGGGGCATTAGGTTCGATCGCCGGAACACCATTTTTCCTGGTTAAGACCAGGCTGCAGGCACAGGCTACTAAAGCCATCGCAGTCGGTCACCAGCATAAACACAGAGGGACTGCGAGTGCGCTTGTTGGTATATATCGCAAGGAAGGATTTAAAGGTAATCAAGACGTAAAGGTACAGGTAGAATAAAGTGTTACGTACAGAGGTTCGTGGATTTGGATGAAACAAAATTAGTACTTACAGTCACTATGCAGTCCGTTGTCCAACAAGAAAGCCGAGGTCAATATTTTCACTTTTATCTTAATTCGCTCTTGATTGCTATACGCAAACTGAACGCCGAAGCGCGCGATACGACCGTTTATATATCGAACGAACCTATTTCGAGAGTGTTTGCGATCGTCCGCAAGCCGTAGCGGGGATACGGAACAACGTGAATGTTCTATAGAGTTTTCGTCTATGTCTATGGTCTGATGTTACATTTACAATTAAATAATTAATTATAATAATAATAGCATGAAATCATTTTACACCGTACTTTACTAACTTATCTGTTATTAACTGATAGTACATACGAAAGACATTAATAACTTAAGAAAGATATTCATAATTTTAGTGTGATTATCACTTCAGATTATATAAAAAGAAGTAATTATGTTCAAACAAATCAAAACTAACAAAATAGAACTCTGTTTTATCGTAATGGTCCTTCGAGACGGAGTTCTATTTAAAGTACCAGTTTCTTACTTTAACTCTATTGTGCCTAGATCTCATCTCATTCCGAATAAAGATTTGGAGGTTGGACTGACCACACTTCTATAATGCGAGTTGGCAAGTTAAACCCATATCCCAGGGATTCCCTGGGGATAGGTAGATTTCTCATCACCGTAAAGAGCTCGATGTAAATAACGCTTCAGCATACAAGCTTTTTCAGGAAACTCATGATTTAAACTGGTAAACTCTTGGTAAGCATCAAGCTCCTTTCCATTTGGTTACCACGGTTTTAGAATACCGAGATGCTACTTTTCGGTTACAGGTTTGTTCAGAGGTGTAGGCCCGCAAATACCTCGCGGTGCAGTCGGTTCCAGTTCCCAAATGGTTAGTTTCGCGTACGCCAAAGAATGGCTAAAAGATAGAGGTTTCATAGAATCACCACTGTTGCTGTCATTTATGGGGGCAAATCTAGGAGGTATCGTGATGACCCTATGCCTGAATCCCTTTGACGTAATCGCTACGCGACTTTCTAACCAACGTAAGTATACATATCAACTTCATCATTTGTCATGCCCTTATTCCACTCTAAGTGGGGTCGGCACAACATGTTTTAAGCATGTTGTAAAATGATTTGGCTAGGTATTTTACGACCGGCCGCCTGCCTGACGTCAACTTACCTTAGTCGCCTTTTACGCCACCTCGGTAAGAAATCAGGGTAGGGTCTATTCTACTCCGTCGGATACCAAACGGCGGAAGTAAATATTACTTATACTTATAGATTTAAATGACCAACAGTATATTCTCCTTTTTGTTCTTCTTTTGTGCTGTTTTCCGCATTTACTAGCAGTTTAGCGAACGTTATGCTTGTTCACTGGACAAAAGTCGAATAAAGTTCTATCCACGCTTCACTATGTTGTGCTGTTTGGATCCAGCTGGTGCGACTCTTTTGAAGTCTTCCGATTACTAACATATTTGAAGAAACTGCTGAAATTCCAAATAGGTGGAGGCGGAGTATTCCAACAATTTGATGCATTTTATTTAACAAACACACGCCGTGTGGTATCCGGCTGAGTAGAATAGACCACCCTTATTTCTTACCGAGGTGTCGTAATAGGCGCAGTATCGTTGCAGGTTTCAAATTTGCAAGTATGTATATGTATTTAAGTATTGTAAAATTATATATGTATATATTTACCAGTTGTCAGTCACCCATAACACAAGTATTAAGTTACTTATTTTGGGGACGGATGACCGTGTGTGTAATTTTTCCCATATTGTTATTTATTTTCAGCTGTGGACAGTGACAACCGCGGAAAACTCTACCGCGGCATGACTGACTGTTTCATTAAAATGTTCCGCACTGAGGGCTTCAGTGCATTCTACAAAGGCCTTAGCGCTAATTACCTAAGGCTTGGGCCGCACACAGTCTTATTACTCGTTTGCTGGGACCAGCTGAAGATTTTAGAAGACCACTTAAGGAGATGACGAGATTTGTCAACGAAATGCTACATTATTCAAGATTTCCATATCAATGTCGAAGATCGTCACTAAAAGTTTTAAAAATTAATAAATGAATTCCGTATTTGTAACTTTTGATATAATTATATAATTTAAACTCTATTAAGTTTGGCATAAAAAAAACACAGACGAAGTAATATGTAACCAAGGTTACAGCTTCGTTAACTAAACTTTATAGAATAACCAAAAATCACAACACTGACCAAATTAGTTATTAATTTAAGTTTAATTAATCCTTTTATAGTTATAATTTATATAGGAATAAAGACAAACATATTTTTAGATCGCACGGTTAACCGTTAAAATCATCTATATTTGTTTTTGTGATATACGATATTTATTTTATTAAAAATTACCTTAAATATTTTTTTATCTGTGTAATAACAACAATTTTTTTTATCTTATAGGTTATTAATTATGTAAAAATCCGAGATAACAATCGTTTTTTAATGTCAATTGAACAAGAAATTTTTATTTTTCAATGTTAATAAATTATTCGTTACATATTGTTTTTAATTAATTGTAAACTCCCAATAAAAAAATCTATGATTACCTGTAAAGTAACAGCCTGTTATGCCCACTGCTGGGCTAAGGCCTCCTCTCTCCGTTTTTGGAGAGAAGGATTGGAGCTAAGACCTACCACGCTGCTCAAATGCGGATTGGTAGGTTACACATATCCCTAGAATTCTCTAGAGATATGCAGGTTTCCTCACGATGTTTTCCTTCACCGAAAAGCGTCTGATAAATTGCAATTATCAATTAGACACATAAGTTTTAATAGAAAAACCCATTGGTGTCTGCCCGGGTTAATAGTATGAAATATAAATTCTGCCTTTTTTATATAGTCTATGCAGTAAAGGTAAAATACACTAACTGTTGTTTCAAGTTTATACTTGACAAGTTCCAAGTCATACATAGTTATATTTGAATATACTATAAATCGATAAATTATTTCTTCGTCCGGAAGTCGATCAGGCTCTATTGCCACGTGGATTGGAATTTTAATATGTACACTGTTGTTTAAAAGTAATAAAAGTATACTACAAAAATGCCCAATATAGAAATTCAAATTCAAATTTGCCACGTACTTACTAACCTACCTAAAACGCCAGACGCCATTTTGCAATGATTTTCGCTAACAACGTTGATAATGTTAATAAAGACGATTAATTACAAGTAAAGTGTGATTTTATTTAAAAATAGCATACGAAATAAACACTTTAGTCTTTGAATAATACGAAATCTTTACCTAAAAAACAAAGTCCCCAATACTTGTCTGATCACATACAAATGTGATCGATTTTCTCAAAATCTACTGAAAGGATTTTTGTACGGTTTTACTAATTGATAGTGCATTCCTTCCGGAAGGTTTAGGTCAATAATATTACATTACCGTTTTATTAAAATTGTGTTTAAAAGGTTGCGCGGTTGTTAAATATGCTTTACTCGCGTGCGCCGCGAAAACCAGCAGAGATTTTCTAATTTTTGTCAGTTTTTGTCAGTTTCTTTTTTGTCAAATTTTTTCAAATCAAATTTTTTTGACAAATTTTTGTCAGTTTAAATAATGAATTATATTTGTATTAGAACTTAATTTATATAATAACGTTTGTTTAATAATAATATTTATCATTACATTCTAAGTTCAACCGATTTACAGTTTTTATATATTTATTAACCTTACCCGGTGGCAAGGCATTCAAAAATAGATCAGACTCATTTGAGTGTTCCCCTCCACGGAAATCTTTAGTAAAAGGCGAAAGATTTATTCGTTTTGAAGGGAAACCAGAGTAATTAAGACAAAAGTCTCGAAACACTTACATGTTCTAGAAAAAATCTTCATAGCGCAATTTAAATTACTTAGTATTTTTTACACCGACATCTGTCGTAAGTTTAAAAATAAATGCTGCTTGCACTAGATGGCACTGTGGGTGTTGGAATTGCTTGTTATTTCACATGTTTTGGAGATATATTTATTATTATCATGACTCATTCAACAATGAACAATGAATGAATAACACTGAAGTTACGACCAACTTTAATATTTTTCGACAAAAATATTATCGACAGTAATACCATAGACGTAGAACAACATTTGTGATGATTTATATTTAGCAAGTGCAACCTTATTGGTATTTGGTGCCCAAAGGATGTCGCCCGTGTTAATCTTAATATTTTAGTTAGTTATTTCAGATAGTTTAGTTACGGAGATGTGTTGACGGGCATTGGAGGCCCAGACAGTGTAAAAAAACTACTATATTCAAATTCAAATTCAAATAAGTCTTTATTCAAATTGGCCTATTACAAGCACTTTTGAATCGTCAAATTAAAATTAAATTGAAGCTACAACTGGTTCGGCAAGGTGCTCTAACCGAGAAGGACCAGCAAGAAACTCGGCGGTCACTCTTTTAAAAAACAAATATTACAGTTTTGTATTAACTATTGTTAATAAACTTAGATTATACTATCGTCTAGTACATAGCTGGTCGCAATTTAGTTCCAAGCTTTCTTATCATTGACATAGTCTTCAACATTATAGTAAGCTTTATTAATGAGAGTCTCTTTAATTGCTTTTTTGAACTTGTGTAAAGGCAAGTCCAAAATTGATTGAGGAATTTTATTATAAAAAAGTATACCGAAGCCCACAAACGATCTACGTACTTTCTGAAGCCTTAGCCTTGGTATTATTAATTTATTTCGGTTCCTAGTTTGCCTATTACTAATATCGCTTTTTTTTTTAAAAAGATGTATATTTTGTTTCACAAACACTATATTATTATAAATGTATTGTGAAGCTACAGTAAGAATACCTATTTCTTTAAATTTATCACGAAGCGAGTCACGTGGTTTCATATTATAAATCGCACGAACAGCTCGCTTTTGTAAAACAAATATTTTTTGGATATCAGCTGCTTTACCCCATAGCAAGATACCGTATGCCATGATGCTACTGATGATGATGATGATGATGATGTATAATAAATATAACTATATCTATACTTATTATAAAACAAAGTTCCAAAAAGCTCTCTATGTAATTAATTTTCTCAAAATCTAGTGAACGGATTTTGTACGATTTTCACCAAAACAAAGTGTAATGTTTCCGGATTGTTTACATAAATATCGGTATCGGTAAGAGTCGCGCAGTTGTTAAAAAACTTGCTTGCTGGGAGTTTTAGTTGCGAGCGCTGCGTAAACCAGCAGAGATACGCTAAAGTAATGTACTAGAGAATTATAGACCTATAGAAATAAAAAAGTCCGCGATAGCATGTCCCTATCTCTTATGGTTAACTCACAATAAGTACTTTTATGTTTAAAATTTGAATTCTATAAAAAAAAATTGTGATACGCTGGTTTCCACGCGGGCGAAGCCGCTGGCACAGCTAGTCTTATCTTATCCTACTTAATCTTACTTAATATTATAAATGTGAATGTTTGTGAGTATGGATGGATGTTTGTTTCTCTTTCACAGCGCATCCGCTGAACCAATATCGATGAAATTGAGCTCAATTATTCCTTATGTACCGGAATAACATATAGGCTATAGAAATCCTGTTAAATTTACAGGAGGACATTTATAAACGCAATCTATATCAACCTATCACAGTTTTTTAATTATTTACTATTCACACGAGTCAAATCTTTAATTAAAAGGAGGTTCTTTATCACGTTTTTCAGCTTACGTCGAAGGAGTTACTTTTAGGAGCAGTTTTTATATTTTTTGATTTCTGTTTACTGCATAAATTAAACTGAGTTATTATGATGTATAATACTGTAGCTCCTGTTTATTACAGGACTACGGTCCACGCGGACGAAATCGCGGGTAAAAGCTTGCTTTACAGGACCGTAGTCCTGTAATAAATATACAAGTATATTTATAAATTAAATAATAGAAACATAGTTCTGTATTCAGTCAAATGTAAATATCGATTTATAATTTCGTTATTATTCTTATTAATTGTTTACAATGATTTATAGAAGCAGGCGTTACTTTGCGGAATTCCATATTACAAGCAATATAACGGAACTAACTACATTGCTATAATCCGCACGGGTTAAGTGAATGCATGCAAAGCCAATGTGTATGAAGCAGGCAAAATCTACGCACCTTATACATGCAGGACAAGCCACCACACGCACCCCAAGGACGACAAAAATTCGTGGAGCCTATCCTCCTGATGATGCTTCGGTTTCGGGGCGAAAGGATCGTCGAGATTGTGGTGGTGGGTGTGTGTGCTGCTTGTGTGCGTTGTTGCTGGTGGAGGCGCCTTGGGGTGCATGTGGTGGCTTGTCCTGCATGTATAAGGTGCGTAGATTTTGCCTGCTTCATACACATTGGCTTTGCATGCATTCGTTTAACCCGTGCGGATTATAGCAATGTAGTTAGTTCTGTTATATTGCTTGTAATTGTTTACAAGTTTACTTAAATAAAAAATATGTTGAATTTAAATTTAATAAGTTCATCAAACAGTCATACTCATACAAAAATGTATCAACATTTAAAAGTTGCAATAAAATTCATAGGTTAATTTATGACTTTTGCGGACATATATGGGATATATTTAATAAGATGGGTAAAATAAAACAAATATTCAAAAAGCTATTCATTTTTTAACTTTATTTATTACACAAAATGTATATTATAATAGTTAAGTACATATTTCATTGTTCGCATATATTTGCTTATTTATTATAATTTATCTATTTATAGGTTATTTATAGTTTTATCTTCATACATCAGGGTCATGGACAGTGTTGTCTAAAAAACCAATATGCGATTTCTATTTATCCTCACAATCCTTTTGGTGCTTCCTAAATCCTATATAAGTTAATTTAGGGTATTAACCGACAAAAAGTGGGGGGGGCTTAGGAATCTTTGAACTTCCATTTTAGATAATTTTATTTACTATATAATAATCATTTTATAATAATAGCTTACATTTATTGTTGGTGACGAAAACATTTCGATTTTTCAAAATTGAATTTGTGCAGATAAAATCTTTAAATCATTACTTATTTTTAAAGTCCCCAAATGTGTGTGTCTGTAATCGTTTTACACAAAATCTAGTGAACAAATTTATGTACAGTTTTTACTAAAAGATAGAGCAGTTCTTCCGAAAGGTTTAGGTTGATAGTACATTACGGTTTTATAAATATTGTTTTTAAATGGTCACGCGGTTGAAAAAAACTCGCCTGCTGGGAGCTTTAGTTAGTTTCCACGTGGGAAAAGCCACAGGAACAGCTAGTTACAATATACAACATGATATATATCTCTTGTGTAAGTACTGAAGGTATTGTAAGGTTTTATTGATTTGCAAAATATTTTCTCATTTAGAAAGTATTGGCACGCGAGCCCTTTAAATACATTGGCCCCCATATTAGAAGGGCCCAATAATATTTGGTACTTTAAGAATCCGGCCCTGGTCCTTGGTAGTATTTACCATCGTAGTAGATCTGAAAGTTACCGTCCACACCCTGATACGTATGAATGATTACACTTAATACTAGTACATATTAAATAATGAAGTAGTTGTGATGACATATATGTTGCGTCGTTGAAATAAAATAAATTATTTAAAAAAAACAATCGAGATTAAAAAAAATAATACAGAGTAAATATTATGTTGTTACGAAGCATTAATCAGAAACTTCCAAAACACTCGTGTACTTAATATAACAGAACTTTGCTTTCAATTCGAGCGCCCCATGTAATGACTGAGGCCTTGAAACGCGTGAGCCTCGAGTGCTTCCCAAAAATTTTGTTTAGATTTTGTATTTAAATAGAGCAATTTCTAGCGATATGCTTCAGTAAGCTAAGTAAGAGATTTCATCGTTTCCGAAAACGATTGATTTATGGTCAATTTTTCATATATTCCAAACTATTTATATTCGGTATGAGGAAATTCGATATCGAATTAATTTTTCGCAAACGTTTTCGTTTTGTTTTGGGTTCCTGTTCTGATTTGGAAGTCAAAGCCATAAAAGAGGATTTTAAACGAGTACAGGCGAATTAATTTGGAATTATTGATGCGATTGTGTACAAGATTATTTCTGGCATTTATAAAAGATACCAGAAATAATCTTCCCGTATTATCCAGATATAATTTCAGAATTAATAATAGTTATAACCGTCTTCCACTTCGACTTGAATTTCAATCAGATCAGTGACGTAGCTAAAGGAGGGCTAGACGGGGCAGTGCCCCATAGCCCCCAAGCATAGGGAGGCCCCCCCTATGCTTGGGTCTCTAATCTTACCCGCACTTCTACAGCACGGCGAATCAGGAACACAAACAAATTATTTAAAGTAGTTAAGTTAGGACCCTAGTTTATTTTTGCCCCGGGGCCTTTACCTCGCTACGCCACTGAATCCGACCCTGGTTTCCGATACATAACGATAAAATACAGATTAAAATCATAACAATGCTAATGTATTTACTAATTTGTAAATGAGGGTAAATTTAAAAATTTATACTTGTGATAATGAGATTTGATTCTCTAATTTATCAATACCTTCTTGTGAACGTATATAAAAAATTTAAAAATATAGCGATTGTATAAAATAATTAAAGCAAACATGATTTTTAAAATAATAATGTGATGCGTTAAGTAGATTAAAATTTTTCGGGGGCGATAAAAAATACGAAAAACTCCGGTTAACGTTATGACCTTCCATGTAAATATTGAGCATTTATTATCACAAATTATCAAGGGGAGCTGTTTCTAGCGGTTTTGATTTTAAGCCGCGGCTGCAAAGCTGGGTTACCTGAGACGGCGTCTTTCCCCGAGTTTCGGGGAAATATAACCTGTAATAAAAAAAAATGTATTAGAGATGTTTCATTCTAAAAGTGCACGCCCCTCCACCTAATTACATTATTTTAATGTGTGAGAGAAAATATTGACTGTACTATTTTATATGTGTGCGCGCAGCAATTTCAACCAATCCGGTTACACGGGTTACAAGTAACGTTTGCATAAAAATAAAATTAATATTATATAATATTTATAATCAAATTTGTTGGAGGGGCGTGCACTTTTAGAATGAAAGATCTCTACCTATTTCTGTATTTCGTAAGACCACAGTCTATAAGTGAAATAAGTTAATTTAAAAAATCTTTTAACAAAATTTCATGACCCCTACTGTTAACCGTTGAAACCTCTGGAGTCATGCTTATCCTAAACATACCGAACTGAACCAGTACTGAACCAGTGGGACTGAACCAGTATGTCAAATTTCAGCTCAATCGGACCCCGGGAAGTAGGTCAAATATAAATTCCAAGATTCCACCTTCATACCCGACAAGTTAAATCAAAGTCTTTTTTTAATTTTCTTAAAATTCCTTATTCGTAGTTAAAGGCAACGAATAAATTGTTCCTCAGGTTAATTAATATTACTCCATTCTTGTAATAATTAATCGGACCTTAACATAACTAGGCAAAAATCGGCTGGACCGATTTTAATAAATCGCGATTTATAGAAAATATCATTTCTTTTAAAAAATAGTAAATGTTTACTTCTTTACTTTATCCCTATAATTTGGTCCCTTCTAAGCCAACATCATTCACAGCTATCGTAAATCGGTTAGCAAATCTCATACTAATAAATAATTTTCTCTCACTATTCTTCGTATAACTTTATCGACTGATTCTATCATACGAAAAAAAACGAAATCAAATAGATACATGGTAGAATCGGACTACATTGTTACTAATTTTATTAACATTACCTGATTTTTCGTCACCCCGGGTCGCGCCCCTTGACATGCAGTGTGCTCTACGGTACTGGCGATAACAAATACTCACTTTTGAAAGATGAAAAGTCCAAAGGTGATAACAGCGAAGACTAGGAAAGAGTAGGGCCCGATGACGGTCCGCATTGTGGGGAAACACATTCCCACCAGGAAGTTCCCACCCCAGTTGGCTAGCGAGCCCCAAGCCATGCCCGCCGGCCGGGGCGACACCTCGAAGATCTCTGCGACATATACAGATAATTAGAAATGAAACTATGTTTTCTATACTAATATTATAAAGAGGAAAGATTTGTATGTTTGTTTGTATGTATGTTTGTTACGTTTTCACGCAAAAACTACTGGACCGATTTCAAAAATTCTTTCACCATTGGAAAGCTGCTTTTTCACGGAGCAACATAGGCTATATGTCATTTCCAAAAAATAATAGGGATCCCTAATAAAATTGTAATAACTTGGTAAAAATTTAGTCGTAAACATCTATCATCGCGTGCGCTGCGGAAACTATTGATGATAGAACAAAAAAATGTTCTACAGTATTATAGAACGTATCAATATCCACAAAAAAGTCCGCGATACCATATGTCTAACTATTATAGTTATGCCAATATAACTACTTTTTTACATTGTAAAAGTTGGTAAAAGTGCCGACAATAATCAAACCATTTTATTCATATCTCTGTATTAATCCTTATCCCATTAAATGATATTTTATGAATAACTGTTTCAATACCTGTAAAATACTTTTTAAATTATTAAAATCCGACTTCCCAATCAAAAGATTTTACGAATTTAAGAATGTAAATCGAAATCAAATAATGCCATAACAAACCTAACCTACCGTTATAGCAGGGCCTGCACTTGGTGAGTTAAGTCTTATTCCAAGAATACTAATGATACCCATTTTTTAAAATTAAATAATCTACAAAACAAATCTATAGTCCGATTTCGTAGATAGTATCGGTAGTTTTTAACTAATAACTATCGGATTCGAAAAATCAAAACTACCAATTTTGTTACATGATAATAGCTTATTAAATATCAAATGATTATGCAAATCTCATCCTAATCGTCCTATCATGTCATATTTGTTACTTTAGCCATACCAAATGGTATGGCATTCAAAAATATATGAGACTCATTTGAGTGTTCCCCTCCACGGAAATCTTTAGTAAAAGGCGAAAGATTTATTCGTTTTGAAGGGAAACCAGAGTGATTCAGGCAAAGTGTCTTGAAATACTCATATGTTATAGAAAGACAGTTCATAGCGCAATGTAATTTACGAGATATTCGTAACAACGACATCTATCTTCACTGTTTACAACTTACTATAGATGGCGATGCACGTAACTAAATTACATGGAAAAATGCCGCAACCTCAACCTACCTATTAACTGACTGGGGTTGGCATTTAGTTATCATGTCTTCAGATTAAGGGGATGTTAAGAATCAATTTGTTGGTTCTCGAAAAATAAAATTATACATGTACCTATATATTTACCTTTTGTCTGTCACAAATATTAAGTAAAACTTCATGTGGGACGTTCATTTGTCCCATATATTTATTATTTGACAATTAATAATTTATTGTTGTTAGTCTCTTAATAGTAACAGACTATCAACTAGACTAACTAGACTAGAATAACAGACTAATAACATAGGCCACTGCTAGATCTGGGCCTCCTCTCTCCATTTTTGGAGAGAAGGATTAGAACTAAGACCTACGCTGCTTCAATGCGGATTGGTAGGTTACACATATCCCCAGAATTCTCTAGATATATTCAGGTTGCCTCACGATGTTTTCCTTCGCCGAGAAGCGTGTGATAAATTGCAATTATCAATTAGATACAAAAATTTTAATAGAAAAACTCATTGGTGCCCTGCTCAGGATTTGAATAATGTACCAGAAAGAGTCGCTGGTTTCACTGCTGAGCTTTAATAATTTAGGGACGAAAAAATCTATGTGCCTCGTGTCGCGAATATATAACTCATAATGTAATATATATAAAAAGATACATTTACCAAGCTATATGTAACATCAATAAATATTTTCTAAACTTTAATCAATTTTATTACTCTTATATTAGAAAAGATAAAAAGTTATTATAAACATGTCTTAGTAGGCATCTGCTACTATTCTAAAATGCTTTTTTCCAAACTATTACGTATCAGTATTTTCAAACTCATTTTCATTTTATATTTCTGTGGTTTTAAACGATACTTCTCATCAGTTTTGGCATCATTCCACCGACGTATATTTCTTGCAATAGGGCTTAGCCGTTTTAGCCTGTAATTGTCATTCTTACACTGAAATTTTGCCGTGCATAACAATATGACTGTCAATAACTTCCCGACAAGAGTACTTACTAGTAGTAGAGTAGATACTGTAATCTTATGTCATTGCGTTTTATTATATACTAGCTTTTAAGCCCAACTTCGTTTACGTGGACTGTAGTCTTATTATTTGAGTAAACCCTTATACTTATATTCATTATGGATAAAGTGGGTTAACCTTACAAGCTAGACATATGCTGTCGCGGACTTTTATTTAGAACTTTTAGACGGGAACAATTTTGTAATACCTGATTACGCGATAACTTTTACCGTTTATTTAGCGCACGCAAGGAAAGCTTTAAATGATGCCGTTTTGGCAATATTTTTAATCGCTGCTCCTCTCCTATTCATCTTAGCGTGATGTTATATAGCCTTCCTCGATAAATGGACTATCTTACAATTAAAAGAATTTTTCAATTCGGTCCAATAGTTCCTGATATTAGCGCGTTCAAACAATCAATCAAACGAATACACAAACAAACTTTTCAGCTCTATATATTAGTATAGAGTATAGGTTACTTATCTGATAAGATTTGCATAGTGTAATAGGTGGTGCTGAACATGTCGATTTAAACATTAAAATTAAGAACAAAACAGAAAACAGGGGCATCGATGTGAAAACAGCAAATCAACTGTTAAAATAGTAGAGTTGGTAACACTGGGGCTATTGTCAACCGAACTTAAGCATACTCTTATGGCTTAAATTCGTTACAATCTAATGAGCTTAAATACTGTTAACAATTAATATGTAATCAATTTAACAAGTCTTACATTTAAGTAAGACAATCAAAAATATATTAGACTCATTTGAGTGTTCCCCTCCACGGAAATCTTTAGTAAAAGGCGAAAGATTTATTCGTATTGAAGGGAAACCAGAGTTACTAAGTAAGTCATTTTTAAAGATTCTATACTCTCAAGAAAAAATCTTCATAGCGCAATTTCATAATTGCTAACTTGGGTACAATGACATCTAGCGGAAGTGGTATATTACTTCTACAGTTTCGATTATATGGCGCTGCACATCTTTGCAAATTATTATTTTATCATACTAACATTCATTTACATTTTTATTGTGAATTATTTTAATAAAAAAAAATGGGTGTGCTTAAGACCACACAGCAGAAGTGAAAACGCCTCCTACCTTCTCTTTGGACGAATTGATTTGAGCTTAGACTACGCTGCTTAAGTTATCACAAGTTATTTGTACCTAGTAGTATCCGCCACTTCATTTGCGCTATGTTTAATGTACCCCCAATAAAGCAAAATTTGTTTTTATCCTTGTTCCCTAGAGCAAAACAGGATTTGTATGCTATATATTAGCCCGGTATATCTTCGGGTCATTTTTATCAAATTTCATTGATATTGGTCCAGGCCGTGAAAACATCAGACGGAGATTTTCGCATTTATAATATAACTAGATGTGCTTGCGGATTTGCCCGCGTGTAAATCGATTAATTGAACTGAAATTCGGATAATCGGTTTTTGAACATAAAAGCAGATATTGTGAGTGAACCATAAGAGACAGAAACATGCTGTCGCGGACTTTTTTCTGGTATTTTTGTAGATCTACATTTCTTAAGTATATTTCTTTAGTGTATCTCTGTTGATGTATACGGTGCACGCGATTCAAGCAGGCGAGTTTTTTCACATCTGCTCGACCTTTTAAACATGATTTTCATAAAAACGTTATGTACTATTAACCTAAACCTTCCAGAGATATTGCACTACCTTTAAGTAAGAACCGTAAAAAAAATCCGTACTCTAGATTGTCAGAAAATCGATTACATACAGACAGACAGCTTATAGGGACTTTGTTTTATAATAAGTATAGATATATATTTATAATATTGTTACGAACATTCTAAAAGAGTTCGTAATGTGTTTGTCATAGAATTCGAATTGGACGGGGCAGTTTACGAACATGTAACAAGGGTTCTTAAAGTCTATGTAATAGAGTTCAATTTCGGCGTTTTTATCAAAAACATGTTTACAAAAGACTTGTTTACGATCTTTCCAAGGTCTCGCGAATGTTCTCGAAATCGGTTCGTTCGATATATAAACAGACGTATCGTGCGCCTCGATATTCAGTTTGCGAATTGCGATCAAGAGCGTTTAAACAAGTGAAGATAAAAGTGAAATACTAGTGACCTCGCCATTCTTATTGAACAACGAACTGTATAGAGACTGTAAGTAGTAAGTAGTAGTAAAATGTTGAATAAAGTGTTTTTAACGAGTCACCAGGTATTTTCCAAATCCACGAACCCCGGTACGTAACAATATAGTAGAACATACCTGAAGCGATAAAGTATGGTATCGGGCCGAGACCAAAACCATAGACTAAAACGTAGGCCAGGACCGCCAGCATGCACACGCGCGGCATCCACGACACGGCTTCCTGGAAATGGTTTTTACTAAAATGTAGTGTAATTCTTCCAAATGGTTTAGGTTTATAGTACATAACGGTTTTATGTACATTGAGTTAAAGAAGTGTTCTTTTAGTAACAATTTTTAGTAACAAATCGGTGTCGATTATTCATATTGTCGTATATTATATTGTCGTTTAGAGTGGGGAATAGGTTTAAAAACGGGATCAGAGAGCCAGTCTCTTGCCCAGACTCTAGCGGCTTTTACATCCTATACACTGATTTCCACGCAGCGTATCTTCTTCTTCTTCTTCTTCGTCAGCCGATGGACGTCCACTTCTGGACATAGGCCTCTTCATGGGATCGCCACACCACACGATCTTGCGCCGCCTGGATTCAGTGGCTCCCTGCGACCTTTTTGAGGTAGTCCGTCCACCTCGTAGGGGGTCTACCGACGCTGCGCTTTCCGGTGCGGGATCGCCATTCCAGCACCTTAAGACCCCAGCGCCCATCGGTCCTCCGCACTATGTGCCCCGCCCAACGTCACTTCAGCTTCGCGACATGCTGAGCTATGTCGGTGACTCTAGTTCTTCTACGGATCTCCTCATTGCTGATTTGATCTCGTAGAGACACTCCGAGCATAGCTCGCTCCATCGCCCGCTGAGTGACTCTGAGCTTTCTTATAAGGCCCATAGTGAGCGACCACGTTTCGGATCCGTAGATCCTCCCTCGCAACACGCACTGTTCAAAGACCCTGGTCTTCAGACATTGAGGTATTTCGGACGAAAAGATCTCGCGTAGCTTCCCGAACGCTGCCCATCCGAGTTGGATTCGGCGATTAACCTCTTTCTCGAAATTGGACCTACCCAGCTGGACCGTATGTCCCAGGACTATGTACTCGTCTACAATTTCGAGTGCAGAGTTCTCAACGATGACCGGGTGGAGCGGAACGTGTGAGTTTGACATGATTTTTGTCTTACTCATGTTCATTTTAAGGCCCACCTGCTGAGATACTCTGCTGAGGTCGTCGAGCATTGTGTTAAGGTCCTCCAAAGAACCTGCCATAACGACTATGTCGTCGGCAAATCTAGGGTTAGTGATGTACTCGCCGTTGATGTTGATGCCGTATCCGTTCCAGTCCAAAAGCTTAAAGACATCTTTCAATGCAGCGGTAAACAGCTTCGGGGAGATGACATCTCCCTGTCGCACACCTCGTCGCATTTGGATTGGTCTCGTAGTTTTGTCTTGGATACGGACAGACATTGTGGCGTTTTCATACAAACACTACAACACTTGGACGTACCGATAGTCGATTCGGCATCTCTGGAGCGATCTTAACACAGCCCATGTTTCCACCGAATCAAAGGCCTTCTCATAGTCCACAAACGCCAAGCAAAGTGGCAGGTTATACTCCTCGGTTTTCTGTATAACCTGCCGCAGCGTGAATATGTGGTCTATGGTACTATACCCTTTTCGGAAACAGGCTTGTTCGGGAGGCTGGAAGTCGTCAAACCTACGAGCGAGACGATTCGTTATGACTCTCGAGAACAACTTATAAACATGATTCAGCAGCGCGATGGGTCTATAATTCTTCAATAAAATGTTATCACCTTTCTTGAAGAAGAGAACCACCACGCCACTGTACCATGCTTCCGGCATAGTGCCTTCGTGAATGACGGAATTGAACAATCGCTGAAGGACTTTAAGTATCGGTTTACCCGCCTTCAGGAGTTCGGTAGTGATGCCGTCATCACCTGGAGCCTTGTTGTTCTTTAGTTTAGTTAGAGTTAGTTAGTTCTTTAGAGCCATACTAATCTCGTATAGGCTGAGAACTGCTAACAATGTGGCCAAACTCAGTAAAAGTAAGGATGGTTGCTTCCGCTATGGGATACGTCCAACGCCACCCGCCTGCATGGGTTCCAACGAACGCTGGAGTGCTTTATTTTATAACCATTACTATATACTCCTTGCCTTATCTCACTCTAAGTGGGGTTGGTACAACATGTTACAAACATGTTATCACATGATTTGGCTATGTACTTACCTTAGTCATACTTTACGGCCCCTTAGTAAGAAAGAGGGTGGTATTCTACTCAGCCGGATACCACACGGCATAATGTTAGTATATCCACTGAAAGTAATATAAAATATGCAAACTGTTATTGATAAAGAATAATCTTGTGTATTAGACTTACAATAAACTTCATAGCGATGGCCAGGGCAGCCAGTATGACGGAAGCCGATAGTACCGAGCCCAACAGCAGGGGCCTCCTTCCGGTCCTCGGGAGGAGGTACAGCATCAGCACAGCCGTGCACACGTTGATGAAGCCTGAGCATATGGTCGCGTACTGAGCTTGTAGCTGCGAGAGGCCCGCTTGTTGGAATATCGTTTGCGAGTAATAGAATACCTGCAAAAAGCATTTTTTTTTATTTTGTAACCCGCGAATACGTAGGCGAGTTTCTTCCTGTCTCTTCTCGGTAGGAACAGCTTTCAGAACCAGCAGTAGAGTTGACGATTCAAAAGCACTTGTTTACAAGTTTACTTGAATAAAGAATATTTTGAATTTCAACATTGATCTCCGCGGGTCGCGGGTTCGATTTCCTCCGGGGGCTGACATTTTCTATATACAATTTGTTGATTCTTCGAGCCTGGGTGTATATTTGTATTATTACTTTGGGGTCGGACGACTGTGTGTCCCATATATTTATTAATTACTAGCAAAGCCCCGCGGTTTCACCCGCGTCCATACAGATCTCGTGGTAGTGGGAAGTCTACGAAGTCGGACTATAGATTTATTTTGTAGATTAATTTATTATAAAAAAATGGTTATCATTACTATTCTTGGAATAAGAGCTAACCCACTAAATGCAGGCCCTGCTATAACGGTCGCTACAATAAATTTGTTATGGCATTATTTGCTTTCGATATATATTCTTAAAATCGTAATATCTTTTGATTGGGATGGCGGATTTTAATAATTTAAATAATATTTTACTGGTATTGAAACAGTTATTAATAAAATATCATTTAATGGGATAAGGATTAATACAGAGATATGAATAAAATGGTTTGATTATTGTCGGCACTTTTACCAACTTTTACAATGTAAAAAAGTAGTTATATTGGCATAACTATAATAGTTAGACATATGGTATCGCGGACTTTTTTATGGATATTGATACGTTCTATAATACTGTTGAACATTTTTTTGTTCTATCATCAATAGTTTCCGCAGCGCACGCGATGAAAGATGTTTACGACTAAATTTTTCCCAACTTATTACAATTTTATTAGGGATCCCTATTATTTTTGAAAATGACATATAGCCTATGTTGCTCAGTGAAGAAGCAGCTTTCCAATGGTGAAAGAATTTTGAAATAGGTCCAGTAGTTTTTGCGTGAAAACGTAACAAACATACATACAAACATACAAACAAACATACAAATCTTTCCTCTTTATAATATTAGTTTAGATTATTTATTTATATTACCGCATTAATCCCGCTGGTCTGTTGTCCAGCTTGCATGGAGCAGGCAAGAAGGAGGGGCAGTCGTAGTCTCGGCTCACGTAACACCCTCAGCATGCTCCAATTCTCGCCGACAGAGCTGGCTTCATTCCTGCTCTCCTCTTTCAACATATCCAAGTCTTCCGTAAGTACACTCGAGGATGCGCCTCTAAGACGGCTTAATTCTGAAAATAGCGACTAACTTTGAGAAAATATACATAAAATTCTTGTTTTATATGTCTGCCTGCACTCACTTCACTATCAGCGATGATCGTTGATCGTGTGATCGTCCATAATCGGTCACAAACGCACGATCATCGTGCAAGTGTCCGCACGATTGTCCGTATTATCGTACTAGTATACGTATACGTAGAGTACGTAATGAATATGTCATAGAATTCAAATTGGACGGGGGCAGTTGACAAACATGCAAAAAGAGTTCGTAAACTATATGTCATAAGGTGCAAATTCGCGTGACGCTAATTCTCTGCAACATTCAGGTGTTTACAAAAACTGTTTACGATCTCCCCAAGGCCTTCAACTTTCGAGAAAATTTTCATCATCGGTTCGTTCGATATACAAGACGTATCGTGCGCCTCGAGATTCAGTTTGCGAACAGCGATCAAGAGCGAATAAACAAGCAAAAATATAGGTGAAATAATAGTGACATCGGAATTTCTTATTGGACAATGGACTGTATAGAAACTGTAAGTACTATTTTATTGTGAAAAGTTGAATAAACTGTTTTTAACGAGTCACCAGGTATTTTGATCCAAATCCACGAACCATATCATCGTAACAATACTATATATACGATCATAAGCATTTCCCAGCGATTCTCTTGGATGTGTAGTAAAAAACCGATAATTGCCAGGTTGTAGACGATCTGTTATAACCCTATTCAACATGGGCATATATTGCTGACTTATTGTTTCCCAATTGAGGTCGATATAAAGCGTCGTCCAACAATATAGGCCTATAAAATCAATACATTTTCAAAATTCGTTAAGTTCTTGTGATCTAGTCGACTTATTGCCCAGCTACGGACCTGGTCCCTGCCTGCCAGCTGGCTTCAGCAATAGACTAGTGACCATATATATACTCCGGCTCCAACCCGCTACAAGGGTTTCGCGCAAAAGTAGTCCAAGTACCAGTAGTGTTTAGATTACATTAAAGTAATATTTTTGTTTTATTATGAAATTAAAGTTAATAAGTTCAGTTTGTGTTTTTCTTTATATATAAACCAAACTGGACGGTCTAACAGATCGTATCATAGAAGATGATTGGCGAGTACAGCCGACTATGCACTCTACACGAACGTGCTAGCACTTAATCGTTGTAATCGCCGATTATGCAATTAAACCCTACTATGCTATGAATATAATCATCATCCTATTGCCCTTGCACAATATGTTACAAACATGTTGTCAAATGATTTGGCTTCGACTTACCTCAGTCGCCTTTTAAGACACCTCGGTAAGAAATGAAGGTGGTCTATTCTACTCAGCCGGATGCCACACGGCGGATGCTATGAAGATAATCTTCACCAATATTACAAATTGTTAGACATTGTGTTAAATATGCTTATAAATACTCATAAATTCATATAACGATTGTGTGATTGTGTAATAGGAAATAAATAGGATTAATTTAATAATTTGTTACAGACGGAAGTAGTCAAATGTCATTTATTTAAGTTGTTTCATAAAACGGAAACGAAACTACAAACAACAGAGGTTATAAATTAGCCAGTTGAGCCTATTCTAGTAAATCTGGTGTTAGCATTCAGTGAGACAATAATAGTGAAGTGCAATTAAATATCGAAAATTCTGTCTATCTGTCTTTCACGGCTAATCTACTGGACCATTGACCATAAAATATATATCAAATCTAGGCAAATTGTACGGCTTATATAACTAACATATAGGATGAGAATATTTACTTTTTGATACGGGAATAGAAAATACATACTTGTATACACTATCTATACTTATTATACAACAAAGTCCCAAAAAGCTGTCTGTCTGTATGTAATCGAATTTCTCAAAATCTACTGAACGTATTTTTTTACGATTTTCACCAAAAGATAGCGAAATACTTGCGGATAGTTTAAGTAAATAATGCATATCGGTATTATGTAAATTGTGTTAATGAGATTGAGCAGTTGTTAAAAAACTTGCTTAGTGGCTTTAGTCGCGTGCGCTGCGTAAACCAGCAGAGTTACACTAAATTAATGTACTAGAGAATTGTAGATCTATAAAAATACTACAAAAAAGTCCGCTATAGCTTGTTCCTATCTCTTACAGTTAACTCACAATAACTACTTTTATATTCAATTTTTCAATTCTGGATAAATGTTGTGACACAGTGATTTCCACGCGGGCGAAGCCGCTGGAACAGCTAGTTATTTATATAATTTTTAAATAAATACTTCTAACACACAAACAGCTCAGACTTGAAAGACCAATAAAAAAAATTCTGGAAAATGTTAGCGCTCTGTTAAAATGAGACCAGCAAATAATTAAGTACAATAATATAAGATACAATGGGCCATATAATTAAGTAAAATATAAAAAAATCCTTACCACATATAGCAGCTATTTCATTTCTTCTAACAACAAAGAGGTATTTCGGACTTTCTGGTAATATAAATAGTATAGGTAAACAAACAATGACTAGCAACGCATAGACGGACAGTAAAAAGGGCCAGTCATCATCACGACCTGAAAAAAAAAGCATCGTAATCCTCCTGCCCTTATCCCACTCTAAGTGGGGTCGGCACAACATGTCACAAACATCTTTTCACATGATTTGTCTACGTATTTTAGACCGGCCGCCTGCCTGACGTCAACTTACCTTAGTCGCCTTTTACGACACCTCGGTAAGAAATGAGGATGCTCTATTTTACTCAGCCGGATACTACACGATGGGTCAATTTTACCTTAGTTGCCTTTTACGACACCTCGGTAAGAAATGAGGATGATCTATTCTACTCAGCCGGATACTACACGATGGGTCAATTTTACCTTAGTTGCCTTTTACGACACCTTGGTAAGAAATGAGGGTGATCTATTCTACTCTGCCGGATACCACACGGTGGGTCGACTTCCTTAGTCGCCTTTCACGACACCTCGGTAAGAAATGAAGATGATCTATTCTACTCAGCCGGATACTACACGATGGGTCAATTTTACCTTAGTTGCCTTTCACGTCACCTCGGTAAGAAATGAAGATGATCAATTCTACTCAGCCGGATACTACACGATGGGTCAATTTTACCTTAGTTGCCTTTCACGACACCTCGGTAAGAAATGAGGATACTCTATTTTACTCAGCCGGATACTACACGATGGGTCAATTTTACCTTAGTTGCCTTTCACGACACCTCGGTAAGAAATGAGGATACTCTATTTTACTCAGCCGGATACTACACGATGGGTCAATTTTACCTTAGTTGCCTTTTACGTCACCTCGGTAAAAAAAAAAAGGGTGGTCTATTCTACTCAGCCGGATACCACACGGTGGGTCGACTTACCTTAGTCGCCTTTTACGAAACCTCGTAAACTCCGTATGCGTTAACTTAACTTAAGATAATAATAATAATAATAAAAAACTTTATTGCACAAAAAAAGAAACAAAAACAAATTAAAAGAATCTTATAAATAGTACAAAGGCACGCAGGTAAGATATAACGAATCATTGACTGGCCCGTTGGCGCACGAGTAGTGACCATACCTTCAGCTCTGCGGGTCGCGAGTTCGATTCTCGCCGAGGGCCAACATTTTCTATAAACAATTTGTTGGTTCGTCGAGTCTGGACGTGTTTTGTATTTAAGTATGTATTTAAAATTATATATGTAGTATATCTACCAGTTGTCCGTCACCCATAACACAAGTATTAAGTTACTTACGTTGGGGACGGACGACCGTGTGTGTAAGTGTCCCATATTTATTTATTTATTTTATTTTATTTATTTGATTAATCCACCTCCGACAAGTATAACTTTATTGTTTTATGCAAACTTACCCAATAAAGACTCAAGTCCCATAACTTGACCAACGAGGACACCGACATTGACCCCCATGGGGCAGGCCACGCCCATGGCACCCGTCAGACTCGGCGGCGCCAGCTCCGTTAAATACATGGGCACTATACTTGTAGTCAATCCTGAAACAGAAAACACCTATTTAAATAAGACATAGTACACGAAATACTTCGTTGTAATATTTATACCTACTAATAAGAAAGATCCCGTGTGGTATCCGGCTGAATAGAATAGACCACCCACACTTATTACCGAGGTGTCGTAAAAGAAGACTAAGGTTAGTCTATCTGCTCTGTGGTATCCGGCTGAGTAGAATAGACCACCCACACTTATTACCGAGGTGTCGTAAAAGAAGACTAAGGTTAGTCTACCTGCTCTGTGGTATCCGGCTGAGTAGAATAGACCACCCACACTTATTACCGAGGTGTCGTAAAAGAAGACTAAGGTTAGTCTACCTGCTCTGTGGTATCCGGCTGAGTAGAATAGACCACCCACACTTATTACCGAGGTGTCGTAAAAGAAGACTAAGGTTAGTCTACCTGCTCTGTGGTATCCGGCTGAGTAGAATATATCACTCTTCTTTCTTACCGAGGTGTCGTATAAGGCTACTAAGGTAAGTTTACCCGGCGTGTGGTATCCGGCTGAGTAGAATAGACCAGTAATATTTTTAATTTGATTTTTAACATGATTTGCCTACGTATTTTACGACCGGCCGTATGCCCGACGTCAACATACCTTAGTAGCATTTTACAACAACTCGGTAAGAAAGAGGGTGGTCTATTCTACTCAATCGGATACCACATGGCATACATCTGATAGACTGATTGTAAACAAAAAAGTATTTTTACATTCACCATGCATTTATATACAACAATAACGCAAACAACATAACTATCACTATATAACTCACCTCCTGACAAACCGACAAGCAATCTACCGATAATCAGCATTTCTACTGAATTCGCGGCGCGACAGAACAGAAAAAGAACAGCGCCAGACAAAGACAACACACTAGTTAAAATTGTTGCCTTTTTCCTGTAAAAATCAACGGAAAATGAAAGAAAAAATATATATATTTGAAGCAAAAACTTTGCTATCGTTGCATTATCCATTCTAGACAAGTGTACAGAAAGATTCCAATTAAGTGTGAAAAATATGCTTATACATAAAGCACATTACAAAATTGAAGATTATTAGGATGATAAGAAAGCCTGGATTTGAAAATCCTTTCAGCTTCATACAAGACAGCGGTTTAATAATGTATAATTGAAAATATTTAAAAGATTCAATCAATTTTGGACTTGCCTTTACACAAGTTCAAAAAAGCAATTATAGAGACTCTCATTAATAAAGCTTACTATAATGTTGAAGACTATGTCAATGATAAGAAAGCTTGGAACTAAATTGCGACCAGCTAAGTACTAGACGATATTATAAACTAAGTTTGTTAACAATAGTTAATACAAAACTGTTATATTTATTTTTTTAAAGAGTGACCGCCGAGTTTCTTGCTGGTTCTTCTCGGTAAGAGCACCTTGCCGAACCAGTTGTAGCTTCATTAATCATATTGATGCTTAACGATTCAAAGGTGCCTGAAATGGTGTATTCGAATAAAGATTTTGATTTGATTTGATTGTTAATCTTGGTGCTGACTGCAATTAAGATATGCTACTATCACTCGCATAATCTTCAATTGTATAGTAAGCTTTATGTAGCAGCATTGTTTTAAGATAATTTCTAAACTTGCGTAAAGGAAAGTCTAGATAATGTTGAGTAATTTTGTTACCAAAACGTTTCCCGAGACCGACAAACGATTTTCGGACCTTTCAGAGACCAACCAACCAACGTCGTAAAGCCTATTCACTTAGCATTACACGCATTCGCTTAACACACGCGGATTATATCAAAGTAGTTCTGTTGTAGTTACTTTCGCATTAAGCACATAGAACTTCAGACTTCAGCTTTGCAACACAATGATCCATAAATCCATAAATAAAAATAATTTTCTCCATAACTCCATCATCTTTGGGTCTAAATTGCCTCCATAAAACGTAGGGTTTATTAACGAAGTAGTTAAAAAAAAATAAGTAGTAGCCTGTTACAATCCCACTGCCCTCCCTACCCTCTTTCCGTTTCTGGAGAGTAGGGTTGGAGCTAAGACCTACCACGCTGCTCCAATGCGGATTGGTAGGTTACACATATCTCCAGAATTCTCTAGACATATGCAGGTTTCCTCACGATGTTTTCCTTCACTGAAAAGCGTGTGATAAATTGCAATTATCAATCAGACACATGAGTTTTAATAGAAAAACTCATTGGTACCTGCCCGGGTTTGAACTCGTGTTCCCTTTGAAAGTGTCGCACGGTCTCACCGCTGGGCTATCACAGCTCTAAGTACTACTCTAAGCGAAGTACTTAATAAGTAGTAATGATACCTACCTGCCCAGTTTATCAGCCAACACGGAGCCAAGGATAGAGCCGGTGCAGCCGCCGACTATGAAGATGGACACGACGGCAGACCAGAGCACGTTCAGCCAGGTGTCGTCCAAAACCAAATCATACCGGCTGACAAAGCTTTGGTTGCAAAAGTTTTTTATTAGCTGGAAAATTATTAAAATAAAATTGGTATTATAAATATAACGCCTCATTTCTTCAGCCTTACTTTCAGCCTTATTTAGCCGAATCAAAATGTTACCAATAGCGTGTACGTCATAAACCATATTGACTTCCGACGCCGCAATGACTAATCCAAGTCGCCCTAAGCCGTGGTCCGGCCTCACAGGAGGCACCCTTAGGACGACGTTTCCCGACGCTAGTAGAGCTTCTGCGCTTTACTCTCTGCATTTCGCCACCTCGGCGATGCTTCTGCGCTCGCCCGTCCCGCCCGGTTACACTGTAAAAGCCATTAGGGCTAACAGCATACAGTCAGTTCGAAAAAAACCATATTGACGATTCAAAAGTGTTTGAAACAACTTAATTGAACAAAGATTATTTTTGATATGATTTGACTACTCCTGTATACGCCGTGTGGTATCCGGCAGAATAGAATAGACCACCCTCCTTTTTTACCGAGGTGTCGTAAGAGGCGACGAAGGTATGTGCCGTGTGGTATCCGGCTGCATAAAATAGACAACCCCATTTCTTATCGAGTTGTCGTCAAAGGCGACTAAGGTAAGTTGCCAGGCAGGCGGCCGGACGTAAAAAATGTAGCCAAATCATGCGACAGCATGTTTGTAACATACTGTGCCACTTAGAGTGGGAAGGGCAAGAGAATATATTCACTACTCCTGTATATAGGGGAAGCCATAGGATGGCCTGAAAGTGCGAGCGTCCAACAAATAATGTCCAAAGAGAGGGAAGACTTTTGTCTTACCATACAATTCTAATAAACATACATAAAAAAGAGATATGGAGCTCCATTTGCTTTCTCTTTTTTTCGATGGTTACATTTTTTGGCTCCCCTCCTCTAGTGTAATAACTCTATGTATATTCTACGAGGAGTGTCTGACTACCACGGACTAAAAACCCCCAACATAAAGTCCAACTATCTTTGTAAACCTTGTTATCGTATATATCTAAAACATTTTACGTAATCAAATAAATAAATATATAGGACACTTACACACACGGTCGTCCGTCCCCAAAGTAAGTAACTTAATACTTGCGTTATGGGCGACGGACAACTGGTAGATATACTACGTACATAATTTTAAATACATACTTAAATACGGATACACCCAGGCTCGAAGAACCAACAAATTGTTTATAGAAAATATTTGCCCTCGGCGGGAATTGAACCAGCGACCCGCGGAGCTGAAGGCAGGATCACTAACCACTGCGCCAACGGGCCAGTCGAATGTCAGTCAAATGTTTATAGCCAATGTTCTTTTAAAATTACGCGTAATTTACCTCAGCTGTAATAGCCCAGCGGTGAGACCGTGCGACTCTTTCGAGGGGAGCACGAGTTCAAACCCGAGCAGGCACCAATGAGTTTTTCTATTAAAACTAATGTGTCTAATTGATAATTGCAATTTATCACACGCTTTTCGGTGAAGGAAAACATCGCGAGGAAACCTGCATATCTCTAGAGAATTCTGTTGATATGTGTAACCTACCAATCCGCATTGGAGCATCGTGGTAGGTAATCTCCAACCCTTCTCTCCAGAAACGGAGAGAGGAACCCTATTCCCAGCAGTGGGATTATAACAGGCCGCTACTTTACTTTTACCTCAGCTGGTGTGTTGACAACACCAATGTTGAATCCAACTGGCAGAGATGAGCCTAATGTCGTAACGACGCCGGCTAGTATCAAGTAAAATGACCATCCTGGCCTATAATCGTGCGTTTGGGTCAAATGTTGGTGCTCGTTGGCTACCTGGAAACAATTTACCAATTAACCAGATATTTTCTTCTCGCGGCCTATTGGAAATGTAGCAAACAAATATGTTGATTATTTTTACACTAATATCTCTATCAAATTATAATATTGCTTATGAGTTTTTTAATATTACGTTTTATTATAAAGAAGGCTGATGTTGATACTACAAATGGACTAAGAGAAATTAATACACATTATTTTACTAATAGATGCTAACAATAAACTTAATTATTATAAATAAATTAATAACAATTAAAAACTATTGAAATTCACTAACATACTACACACTGTTCATATACCGCAGTGTGCTATCCGGCTGAGTAGATTAGACCACCGTAAAAGGCGACTAAGGTAAGTTGACCCACTGTGTCGTATCCGGTTGAGAAGAATAGACCACTCTCTTTCTTACCGAGGTCTCGAATAATACAACCAAGGTAAGTTGACGTCAGGCAGGGGCCGGTCGTAAAATACGTAGCCGAATCATGTGTCAACATGTTTGTAACATGTTGTGCCGACCCCACTTAGAGTGGGATAAGGGCAGCAGAATGATGATATTTTTTTTTATATTAACAATAATCATGTCTCTATCACCTTTGATGAAAAGTGTACAATTATGATAAGCAAATATTTGAATCCTTAGCAGCAGCTCAGTACTGAAACTCATATATTTAATCTAGGAATTGACCATTTCTCTAACTTTCTGCAGATGCGGCATTAATTCTCTCGATGTCGATGGTTTCTGATTTAATGCTTCGAATCGACAACTTTAAAAGTACTAATCTATACTTATTATAAAACAAAGTCCCAAAAAGCTGTTTGTATGTAATCGATTTTCCTAAAATCTACTGAGCGGATCTTCGTACGATTTTTACCAAAACATTGTGCAGTACTTCCGGATGTTTACGGTAAATAGTACATATCGGTATTATGTAAATTGTGTTGAAGAGATCGTGCAGTTGTTAAAAACTTGGTTTCTGGGAGCTTTAGTAATTTGAATAAAAGCTGATAAATTGATTGAAAATGTGTTATTGTCGATTACGAAAAATTCTATATAAATGCTATAAAAAGTTCTTGATCATAAAAAAATCAACTTACATGTTTTACGGTGGCCGCCACCAACATCATGGCGGATGAGATAAAACTAACTGTTATTTTCCTGCTAACGCAGAACGATTTTATACTAACAAACGTCCGACCCCTACACAACGAGGAAACTACTCCTAACTACTATTTTTACAAAAATCTTTTGACACAAGGAAAGATAGACGATAAAAGATCTATCAATTATAATGTAATTCCTTAGAATCCTAATATACATAAGGTCGAAATAGTAGCTGTGAACCTTTTTATAAAGACAGGGGAATCATTATAATCACATGGAATGATAAATAAGTCCAGATTAACAAACTACCAAAAGAAAGAAAGATGGAGTCCTGCCGTACAATCAAGTGAAGCATTTTTTTATATGACGTACTAGTATTGCTCAACTAGTTTAATTTTCTCCGAATGCGCGAGATGGCAAGACGTCTTGTTTCATAGAATAAGCCATCGCTACTTCATATAGATCGTAAATCACGCAACAGTTGATAGTTCTACAGAGACAAAATGTTATTATAAACATCAGTACTCACACATTTATATCAAATAGTTAAATAGTGGACCGCACCATTTCAAATTAGACAAGCTCTACGATCTTAGTTCACTATCGTTAAGATTCGACAATGCGAGCTGTGAATTTAGTAGTGTTTCAATTAAACCCAATCGTCACTAAATCTGCACTTTCGATATATTTGCAGCATTTTTGTGATAAGCTAATTTAAGAAAAACAAACTAATTTATAGAATTAGGCGGAGATCCATAATACAAACGAAATAATAACAAAATATTTTGCTATAATGCGGATTTATCGCTAATCATAGCAAAATATATTTTATTATTACTTTTTAATGAAACTAGTTATTCAATACCAATGATGTAAAAAAAATATTTTTTCCCCAATTCTGAGGAAAATTAATATTCTCTTGTTGGAAATCTATAACTTACATATGAAAGTTAATTCCTAATGTAAATATGTATCTGCAACATTAAATAACACGGAAAACATACAGAAAGAAACAAATACAGCTTTATAAATTAATTAATGAAACGTCGCGCAAAATGCTCATATCATGGCGATCGGTTTAGTTTTTAGTGTCAATATCTGCGGTTTTTTTGTCTTTATAAAGATAATCGGCTTAATTTTTGAAAGATGCTTCACTTTTTAGTTCCGAACACTCAATCTTTCTTTTTTATATGAGATCAATGTGCAAAAATGTAATCATTATTACAGAGAATAATATTGTAACTTCCCTAGCCTACACAAACAAACATTTCAAAAGTAATAATAAAATCATTTTGCTATAATCCGCGATACAGTAAATAGAAAATATATATAGTGTTAAATGTATAGTGGACTCTCCGTATTTTCATACCCGACCGTGCAGGATTCGTAAGAACACATGCACAAACCTCCACCACTTCCACTACAAAACACAAGCACTACACACGTTCACTATCACAAACCCAACAATCGTTTCGCTTTGCGATTTTCTCCTGGAGTCTTATCTCCTAATGATGCTTCGGTTGCGGGGCGAAACGATTGTTGAGTTTGTGATAGTGAACGTGTGTAGAGCTTGTGTATTGTGGTGGCAGTGGTGGAGGTTTGTGCATACGAATCCTGCACGTATCGGGTATGAAAATACGGATAGTCCACTATACATTTAACACTATATATATTTTCTATTTACTGTATCCCGGATTATAGCAAAATTATTTTATTATTACTTTTGTATTATAGATCTCCGCAAAGTAACCTAATTCTCTAAATTATATAAAGACAAATATTTATTAAATCATACAAAAATAGGTTAAAACGAAATACACGAGTGACGATTGGACTGGCTGACAAAAGAATTAGAGTTCCCGTGATGCTAGACGGTACATATTACCAAAAGCTACAAATAAATCGACAACCGCTGGCATAAGGGAAGACGAGAAGAACACACTCCCAAACCACACACAGATCGAACCGTCGAGACTTAAGTGGGTTAGCATTACTGTGGCGAAATTATGCATTGCAATAGCTGATTTAACGTTAAGGAATTAAAATGAATCTATACTTATTACAAGTTATATAAAAAAATATATAATTTATGGAATTAGGCGTTACTTTGCGGAGATCCATAATACAAAAGTAATAATAAAATTATTTTGCTATAATCCGCGGTACAGTAAATAGAAAATATATATAGTGTTAAATGTATAGTGGACTATCCGTATTTTCATACCCGATACGTGCAGGATTCGTAAAAACACATGCACAAACCTCCACCACTTCCACCACAATACACAAGCACTACACACGTTCACTATCCAAACTTAACAATCGTTTTGCCCCGCAACAGAAGCATCATCAGGAGATAGACTCCACGACGCTTTGCGATTTTGTCGGTTGATTTGGGAGATATGAAAATACGGATAGTCCACTATACATATTTTCTATTTACTGTACCGCGGATTATAGCAAAATAATTTTATTACTACTTTTGAAAAAAAAATGTCGCATCCATGCTGTAGTGTATGTGGGTTGACATGTGTGTATCTTACCTTGTATATTTATATACAAGACACATACATGAACAACCTCACATTAACTCACACTAACACTTATGTACAAAGAAACATTACACTGTCTCAAGCGCACTCACGTTTTTGTACACGAGAGCCCTTTGGTGACAGTGGACGTGTAGTGACATGTTGTTACTTGTAGTGCGTGTTTGAGCCTGTGCTAATATTCATACAACATTAGTATATTAATACATCCAAGTGAACACTACACATGGCAATAGTGAAGTTTCATTTCTTTAGTTTTTGTATGGTGAGCACTCTGATCATGTGACCGATATCAGAGCGCGGACTTGTTTTGATGCGAAAATTGTTTATAAAAGGTAGAGTTCGCCACATTGAAGGCAGTGTCGTTGCAAAACTTGGCTCGTACGGTTATTAGTTATTAACTTGTATATATTAAACGCTTCCGCGTTTTGATCGTGTTTCAACTTGTCTTGGTTCGTTTCAACCAGCAGGTTCATGCGTCGTTACTGCGCAACTAGTATCATTAAATACTGTGTCGTTTTAATGTTGCTTAGGTAGTTCCGCGTCTACCTAAATTCAGTGTTATTTGTTATTGGAATCTACCCTCATACTCGTGATTGCTATAGTGTATATAGGAATAGGTATAAAAAGCGGCGTAGAGTATCAGAGAGCCAGTCTCCTGCGGCGACTTGAGCGACTATTACTTGCTAACCACTGATTTCCACGCGGGCGGAACTGCAAGTATACTCGTAGCTAGTAGTTTATATAACAAGATATAACTCTTAAGTAATGTAATATAATATGTAAAAATGTTTCATGGTACGGGAATTAAAGAGCTACAGTGTATCGTGATCAAATTCGAAATGACTGACTAGAATAGGCCCAACTGGCTTATTTATAAGCTTTGTTGTTTGCATTCCCGTTTCCGTTTTATGAAACAAATGAAATTTGACTACTTCCGTCTCCCACAAATTATTAAATTATTCCTATTAATTATGTTTCTTATTACATAATCACATAATGGTAAATGTATTTAAGGGTATTTATAAGCATATTTAACACAATATATAACACTATTACGTGCTCTTCCAAATTATGAGTCTTTAAAATTCACGATTTTGTAGGCGCTACGGTAAGCTTAATTGCAATTTGCCATAAAACAACTTTTATGAATGTCACTTTTATACTAGCGTGCGATATGTCACTATTGTAACAGACACTAAAAATGTTGGAATATGAAATAGTCAAATGACAGTCTGTGTTGTTGTTAATACCGGAAGTGAAGTTCTTGAGCGATCAATAGCGAGGGTAGGGACTTTGCCTTTTGCCTTTGCCAGACGTGAGTGGGGATTGCCTTAAATAGTGAAACTTGAGGTAATTAGAGAGATTCTGTTGGGATTCTGTCGAGAGTCTGTAGATTGTCGTCGTTAACGTGATTCCTAGTTAATGTGTATTTTTGAGTCGTTTAGTGATGTCAAGCTGAAAGCGAATAATGAATCAATACAAGTTTAATAGTGAGAAAGTGAAGATGTTACGATCCTAGACCTTCTTGGCTCGTTTTACTATACACTTTCTATTCTTTCTAAGCGTATAATATCACAAAAGGATACAGTATAGGGAAACTTTATTCATGATCATGGTCCCACTAATGAAGGTCGTGCACTCGACCACAGTGGCAACAATTGATGCTACCAGTCCCGCTACCAATCTGAAATGATTTTTGATATTCTTAAATGATAATTAATGATTTACTACAAAAGTAATAATTGTATTACTTTGTTATAATCAGCGATAAAGCAAATAGAAAATCTAAATATTGATAATTGATGAGTGTAGTATCTGTAGTATGATCAGATATGAAATGGTCATATCTGATGCATGCAAGATTCGTAAAAACGCACTTAAAATATCCACCACTGCCACCATATCGTTCTTGTCCTACCTCCGCGGCCTTGTACCCCGCAGGCGAGGACTCAGTTAAGCTGTTAGTCTATATACACATTCACTATCCGCAATAAATCTCAACAATCGTTTCGACCCGCAACCGAAGCACAATCAGGTGATCGACTCCACGACAAAATCACAATTTTTTAATTTAGCATTACATATTTTTTCTATTTGCTTTATCGCGGATTATGACAAAATAATATCATTATTACTTATGTTTTTAAATTAAATTAAATCAAAAACACATGAGCCCCATACACCTTAGTTAAGACAAGATTAAAAAACTTTGATTTGCAAGTACTTTTACAAGCTCTTTCAAATTAAAAATATATAAGAAAAAAAAATATTTTTAATAATTTAAAAAAAGTTTTTAATATATATGAAGCAAAAATCAATAACAAGCTTTTCTATATATACGATATAAATGTCTAATAGTGTAAACAAAATCAAGATTGATCAAACCATAGTGACATGTAATGGACTGACATCTTCTGCCCTGTTTAACTTATATATCGATCAGCTGATAGATGATCTACGTAGAACTAAGGTTGGATGTTCGATTGATGGAACAATAATCAATAACTTGAGTTATCAGCATAAATAACAATATGGTTCTGCTGAGTCCATCAATTAATGCACTTAGAAGGCTGCTTAATATATGCGAGTCATATGCTGCGTCACATGGGCTCCTATATAACGTAAAAAAAGCGAGTTACTAGTTTTTTAAAAGTAGAGGAAGTGATCTAGGGGACATCCCCTCAGTGTGTCTTGGTCTTCCGTTGAAAAGAGTAAATAATTTTAAATAAAAGTAAAGTAGCGGCCTGTTACAATCCCACTGCTGGGAATAGGCCTCCTCTTTCCGTTTCTGGAGAGAAGGATTGGAGCTAAGACCTACCACGCTGCTCCAATGGGGATTGGAAGGTTACACATATCACCAGAATTCTCTAGAGACATTTCCTGTAGAAGGTTTCCTCACGATGTTTTCCTTCACCGAAAAGCGTGTGATAAATTGCAATTACCAATTAGACACATGAGTTTTTAATAGAATTGGTGCCTGCCCGGGTTTGAACTCGTGTTCTCCTCGAAAGAGTCGCACGGTATCACCGCTAGGCTATCATAGCCACAATTTTAAATACCTCGGTCATATTGTTACAGACGATCTCTCTGGTGTTAAAGACATTTAAAGGGAACGTAGGGCGTTTGCGGTTCGATGCAATATTTACCCCGCAGGTTTGTACGTTGCAATAGAGACACAAAGCTCATATTGTTCAAGGCATATTGCCAAACATTTAATACCTGCAGCCTATGGGTGACATATACGTTGAAGGCTTATAATGAACTGCGTACCCAATATAATAATGGTTTCAGAATGCTGATGAAATTGCCTCGTTTCTGTATTGCGTCATTGATGTTTGCTGAAGCTCGGACAGATGATTTTTATGGAATCATGTGGAAAAGAGCAGCATCAATGATGAACAGATTGCGTGAAAGCTCCAACAGTATTCTGAGAATACTTTATAAACAATTTGATAGCTCATTTATGAAGCACTGAATTCGATTCCCAGTGTTTTATAAATGGTCGTTATACTAGAATCTAATTTGAACTTTTTTAATTTAATTTTAATTTGGTATGCTATATAGTCTTTAAGTTCATATATTTTATTATTTTACTAACATAATGGTAATAATGTCTGATGTCAATAAAATTTATTATTATTATAATATTACTCAAAATAAGTCAACTAAAACAAGGTTAAAAAAAAGGTTTTTACAATATTTCATACCCCTACTGTTAACCGTTATTCCCTCGTCTGGAGCCAACCTTGGCAGGAGCATCAGGTTGTGGTTATCATAAACATGCATTGTCCTCGGGAGTGGATCATCATTATCACCCTGCCCTTATCCTACTCTAAGTGGGGTCGGCACAACATGTTACAAACATGTTGTCACATAATTTGGCTACGTATTTTACAATCTACCGCCTGCCTGACGTCAACTTACCTTAATCGTATTTTACGACCCTCAGTAAGAAAGAGGGTGGTCTATTCTCCTCGACTGGATACCACACGGTGGGTCAACTTATGTTAGTCACCTTTTACTACACCTCGGCAAGAAATGAAGGTGGTCTATTCTACTCAGCCGGATACCACACGGCGTGTCAACTTACGTTAGTCTCCTTTTACGACAACTCTGTAAACAAAATGAAGATGGTCTATTCTACTCAGCCTGATCGCACATGACGGCGGGAGTGCATCAGTATGTAAAATTTCAGCTCAATCGGACACCGGAAAGTGGGTCAAATTTAACGCTTTAAAAAAGTCCTTCGCAATGTCTGCTCGCCATAAACTCACAAAGTGCAGACGTTTTCTTCGAGAGTGATTCATAAACAATAACGACCGTTGTTGAGAGATTTCAGCATATACGTGAGATATAACAATAAAGCTCTGTCATTTAAAAATAAATAAGGACAAGTCAAATTAAAATGACTTTTAAACAGCTTTAAACAGAATTTCATGTCCCTATTGTTAACCGTTGAGGACTTCCATCGTATGAGGCCAATCCTGGCATCAGGTAATATTTATCATCAACATGCATTGTCATCGGGACACACAATTTAAATCCGCGTGAATTCCTGGGAGAGAAGTTTAAGGAAATAGGTATCCTTAAATTTGCTTCACAGTATATTTTAAGCAATGTTATTTTTGTACATAAAAATATAAAGAATTATAAAACGATAGGTGATGTATATAATAGACAAAGTAGGAACCGACATAAGCTTGCGACTCCTGCTTTGCGCCTAGCAAAAGTATGTAAATCGTTTATGGGTTTGGGTATAAGATTCTTTAATAAAATTCCGAAATCAATTTTGGTCATGCCATTATAGCAGTTTAATAACACTTTTAAAAAGAGGCTGATACAGAAACCCTACTATACTGTTGAAGATTACTTAGATGATAAGGATGTGTGCTGCACTTCTACCCTGTGCAAGACAGCAATAACGAAATATAACTAGTTTAAGATTTATGTTTTAAAAAGAGCAACCGCCGAGTTCCTTGCTGGTTCTTCTCGGCAGGAACAGCTTTCCGAACCAGCAGTAAAGTTGACGATTCAAAAGCACTTGTTTACAAGTTAACTTGAATAAAGAATAATTTGAATTAGGACTCAGTATGTCAAATTTCAGCACAATCTGACACCGGCAAGCGAGTCAAATTTAACTTGCAAGATTCCACCTTTAGATACACACACGGCAAGTTGAATAGAAGCTTTTAAATATTAAGTGTTATATACTTTCTTTATAAATATATATCTAAAGCTCAAAGCAGTATAATTTCTAGTTTTCCACCAACTCCGCGACATTTTTGTAATAGAATAAAAAATTAAAGAATCTAATGGCTCTTAATCATCGGCGATTAACGAGCACGATTGTGTAGGGGGCATACTCGACTGTACTCGCCAATCGTCGTATATCGCCTAAGATCGCTTAAGACACCATCTTAAGGCATCAAAGGGAATCGCTAGGTGATACGTGTGATACGTATAGTACGCGGCAATAAATAATGCACATCGAGGCTCAGAGATTGAAATCGGCTAGATTCTGCTGCATAGAGCATTGCCTCTGTCGCACAGACTGACGAACCCGTGTGTAACAGTGACAGCGCTCTACAAAACCCAATTGGCCGGCTGTTTCGTTCTAAGTTCTCGATGTGCATTATTTATTGCCGGGTACTATACGATCGTATGTATACTATGATAATACGTTAGATCGTGTGGACACTTGCATACTTTGGCTTTCTGTGTCAGCCTCTTTTATCAGTTTTTTTAAACTGCTGGAATGGCAAAGCTAAAATTGATTGCGGAATTTTATTATAGAATCTTACAGCCAAACCCAAAAACGACTTACGTACTTTTGCAAGGCGCAAAGCAGGAGCCGCAAGCTTATGTCAGCTAAAGCGGCTTACTTAGACCTATACACGGATGCAGTCAGGATGGACTGCTTCAAGCTGCGACTGCATAGTGAAGTGAATACGTTCATACACGAACCGCTCGAGCAGTTGCAACTGCTTCGGGCCGTTGGTAGCACAATTATCAATTTCAAACTGCTGACTCTCACTGCAAGAGCGGTACCATGTATGTTGATCACTGACTAACCGTTCGAGCAGTCCGTGTATGTCCGGCCTTATGGTCGGGGGTCTGAACCATAGAGTTATTATAGAGTAGGGGAGCCATAAGCGGGCCTGTAAGTGAGGGTGACACAATAATTAATGAGAGGGAAGTTGAAATGCATATACTTCATCTTTGTCTAATCAGACATAAGAAGAGAGACAGATAGATAGTCTTATTTGCGTGCTCTTGTAATATGGCACAAAGGCTGGCTTCCCTACTCTAGTATAACTCTATGATCTGAACATCCCGATACGCAACTAAGGTTAAAGCCGACTCTATATTTAACTAGCCGTTGTATATTTGTTTTACAAGGAAGTAAATATGATTATGCCAATAATTTTCAAGGTGAGGTCGTAGTCGTTTGATACTTAAGACGATCTCAATATGTTCAAAAGATTAAGAGATAAGGACGATAAAATGTGATTAAAGATTTAGAGAGATCGAAAAGTATTTTTAATCGATCTTTTAAATATTTATTAGATTTCCATAGCAATTAAGTTACGTTTAATTACAGGAAAAATCTGAATTTCTCTTAAATTTGATGTCAGGTGTTCACAATCTTGCCCTATGATAAGTGATTACCTAAACCAAAATGGAAACGTTATAACCTATAATAAATACGGTATGGGAAAATAAAAAACTATAATTTATAGAAATAGGCGTTACTTTGCAGAGATCTATATTACAAAAATATTAATAATATTATTTTTCAATAATCCGCGATATATCTTTTTCTGTATCGCGGATTATAGCAAAATAACTTTATTATTGCTTTTACAAAAACTATACCATAGCTCTGTATCACTGGGCGGTACGCCTTTACCAGGATATTTACTTCGGTGAAATTTACAACTAGATTTGAATATAATATTTATAAACATATTAACATACACGTAACATGGAATCGAACTCGAAACTTGTAGCATGAGAAACAAATTATTAAAAATACATCTCTAAAGTATCGATCCTTGAATATTTACATCAACGGCAAGCTTCGTGAAGTAAGAAAAACAGGTTAATTTATTAACTTTCATACAATAAAATAAGAGAAAATAAATCTTTGCATATAAAAAAAATATGTCAAGTAACTGTAATAAAATTAGGTTAAGGTTACTGACCTGAGGTTTCTGATCTATGGCCATTATTTAGGGTGTTTCTAAATCTGTCTTTCGGACGCGTTATTGTCCTAACACATCTCACTGGTTAGTGACGACATCAGCACCTGATATGAGTATTACAAATAACAAAGTTTTCACTTAACTACAAACGTGCTGCGTATACACTCGTCACTTATAAAAAAAGTACTGCAGTGTTAAATTGTAAATTCTATACCAGTGTCAGTCTATATCATAGACTACAGAGCAATACAAACAATGACTAACTGGTTTATGTTTTTTTTATTATTTTACGTTCACCGTAACCACTCTACGATATAGCGATAGCGAATCTAACGTATTCGCGACGTTCCACTCAATGTATTCATAGTCGCTCATTATAAATTCTTAATTCACTCACCTTGATTTTCGCAAACCGGACAGAGCGATTTCGATGTTTATGTACGAAAATGGCGCGAATAATAAAGTTTAAAAAAGGAATCATACTTCGCTTGAGGTCGACGACCCCATGATAAAGACGAGCTTGAAAAGACAGGATGTATATTCAGCGTCCAAGTTTCCGTCTTAAAATCGGTCATATGGTTGCGCGTTGCATTGTTCTATTTTTCTTCTTCCCTTCAATTGCTCTTTTAATATTAGTTAACTATTTAATTTACTGGTTTAGTAACTATTTATATTTATTTCGTAATCGCACGTGCGTCAACGACACGTGATTTGTGTCGGCAGACAAGTCGGAAATGCACTTAGTAATGGTCAAGTCGAAAGTAAAATCATACCTCGTATTTTATAAACAATTGCGATTTAAAGCTGATCAAACTGGATTAATAAAGTGATTATTGTACTAGGGCTAGCAGTGTACTGAATATATTTTAACACTATTATACTATTGTAACACTTTACATACGTTTATAAAAGTTCTAATCAAATACTATTCCTAGTTTAGTAAAAGTTTATTTATTACTTTTGTAAAATAAGGTCACAAATAAAAGAGAAACCACAATTTCTCGGTAAAAATCCGTACTCTACCCCTTAATTACATCAATGTACGTATAATATACTAGTTTTTTCCCGCGGCTTCGCTCGCTAGGAATTTTGTCTGCTACAGTATCTAATTTTATTAAATTTATGATTCACAATTTTGGTCATAGTGGCTTCCACATAAAAGATAGATATATGCTCTCGCGGACTTTTATTTAGAACTATTAAAGACAAACAATACTACGGTACATCATCTTTGTGTAACTCTAATGGTTTAGGCAGCGTACGCCGAGATAGCTCTCAGACGCCAGATTATTTCCGACTTTATTGACATATATCGTTATATTACATAAAATCATTACAAATTGTAACCTATATGTTATTCCAATGTATAACCTATATACTTGAAAGTTTCATCCAAATCCGTCTGAAAGTTTTTTCGTGAAAGAGTAACAAACATACATCCATACTCACAAACTTTCGCATTTATAATATTAGTAGGAAGTAGGATATGTAATGTACCTTTAATTAAGTAGTTACTTTGTTATTATGTAAATAAAATTGTACATTTTTAATATGAAATAATGTGTATGTGTAGATAATTGTTACGACGTTGCAGTTTTTATTCTTTATTTTATAATGATACTTATTGTAGCGGTAATTATTTAAGAAAATTCTCTCCTTCCAGAAGACTCAATAACCTATATATCGTACGGTCGTGATAAACGATGAAATCAAATTATTTTTAAAGACTCAACCGAAACTTTACTATAAGTCCCTTGAAGAGATTTATATTGAGAGCTCTTACACTTTGTGTTCAACCGAAGGACGTTAACTCGGTCTCTGGCAGAATTTTCCTATGTCTCTATGTCTATGAAGGTTTAATCCCTCAATAATTATGCTCGGCATGCGGGTTTATAATTTCAATGCTGACCATATCACGTCCACACTGCTGTTGCTTGCTGTCGGTTTGTTATATTTGCGGCACATAGAAAATATTTATACCGCCACTATCTGTCGGCAGTCTCGTAGACTTACTGTAGGTGCACTACGAGCAGCTGAAGTTGGCTTTGGAAGATATTTACGGAATGCATGATCATTACTGAGGATGCAAAGTGCATAGTTGCTCTGCTGTTGTATAATCTGAGAAAGTTATACTGAGGGTGTGTCAAGTGAGCCTAGACCAAAAATTAGGGCAAAGGGCCGATGCTGACTGTAACTAGTCATCATGCATCATAGGTGGGCGATAAGCAACAAAGAGGTCAGAAAACTGGAACCTTATTGTTGACTGATTGTATTAAGGATAATATCATCCTCAGGGTCAAATTTTAAATTTTTGTTTTATTTAGAGTATAACACAAGCAATATAACAGAACTAACTACTTTGCTATAATCCGCACGGGTTAATGCGATTTTTACATGACATATTAACATTACGATTTTTGTCGTGGAGCCTATCCTCCTGATGATGCTTCGGTTTCGGGGCGAAACGATCGTCGAGATTGTGGTGGTGGGTGTGTGTGCTGCTTTTGTGTGCGTTGTTGCTGGTGAATTGCGCCTTGGGGTGCATGTGGTGGCTTGTCCTGCATGTATAAGGTGTGTGGATTTTGCCTGCTTCATACACATTGGCTTTGCATGCATTCACTTAACCCCTGCGGATTATAGCAAAGTAGTTAGTTCTGTTATATTGCTTGTAATATGGAATTCCGCAAAGTAACGCCTGCTTCTATAAATCATTTAGAGTATAACATTCATTCTTTTTATTTGAGAGTATATATCTATACATATTAATTGGCACGTTGGCGCAGGGGGCAGTGAGCCTAGCTCCAGCTCCGCGGGTTGTTAGGTCGACTCCCGCCGAGGGCCAACAATTTCTAAAAAATAATTTGTTTGTTCTTCAAAACTGGGTGTATTTGATTTTATTTAAAACCACATTATATAGTATATTTAATAGTTATCTGTACACCAGGTATAAATGACTTTAGAGACGGACGACTGTGTTATAAGTATTTATGATTTATATAAAGATTATGTAATTATACACCATAATAATTAATTATTAAAAATTTTATTGAAAAGAAAAATAATTTATACAAAATAATAAACGACACTTAATATTAGCAATAAAAATAAATAATATAAATAATACAATAATTCAAAAAATTACAACGTTGATATTAAAATAAACTTTTTAGGGTATCAAACTCAGCATAAGTAAGTTTAAGTCCTTCATAACCCCAACAATGGTGTTAAGAACACATTACAGCTCAGCGAAAAAAAGACATAATAATTAAAAAAAATATAATACAAAACAAAATTGCGCGACAACACAAACAAAATAATTATTATTATTAAAAATTACAAAAAAAAAGTTGTTGACAGTTGTTTGATGTAAATCTATTACATATTATAAATTTAGCAAACAATAAATACAATAAATGTATATCAATGCAAAGAGCAAAGGAACACTATCAGTTATTGTTTTGCAACATAATATAGATGTTATATTTACTCGATTACGTCGAAATCGAAATCAGGACTGGAAAAACGTCTATTTATCTACGAAAGTAGTTAACGGAGACACATATGTAACCAGAAGCTAATCGAAGTTAAAAATATATATACACTAATGTTCAATGTGAGTCTATAGGTCAGGACGTTTTTGCACTTACGTTCATTAAATTTCTTAAGAGGATATAGGATAAAAATGTCGTTTCTCCTTAGTGAATATGAAAAAAACAATAAATAACTGAGGGTAGTTCGAAATTTAAGTTGACGAATCGGGAGTTGAGTTGATTCTACTGAACGGATTTTTAGGTAATTAGGATGTTTAGGTAAATAGTACATATCGGTATTATGTAAATTGTGTTAAAAACATCGCGCAATTGTTAAAAAAAACTTGCTTGCTGGGAGCTTTAGTTGCGTGCGCTGCCTAAACCAGCAAAGATACGCTAAAGTAATTTATAATATGTACTAGAGAATTGTAGATCTTTAAAACTACTACAAAAAAGTCCTCGATAGCATGCTTAACTCACAATAACTACTTTTATGTTGACACGCTAATTTCCACACGGGCGAAGCCGCTGGCACAGCTAGTTCTTTATAAAAGACTGAGCTCGCCACATCAAAGGCAGTCTCGTTGCAAAACTTTGCTCACACGGTAATTAGCTTACGCTTACGCGGCTAGACCGTTTCATCCCTTGGAGTCTTGCTGTAAAGCTTGGCTTGTACGATTATTAAACGCTCACGTGTTTAGATCGTGTTTCAACTTGTCTTGGTTGGTTTCAACTAGCAGGTTCAATCAAATCTACGCGACTAATAGCATTAATTACTGTCGTTTTAATATTGTTTAGGTAGATCCGCGACTGAGTGAGAGATAGACACATGTTGTCGCGGTTATTTTTGTAGTATTTTTATAGAGCTACAATTCTCTACCACATTACTTCAGCGTATCTCTGCTGGTTTACGCAGCGCACGCAACTAACGCTCTGGGCAAGCAAGATTTTCAACATTTGTGCAATCTCTTCAACACAATTTTCATAATCCAACCAACCCTTCTCTAACAAAAACGGAGAAAGGCCCATGACCAGCAGTGGGATTGTAACAGGCAGTTAATTTACTTTACTCTACTTGGCTGTTATGTGTTCTTGCATTTTCAAGTATAACTAAAAACTCAAGAGATAATCATCTTAATCCTCCACTTAATTTGACCACTAAACAATTTTATTTTTTTTGTTTATTCGATTTAAACAATTATATCTAATTACCTATTAATTAATGTACTTCTCGTTTATCGTGTTTGTTAAGAATATGAAGTTAATTAGACGGAATAAGATTACTTGGTTAAGAACCATTAGATCAGAATCATGTTACGGAATATATCCGTCTACATTTATAAATATATCTTATTGTGTCCTTTATTAGAATCTATCCTTGTACTCGTGTGATTACTATAGTGTCGTTTAATGCTGTTCGGGCAGATCCGCACCTATCCACATTACCTTCCGTGTTATAAAAATGTAACCTGAATTATTCGTGATAAGAGCAACCACTGAGATTCTTGTCAGTTGTTCTCAGTGAAAGACAGCGGTCAGAATTGGTGGTAGAATCGTCCTGGCATAATAATTCCAAATTATACTAACTTTACCTGTCAATATTTGTTTTGGCCAATTCCATACATTATAGTTGTACATAGATCTTTGTTGACTATGTAAGAAAGCTAAATTTTTTAAATGAAATTCCTGCCACTTAGAATATTTTATATTATAATCTGAAATATTATCTAATATGTTCTAGATTTCCTTTGTTAGAACAAAACCTTATCAATGTAGACAGTTGGTTTTAACACATTGATGGCCCTGGAATTACTAGACAATAGAGCCATTACATTCCATAAAACTACTGTTTAATGTGTAAATAGTTGTTAACAAATAGTTAACAGTTATTCATGAATATAAATTATAAAATAAGAGAAGTCATCATCATCGTCCTCCTGCCTTTATGTGGGATGAAGATCTAAGCAGGGTTGGCACAACATGTTACAAACATGTTTTCAAGTGATTTAGCTACGTATTTTACGACCGGCCGCCTGCCTGACGTCAACTTACCTTAGTTGCCTTTAACGACACCTCGGTAAGAAATGAGGGTAGTCTATTCTACTCAGCCCAATTGGTATCTGTGTACGACATGGATACCAATCCAGCTGAGAATAGAAAGATATAATATAAAATAAATAAGAATAAATAAAATAAAAATAAATAAAATAATATAAGATAAAATATAAAGAAAGATAGAAAGAAGTGTGGTGCCGCTGTGTTGTACACAGCGGTGTAAAATAAGTGAAGTGATCTAACTAAAATGTTAAAATACATAATGAGTTTATGAGAGAAATCACAAATAAATATGTATAGTGCATTCTAGATACACACCTTAATTATATGACATATGATACACAAAGTTGTCAAAGATTTGAATAAAGATTGTAATAATTATGTTAGTAGATTAAAATAAAAATATGATGATTATTCTTGTGAAATGTTAGCTGTTTGTTATCAGGCTGAGCAGGATACACCACCTTCATTTTTTACCGTGGTGTCGTAAATAGCGAATATGGAATGTTGGCCCACCGTGTAGTATCCGGAGCACCCTCTTTTTTAACCAGGGGTCGTAAAATACGACTAAGGTAAGTTGACGACAGGCAGGCGGCCGGTCGTAAAATACGTAGCCAAATCATGTGACAACATGTTTTATAACATGTAATGCCGACCCCACATAGAGTGGGATAAGGGCAGGAGGATGATGATATTGTGAAATATGAATAGTGTACTTATATTTATATAGTTCACATTTTTTTATGCCAACTCTTTTATAAACAAAACTGGATAAAACCAAATTTAACCTCAACAGATACAAATATTTTCTGTTACTCTGCTGATACTTTACAGTACTATACATACTAACATAGAAAAACGAAAGAGGATTTCTTTGTCCTTATTTGACTGAGGCAACACATTCAAACATTGTTTGAAGATTTCAAATAATGCATCTTTACAGCTCTCTCAGCTCTACAAATACATACTGTTTATCACATTTCTGTTTTCCAATATCCTATCTGAATTAATGCTCATATTCCTGCATGTTATAAATTATAAACTCAAGTTAAGATCATGAGAGGGATTGATGTTTGAAAATTATTTTACCAGTAAACATTTCTCTTATGGGTAAAATCCAGAGGTTTTCTTTTATAGCAAACCAAAACCTGGTAACAGAGAGTCAAATACTGAGATGAGACCTGTCTTTCACAAGCGCCTATTAGTTTAGATTAGTCTGCAACAGCAATTACATTCATGGAAATTCAATGTTAATTCAAAAAGAATAAGACATGATATCAAAATAACACTTGCCTGACTAGGTAAATAAAAGTTTCAAGTTTCAGTTAGAGATATGTTCTAAGGTAAACACATTTAAAACATTTGACACGTAGGACAAGAAAACCCAATAAACTTAAATGGGGTTAGAAATGGACCAATGGAATGATTATCACAACACAAACATATGACAAAACACATCTCATCAGGTCAGTGACAACTCAACATACCACAAGACTGTTTTGACTAGACCAAATTACACTGACCAACAAAATGTCACAAGAGTAATTGATTCTACATATTACAATACAGTGTGCGAATTAAAAGCTGTGATAGCATAGCGGTGAGACCGTGCGAATCTCTAGAGACATCATGGGTTAAAATCCCAGGAACACACCTGAGTTTTTCTATTAATACTTATGTGTCTAATTGATAATTGCAATTTATCACATGCTTTTCGGTGAAGGAAAACATCGTGAGGAATTGTCTAGAGATATGCAGGAGCATATCTCTAGAGAATTCTGAGGATATGTGTAACCTACCAATCGGTATTGGAGCAGCTAGGTCTTAGCTCCAATCCTTCTCTCCAAAAACGGAGAGTGGAGGCCTTAGCCCAGCAGTGGGCATAGTAACAGGATGTTACTAGGTGTGAATTACAAAGAATTTAATATTTGTAAAATAATTTTTTTTATTAATCAACTAGAACAGACATTAAATTACCATTTGAGACTATCGCTGGGACTGACTTCCACATGTGAGCCTGCTCTATCTAAGGAAACTATCTCACTTACTGAAATTGTAATGACACAATACAATCAAAATAATATATCGAACATAATGCTTTAGGATACATATAAATAATTTAAATGTCTAGAAAATAAGGTTATATTATGTTTAAGAATATAAATTTTACCGTTCAAACAAAATGAGTTAATATATATGCAAAAACAAAACCAGTCAAATAGTTTTTCCTTTTTATAACAGATTTAGAAAAACCGATTCAAATTGGCTTTTTTTATATGAGCTTGTAAAAGTATATAAGTTCTGTATCACAATCTCCTACATTTCCTTAATAGCTAAAATAATTTCTGCGCAATGATTAAAAATTATACAACAAATAAACAGGAAACTCATATTTTGTAAATTAATGACAAAAAACCTAATGAATAATACTATCTCTAAACTGTAAAAATACATACGATTATTCTAACACGATTATTCTTAATAATAAGATTATTCTTACTGGGACCGATGTAACTGGTAGTAACGTTCCTGGTACGGGTTGGGGACACAAATACGAACACACTTGTTGATGTCCCATAGTAAACTTATTAGCACACAGAGGTGCGCTACCAAGGCGGAAACACGAGCGTGCATTAACTTGGTTGTGTCTACCATGCCGGTTTGAAAAATTTTAAGTAAAGTTTGAAAATTTTTCACAATTTAAATCAATAAAATTTACAGGAGACTTCTATAGTCAATACATAGATTTTTATTTATTTGAGTTAGCGATGTATAAAAGTAATCGACTTTTATATTAATCGATTTCTTATAATCGATTTTCTAAGCATAAAAAACGATTTTTAAGAATATATCTATACGACTATACGAATTACCCTCTCTGTGTTATTTTAAGAGTCTATTGAGTCTATTTTAATTAATCTTTTAAATAATTAACAAGGACTTGGTAATTTTATGATATGATATACATAAATAGCAATTTTTTGAATCGATTTCATTTAAAGGGAGAAATTATTTTGTAATCAATTTTCCCACTCTAAGTCAATCCCTAATTTTAGTTAGTCTATGTTCACAGATTATTTATAAAGATGTAAGTAGTTAACGGATGTCATAGACATAGAGTATAATAACTCTAAGATAGATGTAACTGTAGCTGGCTCATAATGTTATAAATTATAAAACTGAGAGTCATAAGGCAGCCCAAAATGTGCCATATTATATTAAAAAGAAATAAAATGAGGATTGGGGGTGAATCTAGCTATGTGATTAGACAAAGATGAATATACGAGTTCCATATTCTCTTTCAATATTTATTGTGACACTCAATTACAGGCCAAATAATCTCAGTAATCTATGGCCTACACTACAATCTTCGAGACTCACACGGATAAATAACATACCCTTTTTTACTAGCGGTAAAATAATTCAACTGTCACTGTCACTTCTATTAAATGAAGTAAAAAAATAAACAAATTCACTGTTATTTATAGTATTAGTTGAAAGAAATTAAAATATTACTGTTTTTTTAAATGAAGCTCTTAAAGCCCAGTTGGGTTAATCACGATGGTAAGTAAAGCTATTGGTCAATTGATCTTTAACATACCAAAACACAACAGATACTGTAATCGAACTATTCTAAAAAATGATGCTATTTTCAGAGAAACCAATATTTTCCGTGGATATACACCCTACTGGAAAGCGATTCGCAACTGGTGGACAAGGTGGAGATTCAGGTCGCGTTGTTGTTTGGAACTTGAACCCTGTATTATTCGAAGAAGTAGAAGTGGATCCAAATGTGCCTAAAATGCTTTGTCAAATGGACAATCATTTAGGTTAGGTTATTACCTTACGATATTTTTTAAAATATATTATTATCAAATTATTTTACTTTAAAGTACATTCTGGGGGACTTTTTCAGCCTCCCCGAAAATCATAGTTGTTTAAATTACTTTGTTTTTTAAACAGCATGCATATTAAAGAATTATACAAATTTCTAATATATTCTACCTGTAATGAACTTTATGAGAGTTTAATATATGTATTTGTAATTTTCCAGCCTGTGTAAATTGTGTGAGATGGAGTAATGGTGGAAAATACCTAGCATCTGGTGGTGATGATAGATTGGTGATGGTATGGGGTCTTAGTGTGGTTGCAGGGGCCCTTGGTAAACATAAGGCTGAAACGTGGAGATGCTTAACCACTTTGAGAGGACATGCAGGTACATTAAAAAAACTAATTAAAAAAAGGACCTCAATATATTAATTATAAGTATTAAGGTATGTAAAGTAACAGCCTCTTACTATCCCACTGGTGGGTATAGGCCTCCTATCTCAGTTTTAGAAGAGTAGGGCAGGAGCTAAGACCTACCACTCTGCTCCAATTCGGATTGGTTGATAACACATATCCCCAAAATTTACTAGAGATATGCAGGTTTCCTCATGATGTTTTCCTATTCACAGAAAAGAGTGATAAGTTGCAATTATTAATTAGACAGTTTTTAACAGAAAAACTCAATAGTGCCTGCCTAGGGTTAGATCTTGTGACCCCCCTCGAAAGAGTAGCACAGTCTCACGGCTAGACTATCAAAACTCATTAAGGTATGAAAGCTTTCATCAGTGTTCCACTTTCATGTGTTCCTGTAGAAATGTTATATTTTCCTAAAGAAAACTTTCTTGTATGCAATTTCAGTATTATAATAATAATTATTAATAAAAATTTCACATCTGATGAATACAATCAAGTATCATTAATGATCAGTTGTAACAAACTTATCTACCCACACTTTTTAGTTCTGTATTACCTACATCACGCATGTAAATAAATTTTGTAAGAGAAACGTCTGTATACATATGCTTCAGTTAACACCAACTATGTCACTAAAATAAATGTATTCGTAGATAGAGAGATCGGGTAAAGTGGATAATAGATAACACACAATACCACAATTCCTTAGAGCTTGTTCACAAATTTCTTGCTCCTTACCACTTTGCCTAACAGTTAATTAAAATTAATAAAATAAAACAGTTAGTAAAATCATCTCCCACGTTTTATTATAAAGAAGGCTGATGTTGATACTACAAATGGACTAACAGAAATTAATACAAATTATTTCACTAATAGATGTTAACAATAAACCTAATTATTATAAATAAATTAATTAGAAGAAACTATTGAAATTCACTAACATACTCCATACTGTTCATAAACTGCAGTGTGGTATCCGGCTGAGTTGAATAGACCACCCTCATTTCTTACCGAGGTGTCGTAAAAGGTGACTAAGGTGAGTTGACCCACTGTGTGGAATCCGGTTGAGTAGAATAGACCACCCCCTTTCTTACCGAGGGGTCGTAAAATACGACTAAGGTAAGTTGACGTCAGGCAGGCGGCCGGTGGTAAAATACGTAGCCAATTCATGTGACAACATGTTTGTAACATGTTGTGCTGATCCCACTGAGTGTGGGATAAGACCAGGAGGATGATGATGACTCCACTCTGTTAATAGACTGTTTTTTTACTACTACAGTTTTATAAGAATAATTTCTTAAATAATTGTTATATGAAGTTACAATTTTCCAGGTGATGTATTAGATCTAGCATGGTCGCCGCTAGACAAATGGCTGGCAAGTTGTAGTGTGGACAATACAATAATAATTTGGAATGCGGAGAAGTTTCCAGAGATGGTGTGTGTACTAAACGGCCATACAGGTCTTGTGAAAGGTGTCGCTTGGGATCCGGTGAGTTTCGTTACATTTAGACAAAAATATGTCTTTTACTTACAGTATAAAACAATTTCAACTAAGATCTGTATATTAAGCTTTACTAGTTTGTTTCGTACTTATACTGGTCTCTTTGTTTCTGTTTGAAGAAGTAAAAGCCAAATTAAAATTCAAAATATTTATTCAAGTAAACTTGTAAACAAGTGCTTTTGAATTGTCAACTCTAGTGCTGGTACGAAAAGCTGTTCCTACCGAGAAGAGCCAGCAAGAAACTCGGCGGTTGCTCTTTTCAAAACATAATTCTCATTACTAGTTATATTTAGTCATTGCTGTCTCATACAAGGTCACTAACTATAACCACGCATTCTTATGTAAGTAATCCTCAGGAGTATAAGTAGGCTTTCTGTATCAGCCTCTATAGTTTCTAAATTGCCGCAATGGCAAAGCTAAAATTGCTTGCAAAATTTTAGTATAGAATCTTATCTTATTACATCACAGATCACTGCTGTGATAAGACCGCCTTTTGCACTTTACATTATTATTAGATTTTAAGTTTTCTGTAAATTGATTTTTCTTTCTCTTATAGTGTAATTCTATCCAATAAAGATGTTTATATATCTTATACCCAAACCCACAAACGACTTACGTACTTTTGCAAGTCGCAAAGCAGGAGCCGCAAGCTTATGTCGATTCCTACTTTGTCTATTATATACATCACCTATCGTTTTATAATTCTTTATATTTTTATGTGCGAAAATTACATTGTTTAAAATATACTGTGAAGCAAATGTAAGTATACCTATTTCCTTAAACTTCTCTCGCAGGGAATCACGCAGACTTAAATTGTAGATGCCACGTATGGCTCTTTTTTGTAATACGAAATTTTTTTCACTATCCGCGCATTTACCCCACAGCAATATTTCATAAGACATAATGCTATGGAAGTAAGCAAAATAAACAAGTTTTGCTATTTCGACATCTGTAAATTATCTTATGGCTGGTATAATACTCCTCTCTCCTCTTACACTGCTCCAATACGGATTGACAGGTTACATATTTTCCAATAATTTTCTACAGATATGCAGGTTTCCTCACGATGTTTTCATTCAACGAAAAGCGTGTGATAAATCATTAATGCGATTATAATCCTTCATATTTTAATATACAAAAATTAAATTAAAATTAACATTTTTCCAAAAGAAATTTTATACAAAAAAATTTGCTCATAGTGATATACTTCAAACATAATCGCAAAATTTTGTCGTGGAGTCTATCTCCTGATGATGCTTCGGTTGCGGGGCGAAACGATTGTTGAGTTTGTGATAGTGAACCTGTGTAGTGCTTGTGTATTGTGGTGGAAGTGGTGGAAGTGGTGGAGGTTTGTGCATGTGTTTTTACGAATCCTGCACGTATCGGGTATGAAAATACTGATAGTCCACTATACATTAAACATTATATATATTCTATTTACTGTATCGCGGATTATAGCAAAATAATCTTATTATTACTTTTCAAACATAGAGATTCATTGCCCTTGGACATTAGTTCGTAAACACTTTAGGTTGTTAACAATGATCTAAGCGAGTTTATATTTTCAGGTTGGCAAATATTTAGCATCTCAGTCCGATGATAAATCTTTAAGGGTGTGGAAGACTGCTGACTGGGCACAAGAGACAATAATAACTGAACCGTTCGAAGACTGTGGAGGTAATGTAGCATTAATGCTAATGTCAATTGATTAAACTTTGGTGATTGATGAAAATGTAGAAAACGCAATTTGTTAGAAGAAATATTCTTAAATTATTGTTATTATAGAAAAAAAGAATGAATGCTAATGACATTGAAGAATGGCAATGAAAAAACTAGACTTTTTCACTTTTGACATACATATAGCAAATCAATTCATAATTTATAGAATTAGTTGTTACTTTGATCCATAATACAAAAGTAATAGAAAAATTATTTCGCTATAATCCTCGATAAAGTAAATAGAAAATATATATAATGCTAAATGGTGTGGAATAGTCCACTCTAAATTAAGCGTTATACATATTTCCTATTTACTTTACCGCGGATTATAGCAAAATAATTTTATTATTACTTTTGTCTTATCATTAAATTAAGACAACAAATGGATTATACAGTAAATAGAAAATATATATATAGTGTTAAACGTAAACCGGATACCGTGTGGTATCCGGTTGAGTAGAATAGACCACCTTCTTTCTTACCGAGGTGTCGTAAATAGCAACTAAGGTAAGTTGACCCACCGAGTGGTATCCAGTTGAATCGAATTGACAACGCTCTTTCTTACCGAAGGGCCGTAAAAGGCAACTAAGGTAAGTTGACCCACCGAGTGGTATCCGGTTGAGTAGAATAGACCACCCTGTTTCTTACCGAGGGGTCGTAAAAGGCAACTAAGGTAAGTTGACCCACCGAGTGGTATCCGGTTGAGTAGAATAGACCACCCTGTTTCTTACCGAGGGGTCGTAAAGGTGACTTAGGTAAGTCGACCCGCCGTGTGGTATCCGGCTGAGTAGAATAGACCATCCTCATTTCTTACCGAGGGGGTCGTAAAATACGACTGAGGTAAGTTCTCAAACTCGAATGTATTTTAAAAATATTGTGAAATGAAATAAAATATTTTTATTTTTTTATTTTTTAAGTTGATGTCAGGCCGATCGTAAAATACGTAGCCAAATTCAAATTCAATTTCAAAATGTTCTTTATTCAAGTAAACTTGTAAACAAGTGCGTTTGAATCGTCAACTTTACTGCTGGTTCGGAAAGCTGTTCCTATCGAGAAAAACCAGCAAGAAACTCGGCGGTTGCTCTTTTTAAAATATAAATCTTAAAACTAGTTACATTTAGTTATTACTGTACTTCTACCCTGCACTTCTGCACTGCACTTCTACCCTGTACAAGACAGTCTTGTACACGGTAGAAGCGCAGCTATCCACACATCCTTATCATTGGAATTTTCTTACTCTCAATGTAGGGAAGACTATATTTCTTACTTCCGCTCTCAATTCTTCTACACAAGCGCCCCTTTCTTTCTTCATTCGTGCCCATTCTTGTAGTAATACAAACTCATGCGATTGTTTGTCCCTAGAAGGTTCAACCTCTATTAAATATCTTGGTGTCATAATAGATAATTCTTTATCTTGGAAACATCAGATCGAATCGCTGGCTTCGAGGATAAGGAAATTGATATTTGTATTCAAGACTATTCGGAATGTAGCTGACGTACAATGCTTGAAGGTGGTCTATTTTGCTCTTGCTCAATCAATATTGTCCTATTGTATTACATCATGGGGTGGTTCTCTAAAAACTATTATTTTGCAACTTGAAAGAGCACAAAGGCCAGTTCCTAAAGTTATGTGCAAAAGACCCAAACGATTTTCAACCACGGAACTCTATTCAACTTGTCAAATCTTAACGGTCCGACAGTTGTTTGTATTACATACAGTTCTGCGCAAACATTCACAGCTGACCTTTAAGTCAGTTGTTAATATTAGGCGAAGGGCGTATATAGTATGCATATCAGGTCGTCGTAGAACCGCTGCCGCATGTCGAAATTTTTCATACATAAGCTTTTTGCTGTACAACAGAATAAATAAACTCCTTAATATTTATCCATTAATTTACAATAAAGGAAAAAGTGTTTTTATAGCATGGCTCATAACTCTTTCATATGAGGAAACCGAGGGACTCCTAAAAACTGCCATATAAAATACTTACATGCATCTTAAATATAAACAGACACACATACATATACACGCGACCAAATTTACACTTACCCACCCGCGCACTCATGTAAACACGCACACAACACACTCTACACACGCATACAGAAACACCCGCACGCATTCACAATTACACACAGACACACGCGCATGCATGCGCGCACACACACATTTTTACTACAAAATGTGTTAAAGTACATATTTATTTTTTATTTTTTTTCAACTTTTCAATATTTTCATTATCCTTTTTTTTCATACTATAATTATAATTAACTATAAGGAACATTCTATTTTTGTAAAGGAGGAGGGCGTTGATCACTGCAACACAGTTTATATTTCTGCAGTATCATCGTTTTTCATTGTTATGTATTGTTTTTCTGTATTGTTCCTAATAAAGTTATTATTATTATTATCTAAGTAATCTTCAACATGTAATGTGACAACATGTTTGTAACATGTTGTGCCGACCACACTTATAGTGGGATAAGGGCAGGAGAATGATGGTTTGTGATATGAATATGGGCATGGTGCAGGCACGACGCACGTGTTACGGTTGTCATGGTCCCCTGACGGACAGTACGTGCTGTCCGCGCACGCCATGAACGGCGGCGGGCCAACCGCGCAGGTGGTTGAGAGGGAGGGCTGGCGTTGCGACAAGGACTTCGTGGGACACAGGAAGGCCGTCACCTGTGCCGTGAGTACCACCATGTACCAGCACACTCTATTCCCTTAGAACTTGATATCGAACTACCATCTATCTATACTTATTATTCACCAACTATATAAAGAAATGAAATGAAATGAAAATCGTTTATTCTACAGATGTGATACATAATACACAAACATATACATATATATATATTTATATATATATCTACAAACTAAACTAAATTTTAATGTATGTAGCACAGTGCAGAAAAGGCCTTAGCTCAGCATAATACTGTGTGCCTCGAGAAAGAAGCACACAGAACTGATTTTCAGCTAAAACCTCGTGAGTTGCGTCACGGACAACCACTGATTGAACTGACTACCTCAGTCAGTCCTATCTAGTGTTCAATATAATCATTTATTTAAATATACTAAAAATAAAGGAGGTTGTGTTTGAAACATGTTTAAACACATCCATGAGCTGTGATAGCCCAGCGGTGAGACCGTGCGACTCTTTACGAGGGGAACACGAGTTCGAACCCGGGCAGGCACCAATGAGTTTTTCTATTAAGGCGCTGAACAGAGCCAAATAGGCTGACTTTAAACACGTTTTTAACAAAAGCTATAGGGATGACGATTAAAAGAAAAATATATGTTAATATACATCATATCTCAGAGAGAATGTAAGATTTCAAAACATGATTACAATACTTTTTTTCGATAAAAAAAATTGGTAAATAGACCTCTGATTTTTACTTTTATCGTAAATATCTCTAATATTTATCAACAAAAATTGATAAAATTAAAAAGACTAATAAATCATTATAATATAAAGAGAATTTAAGATTTTAATTTTGAATTAATTAAGATATTTTATTCAAATTAAATATTTTTTAGAAAATAGCAAAACTGAAACGAGTCATCGTCTCGCTTCTCTTTTACATCTACGAATATAGACAGTGACCGCTAAGGCGCGCTGCTATACGGACGTGTGTCGCTAGCTGCCGCCTTTTGTGACTATTCCTTGTTGATAATATGTCTTTTTTTAGGTGTTTAGTTATAGTTTCAGCTTACTTAGTTTTATAAGATTAATAAGACATAAGTTTTTTAAATAAATTGTACAAAAAAAGTTTGGATAAAATAGTGTACACCTACAATGGGTGTTAAAAAATTAAGTGTGTCCCTACGCCGTCGCAGACATTGTGGGCGTGGCTTATATGCCGAAATCTGAATTTACGCCAGCTCTGTTCAGCGCCTTAAAACTCATGTGTCTAATTGATAATTGCAATTTATCACACGCTTTTCGGTGAAGGAAACATCGTGAGGAAACCTGCATATCTCTACAGAATTCTGGAGGTATGTGTAACCTACCAATCCGCATTGGAGCAGCGTGGTAGGTCTTAGCTCCAACCCTTCTCTTCAGAAATGGAGAGAGGAGGCCTATTCCCAGCAGTGGGATTGTAACAGGCTGCTACTTTTTTTTCCCTAGAAATAATTTATATGGCAAAACAACGTTTGACCGGTCAGCTTGTTAGTTTATAAAATTTAATTTCGGCAGCGATTCAACAACAATATATTCGTGAAGGAGGGCAAGAAGTGTTGCTGTGCCGCGGTTGGCTCCCGGGACCGGGCGTTATCAATATGGCTGACGTCACTCAAGCGACCCCTGGTGGTTGTGCACGAACTTTTCAGTGATAGCGTCTTGGATTTGTCTTGGAGCTCTGATGGTGAGATTTTTGTTAAAATGTCCTGAATAAAACCATCATCCCCTGCCCTTATCTCACTCTAAGTGCACAACATGATACAAACATGTTGTCACATGATTTGGCTACGTATTTTACGACCAGGCCACCTGCCTGACGTCAAGTTATCTTAGTCGTATTTTACGACCCCTCGGTAAGAAAGAGGGTGGTCTATTCTACTCAACCGGATTCCACACAGTAGGTCAACTTACCTTAGTCACCTTTTACGACACCTCGGTAAGAAACTAGGGTGGTCAATTCGATTCAACCGGATACCACACGGTGGGTCAACTTATCTTAGTCGTCTTTTACGTCACCTCGGTAAGAAAGAGGGTGGTCTTTTCTACTCAGCCGGATATTACACGGTGGGTCAACTTACCTTAGTCGCCTTTTACGACACCTCGGTAAGAAAGAGGGTGGTCTATTCTACTCAACCGGATACCACACGGTGGGTCAACTCACCTTTGTCGCCTTTTACGACACCTCGGTAAGAAAGAGGGTGGTCTATTCTACTCAACCGGATACCACACGGTGGGTCAACTTACCTTAGTCGCCTTTAACGACACCTAGGTAAGAAAAAGGGTGGTCTATTCTACTTTACCGGATACAACACGGTGAGCCAACTCACCTTAGTCGCCTTTTACAAAACCTCGGTAAGAAATGAGGGTGGTCTATTATAATCAGTCGGATGCCATATGTCCTGAATAAAACAAGTATTTATTTATTGGCACGCCAACAATTTATAGGTCAAATAAACACAAAATAAAGGTAAAAAATATAACAGCTAGCCTACTTACTATAATAGGTGTGAGACAGCATTCATTTTAACTAAATAACAAAAATAGTCCACATAGAGATCAAAAAAAAGAAGAGTCTAAATTAAAAATAATGTTAACAATAAAAAAAAAAGAGTGATAATAGACATATTATTATGAAATAATATTATTAATATAAGTATTGCAAAAATAAGCGTCTTGATCAGAGTTCCCCAAACTTTTTTGTGTCGTAGACCCCTTGCCATGTTTTTCCGTGTAGTCCCCCTACTTACCTGATATTGATTTCCTGTAAATTTCTAACTGTAGTGAAGTTTAGTGTTAAAAACTTAAAGTAAAAACACGTGTTAATTTATACATTTATTAATTGAACTTAAATTAAAACTACTCAAAATAAAATTTTGTATCTGTTATGTAAAATATCAGTAACATTAAATAAACATAAATTAATCTTTAAATAAAAAAAATAAGCAATAAGTCAATATGTTATGGGGGGTTCACCCCCATTTTCATTTCATGGACCCCCAATTTTTTTTTCAGTGACGTAGACCCCTTGTAGGTTGTCATAGACCCCTACGGGTCGATATAGACTACTTTAGGAATCACTGGTCCTGATGATGGTGTTTAAAGAATATAAAAAAAATTTATTCGGTTAAAATCTCATGTGTATAAACTAAACACAGAGTAACAGATAGCTTAAAGATAAATAAAGTATTCAGTTTTTATACATTTTTACAGGACAATTTTTTTCAGGGATCATTATTAGCTCCATTACTATTTCTTGTTTATATAAATGACTTAATGTAATTATGCGTTTCTTTTCTCTATTTTTCAGGCTTAAACCTTTTAGCGTGTAGTTCTGATGGTACTGTTGCGTGTATACAGTTCACAAATAAAGAAATAGGAACACCACTTACTATAGAAGAAAAGGTTAGTAGAATAAAGATACCTTAAATGTATTTTAATAAACCAATGGCTCCTGTTGTGTCGAATAGTAATAAAAAAGTATTTTATTACTATTCGATGCTTTTTATTTAACTAACCGACACGACAGATATTGTCCTATCTTAACAAATTAATTTATAAAGTTTTCTTGAATTTTCTAATGTTTCTAAGGTAACGAAAAAAGGATTAGCGAAATACCGTATTTAGTTTTTAGGTCAAGGTTGCAATGGCGTGTTATACGGTACGGTCATTGATCTATTATATGTCGTGTATAAATCGTGTTTATTTTTTAAAAAACGTAAAGTAATTTTTGTGTCCAAAATTAATTGTTTTTTTTAATGTACCCTACATTAAAAAAGTTGAGATGTGTACCTAAAATTAAAGTTAACGTCAAAATTAAAAATAACGTCACCACCCTTTATATATGCATTGGTTATTACATAACTTTGGATACAATTTTTTTGGTTTACATAAGTTTTGTAACCGCATAAAATGATTTTGCTTCCAGAATTCTTTTTACGAGAAAATATATGGCAAATGTTTAGCCAACGAATCGGGTGGCGATTTGTCCTCCAACTTATTAGTGGAGTGTCCTGAAATTTTATTGGCCCGGGAAAAGCAAGAGGCCAAGAAAGAACCGCCTAAAGATGAGACGACACCTAAAAGTGATAAATCACAGGTAAGATCCCAAACTCAATTATACCAATATTTGCACAATTCAAATCAAATCAAAATATTCTTTATCCAAGTAAGCTATTTCGAGCACTTTTGAATCGTCAAGGATCGATATGATTAATGAAGCTACAAATGATTCGGAATGTTGCTCTCACCGAGAAGAAACAGCAAGAATCTTAGCGGTCAATCTTTTAAATATTTTAAATTTTTTTATCTGTTTCATTTTCAATTCAGCGGTGAGACTGTGTGACTCTAGAGACGATCACGGGTTCAAATCCCTGGAAGGCACAAATGAGTTTTTCTATTAAAACTGTGTAATTGATAATTGCAATTTATCACACGCTTTTCGGTGCAAGAAAACATAACGGAAACCTGCATATCTCTAGAGAATTCTAGGGATATGTGTAACCTACCAATCCGCATTGGAGCAGCGTGGTGGGTCGTAGCACCAACCCTTCTCTCCTAAAACGTAGAGAGGAGGCCTTTGCCCAGCTGTGGGATAGTAAATTGTTTTGCTTTTTCATACCATGACGTCTTAAAGACGCGCACTTTAAGTCTTTGCCGAATGAGCGGAATGCGTGCTGAAACATTTGAGTAAAAGAGACAGAGTTATCTATAGTTCATATAACGTTGTCCTTTTCAAACACACTTCATGGTACGAAAAGAAAGCGGTTGGGTTTAGGTACTGACTTTGACGGGTGTAAGGGGGAGGCTCGTCCCAGTCAGTCTCCTCAATTGTCAACCTCACCTGCACGCGGTGCACCCTGCAGATCAACCGACGAGGCTCTGGCGACCGATAAATGGCGGTATAACCATTTCATTTTGCTGACCTTAAATACCAGATTGACAGTGGGCAGCAGCACTGTCAGTGCAAAACGGTCAGCACTGCGATCACCAACCCGCATGCCAAGCGTGGTGATTATCGGCAAAACCTTCATGGCATCACAACATAAACCACAGCCCCTAGTTCCCGGCAGCTCCGCTATTCCCAGCTCTGGCAGCGGTTTGGGTAACGGCGGGGCAGGGGGTGTCAAGAATCTCCGGAAGAGATTCCGCTGCCAACCCCGACGACTGGACCTGGCAACGTACAACGCACGCACTTTGAGGGAAGACGAAAAGATACTCGAGCTGGAAGAAACAGTAAGCAAGTTGCGGTGGGATGTGATAGGATTATCCGAAGTCCGAAGAGAGGGGGAGGATACGATGATCCTAAAATCCGGCAACTTGCTTTACTACCGGGAGGGAGAGCAACAGTCCCAGGGTGGTATCGGGTTTCTCGTCCACAAGTCCCTTGTCAACAACATTGTTCAAGTCGAGAGTGTGTCGAGCAGGGTCGCGTTCCTTATACTCAGAATTACCGAACGGTATTCGCTGAAGGTCATACAGGTTTACGCACCGACATCGGCACATCCGGACGAGGAGGTAGAGGCCATGTATGAGGATTTATCTAGAGCCATGCATGCCTCCAAAACCTTCTACACTGTTGTGATGGGGGATTTCAACGCAAAGCTGGGCAAGCGAAGCGGCACAGAGGTGAGAGTAGGGCAATTTGGATACGGGCAACGGAACCACAGGGGCCAGATGCTGGCCGATTTCTTGGAGAGAGAGGACCTCTACATGATGAATTCTTTCTTCAAGAAGCGGCCGCATCGAAAATGGACTTGGATCAGTCCCGACGGTTCCACGAGAAACGAGATTGACTTCATCATGTCGACCAGGCGTCATATATTCAATGATGTCTCTGTGATCAACACCGTTAAGACCGGGAGTGATCACCGCATGGTTAGAGGCACATTGAATATATGCGTACAGCTGGAAAGATCCAGACTGGTGAAGTCTACGCTCCGACCAACTCGAGCTCATATCCAAAACCCCGAGAAATTCCAACTCGAGCTAATGAACCGTTTTGATTGCCTAGCTGACTGCGCTTCTGTGGACGATGTAAACAACAAGCTGGTGGAAACTGTCCATACGGTGGGGTCTAAATTTTATAAGACACACCGTAAAAGACCCAATAAATTCTCGACCCAGACTCTCAAGCTCATGGATGAGAGGAACGAAATGAGGCTACAGTCTTCAGTAGATGCGACGCGCTACCGTCTGATCAATAGACAGATTTCTAAGGCGCAGAAATGCGACCTGCGACACTTCAACACAGAGTTCATTAGAGAGACTATTGAGCGTAACAGGGGCTCAAAAGTGTTCGCAAGAGATCTATCTATTGGGCAGCGGCAGCTGACGCGATTGAAAACCGATAACAGTAGTATCATTTCATCTCGTCCTGAGATTTTGAGAGAGGTTGAGAGGTTCTATGGGCAGTTATACACGTCAACACAACAGCCTGTTGTCAATTTGGCAAAAGACCCAAGAGCCAAGTTGACCCGACACTACACCGAAGATATCCCGGACGTCAGCCTATACGAGATTAGTATGGCTCTCAAACAACTTAAGAACAACAAGGCTCCAGGTGATGACGGAATCACTACCGAACTCCTGAAGGCGGGTGGTAAACCGGTACTTAAAGTCCTTCAGCGATTGTTCAATTCCGTCATTCACGAAGGCACTATGCCGGAAGCATGGTTCAGGGGCGTGGTGGTTCTCTTCTTCAAGAAAGGTGATAACACCTTATTGAAGAATTATAGACCCATCACGCTGCTGAATCATGTTTATAAGCTGTTCTCGAGAGTCATAACGAATCGTCTCGCTCGTAGGTTTGACGACTTCCAGCCTCCCGAACAAGCCGGTTTCCGAAAAGGGTATAGTACCATAGACCACATATTCACGCTGCGGCAGGTTATACAGAAAACCGAGGAGTATAACCAGCCACTTTGCTTGGCGTTTGTGGACTATGAGAAGGCCTTTGATTCGGTGGAAACATGGGCTGTGTTAAGATCGCTCCAGAGATGCCGAATCGACTATCGGTACGTCCAAGTGTTGAAGTGTTTGTATGAAAACGCCACAATGTCTGTCCGTATCCAAGACAAAACTACGAGACCAATCCAAATGCGGCGAGGTGTGCGACAGGGAGATGTCATCTCCCCGAAGCTGTTTACCGCTGCATTGGAAGATGTCTTTAAGCTTTTGGATTGGAACGGATACGGCATCAACATCAACGGCGAGTACATCACTCACCTTAGATTTGCCGACGACATAGTCGTTATGGCAGGTTGTCTGGAGGACCTTAACACAATGCTCGACGACCTCAGCAGAGTATCTCAACAGGTGGGCCTTAAAATGAACATGAGTAAGACGAAAATCATGTCAAACTCACATGTTCCGTTCCACCCGGTCATCGTTGAGAACTCTGCACTCGAAATTGTAGACGAGTATATATACCTGGGACATACGGTCCAGCTGGGTAGGTCCAATTTCGAGAAAGAGGTTAGCCGCCGAATCCAACTCGGATGGGCAGCGTTCGGGAAGCTACGCGAGATCTTTTCGTCCGAAATACCTCAGTGTCTGAAGACCAGGGTCTTCGAACAGTGCGTGTTGCCAGTGATAACCTACGGATCCGAAACGTGGTCGCTCACTATGGGCCTTATAAGAAAGCTCAGAGTCACTCAGCGGGCGATGGAGCGAGCTATGCTCGGAGTGTCTCTACGAGATCAAATCAGAAATGAGGAGATCCGTAGAAGAACTAAAGTCACCGACATAGCTCAGCGTGTCGCGAAGCTGAAGTGGCGATGGGCGGGGCACATAGTGCGGAGAACCGATGGGCGCTGGGGTCTTAAGGTGCTAGAATGGCGACCCCGCACCGGAAAGCGCAGCGTCGGTAGACCCCCAACGAGGTGGACAGACGACCTCAAAAAGGTCGCAGGGAGCCACTGGATCCAGGCGGCGCAAGATCGTGTGGTGTGGCGATCCCATGAAGAGGCCTATGTCCAGCAGTGGACGTCCATCGGCTGACGACGACGACGACGACGACTGACTTTGAATTGAATCGTTTTCTAAAATAGACACTATAACAGAACTACCTCGCTATAATCCGCACGGGTTATGCGAATGCATGCAAAGCTAATGTGTATGTGTAAAAATGCACATTACCGCTAAGTATAGAATTGTCATGTTGTCATGACAGTACAGTAGGTCAGACTGGCCGAAGTTTTGCGGTTCGATTCCGGGAACATATGGCTGCGTTTAGGAATAATAAACCACAAAATTTTAATTTTGCAAAACATCTGCTGGAAAGCGGTCATAAAGTGCCTAATGACCATTCATTTCATATTCTCCACACTTGTGATAAGGGACTCCGACTCAATACGTTAGAGCAACTTGAGATAATAAAAAATAACAATGGTCACTTAATTAACGAGCAAGTAAATGTATCTGATTCCGTTTTGCTACATGTGTTCGGAGGGGAGGGTATTGGTGGGAGTTGAACTATTTAAGACTACTTGTATGGGTAGCGCGGTGCATTACGATTTTTGTCGTGGAGCCTATCCTCCTGATGATGCTTCGGTTTCGGGGCGAAACGATCGTCGAGATTGTGGTGGTGGGTGTGTGTGCTGCTTTTGTGTGCGTTGTTGCTGGTGAATTGCGCCTTGGGATGCATGTGGTGGCTTGTCCTGCATGTATAAGGTGCGTAGATTTTACCTGCTTCATACAGATTGGCTTTGCATGCATTCACTTAACCCGTGCGGATTATAGCAAAGTAGTTAATTCTGTTATATTGCTTGTAATTGTTATGTTAACACAAACACACACACACACGCACACACAACACACACAAAATTATATTCATGGTGGTGGGTTTATTGTATTTTTTTATAATTTTTTTGGTTATACAGAAAGGTTTATAAGTCATTTTCCTTTTCTTTTTTCTATAATTCGCTATTTATCCTTTTCATTTTTTTAAAATATAATATTGTTTATATTTGTTCATATTTGTCGTTACCTGGCATTGAGCAAAATAGAAAATCTATTGACTCTTGCTAGCCCTAGCTCAGGCCTAGGTCTATTTGGGCTGCACATTGCTATACACCAAAAATAAATAATGTTAGTTGGTGCTTTTGTCTCGATTATAGTTGTTAAATGTACTTGTTATAACCTTTCAATGAATAAATAAATAAAATAAATGAAGCAGGCAAAATTTACGCACCTTACTAATGCAGGACAAGGTTCTTAAGGTTGTGTAAGGTCCGTGTGGTGACTTGTCCTGTACGTGTAATGTGCGTAAATTTTGCCTGCTTCACACACATTACCTAATTTTGCCTGCTTCACACACATTACCTAATTTTGCCTGCTTCACACACATCACATACATTACCTAATTTTGCCTGCTTCACACACATTACCTAATTTTGCCTGCTTCACACACATTACCTAATTTTGCCTGCTTCACACACATTACCTAATTTTGCCTGCTTCACATACATTACCTAATTTTGCCTGCTTCACACACATTACCTAATTTTGCCTGCTTCATACACATTAGCTTTGCATGCATTCGCTTAACCCGTGCGGGTTATAGCGAGGTAGTTCTGTTATAGTGCCTGTAATATAGAATTCCGCAAAGTAACTGCTTAGTTAGTTAAACTCAGCACATTTGCTTGTAAATGGGATAGTCCTCTATGGAGGACATGGAATGAAGTCCGCCTTAATAAATTTTGTATATATCTTTTTTAACTTACTACAATAGGCTAAGATTTTTGTTACTAACGTTATGGACTAATGTCTGAATTAAAAATAAATAATAATAATAAATCGTTTTGTAAAAATTCACGGTGGGCCTACAGGCCGTTACTTAACTTTTACTTACCCAATGACCTTTACTCGGTCGTTACGGGTGCAGCTGAAGCCGGTGTCCCGGGACACGCCCGTACGGCCCATGGACCGGCAGATAGAGACGCGCACGTCGGACGGCAAGCGGCGCATCACGCCCGTCTTCATACCGCACACCAGCGTCGACGCCAAGTATGTCGCCTTTAATTCAAATTCAAATTCAAAATATTCTTTATTCAAGTAAACTTGTAAACAAGTGCTTTTGAATCGTCAACATCTACCGCTGATTCGGAAAGCTGTTCCTACCGAGAAGAGCCAGCAAGAAACTCGACGGTTGCTCTTTTCAAAGAATAATTCTTATCACTAGTTACATATAGTTATTGATCTATTATACAAGGTTTAAGAGAAGCTATATCCACGCATTTTTATCGTCTAGGTAATCTTTCAGATTCAGGCTTTCAGAATAAGCCTTTTTTAATAGTATTTTTAAACTGCTGTAATGGTAAAGTTAAAGTAGATTGTGGAATTTTATTATAGAGTCTTATACCCAAACCCACAAACGAATGACGAACTTTTGCAAGGCGCAAAGCAGGAACCACAAGCTTATGTCGGTTCCTACTTGGTCTATTATATACATCACCTATCGTTTTATAATTCTTTATATTTTTATGTACAAAAATTACATTGTTTAAAATATACTGTGAAGCAAATGTAAGAATACCTATTCCCTTAAACTTCTTTCGCAGGGAATCACGCGGACTTAAATTGTAGATGCCACGTATAGCTCGTTTTTGTAATACGAAATCTTTTTCACTATCCGCGCATTTACCCCACAGCAATATTCCATAAGACATAATGCTATGGAAGTAAGCAAAATAAACAAGTTTCGCTGTTTCTACATCTGTAAATTGTCTTATTTTTCGAACAGCGTAGGCTGCTGAACTAAGTTTCCCTGCAAGAGTTATGTGTGTGCTCCATTGGATATATTTATGAATAGAAGTAAATTGCTAAAAATGTAATTACATCTATTTTCTTAAACTCCCTTCGTAGGGAAACAGTCGGAGTATAATTTTAAAATATGTCTTCACTATCTACAAATTGTTTGAACTTCTCCAGCGAATCTCTAGGATCTCAGCCGGCGGTCGAGAGTTGCTTCAGTACGTCCTCTCAGAGCAAATCTCGGATCCGAGTCGAGAGGAGGGACGATATCATCATACACCCCAACGTCAGCAATCACGCTACGGCCACTAGAAATGAGACGTGAGTATGGGATCATTTTGAATAGTTATAATCCGACGTAAAATAAAAAGTTTGCCGAATCTTGCTGGTTCTTTTTGGATAGAGCAATTCGAACCACGCCGAACCAAGATGTAGGTTTACTTTATAGCACAACAGTAATGAAAGAATTGTTTCGCTTACTTAACTCTCTTTGAATAAACAATATTTCAAATTTGAATTTGATTAAACCATTGTTTGCTAACTTGTTAGCATATTACAAGCAATATAACAGAACTAACTACTTTGCTATAATCCGCACGGGTTAAGTGAATGCATGCAAAGCCAATGTGTATGAAGCAGGCAAAATCTACGCACCTTATACATGCAGGATAAGCCACCACATGCACCCCAAGGCGCAATTCACCAGCAACAACGCACACAAAAGCAGCACACACACCCACCACCACAATCTCGACGATCGTTTCGCCCCGAAACCGAAGCATCATCAGGAGGATAGGCTCCACGACAAAAATCGTAATGCGCCGCGCTACCCATACAAACAGTCTTAAAATGTTCAACTCCCACCAATACCCTCCCCTCCGAACACATGTAGCAAAACAGAATTAGATACATTTACTTGCTCGTTAATTAAGTGACCATTGTTATTTTTTATTATCTCAAGTTGCTCTAACGTATTGAGTCGGAGTCCCTTATCATAAGTGTGGAGAATATGAAATGAATGGTCATTAGGCACTTTATGACCGCTTTCTAGCAAAGCATAGCATATCTCGTAAAAATTGCTGGGATATGTAGAATCCACCCAGGGACCCTGGATTCACGTAGCGAGATCAAGCCATTAGATCTTCTACAATGAAAAGGTACCTGCCCAACTGAACTTCACGAAATTAATCAATTCAAGTCAAATATGTTTATTTTCGAAGTTAACACTTACTAACCCACGCTTGGGCAAGCTGGTGACAACATGATGTGAACGTCACGGAAACTGTGATTGGGCGAGGCGAACGGAACTTGAGAAATATAAGTTAGTTTTCATAATCAAATTCAAAATATTCTTTATTCAAGTAAACTTGTAAACAAGTGCTTTTGAATCGTCAACTTTACTGCTGGTTCGGAAAGCTGTTCCTGCCGAGAAGAGCCAGCAAGAAACTCGGCGGTTGCTCTTTTTAAAATATACATCTTAGAACTAGTTACATTTATTTATTACTGTCTTGTACAGGGTAGAGGTGCACCTATATCCACACATCCTTATCATCTAAGTAATCTTCAACAGTATAGTATAGTAGGCTTTCTGTATCAGCCTCTTTTTAACAGTGTTTTTAAACTGCTGTAATGGCATGGCCAAAATTGATTTCGGAATTTTATTAAAGAATCTTATATCCAAACCCACAAACGATTTACATACTTTTGCTAGGCGCAAACATAGTGAACATGTAAGGGCCTTATATCGACTGTGAACTGGCAAATTGTCCTATCTTATTTTCGTCAATTTTTCAGGAAGAAGAAAAAAGTTATTTTTAATACATTCGCAATAATTTTTATGTAATAAAGAAACAGTTGAGTTTAAATATGGCTATTTATTGATAAATTTTCAAGTAGATAATACATGTTGATATGGTAAATGATGGGCAGTAGTACCCAATGCCGTTAGTAAGTGATTTGGCTTAAAATTGAGATAGGACATATTGCCGGTTCACAGTCGATATGAAAGCTCAGAGTCACTCAGAGCGCAATGGAGCTATGCTTTTAGCGCGCGAGAAGTCACTCTGGAGCGAGCTATACTTGGTGTATCTCTAGGCGATCAAATCAAAAATGAGGAGATCCATTGAAGAATCAGAGTAACTAATAGCTCATTGTGTCGTGAAGCTGAAGTGGCAATCGGTAAGGCATGTAGTACGTAGAAACTATAGTCATAAGGGTCCTAAGGTGAATAGGAAAATGGCGACCTCGCACACAAAAACAGCGTCGGTAGACCTCTGACGAGGTTGACTGACGATCTCAAAAAGGTCGTGGGGAGCCGCTGGATCCAAGTGGGATATGGAGATCCGTCCATCGATTGACAAAGAAGAACACGTCAGTCGTGTGGTTTAGAAATTCGTTTTTTTTTTGTAGTGGATTAGACCAGCGTCTTCGAAAACGCACAGCATCATCTCTTCCCGGTCCCAAAGCGGATGAGCTCCAAATGAAGCGATCCTGTGCGTCACCACCAAACTCAACACCCACCACTACCACACACGCTAGCCTCCTGGGTCCAGCCCTACCTGCGCCTGCCTTAGGCACCGCTGGACCTGTTGTGAGAGCTGCCGGAGCCCTGAGACTTCAGGTATGACTTCGGAATTCTGTCCCGGCTAATTGTTTATCTTAAGCTGTGATCGCCTAGCGGTAACACCGTGCGACTCTCTAGAGACGATCACGGGTTCAAACCCCGGGCAGGCACCAATGAGTTTTTCAATTAAAACATGTGTCTAATTGATAATTGCAATTTATTAACGCTTTTTGGTGAAGGAAAACATCGCGAGGAAACCTGCATATCTCTAGAGAATTCTAGGGATATGTGTAACCTACCAATCCGGATTGGAGCAGCGTGGTAGATCTTAGCTCCAATCCTTCTCTCCAAAACCGAAGAGGGGAGGCCTTAGCCCAACAGTGGGCATAGTAACAGGCTGTTACTTTACTACTTACTTTGATTGTTTATCATCATCATCCTATCCTTATCCCACTCTTAGTGTGGTAGGCACAACACGCTATAAACATGTTGTCACACGGCAACACGGCGTCGGCTACATATTTAACGACCGGCCGCCTGCCTGATGTCAACTTAGTCGTATTTTACGACCCCTCTGTAAAAATGAGGGTGGTCTATTCTACTCAACCGGATACCACACGGTGGATCAACTTACCTTAGTCGCCTTTTGCGACACTTCGGTAAGGAATGAGGGTGGTTTATACTACTCAGCCGGATACCACACGGTGGGTCAACTTACCTTAGTCGCCTTTTACGACATAACGTTAGAAAGGAGGGTCGTCTTATGTCTATTCCACTTTTATTTATCTATTTGCTAATATTAGTTTTGATTATATTATGGGAATAAGTATTTAAGTATGCTGTATAGTATATGTGTAGTAATAGTATTCAAAATTTGTGCAATCTGGTATACTATATATATATATACGAATAAAACTTCTCCATTGTACTTTGCACCAACCTTTTTCTTGAACTCAGACCCGTAATTTACATTACATTTCCATCTTGTTAAAAGTATTTCCGAATTTCATACGCGTACCAACCAGTAATTGAAATACAGTCCACATAGTTAAGGCTAGGGTGTATTTTTTTGCACTGGCAACACGTTTATCCACAGGGTTAATGTTTAATATTTTCAGGTCGTCAATAAAGCTTGCAACACTTACTACGGGACTCTATCCAGACTTGAATTGATTCCGAACAATTCCGCGTCCATTGATCCAGTGTGGGAGACTTATTTGGGTAAGTTTATTATTAAACTTTTTTTTTACGAATTCAGCTTGTATGTTTGTATTATTATAAAAAAATAATTTTGTATTACAATAAAACAGATATTATGTATCAAATGACACAGTATGAAATGAGGGCCGCCGATTAAGCTTCTTTGTCTTTCACAGTCTTTTTATCTGACTTAATTCATGTTTTTGGTCTCTGGGATGTCGTGTTGTTAGCACCTAACATCTCATCTACTCGACGATTTCTCGACATTTCCGCAAATTGTAACCGATTTTGTTGATAGTTCTTCTCGGTCGAAGAAAATTACCAAATAGAGGGTCAAAACATTCGAGGATTCAAAATCAAAAGTAATAATGAAATTGTTTTGCTATAATCCGCGATAAATCATCATCCTCCTGCCTTCATCTTCACCACACTGAGTGGGCTCAGCACAACATGTTAAAAACATGTTGTCACAAGATTTGGCTACGTATTTTACGACCGGCCGCCTGCCTGACGTCAACATACCTTAGTCGTATTTTGCGACACCTCGGCAAGAAAGAGGGTGGTCTATTCTAATCAACCGGATACCACACCGTGGGTCAACTTACCTTAGTCGCCTTTTACGACATCTTGGTAAGAAAGAGGATGATCTATTTTACTCAACCGGATACCACACGGTGGGGCAACTTACCTTAGTCGCCTTTTACGACATCTTGGTAACAAAGAGGGTGGTCTATTCTACTCAACCGGATACCACGCGGTGGGTCAACTTACGTTAGTCGCCTTTTAAGACACCTAGGTAAGAAAGAGGGTGATCTATCCTACCCAACCGGATACCACACGGTGGGTTAACTTACGTTAATCGCCTTTTACGACACCTCGGTAAGAAAGAGGGTGGTATATTCTACTCAGCTGGATACCACACGGATAATCCGCGATAAATATTGCAAAGTAATTTAATTATTTCTCTTGTATTATGCATAACTTATATAAGCATAACTTATCTTTGTCTAATCACATAATAAAGAGAGATAGATTGCCTCATTTTGCTCTCTTCGATGGACACAATGTAGGCTGGTTTAGCTAATGTAGTAACTTATCTTTGTCTAATCACACAATAAAAACAGAGACAGGTAGCCTCATTTTGGTCTTTTCGATGGACCCATTGTAGGCTGGTCGAGCTACTCTAGTATAATAAATGTATGCAGGCTCGCCGGTGACCAGTATAGCGTGCGACGCGCGCTGGGCGTGCGTGGCGTGCGCGGACGGCAGCCTGCACGTGTGGACGCTGGCGAGGGCGCGCGCGCACCGCGCTCTGCCGCCCGTCGGTGAGTTGACCGATAACATTATGTGCACTGGCTACTGATTATATTATATTATATCTTTGGTTGATAGAAAGTTAATAAAAGTAAAGTAACGACCCACATCAGTCCTCCACTACACGTCGCCCTAAGCCGTGGTCCGGCCTCACAGGAGGCACCCTTAGGACGACGTTCCCCGATTTAAGTAGAGCTTCTGCGCTCTACTCCCTGCATTTCGCAACCTCGGCGATGCTACTGCGCTCGCCCGTCCCGCCCGGTGACGCTGTAAAAAAAAACAATGACTAATTTTTTAACGTCAATTATTGTTAATGAACTTTAACAAACCCCGGGCAGGCACCAATGAGATTTTCTATTAAAAAACTTGTGTCTAATTGATAATTTCAATTTATCACACGCTTTTCGGTGAAGAAAACGTGAGGAAACCTGCATATCTCTAGAGAATTCTAGGGATATGTGTAACCTACCAATCTGCATTGGAGCAGCGTGGTTGGTCTTTACTTCAATCCTTCTCTCCAAAAACGGAGTGAGGAGGCCTTAGCCCAGCAGTGGGCATAGTAACAGGCCGTTACTTTCCTTTTTTTATGTTTTTTTTAAATAGAAAAACTCATTGGTGCTTGCCAGGGATTTGAACTCGTGACCACCTCGAAAGAGTCCCACGGTATCACCGCTGGGCCATGACAGCTCTGAAACTTAATAATCTATACTTATTATAAAATAAAGTCCCCAAAGCTGTCTGTCTGTATGTAATCGATTTTCTCAAATTCTACTGAACGGATTTTAGTACAGTTTTTACTAAAAGGTAGTGCAATTCCTCCGAAAGGTTTAGGTTAATAGTACATAACGGTTTTATGCAAATTGAGTTGAAGAGGTCTTTACAACAATTTTTAGTGGGGGTAGTATCAAACCGGTGTATGGTATCAGAGAGCCAGTCTCCTGCCGAGACTCGGGCGACTATAACATGCTGTACACTGAATTTTACGGCGGCGAAGCCGCACGTATTTCTACTGTTTTGAATAAAATAACTCGCCCGCCGGAGGGGCGAGCGATGCGAGCGGCGAGATTAAGGACGTTTAGGCATCCGATTGCTACCAGAGCGGCCCCCCGCTAGTTACCTTTCAAACACGACAGGGAGAAGCCGCGTGCGCCTGTACACGGCATTCCTTTATAACGCACACGTGTAATTTTGCGTTTCGGGTGTTATTCTCAGATTTAGTGACGCGTTTAACCAGTGAAGTGTTTGATAAGACGCGACCGTCCACGGTTTTGGTGCGCGTTGGGTACTATTCCCCGATATAGGGACGACTCAATAACGTGTGACCTTACGAAGGTTGTGTGCACACCGGGTGTTATTCAGCCGATATAGTGAAGTGTATACTCAGGGAGAAACAGACATTACGTGTCAGTGGAAGAGTGCAGAGGCGAGCCAACGGTTTCAGGAATCGGCCAAGTACATACAAGCACACACACACGTACACATATACACGCAGTGACTCATGAGGCCGGACCACATACAGCTAACGGCCGCATAAGGTAGGTTGAAACGCCGGGGCGTCGGGCACAGGTCCCGGAGGTTCATTCATCCGTCCGCACATTTGCGCGGAACATCTAGTATATAATAATTAGTAATTTGATTATTGAATATAAAGTTGATAGCCTATATTCCAATTATTTGATAGCGTTAACGCCTGCGGCCGCTCTGACGCCAAATTTCTATAATGGAAAAAAATATATAGAATGGAAAAAAAACAAGTGCATTATATAAGTCGAACTACACTACTAGTAGTATGTACAAAATACACATATTTTTGGGACCAATTTGGACCACCATAAGAATAATACGAGTATTAAAAAATTAGTATTAATAGAAGGGATTGGGAATCCGAACATTATCTATTAGTATCTCTTCTATTACCAAAGCCACAATGAGGACCTTCGTGCCTCTCTCTTCCAGATGCGGGCCCGTGAATGCTCTGCATTCAGTTTCTACATAAGAAGATCATCCTTGTCATCAGATAAGACCAATCTTATACCATCTGATGATAAAGGATGATAATGATGATAGAGGAATACTTTTCTCAACTCTTCAACATTAAGTTATCTGTTGCAGGGACCTTTACCCGGTTGAAAGACATTAACAATGCTGTTTTTCCAGCGTTACCGTCTCAAGCCGCTAAGCTGACGTTGTCAGGAGATACGTTGGCCGTGGTGACCACGTCGGCCACTCTTACCATATGGGACCTGGCCAACGCCACCTGCCTCATACGGCCCCTGTGCTTTAGGAATCTGCTCACACAAGGCGGTAAGTATGCCAGAGTATCGAAGAATCCAAGTAGCAAGGGAGAAGTGTGCCTCAGTATCCAAGAGGCTAGGTTGCGAGGAAGTAAGCATGCCTTAGTATCCGAGACTTGCAAGTCGCCAAGGGGTTTTTTTTTTAATAGTGATATTACTTACTGTGGTAAGTCCATGGACTTTATGTCCATGCCCTTTTTTAGTTAGTTCATTTGTATTCTTTTTTTTTATGTTATTGTACTTAAAACGAACTTACCCTAATGCATAAAATTTATTTATTTATTTATTTTATTTTATTTTTTTTATTTATTTATTTATTTATTTTATTTTTATTTTTTATTATTATTATTATTATTATTATTTTTATTAGATTACAACTACAACTAATCTGTATACTTAGTTTTTATGTGCTTTTATATGCATAAATATGTTTTTGTTATTATTTTAATATTTTCAATAGTTTAGTCGCCAAGGGTTAAGAATGCCTTAGTGTCTGGGGGTCCAAGTTGTGAGGGGGTGAGAATCCCATAATATCTAAGAGTCCAAGCCGCGAGGTGGTAAGCATGCGTTTGTATTCAAAAGCCTGGATCGCGAGGAAGTGAGTATCCTTTAGTATCCGAGATTCCAGATCGCAAGGAGGTAATTATGCCTTAGTATACAAGAGTGCGAAGACACTTTAAAAATGTGTTAAGCAAAACACTCATAAAATAAAATAATTAGGTATGTAATTGCCGTATATTTATTAAACTTTTATTTATTTTTCAGTATATTATATTTATATAACTACAGCTCTCCTTAAGGTTGTCTAGAAGAAATCGCTATAGAGCGTTAAGAACGCCTTTTGTAACTGACAATTTGGTTTTATTACCTGTTTTTTTTATCGCGTACAAGAAAGTGTGTAAATAAATAAAAATACACGGTTGACAGAGCCTTGCTCTGTAATTTTGTTAAAAGAAATAAAAAAATGCAATTAAACAATGATGAAATCTTGCTAGATTGATTTACTGTCCCCGAAACATACTGATTCCCAGTCCGATCATAGTCCTCCAAGACTCCTCGTTTTAAGCCGAGGCTCGGCCTCATAGGAGGCACCCTTAAGGCGACGTTCCAATGATGTTAGAGTCTCTCCTGAGGCTCGCCCCATCACACCCCCAGCGATGCTTCTGCGCTCGCCCCATATCACCCGGTGTCGCTGTAAAAACCACTTCAGCTAACAGCATATTGTCATTTTCCAAAAAAAAAATACCGAGATTCATAAAAATCGTTGGAGCCGTATATATATACAAGATTCTCGACTCACTTGAATCTGGCAATCTTTTATTCTTTCTTGCAGCGAGCAAATACCCCATTTCCGCTATTAAATTCTACATTTTATGACGCAACAAATGACATTTGACTATTTCGAACTCCGGGACCTACTCGAATAAGGCTTTTTTAAAGTTTGAGTGTTGTCATTATGTTTGTTGTTTCAGCGACGGTAACGAGCTGTTCGCTTCTAGAGGACGGCAACCCCATGATATCGATGAGCAACGGGAAAAGTTTCATTTACAGCAAGAAACTGTGCGCATGGTGAGTGGGCTATCACAGCTCTATCATAGGGCTATCACGGTCTTATGAGATATAATATAAAATATTTATTTTAGTTAAATAAAAGTTAGGAGATAAAATATTCGTTTTAGTTATTATTATTTTATGTTTTACAATTATTATAAAAAAGTCCCAAAAAGCTGTCTGAGTGTAATCGATTTTCTCAAAATCTACTGAACGAATTTTTGTACGGTTTTCACCAAAAGATAGTGAAACACTTCCGGATGGTTTAAACCAGCAGAGTTACGCTTAATAAATGTACTAGAGAATTGTAGATCTATAAAAATAGTACAAAAAAGTCCGCGATAGCATGTCTCCACGGTCTCTTACGGTTAACTCAAAATAACATCTTTTATGGTCAAAATTTTAATTTAAAATATTACGTCATTTACGTCATTTTTCTTCTGTTTGGTATAAGTCCTTATCAAAATAAATGCATTCAAGTTTATAATTTTTTAATTGAAGTTGTTGAACTGTGCCGTCATTTAGCGAACGGAGGCCACTGAAAATTAGCAATCGGTTTGCATTGCCAACCCTGTTGGTATGGCTATCCCTTTCTTCGTCACACCGCTGCACATTTTTACTTTGCTACAATAACCGAGATTCACGTGTGTATGCACAAAGTTTGTTGTTGTGAATCTTTAGTTCAAAATCAAAATCAAAATATTCTTTATTCAAGTAAACTTGTAAACAAGTGCTTTTGAATCGTCAACTTTACTGCTGGTTCGGAAATCTGTTCCTACCGGGAAGAAACAGCAAGAAACTCGGCGGTTGCTCTTTTTAAAATATAAATCTTAGAACTAGTTACATTTATTTATTACTATCTTGTACAGAAGAACAGTTGTAGAAGTGCACCATATACACATCCTTATCATCTAAGTAATCTTCAACAGTAAAGTAGGCTTTCTGTATCAGCCCCTTTTTAACAGTGGTTTTAAACTGCTGTAATGGCATGGCCAAAATTGATTTCGGAATTTTATTATAGAATCTTATACCCAACCCTTGTTCCTTCGATCTCTCAGGGGAGTAATAAAGCGAACACTTACCAGCATCCAGAACGGTCACCCGTTGCGGGGCCCCGTCTGCTGATGTCCTTAGGTGCAACTACTATATGTGGTTTTCACTAAACTCGCGATTCGACTCCTGCTTTGCGCCTAACAAAAGTACGTAAATCGTTTGTGGGTTTGGGTATAAGATTCTATAATAAAATTCCGAAATCAATTTTGGTCATGCCATTACAGCAGTTTAAAACCACTGTTAAAAAGAGGCTGATACAGAAAGCCTACTATACTGTTGAAGATTACTTAGATGATAAGGATGTGTGGATATAGCTGCACTTCTACCCTGTACAAGACAGTAATAAATAACTGTAACTAGTTCTAAGATTTATATTTTAAAAAGAGCAACCGCCGAGTTTCTTGCTGGCTTTTCTCGGTAGGAACAGCTTTCCGAACCAGCGGTAAAGTTGACGATTCAAAAGCACTTGTTTACAAGTTTACTTGAATAAAGAATATTTTGAATTTGAATTTGAATTAAAATGTCTGTATAAGAGGAGCTCGGATTCGTGCGAATAAAACGACCGTTACCGTTTTTAGTAGTAGTGACGTCACGTATGACGTCTGTATTGCGTCGATCACAACTGTCAAAGTGGATGAGGCTTGTGTTGCCCATTAAACCCCTGATCGAATGGTAGAATTTATAAAAATTTGAAATATTTATTTGAAAGTACTAAAAAAAAAAAGTAAAGTAACAGCCTGTTACTATGCCCACTGCTGGGCTAAGGCCTCCTCTCTCCGTTTTTGGAGAGAAGGATTGGAGCTAAGACCTACCACGCTGCTCCAATGCGGATTGGTAGGTTACACATATCCCTAGAATTCTCTAGAGATATGCAGGTTTCTTCACGATGTTTTCCTTCACCGAAAAGCATGTGATAAATTGCAATTATCAATTAGACATATAAGTTTTTAATAGAAAAACTCATTGGTGCCTGCCCGAGGTTTGAACCTGTGTCGTCTCTAGAGAGTCGCACGGTGTCACCGCTAGGCTATCACAGCTTAAAAGTACTAAACTTTTATCAATTTGTGTATACATACTTTATGCATATGTCGGGGTTCCTCTTTCTTGTTGCGTTATTTTCATTTATTTTTATTTTTAATTTATTGAAATTGTATTTGAAGAATAAAGATTTATTTATTTATCAGCGTGTCACAAAACATTTCTAGAGTTCAAATTTCAAACATAAAAGTAGTTATTGTGAGTTAACTATAAGAGATAGAGACATGCTATCACGGACTTTTTTGTAGCAGTTTTATAGATCTACAACTCTCTAGTACATTACTTTAGCGTATCTCTACTGGTTTACGCAGCGCACGCGACTAAAGCTCCCATCAAGCAAGTATTTAACAACTGCGCTATCTTCAACACAATTTACATAATACCGATATGTAATATTCACCTAAACCATCCGGAAGTATTGCACTATCTTTTGATGAAAACCGTACAAAAATCCGCTCAGTAGATTTTGAGAAAATCGATTACATACAGACATACAGCCTTTTGGGACTTTGTTTTATAATAAGTATAGATATAGCTATATTTATTATAGAATTTTTTTACGCTGACTGGGCCTCAAATGCCCGTGAACACATCTTCCTCACTAAACTATCTGAAATAGCTAATTTAACTAGTAACTAAAATATTTAGATTAACACGAGCGACATCCATTGGGCACCAATAAGGTTGCACTTGCTAAATATAAATAATCACACATGTTGTTCTACGTCTATGGTGTTACTGTCAATAATATTAAATTTTCGTCGAAAAATATCAAAGTTGGTCGTAACTTCATTGTTATTTGAATAAGTCATGATAATAATAAATATATCTTCAAAACATGCGAAATAACAAGCAAATCTAATACACACAGTGCCATCTAGCGCAAGCAGCATTTATTTTTAAACTTACGACAGATGTCGGTGTAAAAAATACTAAGTAATTTAAATTGCGCTATGAAGATTTTTTCTAGAACATGTAAGTGTTTCGAGACACTTTGTCTTAATTACTCTGGTTTCCCTTCAAAACGAATAAATCTTTCGCCTTTTACTAAAGATTTCCGTGGAGGGGAACACTCAAATGAGTCTGATCTATTTTTGAATGCCTTGCCACCGGGTAAGGTTAATAAATATATAAAAACTGTAATTCGGTTGAACTTAGAATGTAATGATAAATATTATTATTAAACAAATGTTATTATATAAATTAAGTTCTAATACAAACATAATTCATTATTTAAACTGACAAAAATTTACGCTTCAAAATATGTCAATACCTGGGAACGTATGTAGTATGTACTATGTACTTATGTAGTGCTTGTGTGTGGTGCCGGTGGTAGTGGTTTCTGCATGTGCTTTAATGTGTTGTAATTCACCAAGGATTTTCTTCCAGGGTAGTGTGGTCTGATGCGGGGGACCCTGTGAGACGCGCGGGGGGTGGTTCGGGACCGCGGGCGCCCACTCGTGCCCCACGCCCACCGCCCACTTTGTCCACGCCTGGGTGAGTAACAACTTGTGAAACATTTCAGTTATTTCTACGATTTATTATATTACTTCCATTTGTAAGAGTACAATATAATGCTTCTAAAAAGCTGTGATAGCCCAGCAGTGAGACCATACGACTCTTTCGAGGGGTCACGTGTTCAAACCCCGGGCAGGCACCGATGGATTTTCCTGTTAAAACTTATATGTCTAATATATAATTGCAATTTATCACACGCTCTTCTGTGAAGGAAAACATCGTGAGAAAACCTGCATGTCTCTAGAAAATTCTAGGGATATATGTAACCTACCAATCCGCATTGGAGCAGCGTGGTGGGTCTTAGCTACAACCCTTCTCTTCAAAAACGGAAAGAGAAGGCCTATGCCCAGGAGTGGGATACTAATAGGCCGTTACTTTACATTTTACAGAAATCATGCAAAAGTACGTAAGTCGCTTGTGAGTTTAGGTATAAGATTCTATAATAAAATTCCCCAATTAATTTTAGCTTCCCCATTACAGCAGTTTAAAAACACCGTTAAATGGAGGCTTATACAAAAAGCCTTGTATACTATTTATTATATAGATGATAAAAATGCGTGTATATATCTAATACTCTACCCTGTACCTAGTTATGATTAAATAATAATAATAAATAATATAAATATATGGGATATTTACACACACGGTCGTCCATCCCCAAAGTAAGTAACATAATACTTATGATATGGGTGACGGACAACTGGTAGATATATACATATATAGTTTTAAATACATACTTAAATACATATATACACCCAGACTCGAAGAACCAACAAATTCTAAATAGAAAATGTTGGTTCTCGGCGGGAATCGAACCCGCGACCCACGGAGCCGAAGACAGGGTCACTGCCAACTGCGCCAACGGGTCAGTCAATGTAACTACTTATAAGAATTAGATTTGAAAAGAGCCACCACTGAGTTTCTTGTTGGCTCTTCTCCACCAGGAGTAGAGTTGATGATTAAAAACCCCTGTTAACAAGTTTACTTGAATAAATAATATTTTGAATTTGAATATGAGATATGTGCATTTGTTAATTTTACAAAAATTTAAAAAAATACAGGTTTTATAAATATATTTTTCTAAATTAACCATAGATGAAATCATAAATAAAATATAAAATTTATTTATGAATTCATAAAAGTCTATGAAGAACCTATTGAAAATAAAACCAAAAGTTTTGTTTTTAAATAAAACAAAAAATTACTTGCATCGGCCGGGAATCGAACCCGGGCCGCCCGCGTGGCAGGCGAGCATTCTACCACTGAACCACCGATGCTTGTATGTTATTGTATAAAAATTAAGCTTTAATCGTATTCGATAGTATAGAGAAGTATTTGCTCATCATATCATAGTGTGTCGCAAGCACATACGGTGTGATATCCGACTGAGTAGAATAGACCACCCTCATTTCTTACCGAGGTGTCGTAAAAGGCGACTAAGGTAAGTTGACTCGCCGTGTGGTATGCGGCGGAGTAGAATAGACCACACTCATTTCTTACCGAGGTGTCGTAAAAGGCCATCAAGGTAAGTCTACTCGCCGTGTGGTATCCGGCTGAGGAGAATAGACCACACTCATTTCTTACCGAGGTGTCGTAAATGGCGACTACGGTAAGTTGACTCGCCATTTGGTATGCGGCGGAGTAGAATTGACCACACTCATTTCTTACCGAGGTGTCGTAAAAGGCCATTAAGGTAAGTTGACTCGCCGTGTGGTATGCGGCGGAGTAGAATAGACCACACTCATTTCTTACCGAGGTGTCGTAAAAGGCCATTAAGGTAAGTTGACTCGCCATGTGGTATGCGGCTGAGTAAAATAGACCACACTCATTTCTTACCGAGGTGTCGTAAAAGGCCATTAAGGTAAGTTGACTCGCCGTGTGGTATGCGGCTGAGTAAAATAGACCACACTCATTTCTTACCGAGGTGTCTTAAATGGCGACTACGGTAAGTTGACTCGCCGTGTGGTATGCGGCGGAGTAGAATAGACCACACTCATTTCTTACCGAGGTGTCGTACATGGCGACTAAGGTAAGTTGACTCGCCGTGTGGTATGCGGCGGAGTAGAATAGACCACACTCATTTCTTACCGAGGTGTCGTACATGGCGACTACGGTAAGTTGACTCGCCGTGTGGTATGCGGCGGAGTAGAATAGACCACACTCATTTCTTACCGAGGTGTCGTACATGGCGACTAAGGTAAGTTGACTCGCCGTGTGGTATGCGGCGGAGTAGAATAGACCACACTCATTTCTTACCGAGGTGTCGTACATGGCGACTAAGGTAAGTTGACTCGCCGTGTGGTATGCGGCGGAGTAGAATAGACCACACTCATTTCTTACCGAGATGTCGTAAAAGGCCATTAAGGTAAGTCTACTCGCCGTGTGGTATGCGGTTGAGTAGAATAGACCACCCTCTTTATTACCGATGGGTCATAAAATACGACTAAGGCAAGTTAACATCAGGCAGGCGGCCGGTCGTAAAATACCTAGTCGAATCAGATGACAACATGTTTGTAACATGTTGCGCCGACCCCACTTAGTTGCTAAAGGCAGGAGGATGATGAGAGTTTTGTTAGCAATCGATCTTTATCATATTTAGTGTAAAAATCATTGAATTATCATATTTTGGATGATCTTTGGGCGCAGGGAGCAGTGACCCTGCCTTCAGCTCCGTGGGTCGCGAGTTCTATTCCTGACGAGGGCTAATAGTTTATAAAATACACTTTATTGGTTCTTCGATTCTGAGCGGATCTATACTTATTATAAGACAAAAACAACAGAGCTTTTTGTCTCTATGTGTTCGATATGCGTAAATTCTACTGAACGAATTTTGGTACGGTTTTTTCTTAAAAGTAATGCAATTCTTCAGGAAGGTTTAGGTTAATAGTACATTACGATATTATATAAATTGTGTTGAAATATCGCAATAGTTATAAGATATGCGTTAACAAAGGAACGTACTTAAATATGCTAAAATCATTTAAAAGTTATGAATATTACATAATTATATTAAATATTAATTAATAATCCGCGATTAATTTTATCCCAGATAACAGCTATATAACATTATCATTGTTTTTTGCATTATGGCTATCTGCAGTTTAACCAGATTCTTTGCTTATTCTATAAATAGCTAAAATCAGTTGTTGTCAGGTAAAAAAAATAGATATTACTAATTATTATTAATTTAGATAAAAATAATAACTATATGGGAAATATATCCGCGACATTTTAAAAACTGTCCCGAAATTTGACCGCTTAAAATAAAAAATAGATGCATCGGCCGGGAATCGAACCCGGGCCGCCCGCGTGGCAGGCGAGCATTCTACCACTGAACCACCGATGCTTGTGAATATGTAATAAAATTTACTGTTTATTCGATAGCAGCATAAAAACGTTTGCTCATCATATTTTGTTTGAAGCACGTATAGAAAGTTGTATCTGTCTGTCTTAGACAACTCCTCTCCTAACAATAATAACCCTTCCGAACCAGTGGTAGCTTCATCAATATTTGACGATTAGAAAGAATTTGCAAAAGCCAACTTGAATAAATAATAATTTGGATATTATAAATGTGAAAGTCTAACTGTCTGTTTCACGGCTAATCCGCTGGACTGGTATTGATGAAATTGGGAATTAAAGCTTATACACCCAGATAGAATATGGGATAAAAAATCCAATTTTTTCTTAGGGAAAAAATAATATAGTGAACAATTTTATGATTTTGACATGAACGAAGCCACATCCACTATTCATATAGTGAAAGTCTTAAAAGAAAATTATAAAATTGATGCATCGGCCGGGAATCGAACCCGGGCCGCCCGCGTGGCAGGCGAGCATTCTACCACTGAACCACCGATGCTTGTAAATTAACAATAAAATTTACTGTTCATTTGATAGTAGTATAAAAAAGTTTACTCATCTTATTTTATTTAAAGCACGTATAGAAAGAACGTTATATAGAGTTACCATAAACATTCCCTCTTCTAATAGCTTTGTGCGCGTTCATTTTCAGTGACAGCAGTATTCCGAATCATTGGCATCATTTCATTAAATCTAATTAATCCTTGACGATTTAAAAATGCTTAATTGAATAAAGATTAGTACTTGGGTGACCTTGCTCGGTAATATGTTTAAAGATATAAAAAAAAATACGGGTTATAGCAAAATAAATTTATTCTTACTTTTTTATTGTGGATCTCCGCAAAGTGACGCCTAATTTTATAAATTATTTTAAGGGCAGCATATTAATGAAAGTACCTGAGTGACCGTATTTAAAGATATAAAAAAAGGGCAAAACATCGGAGACTCGACCGTACATTCACTTATTTCGTCCGCTCTTTCCCCACTGAGCTATTACAACTTTAAAAACTACAGCAAAATTAACCTCTATTCAATTTGTATTTTAGCAGTTTTTCAATGGATAGGGATAAAACGACATTTAAAAAAAATAAAAAGTAACCAAAACGATTTATCACCCCTGAAACGCCCTAAAACCTAAGTTTCGTGAACATCGTTGGAGCTGTTTCCGAAATTGAGATTCTATATGTACACACAAGCTGTGATAGCCTAGCGGTGAGACCCTGCGACTCTCGAGAGACAACATAGAGGTTCAAACCCCGGGCAGGCACCAATGAGTTTTTCTATTAAAACATGTGTCTAATTGATAATTGCAATTTATCACACGCTTTTCGGTGAAGGAAAACATCGTGAGGAAACCTGCATATCTCTAGAGTATTCTATTGATATGCGTAACCTACTGATTTGATTTGATCTGATTTGATTTGAATCCGCATTGGAGCAGCGTGGTAGGTCTTAGCCCCAATCCTTCTCGCCAATAACGGAGAGAGGAGGCCTTAGCCCAGCAGTGGGCATAGTAACAGGCTGTTACTTTACTTACTTACTATATGTACATACAAAATTAAACGATTTTGAGGATTTGATTTGATTAAAATAACTCCCGAGATATTCCTGTAACCCTTTGCATTGACCGTTTGGTTGTATGTTTACTTTCAGCCACCACCGCAACGAACCATTCGAATCCTACCTCGTATTTATTAATGTATCCGTTTACACTTTGTCTTAACAGACCTCATAGCCCAAGAAACCTATTCACGTTATATTAGGAGAGGAAATCTCTAAGACAGACAGATAAAACGTTCTATACGTGCTTAAAACAAAATATGATGTGCGAACGTTATACTCCTATCGAATAAACAGTAAATTTTACTATATAGGCACAAGCATCGGTGGTTCAGTGGTAGAATGCTCGCCTGCCACGCGGGCGGCCCGGGTTCGATTCCCGGCCGATGCAAAGATTTTATTTTGTAACGATAAAGAAAGTTCTGAAATCCCGCGACTAACGACTTTAATTTAGTTTGTATTAATTTTATCAAATGTATTTATGTCAAAGGAGTCCTTTAATGTTTGAATTCAATTTTGACACACTTTGAATGGACGGACTTGGTACACTTTGTAAACTTTGTACACTTTTCAAGAACCAGTGACATTACAATAATTTGATAAATTTTAATGTTTTTTTAAAACTATTTGTGACTATCACTTGCATTAGCAAATTGAAAAAAATATATAGTAAAAAAAACAAGAAATAACAAATTAGGCGCAAATCACTCTTCCAGTGTCACGTAAAATAGCAAAGACACGAGTAAAGGAATTAAGAAAATGCCTCAAAGAGAATGCACCAAATGAACTAACTAACTACAATAGAACAAAATACATGTAATTATGAAATGAAACACTATATGCTATATAAGTTTTTAATTTATTTAAATATAATTATTGCATTTTCAATTGTTAGTGATTTGCCTGAGTATTCGGTTAACTAGGGCTGGCTATGTTATTACTTCACTTCATACTCGGCGATTACAAGCGATTAAGAGCGAGCACGATCGTGTAGAGAGCATAGTCAGCGGCAATCATCGTTTATGATCGCCTACGATCGCCTAGGACCAGCGAATTGTCGATTTTTCGGACCCGCATCCAAGGAAATACCTGAGGAGACCTCCTCTACTCTCTACCTACTCTACCTCTTTAGGAGAGAAATACAAAGAAATAGGTGTCATAACTGTAGCTTCTCAATATATCTATAGTAGTATACTATTTGTAAGAAAAAATATTCACCTTTATAGTAAGAATAGTGATAGATACGACAGACACACTAGAAACCGAAATAAAGTTATGACGCCAAGGTTGCGCCTCCAAAAGGTGCGAAAATCATTTGTACACGTACACGTTTTTATAATAAAATTCCTCAACATTATCTAGACTCGCCTTTACACAAGTTTAGAAATTATCTTAAAACGATGCTGCTACATAAAGCTTACTATACAATTGAAGATTATTTGAGTGATAGAAGCATATCTTAACTGCAGTCAGCTACGCACCAAGCCGCAACGATTTATTTGTAACCATCAATCAAATTGTAAAAAAAATATATTTAAAAAAGGATGGCCGCCGAGTTTCTTGCTGGTTCTTCTCGGTAGGAGCAAACTTCCGAATCTTGAAAACATTTGACGATTCAAAAGTACTGTAAACAGTCTACTTGAATAAAGAATATTTTGAGTTGAGTTGAGTTGATACGTATGATCGTATGTATAGTATGATATTACGGACGATCGTGCGGACATTTGCACGATGATCGTGCCGATTATAGACGATCACACGATCAATGATCATCGCCGATGGTGAAGAGCAGGCATTAGTTTCAATCAACAATAGAATTGGCTGTGATAGCCTAGTAGTGTCATAAGTTTTTCGGTGAAGGAAAAAATAGTGAGGAAACCTGCATATCTCTAGAAAATTCTGAGGATATGTGTTAACACATATTACGTTTATAAAAGAGCTTCTGTTACAGAAGTGCTATTATAATGTTAATGATTATTAATTATAACCACTATATGAAATGTATTTTATATCATTGACATACATACATTTTTTTTTAATTTAATTTAATGTTGGCATAATATTCATAATTAGATTATGACTAATTAGATAGACTAATTAGATAATTTTATTGTTAAAGTAATACATAGAATAATTATTGTTTTATCGACAGTCCACTTTTTTTCGTGACATTTTGTATTTATAATGTAAATTTTTAAAAGAATGTTCGAATGTAATTTTAACTTAAATTTGCATACTGTATAACAGTAGAATATGATTGTGCCTCATATAATGTCAATATCTCTGTTTATTACTCATATTCTGACAAATAAACGATTATTATTATTATTATTACCAATCCGCATTGGAGCAGCGTGGTAGGTCTTAGCTCCAACCCTCCTCTCCAAAAACGGAGAGAGGAGGCCTATGCCCAGCCGTGGGATACTGGACGTTACTTCTTTTTAAAGTTCGCTATTCAGAAGCATTTGTTTACTAGTTTACTTGAATAAAGAAGGCTCTATTTTAGGGCCATTGCTATTCTTAATCTATATAAATAATATAATAAATGTTAATTTATCAGGAAACTTAACATTATACGCCGATGACACTTGTCTATTTTATTTTGCTCATTCCATTCATGATATTATACGACAAGCACAAACGGATTTAGATTTACTAAATGAATGGTTCTCATATAATCTCCTTACGATAAATACTGCAAAGACATCATACATAATTTTAAGCGCTAAGAATAAAAAAATACCCAATTATACTCCACTCTCAATTAATAAAAATATTATTCACAGATCTAATCAAGAGAAATACCTAGGCTTGATATTAGACGATAAATTAATATGGGGCCCCCATATTGATCAACTAGTCTCAAAATTGACGGCACTCACAGGGATGTTAAGAAAAGTTTCAAATTGCATTCCACACAAAATACGAACAATCATTTATAATTCCCTAGCAAAGCCTCATTTAGAGTACCTGGTAGAAATCTGGGGAAATGCCTCAACGACGCAACTTAAAAAACTACAGATTATTCATAAAAAATAATCAAGACGCTATTTCATTACAATTATTTGACACCTACTAAAGAAATTTACAATAAAACGAAGTTATTTAATATTACACAGCTATATACTTACAACACATGTATTTTAATTAAAAAACTATTAAACAAGACATCACATTCAAATATTACACTAACTTATAGAACTTTTAAACATAATTTACGAAATAAAAATAAAATTTGTTTACGATATCCCAGAACAAATAATTATGGGAAAAAAACCATACTGTTTGAAGGAGCACAGCTATACAATAATTTGCCAAATAGTTTAAAGGAAATAAATAATATTAATTTGTTCAAAAAAATGCTAAGATCCTTAATTTTGGAAAAGTAATGTCAAAAATATAAATTATCAACGCTTGTATGTATATTTTAAGTTAATGTTTGTTTGTTTTTTTTTTTTAATACATACATATATTAGTAAATAAGATTATTTAAGGTCTTAAGAATAAGTGGTGCATGCGTGTACGTAAATGTAATGTTTAATTCTAATTCTCATTTAAGTGGACTGTAGTTCTTTTGAGAAAAATAAATTATCTTTAACCCGAAGAATATTGTTACTTACAGGGGTTCGTCAAATTGGACAATACCAGGTGACTCGTTAAAGAACTTTATTCAGCGTTTCACTACTAAATTAGTACTTACAATCAATTTACAGTCCGTTGTACAATAAAAAAGCAGAGGTCACTATTATTTCACTTTTATTACGACCGCTTATATAGTGAACGAACCGATTCGAGAATGTTCGCGACTGTTCGTGAGTCGTAGCGCGGATACGAAACACGATTCGTAAACAACGTGAATGTTCCAGAGAATTAGCGTCAAGCGAATTTAAACTCTATTGGGTGTAGTTTACGAACTTTTTTTTGCAATCTCATAACACTGTCCCTTTCCAATTTGAACTATATGACAATTGCATTGCGAACTCTTTTTGCAAGCTCGTGACACTGCTTATTTCCAATTTAAACTCTATGATATATGTGTTATAAACTCTTTTTGCATGTTCGCAACAATATTTTGAATTTGAATCTAATTTTAGTCGCTCAAAATCGCTGGCGGGCGCCGCTCGCAGCTGGCTAGAAGCTCAAGTGTCGGCTTGCCTGCATCTACGACTTTCTTCGGACTACCGTCACTGGCTTACAGCGCTCTTCGACCACCTCATACAGCACGGTAAGTACCAACTACGAGGTCTTCAGTGCCTCGAGATTCACGTCTAATACGAAAGCAATAATATTGTTATAATCCGCGATAAAGTAAATAGAAAATATATATAATGGGTTACCATTATATATATTTTCATTATATATACCGCGGGTCGCGGGTTCGATTCCCGCCGAGGGCCAACATTTGCTATAAACAATTTGTTGGTTCTTTGAGCCCGGGTGTATATTTTTATCTAACTATGTATTTAAAACTATATATATATTATTTTTACCAGTTGTCCGTCACCCATAACGCAAGTATTAAGTTACTTTGTAACAGGCCGCTACTTTACTTTTATAGAAGTGACTCAAAATGACAATATTAAGAGAGAAAATGTCTAAGACAGACTGATTAAGCGACGGTTTTGCTCGTATATTATTTAAAAAAAACCTTTGCCGACAGAACTCTATAAAAAACGTTCTATACGTGCTTCAAACAAAATATGATGATTAAACATATATTATAACATTATACAATCATCGAATCAGCAGTAAATTTTATTGAATATTCACAAGCATCGGTGGTTCAGTGGTAGAATGCTCGCCTGCCACGCGGGCGGCCCGGGTTCGATTCCCGGCCGATGCATCAATTTTATAATTTCCTTTTTTAACTTTTTAAAAGACTAAATACTATACAAGCAGTGAATACTGCTTCTTTCATGGCCAATTTAGTGTTGAAATACAAAAAATTGAACACTATATTGTTTTTTCTTTAAATAAAAGTTGATTTTTTTCCCATATGCTGCCCAGGTGTATAAGCTTTAATTGTGCTTAATTTCATCAATACCAGTCCAGCGGATTAGCCGTGAAACAGACAGATTGACTTACACATTTATAATATTCAAATTATTATTTATTCAAGTTGGCTTTTACAAGTTCTTTCTTATTGTCAAATATTAATGAAGCTACCACTGGTTCGGAAAGGTTATTATTGTTAGGAGAGGAATTGTCTAAGGCAGACAGATAAAACTTTCTATACGTGCTTAAAACAAAATATGATGAGCAAACGTTTTTATGCTGCTATCGAATAAACAGTAAATTTTATTATATATTCACAAGCATCGGTGGTTCAGTGGTAGAATGCTCGCCTGCCACGCGGGCGGCCCGGGTTTGATTCCCGGCCGATGCAATTTTCTTTTTTTATTTATAGGGGTCAGTCAAATTTCGGGACAGTTTTTAATATGTCGCGGACTTATTTCCCATATAGTAATTATTTTTATCTAAATTAAAAATAAGTAGTAATATCTATTAATTAAAATATTTTTTACCTGTCAACAACTGATTTTAGTAATTTATAGAATAAGCCGAGAATCTGGTTAAACTGCAGATAGCCATAATGCAAAAAACAATGATAATGTTATATAGCTGTTATCTGCTAGGCTACTTTTGCTAGGCGCAAAGCAGGAGTCGCAAGCTTATGTCGGTTCCTACTTTGTCTATTATATACATCACCTATCGTTTTATAATTCTTTATATTTTTATGTACAAAAATTACATTGTTATGTAATTGTATGTATGTAAAAAATTAATATGTATTATTTGGCATATTTCGATTAATTTGATATTTTCTTTACAGGGGCGGAAGAACAGTTAAGAAATATATTAGACGACATGCTGGGCCCTAGTCATTGCACGTCAACGCCGAAGAAATGGCAGAATACCATATTGGTGAGATTCACTTAATTTTATTTCCAAGTTTCACAGTGTTTATAGTACATAAAAATAACTTTAAGTATATATAAAAATTTTAATCTATATCCATACTAATATTTATAATTAATTTTTAATTTTCTAAAAGACTAGAGTTTCTATCAGAGGTAAAATTTGGCGCACTATTAAAATTTGACAATTCAAAGTTTTATATTTTAAAGGCGAAAGTATATCTAAATTTTACACGTTCACGGCTAATCGGTTGGACCAATATTGATGTAATTTAGTACAATAAAAACTTATACACCGGAGTATCGTCTATTCATACAAGTGTTATAAAACAAAGTCTTAAAGCTGCCTGTCTGTATGTGATCGATTTTCTCAAAATCTACTAAACGGATTTTTGTTAGGTTTTTACTGAACGATAGTACAGTTTAAGTAGTATTAAGTTAATAGAACATTACATTAGAATTGGTTAAAAGTGTCGGGATTCAAGCGGAAAAAAATTGTTACGCTCTGATTTAAACGTGGGCTAACCCGCAGGGACGTCTAGTATAAGAAAAATATCAAAATTTTTTTTATAGGGAATAGGGAAAAACAAAATAGTGCATAATTTTGGGCAAGATGTTAAAGTTGACATAAAGTCGCGTTCACTATTTGTGTAATAATATAACAAAGACATTTAGTAGTACATATATTTCCACTCGTTTAAGAAGTTCTAAGAGTAAATAAAAAAAAACTTTGCATCGGCCGGGAATCGAACCCGGGCCGCCCGCGTGGCAGGCGAGCATTCTACCACTGAACCACCGATGCTTATGATTGAATAGTAAAATTAGAATTCAGTTTATATGTATAATATATTAGTCACTCGATAAACTTAGTTTTGCAACGTAATTGTATATTTTCACGTAGAATTCTAATCAAATATTGCGAAGTCGAGTTTCATGAAACACTGATTTCCTTTGACCTTGATAAGGGAGGCGTAATTAAAATATTTTTGTATCAAAGTTCAATCCCATATTACTTCTTTAAGGGACGCATTTTTTCAAAACTTTTTATTAGAGATGTCGGTATCTGTAATGTTCCAAAATTTAACTTGAATTTCATTAGAGATTTCACAGCAAGATTTTTAATTAAATAAATATTTATACTTATTTAAAAATTTATAAAATAAAATTAAAAACTAGCTGCATTGGCCGGGAATCGAACCCAGGCCGCCCGCGTGGCAGGCGAGCATTCTACCACTGAACCACCGATGCTCGCTGTTATTATTCAAAAAATTTCACTTGGATTTAAAAGATTCTACAAATGTGAAAGTTGGTTTATCTATCGTTGCGGAACGGATTAATAAATCTATGTGGAAATAGTTGGTGGGATGAGCTTTAGTCTTATAATCAATTTAATTCAGGCCAAATTTCATCAGTTTTGACCTAGCAGATAAGCTATGAAAGCGTAACAGACAGTCAGAATTTCGCATTTATAATATTAGTATGAATATATGCATTAGGGGCATTATAGAAGTTAGAGCTGGACGTTTTTTTCCGAAAACGTTATAACAAACTATTTTAACTGCGTAACGAACAAACGGTTTTTTGTCTACAGCAGAAACCGTTTTCCTAAAAAACAAGTTGCGGTCTTCTCCATGGATCGTTATATATATAAAGACAAGCACGCAACAATAAATGCGTGAGCACATTTCCCCTTATCTCGCTCACACCTTCCATAGACATCGTTATAATAAGCGAGACACTCTCCAACGTTGTGTTAACAGTTTCAAGAAACTTAATTATAAAATATACCTTGACTGTATGTAAATAAAGCTGATATTTCTTTGTTCATATATACGTAGCTGTATAAACCAGTTTTTTAAGTTAGCAGTTCTTCAAAAATAATAATTGTTTTGGTCGTTGCGCTGTTAATAAATTCGCGCCATTTTTAAGCGTTTTTTTAGAATATAGTACAAAAATAAGTTTTCTTTGTGATATAAATTCTATATAAGGTGTATTCGATATTAAATTTGTATAGTATGTAAAGTATATGTATATTGTGTAATTGTGAAGCGTTTTATTAAATAACTGCTTTTTGAAACTGTTTGTTTTTGTCTAAAAACTGTTTCGTATCGTTTTTTACGAGTACTGTTTTTGCATAACTACTTTGTCGTATTTAAAATTAATTATATTTATTTGATATTTTTGCTCTATCATCAGGGCATCAAGAAGCACGATCTCCTGGAGGAGATGCTCTCGCTGCTGGTCCGGCAGCTGCGTTGGCAGCGCCTGTACACGGAGTACTCCGACCAGCTCGCCCAGCTGCGGCAGACTACCATCGTCAACGGTCACTAGCCACCACCACGAACCGGTGGTCACCAGCTAGTGGTCACTAATCTGCGTTCATTATAGTTTAGCAATAGCCGATAGTGTCTAACCGGTGGTCACTGGCCGATGGTCAGTGATCGGCGTTCATTATAGTTAAGTACTAGCCAGTGGTGACCAACCGGTGGTCACTGGCCGATGGTCAGTGATCGGCGTTCAGTATAGTTAAGCACTAGCCCGGGGTGACTAACCGGTGGTCACTGGCCGATGGTCAGTGATCGGCGTTAATTATAGTTAAGTACTAGCCGGTGGTGACTAACCGGTGGTCACTGGCCGATGGTCAGTAATCGGCGTTCATTATAGTTAAGTAATAGACGGTGGTGACCAACCGGTGGTCACTGGCCGATGGTCAGTGATCGGCGTTCATTATAGTTAAGCACTAGCCGGTGATGACCAACCGGTGGTCACTGGCCGATGGATAGGGATCGGCGTTCATTATAGTTAAGCAATTGCCGGTGGTGACCAACCGGTGGTCAGTGGCCGATGGTCAGTGATCGGCGTTCATTATAGTTTAGTACTAGCCGGTTGTGACTAACACGGTGGTCATGAACTGGTAGTCACTAACCGGTTTATATTAATGTTAAGTACTAGCTGGTAGCCAATAAGAGACCTTATTAGTTGAATACTAGCCGCAAGTGACTAACTGGTGGTCACTAGCCGATAGTTATTAACTTGTGGTCACCAGCCGGTGGTCATTAGGTAGTGGTCGCTAACTGACACACTAAACCATTGAGTGCTATCCGGTGGTCATTAACAGGTGATCACTAACCACTGGTCAATAAATGGTGGTCACTAGCCGGTGGTAAAACCGATGGTGACGAAATGGTGGGTAAAAAGTATATTAATTAGTCCGTCATTATTGTTAAGTAAACGTCACTGCCACTCACATAGTAGAGTAGTGTATAGAACGAACGTGAATGTTCTAGAAATTGGAAATTGGGATCGGTCGATAAAATGATAAATTGTTTACAATTGTTCGTTGAATTTCCCTCTTTTTTTTCAACTAACGGTTAAGATATTTCGAGAACGAGTCCCAATTTTAAGGAATATCGCCCCACCCTCGTATACACCCACATAAGCAAATAAAATTAAAAATATAATGATAGAGGTGTAAAAATAACGACAAAAAACGTACCCGTATGTTTTCTTTAAATTCCAATTCAAAATATTCATTATTCAAGTAAACTTGTAAACAAGTTGAATCGTCAACTCTACTACTTACTACAACAATGAGTACAGTACCCGGCAATAAATAATGCACATCGAGGCTTAGAGAGAGAAATCGGCTAGATTCTGCTTCATAGAGCATTGTCTCTGTCGCACAGACTGACGAACCCGTGCGGAACGTCACATACTAACTGAGTGACAGTGACAGCGCTCTATAAAACCGAACTGGTCGGCTGTTTCGTTCTAAACATCGATGTGCATTTGTTTTGAATAAAATGACGCGCGCGACGCAACGCGAACGCAAGCTAGGCCGTTTTATGCATTCGTTCACTACGAGAGCGGCCCCCGGCAGTCACTCGGCAGATAGAGAGAGGCCGCACGCGGCTTGGACGCGGCATTCTTTTATAACGCACGTGTGTAATTTTGCGTTTTGGGTGTTATTCTCAGATTTAGTGACGCGTTTAATCAGTGAAGCGTTTGAGAAGACGCGACCGTCCGCGGTTTTAGTGCGCGTTGGGTTACTATTCCCCGATATAGGGACGATTCAATAACGTGTGACCTTACGAAGGTTGTGTGCACATCGGGTGTTATTTAGCCGATATAGTGAAGTGTATACTCAGGGAGTAACAGACATTACGTGTCCGTGGAAGACTGCAGAGGCGAGCCGACGGTTTCGGGAATCGGCCAAGTACATACAAGCACACACACACACACGTACTACATATACACGCAGTGACTCATGAGGCCGGACCACATACAGCTGACGACCTCATAAGGTAGGTTGAGACGCCGAGACGACGGGCCCAGGTCCCGGAGGTTGTTTCATCCATCCGCAGGTTTGCGCGGAACAGCATTATTTAATGTTGGGTACTATACTGGGTATTTTGTTCGTTACTTTTGATTCCTTTATTACATAGTATTAAAATAACGCCTCGAGTCGTATTCCGTAAGTAATATGTCGCTGCGATATATTACTTACGCCGTCATAACATAATATGAAAATTTACAATTAAATTATTACATACATATATTTGACTGGCCCGTTGGCGCAGTGGGTAGTGACCCTGCTTTCAGCTCCGCGGGTCGCGGGTACGATTCCCGCCGAGGGCCAATATTTTTTATATACAAATTGTTGATTCTTCGAACCTGGGTGTATATTCGTATTTAAGTATGTATTTAAAATATATATATGTAGTATATCTACCAGTTGTCCGTCACCCATAACACAAGTATTGAGTTACTTAATTTGGAGGTGGACGACCGTCTGTGTGTCCAATATATTTAATATATGTATAATCATTTAAAAGCAAACACATCATGCTTTAAGATTTCATTACAACACATAGATTTATAGGTAAATTAAATAATGAAATGGAATATTAAAATTAAATTGACTTATACTTTGTATTAAATTATTTATTCAAAAATATATCTGATATAAGATAAGTGCAAAAGATATAGTCTAACTAGTTCTGGGCTGGGAGAGTTATTATTGTATAATAAATTATGAATTATTTTGCTAAAATCCGCGATTGGAAAAAATCTATGTAATTCTAAAAGAAAAACGTAAAGTTTTCATCCTTTCGGATCCGAAAAACGCATGCAATACAAACCAACACAGCACCAAAATGCACTGCACACATATACTACCACAATCTCAACAGTCGTTTTTCCCCGTAACCTAAGCATAATAAGATATATATATACTCCACAACAATATCGCAAAGCTTTTAATGGTGATGGAGGATTTCGGAACAGGGATTTCGGAAAAAAATACCTCGCAACTTCCCGAACGCTGCTTGGCCAAGAAATGTCAGATATTTATATATGTTTGTATTTATACAAGGATCTTATAAATGCTATATTATATATTTAATATTTTGTGTCAATACATAAATTTACAATTACTTTGCGTATGTAAACAATCGATTGCGTTATAGATATGTAATCAGTATTTTAATTTGATGATGTAATTTCATAGTTATAAGGATTCGCAAAGCAATCAGCCTACAGGCGTTACCTCAAAGATTAAGTGTATCGCAACATCTACGCAGTAATATTGTCATGATGGTTTCGTTTAATTTTAATTAAATTTTAAATTTAATTTTCACGATTATTCAAAACCTTGTAAGACGTTTAAATAACAAAATAGCGTAACATATAGCGAAATCCTGGCCTCCAAACTATGATTTCCTGTGCTATCGGAAGCCAGGCTTTCGACCGAACGTTAAATAAATTTCTAAGTTATTCCTCTTATGTGTCCTCGTAGTGGACGACGTTTTTGTTACGTGTGTCAGAACAGAAGTAACGGGCCGAGAACATCGTGTATCTCACCAAGTAAATGACACTCGTAGTGGGCGACGTTTTTGTTACGTGTGTCAGAACAGAAGTAACGGGCCGAGAACATCGTGTATCTAATCAAGTAAATGACACTCGTAGTGGGCGACGTTTTTGTTACGTGTATCAGAACAGAAGTAACGGGCCGAGAACATCGTGTATCTCACCAAGTAAATGACACTCGTAGTGGGCGACGTTTTTGTTACGTGTATCAGAACAGAAGTAACGGGCCGAGAACATCGTGTATCTCACCAAGTAAATGACAACACCGCCGCGAATAATACAAAAGTGCAGTGAGATCGTCGCGTGCCCCAATGGATACACGGTGAGACTGTTATCGTTATAAATTTATTTTGTTATACAATTTAACAATCGTGTTAAGAATGTCGAGTTTCCGCAAAATAATTTTAAATAGTATTTTTATATAAAATAACATGGTTTAACTTCCGGATTCATAAACTAGGTATTGAGAAATCTCTCACATCAAAAATTCGCCGATTACTGTACGGCCATGTTTCCTTTTTCCGATCATAGTTTTACTAGGTTTTGATTCTTTTTGAAGGTATTTATTTATAAAATATTATTTATAAAACCGATTGTATCTCTTAAGCATGAAATTTTGGTATCTTATTCTCTTTTATCAGTGTTACGGACAGGTTTTTACTGTTTTTGCTTTTTATGGCATCTAAATTTTTGACATTAATTAGGTTAGGAACGTTTGTTTCAATGGGTTCTGAGAAGGTTCGTTTTTATATCGTTAGATAGATATAGTCATACAGGTACTAAAAATGGTCTTATTGTCAATATCTGTAGGGTCATATAAGGGAAGGTAATCTGGTAATTCTGTTGTAGGTAAATTAAAAATGTTGATGAAAAAAAATAGCTACCTAAAGGAGCTTAAGGTTTAGATCTTACCATTTTGTTAGTAATTTTGTTGTCTTTAGTCAAAAAATTCGTAAAAAAAGTCGTTTACGTTTTATTCCTATATGACACTTGTCCAATCGCCACCATACTATCGCTCTGTGGATACACGTAGTTTGTGTATCACATACACATATATCGTTGCTATACACTCGATCGTTGAGGTGATTCCTTAGTATAAAGTATATCAGGTTTAAACGTTTGTACAAGTACTGCTATGTGTTCAGAAGTCGTGCCAACTTAAGAGCGCGGTGGTACTGGTTTGAATTGGTTTCTAGTTGTAAGCTACAAGACTGTAATAAAATGTAATTTTATCTGTATTTCATTTTGTTATCTTAATTATTTTAAGTGTTCTCATAGGTATCTTTTAGGAATTAGACGACGCAATCTTGATCCATCAGTGAATAGTTTTTTTTAATAAGATAAGTCAAGCGCCTGGCTACGATCTCGCCTGATGGAAACCGACAGATGCAGCCTAAGATGGACCGCCCTTGCTAAAGTAGTGCCTATTCACCCTTTTTTGAATTTGGCTAAATTGTAGGTATCCGGGAACACATATGCAGGAAGGCAATTCCATGCCTTGGCCGTACGTATGAGGCCGTTTTGTCCGAATTTTTAGTAAATTTTTGGTATATAATATATGGTTGTAGGCCATCTGTCGACCTAATGAGTTATCTATATTTAAATTCAAAATATTCTTTATTCAAGTTAACTTGTAAACAAGTGCTTTTGAATCGTCAACATCTACTGCTGGTTCGGAAAGTTCTTCCTACCGAGAAGAACCACAAAAAAAACGGCGGTTGCTCTTTTCAAAGAATAATTCTTATTACTAGTTACATATAGTTATTGATGTCTTGTACAGGGTCGAAGAGTAGCTATACCCACGCATTTTTATCGTCTAAGTAATCCTCATATAGAAGCTGCACGTAGCTTTCCGATACCCCCATACTCCAAACAGAACCTCCATCTGTTCCTAGTACTATACTCCCGTCTACCTGAGCTTCACAACACGATGCAGCAACATTTTTCTTAAGATCTTCCCAGTTCTGATATAGCCAAGACCCTCTAAGCATAGCTTTCTCTACCACTCACTAGATTCCCTGGGTTCTTCTTAAGTAGCAAAAAGTTGATCCATTAATCACAAACTCAAACTTTATACAAATAAGACAACACAAATTACAAATTACAAACTGTCAAATGCAATAATTTGCGAAATTACTCCTGTCGAGAAATAGCATGAAATTAGGCAGTGTTACTTAAAAAATATATACTTATAATAGCTATCTTTCATAATTACTCTCTAGTTAGTACAATATCTTAGAGTAATTGAATCCATTCGTTTTTTTATTAGGTCTTTGATAGTATAATATTGACTTTCTATTGTTTCTGTATACTTTTAATAGATTTATGAGCTAAGGTAATGGGCAAAGCAAAAATTGCGCAATATCGGATATGGTTAGTGTTCGAACTGTCTTATGTTCTTTACCCTGGCTTTGATCAATTAACGTGATTAGAATATCATGGGAATTTTCGGAACATCACCACCGCATCACCGTAAGGAGGAAAAAGAAAAACGTATTTTTTTGTATCACAATAATTTATTTTTACAAATGAGTTATGGATCACAAGGTGTTCAAATCTCCGAGTTAAGTTCAGAAAATGTTAAACAACAAAAAAATTATTTACGGGATCGTAAGAAAATATAGGCTTCAAAGTAAACATAACCAAATGGTAATATCGATCGGCTAAACGTGCCAAGGCCGTTACATCACGGACTATGCAAAGTGAAAAAGTCGCAAGATTTGAGCTCATCGTAAACATTCACTACGTAACAATTTCCTATCTATTCAACAACCCGAAAGCGGTCACTCTTAGTGATAAATTTCTTATTGTACATCAACCACGACAACAAACTATACCGATATGGAATCATTACAGCGACTACACGAAAAATTTTGGTCCCAGTTTGTGGGGCGAGCGCGTCCGCAGTCCGCAGTCGCTGCGACCGTAACGTGACGAGCGTTTAATCTGCCTTAAAAATCATCTGAACACTTAATCTAACGAATACGGCGTCGTCGGCGACGCGTTTAACAAATTACCTAAATACGGTCCTATTTAGATTTACACTATATTCTTTACGTCCTGACAGTCCTAAGCTGTGATAGCCTAGCGGTGAGACCGTGCGACTCTCTAGAGACGACATAGGTTCAAACCTCGGGCAGGCACCAATGAGTTTTTCTATTAAAAACTTATGTGTCTAATTGATATTTGCAATTTATCACACGCTTTTCGGTAAAGGAAAACATCGTGAGGAAACCTGCATATCTCTAGAGAATTCTAGGAATATGTGTAACCTACCAATCCGCATTGGAGCAGCGTGGTAGGTCTTAGCTCCAATCCTTCTCTCCAAAAACGGAGAGAGGAGGCCTTAGCCCAGCAGTGGGCATAGCAACAGGCTGTTACTTTTTTTACTTTACGTCCTGTGAGTAGTGAAAGTCAAATAAAATACACACGTAAATAGTTTAAATTAAACGTTACCGACTTTCACAAAGGCGTCCCACTTATTCACTACGGCTATGGCTTCAATATTTTTCTTCACAGCACAGCAGAGAGTATCGTGTATATCTTAAAATAGTCCTTGAGGAAGGCCGAGCGGCGCGAGACCGATTCAATAAATTAACACCGCGACCACAAATGTCAGTAAGGACTATGTACAGTCGGCTCGCGGCGCTCGGCGACCGGAACACATGTACAGGCGACGACGAATTATGCTTTTTTGTACCTTCGACGTAGGAACGCGATTATACGACGAACTCGACGAGCCCACTCGCCGTCACGACGAACGAAAACGGCACTTATTAGCTATATACGATCCGCGGGTAGAATACAAAACTATTTCATACCACAATACTTAATATATAATTATATGCCGTGTCGTATCCGGCCGAGTAGAATAGACCAACCCCTTTCTTACCGAGGGGTCGTAAAACACGACTAAGCTAAGTTGACGTCAGTCGTAAAATATACGTATTTTACGACTGATGTCAACGAATAGACCGACCTCATTTCTTACCGAAGTGTCGTAAAAGGCGACTAAGATAACTCGACCCGCCGTGTGGTGTCCGGCTGAGTAGAATAGACCACCCTCTTTCTTACCGAGGGGTCGTAAAACACGACTAAGGTAAGTTGGCGTCAGTCGTAAAATATACGTATTTTACGACTGATGTCAACGAATAGACCGACCTCATTTCTTACCGAAGTGTCGTAAAAGGCGACTGAGATAACTCGACCCGCCGTGTGGTATTCGGCTGAGTAGAATAGACCACCCTCTTTCTTACCGAGGGGTCGTAAAATACGAATAAGATAAGTTGGCGTCAGGCAGACGGCCAGTCGTAAAATACGTAGCCAAATCATGTGACAACATGTTAGTAGTATGTTGTACCGACCCCACTTATAGCGGGATTAAGATGATGAATACTTAATATAAAATTACATTGTACCGAATAAAGTACATAACAACGTACAGTTATTTCTATTATACCTATACGAGTTACAAAATATACCCTCATATAAAATTTCATACCGCAGTTTCCCAAACATAGGGAATTATTAAATTTAAGTAATTTAACATTAAAAATTAATTAATATTATTCGTGTCTATTTTTATCTCAAATTTGAATCATTATGCTCTATAAGGCACGGATCTAACTATCAACCATACATTATCTTAACTAGTCTACATTAAAATCAACTAATATTACAATATAATTCGTTACGTCCAAAGATTAAAAATTACTGTCGAATTCATAAGACGATCAGCTAATAAGTTTCCGGGCCCAAATTAACCGAGTTCGCGTAATCGGGTCCCTACTTTATAGAAAAAAAAATATACAAATGTTACTACACTAACTTATTTACAGCTCACGCGCTTGTAAAGTACATAATAAGTAAATACATTATAACGAACGACATTGACAACGTACACAGCTTTAAAAGCGGGAGGTCTGCGGGCGTCGACGACACGACTACGACTCGATTGTACTTGACGCGATCGTCTTAAGTCGTCTCGGAATCGTCGACGCGGTCGCAAGTGCCAAAGCCCAACATTTACAATTTTTCAATAAGAACTACATGAAAGCAACAACTGCTATATAGCCTATTGAAGCAAGCAAAGATTCAGTGTTGTCTATATCCATAACTCTCAATGGCTAAAGTAAAGTAAGCATGGTTTTAGATATAGAAATTTCTTCGAGGAGTTCACCTTATAAAAACACTTCTCTATTTATACTAAGTTGGGCATATTCAACCACTCGTTCGCCCAGCTTTGCATTGAAATCCCCCCATTAAAATATTGTAAGGTATGCCCTAAGATATATCTTCTATTATAACTGAACCTTTTTATCAGGATTTGCCAATATCGGGGCGTAAACTTCTATAACCTAATACCGTTTGGTAATTCTGAGTATAAGGAACGCAATGATTTGAATAAGAGAAACCCGATATCACCATTGGACTTGCCAAATCTGAGAATCACCGTGTCTTCCCCCTCTTTTCAGATAACCTAACCTAACCCTATCGTATCCCATCGAAACATACTAAACTTCTTTATGACGATTCCCAACGTGTTTGCTTTATATTTTCACTATTGGACTTGGCCACCCTTCTATTAGCATTGAAATTTGCCAAATCTGAGAATCACCGTGTCTTCACCCTCTTTTCAGATAACCTAACCTAACTCTATCGCATCCCATCGAAACATACTAAACTTCTTTATGGCCATTCCTAAGATTCCCAACGTGTTTGCTTTATATTTTGTATGTTAATTAATCTAACCCATATATATTTTTAGTTCAGTTACATGAAGCTATTTCCGGTGATAACCCACTGGTTAGCTGATGTGGTTGTAAACTCACTAATTTACAACCACATACACTTATTAAGGTTCTCGGAAACCGACTAAAGGCCGGCATCAGTAGCTACCGGCAAAAATTCTCATGAAATCTAAACATTGTTGGGACAAGAGAGTTAAAGATATATCTAACGAAATTCCTTCCCAAAGAGACACTGAAATTTAATTAAAAAGGTAATATACGGCATTACATTCTCTTCATTACAGCTAATTTTGCATTATTTGCGTTTCAGAAAATCCGACTTAGCCACATATAAGCTTTCGTAAGACGCGTTTTCTGACAATTTAACTAAGATTTAACGCTTTTACCTCTTCCGATTGATGGCACATAAAATAACTCTAAAAGTTACCAAGCAGTTGTTCGCGTTCACGTAATTCCTATTGTACTTAAAGTACAGCGAGTCGTTAACACTATAAACACTGTCTATCAGTCCAGAGCACTCGACACATTAGAAACACTGATTCCGATGATGTCGGTGCGCGGCGGAGCACGGGAGTAAGCGGACACTTATCCATTAGAGTTCTTTTAGACGTTAAAGTTTGAAAACCAGTGATTTGTACTTATCTTCAGATCGATCGTCGGTTAAAATCTAAACGATTTTCAACGACGATCATATTCTCAATGATTATAGTTTGTTATAAGATGACGTTCGACGTAGAGATCTTAAAAAAAAATCCGATATAAAGCAGCAATGTTCTTACAACATTTACAACATTTAGATGTTTTTAGACCATTCGTTGCTTCATTTAACAAAGATTTAAGGCTTTAAGAAATCTTATCAAACTTCAAATAAATCATTAAATAAAAAAAAACAATTATATATTCGCATCATGCATATCGCATCTTCTTTATCAAAATCGCGTTTATATCAATGATTGAACTCATATAAATTAATAAATATATCGAAAATGTAATTAGAATCTCTCTGTAATTAGAATAATTTAAATTTTAGCAATTTATGGGTTTCAACTATATTACTAGTATTTTACTAGTAATATAGTTGAAACTATACTTCAACTATATTACTAGTATTTTACTAGTAATATAGTTGAAACTATACTTCAACTATATTACTAGTATTTTACTAGTAATATAGTTGAAACTATACTTCAACTATATTACTAGTAAAATACTAGTAATATAGTTGAAACCCATAAATTACTCATGTCATTAGTAAATTATCACTGATTATACAATTAAGGGATTAATGACGTCGCAGTTTAGATTAGGATACGTGTCCGACTAACTCCATCGTTAAGGGCGTGCCCGCCAGAGACAGCAGAGCGCTCGCTAGCAGAGCACGGCGCGGTCCTGCGGCGCACGCACGCGCAGCGGCGCGCACGGCGCCGGGCACGCGCATCCCACGCACTCTGCGTGCGCGTGGGTGTGGGCGTGGGCGTGCGACAGCTTCGCCGGCTTCTCGTAGTCGGGCTGGAACTTCTTGCAGAGCGCGAGTACGGACGGCGGGTGCGGGTGCGACTTGCGCGACACCTGCAAATGGACAATTGTATTGTATTGGCACAATAACTCAAATTCAATATATCGACTGTGAACTGGCAAATTGTCCTATCTTATTTTCGACAACTTTTCAGGAAGAAAAAAAAAGTTATTTTTAATACATTCGCAATAATTTTTATGTAATAAAGAAACAGTTGAGTTTAAATATGACTATTTATTGATAAATTTTCAAGTAGATAATACATGTTGATATGGTAAATGATGGGCAGTAGCCTCCAATACCGTTAAAAAGTGATTTAGCTTAAAATTAGAGATAGGACATATTGCCGGTTCACAGTCGATATTCTTTATTCAAGTAAACTTGTAATCAAGTGCTTTTGAATCGTCAACTCTACTACTCGGAAAGCTGTTCTTACGGAGAAGAGCCAGCAAGAAAATAGGCGGCTGCTCATTTAAAAATATAATTTAATAACTAGTTATATTTAGTCGTTACTATTTTGTACAGGGTCCAACAGCAGCTATATCGACACATTCTTATTATCTAAATTCTATATCTGCCTTTCTTAAGCAGATTTTTTTAAATGATTTAATGGCAAAGCTTAAATTAACTGCTGAATTTTATTATAGAATCCTATATCCAAACCCTTATGTACAAACGACTTACGTACTTTTATCGTACGTACGTAAAGCAGGAGCCGCGAGCCTATGTCTGTTCCTACTTTATCTATTATATACATCACCTATTGTATTATTCTTTATATTTTTATATATAAAAGTTTAATTGCTTAAAATATATCGTGGAGCAAATGTAAAAAAACAGTAAAGTAACGCCCACTGCTGGGCTAAGGCCACCTCTCTCCGTTTTTTGGAGCTAAAACCTACCACGCTGCTCCAATGCGGATTGGTAGGTTACACATATCCCTAGAATTCTCTAGAGATATGCAGGTTTCCTCACGATGTTTTCCTTCACCGAAAAGCGCGTGATAAATTGCAACTATCAATTAGACACATAAGTTTTTAATAGAAAAACTCATTGGTGCCTGTCCGGGGTTTGAACCCATGACCGTCTCTAGAGAATCGCACGGTATTACCGCTAGGCTGTCACAGCTTGGAGCAGATGTAAGGATACCTATTTCCTTAAAATTCTCTCGCAGGGATGGCCTAGGCCTATAACTTAAGGGATATACAGGTATCCTGAACATCCCTTTCGTAAAGCGCTTGATAAAATGTTAACATCTATTAATAACTTCTATTCGTAGATAAAGATAAAGTTATACGCGAGAATGATAGGAAAAGAAAGTTGTGCCCTACTTATAGATAGATAGATATATAAACATCTTTATTACACAAAATTACACTATATATAAGAAAAAAAAAACAACAATTTACAGAAAACTTAAATCTAATTATAATGTAGTATATAGTATCACAGCAGTGATCTCTTCCAGACAACCCTTTTAAGCGAAGGAGTCACACATATAAAATTGTATAGTGGGTACCAAGAAAGAGAAATAAAAAACAAGAGAAAAAAAAAAATTACACACAAAAAATAAAAATAATGAATACATAGAAATTAAAGCATAAGGCACAGTGAAAATCAATGCGACCATACTACCCTAATATCTCATGGCATCAGGTAAAATTCCTTGACACGGCGTTTAGAAATGGCAATGGATGAAGGCTGGCGCAGATCTGGTGGGAGAGCATTCCACAGTCTTACTGCTGTAGCAGTGAATGAGTTTTCATAACATCGTGAATTACGTTTCTTGACTTTCAATTTGTAACCATCTTGGGACCGAAGATGGAGATGAAGAGAGGAATTTGAAAGAAAGGAAAATCGTTCTTTTAAAGAACTAGGAGCAAAGGGATGAAAGAGAGTCGTATATAATAATGAAAGGAACCTTATAGCATTATAAGGGTAGGAGAATGACGAATGGGCGGTGTTCCTTGTGTGTGTGTGTGTTACCTTGGGAGTGGAGGGCGCGTCGGGGAAGGGTGGCGACACGTCCCGCGCGTGCGCGTGCTTCAGGGGCTTGTCGCGCTCGTCCTCGTCGCGGCACTCCGCCTCTGGAAACCACCACATAATATCGCGTAAAAGTAACAGCCTGTTACTATGCCCACTGCTGGGCTAAGGCCCCCTCTCTCCGTTTTTGGAGAGAATGATTGGAGCTAAGACCTACCACGCTGCTCCAATGCGGATTGGTAGGTTACACATATCAATAGAGAATTCTCTAGAGATATGCAGGTTTCCTCACGATGTTTTCCTTCACCGAAAAGCGTGTGATAAATTGCAATTATCAATTAGACACATGAGTTTTAATAGAAAAACTCATTGGTGCCTGCCCGGGGTTTGAACCTATGTCGTCTCTAGAGACTCGCACGGTTAACCACTAGGCTATCACAGGTTTTTATATATCGCGTTCAGCTTACCCAAATTCATATGGAAACTAAAATAATATTGTGTTACGTTTACTATATTCATTGTGTAAAATATTTACGTGTAACTCAGATTGTAGCCAGTACAGACCTTCTATATAGCAAGGGAGGGGACTCACAAATTGTTTGATAATTGTTTTTGACATAAAAACAAGACGCGTTTGTTTTAATTTTGCCGAAATTATTTTCGTCAATGCTACTTCAATTGGGACAGTTCTGACCAGTAAGCCTACCTTTACCTACCACTTTTAGAAAACCATTCAATTCAAAGTCAGTACCTAAACTCAACCGCTTTCTTTTCGTACCATGAAGTGTGGATTGCGTTGGGGTCGTAATGTATGAAAAGGATAACGTTATATGAACTATAGATAACTCTGTCTCTTTTACTCACATGTTCTTAGGACGAATTACGAACGGTCATTCGGCGACGACTTAAAGTGTGCGTATTTAACAAGTCATTGTATGGAAAAGCAAAAAAAAATCGTTTACGCCTTCAATTGAGTCGCAATAAGAGTTCATGGTAAGGCTGCTTACAGACCTTCTGTAAAGCAAGGGAGGGGACTCCTAAATTCCAGGACTATATCGTTTAATAATTGTTTTTAAGGTCGATATTTGTTTTAATTTCGCCGAAATAATTTTTGTCAATTCTACTTCAATTGTGATAGTTTTGATACTTATATGGAACTATGTATGTTCCGCGCAAACGTGCGCCGGCGTTTCAACCTACCTTATGCGGCCGTTAGCTGTATGTGGTCCGGCCTCGTGAGTCACTGCGTGTATATGTGTACGTGTGTGTGTGTGCTTGTATGTACTTGGCCGATTCCCGAAACCGTTGGCTCGCCTCTGCACTCTTCCACGGACGTAATGTCTGTTTCTCCCTGAGTATACACTTCACTATATCGGCTGAATAACACCCGGTGTGCACACAACCTTCGTAAGGTCACACGTTATTAAGTCGTCCCTATATCGGGGAATAATACCAACGCGCACCAAAACCGTGGACGGTCGCGTCTTATCAAACACTTCACTGGTTAAACGCGTCACTAAATCTGAGAATAACAACCGAAACGCAAAATTACACGTGTGCGTTATAAAGGGATGCCGTGTACAGGCGCACGCGGCCTGTCCCTATCGTGTTTGAAAAGTCACTAACTCTCGTAGCAATCGGATGCCTAAACGTCCTTGATTTCGCCGGTCGCGTCTCCGGCGGGCGAGTCATTTTATTCAAAACAATGTACGTTTGAGTGTTACACATCAATGATTAATATATAGATAAGCTCACCCTTATCTTCGTGCGTGCCGTTGGTGCCGTTGCACTCGCCGACGCCGTTGTGACTGTGGCCGTTGACGTTCACTCCGTTGACGCTGACGCCGTTGGGCGAGCCGACGCCGTTGACCGTCGCGCCGTTGTGCCCGTTGTGTCCGTTGTGCCCGTGGAGGCTGCCGAGGCTGTCGAGGTCGTTGTCGGGCGAGTCGTCGTCGCTGGCGAGGTCGGCCGCGCCGAAGCCGACGCCCACGATGGCCGGCGGTATGTCCGTCTCGTCTTTCAACCAGGGGTGCTCCAGGCACTCTTCCACTGTAAGACGACCCCTGGAAACGAACAGACTTACAACTCAATAACTTCTTAAATTTTTTTTTTATTACTTACGCTACAGTTAGTCCAGAGGTTCCCAGAATTTTTCGCTCAGACCGCTTATAAAAAAAAAATTTTGTCACCCCCAACGTGAAAAAAATTTTTACAAACATATTGTCACTATTTGGCTACGACCGGCCGCCTGTCTGGCGTCAACTTACCTTTAGTCGCCTTTTACGACACCTCGGTAAGAAATGAGGTTGGTCTATTCTATGCAGCCGAATACCACACGGCTTATAATTTGATATTAAGTATTGTGGTATGCAATAGTTTTGTATTTCCGCGGATCATATATAGCTAATAAGTGCCGCTCGTATCGTTCGTCGCGACAGCGAGTGGGCTCGTCGAGTTCGTCGTATAATCGCGCTCGAATAAATAAATAAATAAATTAAAAAAATAATAATAAATAAAAAGCCTTTTTATTTCTCACCAAAAAAATTGATACACAAAGAATTATTGTTAAATGTCCTAATTATTAAAATAAAAAGAAAGTCAACTGTTAAATAATTATAAGAAAACTGTTAATAATTAAATTAGTCAAATTTCATTGTTCGATTTTTTTTTCTTTTTAGTTCGTAAAAACCCCTCTTAGGGTAAAGGCCTCCTCCAAGCTCTTCCAACTGTCCCGATCCATTGCTGTTCTCATCCATTGGTGACCGGCCACCTTTTTAATGTCATCTGCCCATCGCAGTGCCGGACTACCGCGAGCGCGCGTTCCCCCGGGTCCTGCGGTCGCGCTCGAATAGTTAAATAATAAAAGATGTGGCCAAACTGAAGAAAGCAGAACTTGTGAAGAAGTAGACTCACTTCGGATCAACCACAAGGGTCTCCTTGATGAACTGTACGGCCCGCTGCGAGACGCCGCGGAACAGGTCCCGCGGGAACGACAGCTGGCACTGCGCGATGTTCAGGTAGGTCTCCTGCTTGGTGTCGCCCGCGAACGGCGAGTACCCGCTGAGCAGCACGTACGCCAGCACGCCCACCGACCATATGTCCGCCGCCAGCGACAGCGGCTCGTACGACAGGATCTCGGGAGCTGGAGGTAGAGTAAGAAGTAAAGTAAAAAACAGTTGTCTGTGAGAGATCCTTAGCGACAAGACCAACCTTTGCACGTTTTTCATAATTTATTCTTTTATAATATGCATAATCGGGGAGTAGGTACCTTCGCTCCACCCGAATAAAATTACATATTCCATATTATAAACAAAGCATATGCAACTTTATTCTCCATAATAATAAAGTTACATATTCTATATTATACACAAAGCATATGCAACTTTATTCTCCACAATAATAAAGTTACATATTCTATATTATACACAAAGCATATGCAACTTTATTCACCACAATAATAAAGTTACATATTCTATATTATACACAAAGCATATGCAACTTTATTCTCCACAATAATAAAGTTACATATTCTATATTATACACAAAGCATATGCAACTTTATTCTCCACAATAATAAAGTTACATATTCTATATTATACACAAAGTATATGCAACTTTATTCTCCACAATAATAAAGTTACATATTCTATATTATACACAAAGCATATGCAACTTTATTCTTCATAATAATAAAGTTAAATGTTCAATATTATAAACATAGAACATGCAACTTAATTGTTCGGATAGGGTGATTTTTTAAACGCAATTAATACGGTACTATAATGATTCTATCTTTATGCTTAATTTCATTATTATTATTTTAAGATAATCTATTTAATAAAAAAAATGAATTATTTAACTACCATCCGCAATATGAGTCTACTTTTATTACTACATAGAGTATGTAGTAATAAAAGTAGATTTATACATGCACGATTTGTTAATTGCGTGTAAACTCCCACCACAACCACTTCACTACATTAAAAATTTCGTGACGTGTATGTACATTAGAGATTTCATGGGAATTCCAATCAAAAAACTTGCGCTCGTATAAAAATTCGTATTTCAAACAACTATATAACTCTTACGTAGATAAACGACTCAAAAAAATAATTTATGAACCGTCCATATAAAACTGAACTTAACTAAAACTAAATTAAAAAAAGTTTCATTAATATATCAACATAAATACCGGAAACGATTAATATACACGAGAAAACTAATTAATTTCTAAATTATTTTATTTCGAAAATTGCTCCCACGCTTTGATTCGCGTATCTATTTCTATAATCACAAACACAATCCGTGTTCATAAATGTTTTATGGCCAATAAATAATGTCTGTGTTAGAAGCAGAACGGATTCTTATCTACAGTGCATTTACAACATCATAGTATAATGTAACATCGAAACCACCTTAACTTGTAATTTTCATAGCAGCCAACCATAAAAACCAAGATACGGAAGACTGATTGAAGAGAAATTGTACTTGAACCGCTTGAAGCAAACTTTAATATCATCATTCTCCCGCCCTTATCCCACTCTAAGTGGGGTCGGCACAACATGTTACAAACATGATTTGGCTACGTATTTTACTACCGGCCGCCTCCCTAACGTCAACTTACCTCAGTCGCCTTTTACGACACCTCGGTAAGAAATGTGGGTGGTCCATTCTATGCAGCCGGATACCACACGCGCACATACCTCAGTCACCTCTTACGACACCTCGGTAAGAAAGGAGGATGGTCTATTCTATTCTGCCGGATACCACACGGCGACTTGACACTTTAATAATTAAGTCTAATATTGATAGTGATTGTATAACATCAAATAATCGCTTTCATTCCCCTACTATTATCCCACTCTAAGTGAGGTCGTTACAACATGTTTTTCTCTTCCATTCTCTTCTATCATTCGTCAGACTCTGGCGCTACACCTTTTACACACATACACACAATCCAATCACAGTTTTTATTTCGGCCTCCTTGTAGTCATTTATCCATCCACATAAATCCACTTCTTGATTACCTAACATGAAGAAACCATTGTATTAATTTAAAATACATAAGAACAATTTTTTTACTGGCAAAATACACGGTCCCAGAGCAAACCTATAAGAAAACTAGATTTACTATACACCAATCCTTGTAGTCTTATATCGATCCACATGAATCCACTTTTTGGTAACATAACATCAAAAAAGCTTGAGCATTACTTGGAAACAAATTAGAAAAGTTCATCATTATCCTAGGAAAATACAAGGTTCCAGAACAAACCTTAAAAAAAGACTGATTTTCTGAGGCCTTTATGAGATTAATACGTATAAAAGTTAATTTGTGCTGATACATCTAGTAATTGATCGAAATTATTTTACGATAACCATCAGTCATTTCATCTCTCAGGCGATAGAATCTACGATTTTGTATGAGAATACAAAGATCCATTATACACTGTTGTATATTGGAAATTAAGGATTAATTCCATAAATTACAGTAATTAGTCGTAATCTACACTTATTATAAAATAAAGTCCCCAAACCTGTCTGTATGTAATCGATTTTCTCAAAATCTACCGAACGGATTTTTATACGGTTTTCATCAAAAGATAGTGCAATACTTCCGATGGTTTATGTAAATAGTACATATTGTTAGTATGTATTTTGTGTTAAAGATATCGCGTAGTTGTAAAAAAAACTTGCTCGCTGAGAGCTTCAGTCGCGTACGCTGCGTAAACCTAGATCTAAAAAAATACTACAACAAAGTTCGCGATAGCATGTCTCTATCTCTCACGGTTAACTCATAATAACTACTAAAGTTTCACAAATCAAATCAACAATCAAATCACTGGATTCCATGCGGAAGAAGCCGTTGTTCGCACAGGTAGTATTGATTAAACAAAGACCAAAGTAACTCACCAACATAATCTCTAGTGCCCAGGATTTCGCGCACGTGCGCGCCGGGTTGGATCGCTCGACTTATGCCGAAATCACATATGAGAAGCTCTTCGCCAGCGGCTGAAAGCAACAGGTTCTGTGGCTTGAGGTCCAGGTGCGCGACCCTGCGCGCGTGCAGGTGGGCCAGCCCTTCCAGGACGTGACGGAGGGCGCGACGAGCAGCGCCCTCCGATAACCTCTCCTCCTCATCTAAGAGCCGCTGCAATTCACCGCCCGCGCAGAGCTCTAGTACTATGGCAACTTCTGATCGAGTTTCGTATACCTGAAATAATATAATCGTCTGTTAGTAATGTGCTTTCGGTCTTTCTTAATAGGTAACGGTCTATTATTATCCCACGGCTGGGCATAATCCTCCTCTCTCCTCTTACGCTGCTGATCCAATGCGTTTTTTCCCAGAATTTTCTACAGATATGCCGGCTTCCTCACGATGTTTCAGTTTTCATTCTCAGAAAAGCGTGTGCGAACGAATATTTTGATTTGATAAAAGTAAACGTAAAGTAGCAGCCTGTTACAATCCCACTGCTGGGAATAGGCCTCATCTCTCCGTTCTGGAGAGAAGGGTTGGAGCTAAAACCTACCACGCTGCTCCAATGCGGATTGGTAGGTTACATATATCTCCAGAGTTCTCTAGAGATATGCTGGTTTCCTCACGATGTTTTCCTTCACCGAAGAGCGTGTGATAAATTGCAATTATCAATTAGACACGTGAGTTTTATTAGAAAAACTCATTGGTGCCTGCCAGGGTTTGAACTAGTGTTCCCCTCGAAAGAGTCGCACGGTCTCACCGCTGGGCTATCACAGCTTGATTTGATAGGTAAAACTAATATAAAAAGTGTAAATAGAAGAGAAACTCACTTCGTGTAGGCGCACGACGCGCGTGCAGTCAGCGCAGAGGGCTAGTACGGCGACCTCGTGCTGAATCTCGCGCGTGGTGTCCGCCGCGCGCCGCCGCTTGCGTATGAACTTGGCGGCGTACTCTTCGCCTGACACCAGGTGACGGAGTTTGCGAACTGATGCGAATTTACCCCTGCAAAAATAGAAAATAAAGATTTTAATACAAGTTTATAAATGTAATAGAATTTAAGTCGTCTATGGAACAACGTTACTTTGCAGAGGTCCGTAACAGACAGGTCATTAATAGTTTCATTACCTTTTTTAGGCGTATAAGTTATCCATAGTAACTCGAAAGTCTGTCTGACGCGATATGACGGCTAATCTGCAAAGTTGGTTGAATTGTTTATATACCGAGGTAGCATATAGGATAAAAACCATACCATTATTTAGTTTTTCCTAAAAGAAAAACCATTACACTACATAATAGATTAATATATTAAACTACATATCAGATATGGAAACGGATACTACACTCTTCATTTACGATTATATATATTCTCTATTAAAGCCAATTATGCCAAAATCTATTATAAATGTATTAAGGTTTTTAAAATTTACTAATATCAGTCATGTAATTAGTATTATGATGTAAATAAAAAAATAAAATTTATATTACGCTGTTTCCTTCGTCGAAAAATTTATTTTAAGTAAGTTTTTATATATTTCGGTTTTTGTTTACTGTAAAAATTCAATTCAGCTATTTTATTATAATGTAAGCCATACGGGTGATTTCATACAGGTAATTAAACAATGCTCTCGAACAAAGGATAAATCTCTTTCAGTCTTCCCGGATCGATCAGATTTTTGTGATGGAAACATTTGCAGGGTTTGACGAGAGCTACTGTATATTCCAATACTACAGCCCACGCGAACGAAGTCGCGCGTAAAAGTTAGTAATATTAGACGTTTGTATCATACAAATTTGTAAAGCGCAATAATATGTACACGGGTAGCCAATTCACTTAGCAATATATCATTGAAGGACTTAGAATGTATCCACGGCGTTATTAATGCGACTTTTCCTGATGGCGGAACGCGTAATGTGCGACAGTTTGTAATTGGGCAATTTCGTGAGGACGACAAGCTGAATGCGATAAACATCTCATGAAAGGGCCCATTAGTGGGCCATTTGTTTCTGTAATAGCTCGCTCGCATGACGTCTGCGAGAGCATTGCATTCATACAACATTCAAACGGCCTCTTCCTGGCTGGAATAATTAGACAACACCGAATGATACACGTGTCGGCCAAAGTTCTTCCTATTTCAATAATAAGCATCTTGTTCGATTTAATTGTTTAAGAATCGCGCCTTAGACCGCATTTATTTATAGATTAAAGCATTGTTTCGCAACGTGGGGCCCACGCCCCACAGAGCGGGGAGGACATATAACTATGTCGGGCAATACAATCATGGAAGATCCAACCCAAAATGGACTCGAGTCCCTTTAGGCCAATTAACGCATAGATTCCGGTGTCAAATTTAACGGAATGTTATGTATGTTACATGTGACACTAAAAGTAGGGTACTATCTATCTACATACCATATCTTGCAAGATTCGTAAAACGCATGCACTACAAATTACCACATCTACACAGCTAATGATGCTTCGGCAAAGTTATTGTTGAGAATGGTAATGAATATACGCAGTGCTATTCTTGCTATTTAATGAAGGTAATGTGTTATTTTTGTAAAGAAATCTTGGTTATGTCTGACTATAGCTTGCAACAGTTATGCGGATTGCAGACCAAAAGCTAAGCTACTCCGAACTAAACTAAGCCAGCTTAGTTAGGCTAAGCTAAGATAAACTAAAAATATGTCCCGTGCATACCAAGAGCTAAACGGAAGCTTTATCAATGTAGGGACGTTCAATTCGATGGACGAAGTTCAGGGTATGCGGGAGGGGCTAGAAGAACTAAGATATAGTTCTTATAGCTGCGAGTCGTCATACACAACTTAGTTTCGCATATTTTACTTAGCTCACATAGCTTAGTTTTCTCACATAGCTCACACAGGTATGAAAAACTGTGTTAGCTATGTGAGCTAAACTAAACTAACTTAGCTTAGCTCTCGATCTCCAACTCGCAGTAGGCTTAGGAAAGATTCATATTGCTTTCGCTAGGCCGTCGCAGGTTTATATCATTCTATGGAACTACCGAGTTTCACGAGTCATGGGGCATAAATCTGTTCCGAGCACCGCAATTAGCGAGCCGGCGCCTGCGCAGCAACCGGCCTCACCGTCAGCGAGGGTGTAACTGAGAGAGCTGTGATGTATGCGAGGAAATTCTATACTGCCGGCATGACAAATACGACTTTGTCAGACCCTTTGATCTAGCAAACTTTCATCTCAATTACAAACATTTATGCAGATGTTTCAGGTTAAGTATGTTTACTTAATGGTGTTACGCTAGGGTTGCCATTTTATTGATTATTAATTTATTTTATTTATTTCAAATAGGCCATCAAATTCAAATAATTTGACGATTCAGAAGTGCTTGTAAAAGCTTTTGAATCATCAAATTACAATGATATGAATCGGTCAGCTTACCGAGAAAAATCAGCAAGAAACTCGGCATAATATTGCATTCATATATAACTGCCTACATATCAAAACTTACAATATTATCTAGCGCGTAGCTGGTCGCAACTTAAATTCAAGGATTCTTATCATCAACATAGTCTTCAAAATATAGAACCGTTTTAACAATATCGATTGAGGCAACGACGTTTTGTGATTTGCACAAAAAGCGCAAAAAATGCGCAAAGGATCTCGTTAACTATAGATTCAACGATTGAACGTTAAAAAAAGGCAGTCAAAGTAATCAATTATTTTAAATATAGAGCGAAATAAAGTATCATGAAAGAGGATTTCCCAAGCTAATTTAATTTACTACGATAATAAGTAATTGCTAATCAGAGATAAAAAGTTAAATAAAAAAGGGGAGGATAAGTTAGAAATAATAAATCAACTAGTACTACTACCTGAAACTTCGTTAATTCGTGCAAATTTGTGCAAAATGTGTCTTTTTTCGTTTTCAAAAGAAAAAATTGGAATTTATTTTAACCTATATATAAAATTAAATGGTGCCAAATTTCAGCAGTATTGGCCCAGCGCAGTAGCCGGAAAGTGTAAAAAACAGGCAGACTTCACAATTTATAACATTAGTATGGATATCACCGCCTGCCTGTTCACAATTTGAAATCAAGTTCAGAGATAATAATTATTTTATGTCACTCTCCAGTTTTTTGATAGTCGTCGATCGTCGTCGTCGAAAAATCGTGTCGATCTGAGAGAACTAATTCTTCAACAAAAAAAACCTTATTTTTTGTAATATTTTCATCATGACACCATAAACATATTATTAGACCATAAAATTATATCAAATTGTTATGAACATTATTATTAATACATTCGGTATGGTATACAATTCGAAATTATTGCCGCGCTAAAAAAAAGTAAAGTAACGGCCTGTTATTTTTGCCCTTAACCCACTGCTCGGCATAGGGCCTCATCTCTCCGTTTCTGAAGAGAAGGGTTGGAGCTAAGATCTACCACGCTGCTCCAATGCGGATTGGTAGATTACACATAACTCCAGAATTCTCTAGAGACATGCAGGTTTCCTCACGATGTTGTCATTCACCGAAAAGCGTTTGATAAATTGTAATTATTAATTAGACACATAAGTTTTAATAGAAAAACTCATTGGTGCCTGCCCGGGGTTTGAACTCGTGACACGCTCGAAAAAGACGCACGGTCTGCACCGCTGGGCTAACAAAGCTTTTAGCCTCGCTAACTAGTAAAGTAAAAAGAAACCTGAATGGACGGTCGCGTTTTTTGTTGCAGAACCAAATAATTGTTTGTACCAAAACCGCTGCATCCACAATGGCGGTAAACAGAAGGAAGCCTTGTGACTTTTTTGTTGGAATAACTTCAACACGAAATGTCATTCACCTTCCTCCGAAAATAACAGTAAATCACGGAGCAAAACATTCTGCGGTCGGCTTACAAAGAGAAATTAAATTTTATTCGAGCTGATTTAATCTTTGGGCGATCTTTGATTGCGGGTAAGCGTCGAATTAACGTAAAAACTAGCGCCGATGCATCGCTGCGGGTGTGCGGGACAGGGGAGTGGAGGGGTTTGATTTTCGGCGAAACGGGAACACCTGCCTCGGCAGCTGGTCGAATGGGACCAAAAAACGACCAAAGACAGCCGTTGATATGAAACAACTTGCATCCGAACGGATTGCTTAAGAAAAACATACACCTGCACCTACTATGGTTAGAAAGCACATGACGATTGATAGTTAAATTATGATACAGTTTTATCTATACTTCTATACTAATATTATAAAGAGGAAAGATTTGTATGTTTGTTTTTATGTATGTATGTATGTTTGTTACGTGTAGGGGAATTAAGTGATAAGTTATACCTAGTTATATACCCACAATTTGGCAAATAAATTATTATTATTATTATTATTATTTAACTTATTAGTATAAAATTTGTGCCGTGTGGTATCCGGCAGAATAGAATAGACCACCCTCCTTTCTTACCGAGGTGTCGTAAGAGGCGACTAAGGTATGTGCCGTGTGGTGTCCAGCAGAATAGAATAGACCACCCTCCTTTCTTACCGAGGTGTCGTAAGAGGTGACTAAGGTATGTGCCGTGTGGTATCCGGCAGAATAGAATAGACCACCCTCCTTTCTTACCGAGGTGTTGTAAGAGGTGACTAAGGTATATGCCGTGTGGTATCCGGCAGAATAGAATAGACCACCCTCCTTTCTTACCGAGGTGTCGTAAGAGGCGACTAAGGTAAGTTGACGTCAGGCAGGCGGCCGGTCGTAAAAAAATACGTAGCCAAATCATGTGAAAACATGTTTGTAACATGTTTGTAACATGTTGTACCGACCCCACTTAGAGTGGGATAAGGGCAGGAGAAAGAAAAAGTCCGTGACATGATCTGTTGGGCTTCATCTGAAAATCAGTGCTGAATGTCTTAATTTCGACATCCAGCTAATACTGAGATGAAGCCTTTTCAAAGCTATGTACTAGATATTAGATTAGTTATTTAGATTAGTTTTCCTTTTTTTTTAGTTTAGTATCTTTTCTTATATATAGAGCTGAATAAATATTTTTCATTTCATTTCATCGCTTTTGCACCACTATCTATAATTCAAAAGTAATAATAAAATTATTTTGCTATAATCCGCGATACAGTAAATAGAAAATATAGAATAAAAGTTATAGAAAAAAACCCACCTACTGAGAGCTTTAGTCGCTTGCGCCGCGTTAACTAACAGACATACACCAAAGTATTGTACTAAAGAAATTTAAATCTACAAAGTCCGCAACAGCGTGTCTCTATCTCTTACGGTTAATTCATAATAGCTACTTTTATGTTCAGAATTTCCTCTAAATACACTGATTTCCGATTTACTTTTCTGTTCGACTGAGTCAGGCAAGCGGCCAGTCGTAAAGTACGTAGCCAAATCATGTGACATGTTTATTACATGTTGTGCCGACCCCACTGAGAGTGGGATAAGGGCAGAAGCATGATGAAGTATTTAACATTTACTTCCACATATTAAAAGGGAGCCCAGCGGCGAGTGCGACTTTTTCGAGGGGAACGCGAGTTCAAACCCGGGCAGGCACCAATGAGTTTTTCTATTATAACTCATGTGTCTAATTGATAATTGCAATTTATCACACGCTTTTCGGTGAAGGAAACACCGTTAGGAAACCTGCATATCTCTAGAGAATTCTGGAGATATGTGTAACCTACCAATCCGCATTGGAGCAGCGTGGTAGGTCTTAGCTCCAACCCTTCTCTCCAGAAACGGAGAGAGGAGGCCTATTCCCAGCAGTGGGATTGTAAAAGGCCACTACTTTACTTTTTTACTTTTAGACTAATTTCCACGTGGTCGAAGCCGTAAGCACGGTTATTATTATTAGCACTTTTAAATGCTTTATAGTATATTCTTTGTATAGTCATTCCTGTGACGTCACCAGAACGCACCAACCGGCTAAGTGGCATAGACGCATAATGCGTCCAGCGCAATTGACCACAACAAGTATTTATGGTCGGCCGTCAGTTTTATGAATATGCGAGCGTTCGATAAAACGCTCATTTTTCCATATCAAACCAGACGGTGTCTAATGTATGGACATCGGTCGCTTTCAAATGAACGATTTGATTTAGTTTTTCATTTCGGTCACTAAACTTTTTTTAATATAACTTGTCTTTCTAAAATTCTTTTAATCTGTACTTACTATAAAACAAAGTCCAAAAATTGACTGTCTATATGTAATCGACTTTCTCAATATCTACTGAACTGATTTTTGTGCGATTTTCACCATTAGATAGTGCAATACTTCCGGATAATTTAGGTAAATAGAACATATCGATATTATATAAATTGTGTTGAAGAGATCGTGCAGTTGTTAAAAAACTTGCTAGCTTAACTTGGGAGCTTTAGTCACGTTGCGCGCTGCGTAAACCAGCAGAGATATGTTAAGTAACGTACTAGAGAATTGTAGACCTATAAAAATACTACAAAAAAGTCCGCGATAGCATGCCTCTATCTCTTATGATTAACTCACAATACCTACTTTTATGATTAAAATTTGAATTCTATTATTCTATTTTCACGCGGGCGAAGCTGCTGGCACAACTAGTAAGCGTCCCAATCGTTCCTCTATCACTGATATCATAAATCTAAGTGTGTTGAAATAATGTTGGTTGATTTAAGACAGACGCCCTCACCAGATGGTCAAGGTTGCGCAACCGGACCGTCGACCGCCAAGTGACGCGTCCTTGGCAACGAGAGGCGGGGCCGGCTTAGAGCGACTTTCATATGCCCAACGATGATTGATTTGAGGCGAACGGTCTAATTCCACCTCGGGATCGAACGGCCAAGTGAAAATATAAGTCGTAATCGACTTATTTAGGCACAGAAGAGCTTTCCGATTTGAAATTTATGCGTTTATGCCGTGCGGTATCCGGCTGAGTAGGATATTCCACCCTCATTTTTTACCGAGGTGTCGTTAAAGGCGACTAAAGTAAGTTGACCCGTCGTGTTATATCCTGCTCAGTAGAATAGACGATCCTCATTTCTTACCGAGGTGTCGTAAAAGGCGACTAAAGTAAGTCAACCCGAGGTGTGGTATCCGGCTGAGTAGAATAGACCACCCTCATTTCTTACCGAGGTGTCGTACAAGGTGACTAAGGTAAGTCGACCCGCCGTGTGATATCCGGCTGAGTAAAATAGACCAACATATTTCTTACCGAGGTGTTGTAAAATACAACTAAGGTAAGTCGACGTCAGGCAGGCAGCCCGTCGTAAAATACGTAACCAAATCATGTGACAACATGTTTTGTAACATGTTGTGCCGATGATGATGTTAATTATAACCTTTGAAGCAAAAAATAACGAATAATAGCAGTATTATTGTAAAAAAGCGCTTACTAGAGAATTGCATAAGATTTTTTGTCTTTGTTTTTGAATCCATGCAAACAGATCATAGAGTTCATATACTAGAGTAGGAGTAAGTAGTCCAGACTAATATATGCTCTAAAAAAGAAACCAAATGAAACTTATTATCCGCCTCTTTTTTTATATGTGATTAGACAAAGGTATGTGATTAGAAAAAGATTATACATAAATATAAAAAGATTGACGATGTATAAAATAGACAAAGTAGAAACCGACATAAGCTTGCGGTACTTGCTTTGCGCCTTGCAAAAGTACGTAAGTCGTTTGGGGGTTTCGGTATAAGATGCTATAATAAAATTCAACAATCTAAAAACTTATAAAACGGTCATAAGACCTGTCGTAATGTATGGATCAGAATGTTGGGCAATGAAAAAGATGGATGAAAGAAGAGTGCATGCAAATGAGATGAGGATGTTAAGGTGGATGTGTGGTGTGACAAGAGTGGATAAAATAAGAAATGAGTATATAAGAGGAAGTCTGAAAGTTGCGTCCATTATAGAAAAGACGAAAGGTGCAAGATTGGGATGGTATGGACATGTAATGAGGGATGAAAATCATGTGACCAAACGAGTGTTGAGTATGAATGTGGATGGATATGTGACTAGAGGGAGACCTAAAAAGAGATGGTTGGATTGTGTGAAGTATGACATGCATATAATAGGAGTATCGCCAGAGTTGACGAATGATAGAAGAGAATGGAAGAGAAAAACATGTTGTGCCGACCCCACTTAGAGTGGGATAAAGGTAGGAGAAAGAAGAAGAATAAAATTCCACAATCGATTTTAACTTTGTCATTACAGTAGTTTAAAAACAATATTAAAAATGGTTATTATACTATTGATTGATTACTTAGACGATAGGAATGCGTGGATAGTCCTACTGTTCGACCCGGTACAAGACGGTAATGACTAAATGTAACTATGAATTTCGTCTTCCTTATCACTAACAGGCCTGCCTATGACTCCCTTACTCTAGTATTATAACTCTACGGAATATAGATCAGCATCCAATTCAATACCAGTAATAGCGCATACCTAATAACATTTATCTATACTTATTATATAGTCCAAAAAAGCTGTATGTCCGTATGTAATCGATTTTCTCAAAATCTACTGAAAGGATTTTTGTACGCTTTTCACTAAACGATAGTGCAATACTTCCGGATGGTTTAGGTAAATAGCACAAGTGAGTATTGTGTAAATTGTGTTGAAGAGATCGCGCAGTTGTTCAAAAACTTGCTTGCTGGGAGCTTTAGTCGCGTGCGCCGCGCAAACTAGCGTTGATACGCTCAAGTAATGTACTAGAGAATTGTAGATCTATAAAAATACTACAAAAAAGTCCGCGATAGCATGCCTCTATCTGTTATAATTAACTCAGAATAACTACTTTTATGTTTAAATTTTGACTTCTATTATTCTATATCCACGCGGGCGAAGCTGCTGGCACAACTAGTAATATTATTATAAAGCGATCCCTCTTCTGAATGGACCCACGGGGGAAGTCGTAAAACTTATCTTTATTCATCCTCAGACGACCATTATTTCTATTGCACGAAACGTTGATAGCATTTTAAACTCAGAAACCAACATAATAAAACCACTGCACATTGCGCAATGAAAACAGTTTATTGCGTTCACGATTATCGCAATACAAATAAAGTAATATGCAAACCCTTACCATATACCATAACTTATCGTAAAAATCTTTAGTTGGAAACAACTTACTTCTCCACACTATTTTATGCTCGAATCTGTTTCATAGAGTTATTTTATTAAAGTAGGGGGGCAGGCCTATTTTTCATATTATTGTTCGAAAGCGTGTTTTCTAGTTTATAAATTCCACATTTTAGTGCAATTTATTGTGAAAAAAAACATTTGGGTATTTTTTATTGTATAGTCAGCAGTTCTGGATAAAAACTATATAAAAGTAACGGCCTGTCACTATCCCACAGCTGGGTCTAGGCCTCCTCTCTCCGTTTTTCGAGAGTAGGATTGGATTATTTATAGAATTAGGCGTTACTTTGCGGAGATCCATAATACAAAAGTAATAATAAAATTGTTTGCTATAATCCGCGATACAATCGCGGATGTATCGCGGATTATAGCATAACAATTTTATTATTACTTTTGTAGAAGGATTGGAACTAAGACCTACCACGCTGCTCCAATGCGGATTGGTAGGTTACACATATCTCCAGAATTCTCTAGAGATATGCAGGTTTCCTCACGATGTTTTCCTTCACCGAAAAGCGGGTGATAAATTGCAATCATCAATTACAAACATAAATTTTAACACAAAATCTCATAGATTTTTCTCGGGGTTTGAACCCGTGACCCCTCGAAAGAGTCGCACAGTCTCACCGCTGGACTATCACAGCTTGGATCACAAGTGGATTAGCATGAGCGGGTTACGTGTACAAAGTTTCAATTAATTCTGTCCGCTTAAAGTAAGTCACAACACTGACAACTTTTGCTCAAATGATTTATATAGAAGCAGGCGTAATTTTTCGGAATTCCCTATTACAGAAACTATAACAGAACTACCTTGCTATAATCCGCACGGCTTAAGCGAATACATGCAAAGCTAATGTGTATGGAGCAGACAAAATTTACGCACCTTACACATGCAGGACAAGTCACCACGTGCATACGAAGACGCCTCCACCAGCAACAATGCCCACAAGCAATACACACAACCACCACAAAAAACCTCTACGATCGTTTCGCCTCGAAACCCCGAAGCGTTATCAGGGGAGGATCCACGACAAAATCGTAATCGCATTCTGTAAGGTGAATTTTGCCTGCTTCATACACATTAGCATTGCATGCATTCGCTTAACCAGCGCAGATTATATCAAACTAGTTCTGCTATAGTTTCTCTAACCCTAGCTCAGTTCGGACATGAAAAAAAACGATTGTATGAATAAATTTGTAGTTAGTTTGGATTTAATACAGCCTAGTAGTATACTCGACTGCCGATGTTTATATTTTGAATACAAATTGTGCGGAATCAACGACTCCGCAAAGAGCATGTACTGTCATTAGCACAGGGTAATTACACGGCAGAGCGTACGTGACTAGAGAAACTCCATGTATGATTTGTAATATAATTACCATTATTGTGTGCACTTAAATGATTTAACAAGCCAGATTATACTGTATACGGCACAATGTAATATTTACATACTCGTATTATAAATGACATTGCTTAGCAACATTGTAATAAAATCTTATATTTTAATAGAACTTATATATTATATGAGAGACTTAAAATGCAACAGAACTGTGAATATAAAATATTTTATTTGGCCATTCCATTACAGCAGTTTAAAAACACTGTTAAAAAGAGGCTGATACAGAAAGCCTACTATACTATACTGTTGAAGATTACTTAGGTGATAAGGATGTGGAGATATAGGTGCACTTCTACCCTGTACAAGACAGTAATAACTAAATGTAACTAGTTTTAAGATTTATATTTTAAAAGAGCAACCGCCGAATTTATTGCTGGTTCTTCTCGAACTTTCCGAACCAGCAGTAAAGTTGACGATTCAAAAGCACTTGTTAACAAGTTTACTTGAATACAGAATATTTTGAATTTGAATTTAATACCCATTCCAAGATTATTAGTGCATTTGTTTCGAATAGAAAAGTAAACGTCCTATTTGACAAACCAGATACAGCTGATTCTATGAATGAAGTACTGGGATTTTTACTAGTTGAGACTCTAATGAGATCCCGTTGGCGTTCTAGTGTACTCTTTAAATAATAAACTTTTCAACTTAATATTATATCATTTCACTTTCCTAGATATATAAATTACCGAAAGACCAAATAGTATACAATTCTTCTTAAAATCTTAAAATTTTTTATATAGAGGTTCTAATCAAAAATCTAGAGGAATCTAAATCTAAGGAGGAAAAGAGGAAAATGAAATTAAAAAGACGAATCTAAACATTTTAAATAGAGATCATTATCATTTTATTTACAATATATCGTGTCTCGCAAATATTGAGAATGCGACACGTATAATGTATAGTTTTGGTAGTTAAAATGGTGGTACGATACTAAATTTTTTGTATTTCTTAGATTCATATTTAAGTTTATGTAGTCTATTAACTATATGTATATAGGCAAATAAATTAATCTCTCTATTAAAGTTTTGTAGCACCAACCTATTCTTGTACTGAGATCCGTAGCTTACTGGTTGTCTGTAAGAAATCGTTGAAGGCGATAAGACCGCCCTTGCACGTTATTATAAATAATTTATTGTACATAAAATCATCATCATTCTCCTGCCCTTATCCCACTCTAAGTGGGGTCGGCACGACATGTTACAAACATGTAGTCACATGATTTGGCTACGTATTTTACGACCGGCTGCCTGCCTGACGTCAATTTACCTTAGTCGCCTTTTACAACACCTCGGTAAGAACTGAGGGTGGTCTATTCTATGCAGTCGAATACCACACGGCACCTCTTGTACATATAATATATATGTATTTTTTTTTGTTTTTCCGTATGCAAAAAGAGTAAATAAAATAAATAAATAAATAAGTTCTTACGTGTTATAACAGCGTTATGAATATAAACTTTCTGTGTGAAACATGAGTAGACAAAGGAAAAGGGAAAGTAGTCTCTAGTCCTTAGTGTCTCTGTAAAAATCGGACAATAGCGCAAGGGATGCTCCGGAGTGCAATCAAGTTTTAAATTAGAAATCCGAACAATGCAGTTCGTACGTCAATAGCCCTAGAGGGCGAGTTAATTACATTTTTTTTCTGTTTTCCAAGAGCTTACAACGACTGTTGTAACGTTTTGTAAACACTTTGTTTACACTTAAAGTTCTGTAGTGTTACAAAAAGTTTTACACCTGGCTTATTATGTACCTTCTCATTTTGAAGAACTTAATTGCCTTTACTAAGAAACAACTTTTTTATAATATGTATAACAACGATAATTTTCTTTTAAACTTATTCAATAAATAAGAAACAATTTTCTCAAAAGTAAACCCATTTATTCTCCTTTTACAACTCATCACATTGACGGCGACAATTTTATTTTATACTAGAGGTCTAGTATAAAATAAAATTGCCCAGCAAGCAAGTTTTTTAACAACTGCTCGATCTCTTCAACAGTTTTTACATAATACCGATATGTACTTTTAACTTAAACCATTAGGAAGTATTGCACTATCTTTTGGTGAAAACCGTACGTATTTTGAGTCGATTACATACAGACAGACAGCTTTTTGGGACTTTGTCTTATAATGAGTATAGATTAGTGATCAGTTATATAAAGGAGGTTGTATCTGAAACATGTTGTAACATATGTCTTCGTTTTCCACGACTTAATTATAAATTACATAATAACAGTCTATAGTTTCTGAAACATCTTGATTATTGCTGAACAAATAACATTTAGACGCTCACTTAAAACTAAAAATATCTTCAAAAAATCGATCTATTTATTGACTAAGCGTAAAGCAACAAAGAGTGACCAATCTCACTAAAAACTTGTTAAAGGAACGATTATTTACGCCATAGCGGTTACCAACGGTTGGCCAACATCTGATACGGTCCTAAGTTCTGGTTTACGCAACTTAGATGGATGGGATTGGTGGGAAAAGTAGGAGATAATAAATCACGCCATTTCGCGTTTCCTACGAACTTATCTCGGATATCACGCCTTGCACGTACGCGACGTAGGCTGCAATTGACCTGGGATATAGCAAAGACGGAAGTGTGTTCAAGAGATATGTTTTTGAAATTTTAAAATCATATGAGTAGGCGCCGTATACTTTGACGTTCAGATGTTAGAGACACACCATGGATGTTGAAATGGCGCTTCCTCAAAAAAAATAGAACAGTATTACTTGACTTTACTTAAGAAAGTCTTAAGACCTAACATTTGTGATGTGATATATATTTTTATATTTTTATAATAGCTCTTCTTACAAAATTAGGCTGTAGGCACTCATGTTTGAGCCGACAGTCAATATAAAAAAAAATAATTTTCACCAATAACGAAATTAGGAAAAAATATAGTATAGTTTTTAAGTTTACAACTTGGACCAAACCCTCGGAAAACCTGTAATAGACTATATATATGATTTTACATCTAAAGTCGGACCGCTGAAATATATCACGAATAAGTGAAAATACATTGTTATAAAGAGAAAGTGTAATAAAACTTCTAGAGGTAACTATAGTCCAGTAACTATAGTATATAATAGCCCAGTTAGGTATACTAAGCTATGCCCGCCAGTAATATATAGTATTTGATATAAGACAATCTTAATTTTCTGTATATAAATTGGGGCCAGCAACACTGCGATATATTGCGGGATCATAACACGATTTATTAGCGCAATGTATTAATAACATAAAGTAATAAAACTGTCGTTCGACCTACAAAAGTAATAATAAAATTATTTTGCTATAATCCGCGATACATGTATCGCGGATTATAGCAAAATAATTTTATTATTACTTTTGTATTATGGATCTCCGCAAAGTAACGCCTAATCCTATAAATTGTCGTTCGACCTTTTTCGGTAGTCTGGTTGTACTACATAGAATTCTATTGTGAGATTTTGAGAGAATCTATGACAATATTTTTAAAAATAGCTTGCTTAAACCCTGAAGAGTTTAATTGAAGAATTATTTGATGATGTTTCTAAAGTATTAGAAACATCACTAATAAGTTAAAGATTATACGTTATCAATTTTTTTTTACAACCCCATTATCATTGAATTTCTATTTTATTCTCTGAAGAATATCATACTCTGAACAACGAATTGGAACATTCAATATCTTCGCGAGGCGATTATTTGCAAAAAATAATTAAAGGGACTACTTTTTATCTCAGTACTTGTAATCTATGAAGACAAGAGTTTGGGGAAAAGGAGATAAATGGGTTAATTTTAGAAGCTGCTATTAGGTTATTTGTAGTTATTGGTGTTAAAATATATTAGAAAGTATTAATATTATAAATGCGAAAGTCGGGCTGTCTGTCCTTCGCTGGAGTAATTTTGATAAAATTTGGTATAACTGAAGCTTACATACCCAGCATACATGTACGAGAAACTAAAACTAAGAAAATAATAGAATAATATATATTACATACATAAGAAAATACTTCCTAACGCTGTATCAAGGGAATATGCAGATGAGCCGATTGTCATTCCCGCAGGGCGCCGCGCCGGCCGCGGTACCGTATGCACCTGCCCGGAGCGCGTGCGCGGCCGCCTCGATAGGCTCATTGGTTATTTACGAGCCGTCGATAACGAATTTCGATACGAAACATAATTTATTAGAATACCACCGTAATAGCTGAGGGCGTAATTAATTTTATTGCGATTTGCGACACTGCTTCGGGGCCCCGTTTAGTGGTCGCAAACTGTTTCTGGTTAGGGGGACGTCACACAAATCAAACGTAGGAATGAGCTGATTGCGAGCCTGGTAATGTTCGCATAATAAATGAAAGTGATAATGGATTATTAATTTCATATCTAAAATTCAAAAATCAAATTCGAAAAACCCTTTACATAATACTAAACTATAATGAATCCATCGATTTTTGGAAAGGTTTCTTTCTTCCAAGAGAGAGATTAGAAAGTAAGACTACTACAAACTAAAAAAGACTACAATAACTCTTTTAAAACAATGTGTATTTATATATTTTGTGTTTACTTATATGATTGCTGATTTTTAGTGGTTTTTAAGATGTTTTCAATATTGTATTTAGTACAAATGTACAAATGTATCTCTGTAATAATTTCCTACACTTGCTTAGGTTTTATAGTTATTTGTACCTGTAGAAGAACAGTAGAAATATATAGTTTAAATAAATAAATCTTAACATATAATTTAATAGATATTTAATTGTTAAGATCTTAATTCTAAGCTGCAAACTCTGAACCGTACTATCTACGTAGTTTATGTACACACATAAATCCATACTAATACTCGTATAATAAATGCGACTGTTTTTGTATGATTTTCTTTTATGTCCAAACGGAACGACGGATTCATGTTATTTTTGGTATAGCAATTATTAAAATATACAACGGCTTGCTTTTCTCTCAGGACTAAAATTCACGCAGACAACATCGCGGGCAAAAGCTAGTGTATAATAAATTACCAGCTATTTGATTCAAATCTTAATGTCATAGAATTCTGTAATCTCATATGAGGAAATATTGCATACCGCGCGGACCCGTAAACACGTTTCTATTCTAAGCTCAAATGTGCAAAATAGGTATAGTACCCGGCATTAAACAATGCACATCGATTTTTAGAACGAAACAGCCGGCCAGTACGTTTTCGTAGAGCGCTGTCACTGTTACTCAGTTAGTATGTGACGTTCCGCACTGGTTCGTCACTCTGTGCGACAGAGACAATGCTCTATGAAGCAGAATCTAGCCGATTTTCTCTCGCTAAGCCTCGATGTGCATTATTTATTGCCGGGTACTATACTGGACTTTTCTACACGACCGTTATATCTGATGATTCAGTCGAACAAAACAATTACACACGCGCACATTATATACATTATCCACGCACTTAATGGCAAGGCAAGAGGGTAATAATAATGGCGGAAGATGGACTTTGCCAACGATTATTCGCTGACAGATAAACACACAATGGGTTAGCCGTAAATGCTACTGTTCACGTACCTATTGCCATTGGTAATCAGCCGCCAATCGTTTAATCTTAAAGTTACCTTCGTCAGTCTCTTCCGCAATTAATTTATATCGTTTAGCAGTCTCATCATCATTATCATTAGAGAAAATGAATTCATTATTCATGTGAGCTTTGTTTATTTTAAATATTTAAACGATTTATAGAAGCAGGCGTTACCTTGCGGAATTCCATATAACAGAAACTATGTAACAGGACTACTTTACTATAATCCGCACGGGTTAAGCGAATGCATGCAATGCTAATGGGTATGAAGCAGGCAAAATTCACGCACGTTACACATGCAGAACAAGTCACCACATGCATCCAGAGACGCCGGTCATAAAATCTGAAAGTTAAAAGATCCGCCAAGCCATAAGAATCTTCTTACGTTCATAGTATATTTTAGGATATGTCTAATTTTTTTTATTTATTGTGTCGTACAATAAGGTAGATTGTGCAGCAAATTGGTTTGAAGCGAATGTTGTACGTACTTTTTTAGTAACTAAAATATTATATTATGTAGAGAGTACTATCCGTATTCATATCTGATACATGCAGTACTTGTATCGTAGCAACGCCTAATTCTATAAATTATTATGGAATGTCTGGCGGCAGTACACCTGTCGCGTGTCAAGGTTTACAGGTTCGGTGCCTGGCCTCTGAACACCCATTACGTGTACAGAAATTAATCGACATTTGTAAATTAGTATGCAAATTGGATACGTTTGATTTATATAATATGACCAAGCTGGGGCCGACTGATGAGACATGATATAGACGTTAAGACGGATTTGAAAGTAACTTTGGTCTTCGATCGTCGGACTAGCAGGAAGAACATTTCTCTACAAGCGATCTCTACAGCGCAGTAGTATAGCCCAGTATCATAGTGCTGTGATAGCCCAGCGGTGAGGCCGTGCGACTCTTACGAGGTAACACGAGTTCAAACCCGGGCAGGCACCAATGAGTTTTTCTTTTAAAACCCATGTATCTAATTGATAATTGCAATTTATCATACGCTTTTCGGTGAAGGAAAACATCGTGAGGAAACCTGCATATCTCTAGAGAATTCTGGAGATATGTGCAACCTACCAATCCACCAGCGTGGTAGGTCTCAGCTCCAACCCTTCTCTCCAGAAACGGAGAGAGGAGGCCTATTCCCAGCAGTGGGATTGTAAAAGGCCACTACTTACTTACTTTTTACTTACAGCGCAATGGTGCGGCTGCATGCCGCTTATGAGATTGTACGTTGTTGGTTTGACTGGCCCGTTGGCGCAGTGGGTAGTGACCATGCCTTCAACTCCGCGAGTCGGGTTCGATTCCCGCCGAGGGCCAACATTTTCTATAAACAAATTGTTGGTTCTTCGAGCCCGGGCGTATATTTGTGTTTTAGTATGTATTTAAAATTATATATGTAGTATATTTACCAGTTGTCCGTCACCCATAACACAAGTATTAAGTTACTTACTTTGGGGACGGACGACCGTGTGTGTAAGTGTACCCATATATTTATTTTATTTATTTATCGGTGAAATATACCTGTGTTGTTCCTGAGTTTTTTAGCTCTAGCTTTTACTTACTTAAATCATTAAGATAATAATAAATTAACTGCACCCTGAGGTTTCATACATAGTGCAAAGTTTATGTATGATGGATACTGATACACATATAGTTATAGCCGCCAAAATTTCGCTTCACTTCTCCATGATAGGAATTTATATTGAACAAGTAGTTTTTGAAAAAAATATAATTTGTTTCGACCTTTAAGATTTTGTCGTGGAGCCTATCTCGGTCGGTTACAAGGCGAAACAATTGTTGAGATTTTGGTAGTGAATGTATGCGGTGCTTATGTTTTGTGAGTGGCGAGTAGTGCATGAATTGTTACGAATTTTGCATGTATCAAGTATGAGAAAAGATAGAGTCGGGACGCTGTACATTTAGCATTTCATATATTTTGTTTATCGCGGATTACAGCAAAATAATATTTTCATTACTTTTGGAATATAGATCGCCGCAAAAGTAACGCCTAATTCTATAAATTAGACCTTTATAACTTCACAATAATGAAGACGTTAAAAAATAATGTTGACGTAATTCAAAAGTCTAAGAGATAAAATTTAAAACTATCAATGAAATGTTCATTGCAGATCTCTATCATTTTATTTATATAAAAATCATAAACCTCATGGAGGTTTACAAGTTACGATCAGTTACGATAAAATTAAAAAAAAACTACTTTTGTTATTTGCAATATTACTAAAATACATTTATAATTTTTGATACGTTGTAAATCCGGTAATACGAGCCGTCAAAATTATTCCAAAACATTATTTATTTCATAGTAAAAGTGTCAAAATTATTTCGAGTCATAATAAATATTTGATGACAACGCACGGGACACGTAACGATCTCGGCACAGAACAACGATGCGCGGGCGCAGCCGCGGAAGCGACTGCGCTATAATTAATAGATCACCCACGCACGCTTGAGCATCGCCGACGTGAATAATTCAATCTTAATATTCACGAGTAGTCGCGGAGACGGTTGTAAAGTTCACTCTAGTAACCATATAAGACTACAAGCAATATAACAGAACCAACTACTTTGCTATAATCCGCACGGGTTAAGTGAATGCATGCAAAGCCAATGTGTATGAAGCAGGCAAAATCTACGCACCATATAGATGCAGGACCAGCCACCACATGCACCCCAAGGCGCAATTCACCAGCAACAACGAACACAAAAGCAGCACACACACCCACCACCACAACCTCGACGATCGTTTCGCCCCGAAACCGAAGCATCATCAGGAGGATAGGCTTCACGACAAAAATCGTACTGCGTTCTTAACCCGTGCGGATTATAGCAAAGTAGTTGGTTCTGTTATATTGCTTGTAATATGGAATTACGCAAAGTAACGCCTGCTTCTACAAATCATATAAGACTAGCAAAGAGTAAGTTTTAAATTAAGTGTAAGGAATATAAAAAAAAGTAAAGTAACGGCCCGTTACAAACCCACAGTTGGGCATAGGGCGTCCTCTCTCCGTTTCTGGAGAGAAGGGTTGGAGCTAAAACCTACCACGCTGCTCCAATGCGGATTGGTAGGTTACACATATCTCCAGAATTCTCCAGAGATATGCAGTTTTCCTCACGATGTTTTCCTTCACCGAAAAGCGTGTGATAAATTGCAATTATCAATTAGACACATAAGTTTTAATAGAAAAACTCATTGGTGCCTGCCCGGGGTTCGAACCCGTGACCGCTTCGAAACAGTCACACGGTCTCATCACTCGGCTATCACAGCTGGAAGGAATATACGAGTAGTAATTAAATTAGTTTTCTATAATCCGCGATAAAACAGATAGGAAATGTATATAATGCAAAATGTAGAGCTATCTGTTTTCATACCTACCTGACACATGCAGGATTTCTAAAAACACATTCACAGTAACACATGCTCTACATACGCTGACTGGCTCGTTGGCACAGTTGGCAGTGATCCTGCCTTCAGCTCCGCGGGTCGCGGGTTCGATTCTCGCCGAGGGCCAACATTTTCAATGAACTATTTGTTCGTTCTTCGAGCCTGGGTGTATATTTGAATTTAAGTATGTATTTAAAATTATATATGTACATATTTACTAGGTATCTGTTACCCATAACACAAGTATTAAGTTACTTTGGAAACGGACGACTGTGTGCGTAAGTGTCCCATATAATTATATATTTATATATTTGACGATATTAATAGAAAGACTATGGCAGTACGAAGTTAGCTGTATCAGCTAATATATGATAGAACATTGATTGATGATTTTGACATAAATAGGACGTCTATATGAAGCTAATGAATTGGAATTTAGAAACCAAAATTACATTGAAAAGCAGTAGAATTAATATAATATGCATAGTAAAACTACGTAAAATGAATTATTTGCCACCGTCTCTTGGTCTAGACCAATTTGCATGGCATTAAGTTGGCGACCAAAAAAACTAAACTAAACTAGAACAATTTGCACATACATAATTTGCTTCGCTATAAGGCGGGGTCATTTAAGCTCCGCGTGTAATTTATGTACTCCGCTTTAGACCTAAATTATAAATTACAATAAATTCTTTGGAACCTGATATATACACATTAATCTTGTAACGCCTTTATTTATCTGTAATATACAATATGTTGCCACCAAAGATGTTTATCGTAATATATACAACAAAAAAATCATTGTACATACTACTATTATAAAAGTATATCCGTTTGTATGTTACGCTTTCACGACTAATCCGGTGGACCAATATTGATGAAATTTGGCACAATTAAAGCTTATATACCGAGCTACCATAAAAGAGGCATATAATATACAGAAAGCCTATTATACTGTTGAGGATTACATAATTGATAAGAATGCGTGGATACTCTTAAACATTAGGTATCAAAGTAGCAATGACAAAATGTAAATATTTATAAGAATTATAAAAGAGCAACCGCCCAGTCTCTTATCGGCAACATCATTTCTACGAATTAGCTGTAGAGATGATAATTTAAAAGAAATTTAATAAAAAATTACGTTTCTCTTTTGGGAGTAGAGAAAAAACATATTGTATCAACGAGGGCAACTAAACGTTTAAGATGACGCAAAGAAAGTCGCTGGCACCTCTTGCAACGATTGCGAGAGTAGTAGTAACTATCTGTTTAACGTGAGTTTAGAAATGGGGAAACAATTGAACTACGTGACAACAACAAAAATACGAGTGTTCGCTGCAACACTTTTCCCGTAAGTACACGCAACAGATAAATATGCCTATTAATCCTAAAACATTAACTTGTACAATAGTAATAATGGAGAACATTTGAACCGCTTTGAATTATAAAATGTAAATAAATATATGGGACACTTACACACACGGTCGTCCGTCCCCGGAGTAAGTAACTTAATACTTGTGTAAAACAAAAGTGATAATAAAATTATTTTGCTATAATCCGCTATACAGTAAATAGAGAATATATATAGTGCTAAATGTATAGTGGACTATCCGTTTTTTCATACCCGTTACATGCAGGATTCGTAAAAACACATGCACAAACCTCCACCACTGCCACCACAATACAGAAGCACTACACACGTTCACTATCACAAACTCAACAATCGTTTCGCCCCGCAACCGAAGCATCATCATGAGATAGATTCCACGACAAAATCGCAAAGCTAATACTTGTGTTATGGGTGACGGATAACTGGTAGATATACTACATATATAATTTATATATAAATACATTACTTAATATTAAGAATACAAATACACCCAGGCTCGAAAAACCAACTAATTGTATATAGAGAATGTTGGCCCTCGGCGGGAATCGAACCCGCTACCCGCAGAACTGATGGCAGGTTCGCTACGCACTGCGTCAACGGGCCAGTCAGACATACATGCAGGATTCGTAAAAACACATGCACAAATCTCCACCATCACAATACACAAGCACTGCATACGTTCACTATCACACACTCAACAATCGTTTCGCCACGCAACCGAAGCATCATTAGGAGATACACTCCACGACAGAATTTACCTTATTATAATGTAGAAAATAGTTATATAATTTCAAATAATTTAGATTAAATTTTAATTATGTCAGCAAGTTTTACGGGATGATAAGACACGTTATAAAAGTATCTATACCATCGAATACAATCCACAAAATTAATTGAATAACATTATTTTGTTAATGAAAGTCGTGAAAAAATAAGTGTTGTAACTTTAAATATAGAAGGCACCGTTGTTTTAGTAGTTAAGTGAAAATTAACTCCCTGTTACTATCCCACAGATGAGCAAAGGTGACAGAATTCTTTAGAGATCTGCAGATTTCATCACTATATTTACCTTAACCGAATAGCGTGTGATAAATTGCAATTATTATTATGAGAAAACTCATTGGTGCCCGTCCAGGGTTTGAACCTGTGACCCTGTCGATAGAGTCCCACTGTCTCACCGGAACATTAATTAAAGGAAATAACAATTGTCATGCCCTTATGTTCATTACTCCGTAACAATCCACCCTCTAACAAGAAGTACCGCAAACACTTTTCTCGAAGAGGGCTCGACCCTTTGAGGGTAACATAAGTGTCACTTTGCCCCCGCATTCTTATAGAAATATAATGCGGGGGCGCGTGTTTGCACTCAGATTAAAATATTTGGCATCGATAATAAGTAACAAAAGGACTCAACCTTTTTGATCTTAACAACATTGCGATTTCAAACAAGGGAACATATAAAATTTAGTAAAAATGTTCCACGAGTTCATACAGGGTGGCATCCATCATACGACATTACTTTTAATTTTACCTACACGCCTCAGCATCCTTATTAAAAAAAAATCTGTTAACGCAGTTTTAAGCGGCAGGAATTATTTTACGTTTTATAAAAAATACACACGTTTTGTAGAGATCAACGACCGTACCGTATATTACGACACACGAAACGAAAAATAACCTTGACCCAAAAACTAAATAGTAGGTGCGAGGGAGCGAAATCAACAATGTTATTGCTTTCTCATGCTACGAACAATTAAAAAAGTAATCGTATCTTCCAAATTATAAATCGCAACGATATTTTCGACGACCTTATTATGTCACGATAAACAGTAAGTAATCTATGAAAATTTAATATGTACTAAAAATCTTTATTTACTTTTTTTTTAAATAATAATAATATACTATACTATCTAAAGGCCAAACTAAAACATTCAAAGCCGTAGTTGCAAAACTTTTTAGGATTCGGTCGGTTAATACTAAGCGTGCGACATACAAAAACTTAATTGTCCTCGTTCGTCCTTTCACGTCTGAACGGACCAACGGAAATGCAAGAAAGTGACATGTGAAATTTCTAAAATTTAACGCCTGTTAAATAAATTAGCTCAAACAGCGGCATCGCTAATTAAGTTGGCTGCACATTGTTCTAAGGACGATAGAAAGCTACCGTGTCACATCTAACGTATGGCGGTTAGATCACCCGGTTTCTAAACGCCTATTCCATGCCTAGACAATAACGCTGCACGAGTTAACCGAGACGTTAATTGACAAATTAAATTATGAATTTATGTATTGTATCATACAATGTTCAATAATTCAAGACAAGCAAGAACGTAATTTAGAAACTATATTATGCATAGAAATTATTTTAGCTCTTAGTAAAAAAGTAAAAGTAAAGTAGCGGCCTGTGACAATCCCACTGCTGGGAATAGGCCTCTTCTCTCCGTTTCTGGAGAGAAGGGTTTGAGCTAAGACCTACCACGCTGCTCCAATGCGGATTGGTAGGTAACATATATCCCCAGAATTCTCTAGAGATATGCAGATTTCCTCACGATGTTTTCCTTCACCGAAAAGCGTGTGATAAATTGCAATTATCAATCAGACACATGAGTTTTAATAGAAAAACTCATTGGTGCCTGCCCGTGTTTGAACTCGTGTTCCCCTCGAAAGAGTCGCACGGTCTCGCCGCTGGGCTATCACAACTCTCTTTTAGTATGTGGAAGTAAATGTTAAATACTTCATCATGCTCCTGCCCTTATCCCACTCTAAGTGGGGTCGGCACAACATGTTACAAACATGTTGTCACATGATTTGGCTACGTATTTTACGAGCGGCCGCTTGCCTGACGTGAACTTACCTCAGTCGTATATTACGACCCCTCGGTAAGAAAGAGGGTGGTCTATTCTACTCAACCGGAAGCACACGATTGGTCAAGATACTCGTACCTTAGTCGCCTTTTACGACACCTCAGTGAGACATAAGGGTGTCTATGCTACTCAGCCGGATACCACACGGCATTAAATGTTACATACTTATCTATATCAATACTTATTATATTCAAATCCAAAATATTCCAGTAAACTTGTAAACAAGTGCTTATGTATTGTCAACACTACTGCTGGTTCGGAAAGCTGTTCCTACCGAGAAGAGCCAGCAAGAAACTAGGTGGTTGATCTTATCAAATATAATTCTTTTAACTAGTTATATTTGGTCATTACTATCTTGTATAGGGTAGAGGAGTATATGCACGCATTTTTATCAAATATATAATCCTTAATAGTATAGTAGGCTTTTTGTTTCAGTCTCTCTTTAACATTGTTTTTTAAACTGCTGTAGTGGCAAAGATAGAATCGATTGCGAAATTTTATTATAGAATCTTATACCCATCTAAAACAAAGTCCCCAAAAGCCTTGCCTGTAAGTTTTTTACTAAAAGGTAGTAACCTTTTTCTGGAATGCTTAGGTTAATAATACATTACGGTTTTATGCGAATTGTCTTGGAAAGGTCGCGCAGTTTTATAAAAACTCGCCCGCTGGGAGATTTAGACGCGTGCACCGCGTACCAAAGATATTAAAGTAATATACTAGAGAATTGTAGATCTACATAAAATATTAAACGGGTCTCTTACTAAGAATCAGAACGCCATGTGGTATCCGGCAGAATAGAATAGACCACCCTCATTTCTTACCGAGGTGTCGTAAAAGGCGACTAAGGTAAATTGACGTCAGGCAGGCGGCCGCACGTAAAATATGTAGCCAAATCATGTGACAACATGTTTAAACATGTGCGGACCCTACTTAGAGTGGGATAAGGGCAGGAGAATGTTGTGTCTTACTAAGAATCAGACCCGTGACCAGCAGTAATAAGGCACATCGAAAAAAAGCGCATCCAATCGTCAAAAAGAACGCTAAGCGATCATATATTCACATGACCCGTGACGATTTTGTAGAAAGCGAGAATTTTCAATGCATTTGGTCCGAATATACATCCATTCAGAAACGCTCGCGGAAAAGTAAGCGACCAACAATAGACTTCGTGCTTCGCGATCTGCTCCCACGATAGTTATCCACAATGATCAGCAGATAATGACGCCGCTGGCAGTTCCAAGTATTGGAATCGATTATCGATAAGACGACACCTGCAATTTCACGAGTCGCCAGATAACCTATCGATGTTAACCGGCAAAACTATATTTGGCGTATCGAGTGTCGATTATTATCTACGCTCAATAACGGGTTGTAAAGTATTTGGTTTATTAACAGATGTAGGATATAAATTATCCTTTCGATTTAATCGTTAACAAGGTCTTTATCGTAATGGGCAGTTTTAAAAAAGTAGAATGACACTGTTTTAAAATATTGGCCTATTACTCATGTTATTTTATCAATAACGATATGGCAATAGATGATAGACTAGAACTTTCAAATCAAATTAAATAACTTATTATTGCGTCCATCAAATTTATATTTCATTTTAATTGTACATAGACATTTTATTAACTATTAATTAGAATAAATTTACGTAATTCTGGGTTATAACAAAATATGTATGTACTTTATGGAAATAAGTGTATTTAATATAAATTTTAAACATAAAAGAAGGTACTGTAATAATAATAATAATAATAATAAAACTTTATTTCGCACAAACCATACATTTAATAAACTTAACTAATTTAATTAAATTGTACAAAACCTATGGTTGTGGATTGCTGGTGCCTATGGTAGGTTAAAAACCCGTATTACTACAGGTCACCAGGTCTCCACCCCTCGAATGCGTTACAATCAACTTAATTAACCCTTAATAGAGCAAGTGTAAACATATATTATATGTGATGCGTGGTATAAAAGAAAAAAAGAAAAGAAAAATGCATGCATGTGTTTGTGTGTGCGCACGCGTGTTTGAGTGTGTATGCGTGCGTGCGTGCGTTGTAGTTTAATCATAAGAGATTGAGATGTATTGTCGCGGACTTTTTCGTAATAGTTTTGTAGACCTACAATTCTGAACTACATTAGTGTATCTGTTGGTTAACGCGATGCAGGTGGCTACAGCTTCCAGCAGGTGAGTTTTTTTATAACTGCGCGAACTCTTCAACACAATTTACATAAAACCCTAATGCACTATAAAACTAAACCATTCGGAAGAATTGCACTGCTTTAGAGTAAAAATCGAACTAAAATCGGTTTAATAAATTTTGAGAAAATCGATCACAAACATTATAGACAGCTTTTGGGGAGAAGTGGTAAACACTTTGTTTTTTTCTTTCTTTTTAATTTCTTTTTAAATCTTATATTTTTTTTAGTGGTCAATAAAACCTGATTTATTTATTTAATTATAAAGAAACTAAAAGTATAATAAATGTACGGAGGCATACGTAGTGGTATAACTTTTAGGATAACAGTTTTGTTTTATATGGGGAGCTTTAAGTAGGCAACGTAACAATCCAAAGTAAAAGCATCTACAACAAGCCCTGTTGTTTACACTGGAAAGCGAAAATACGCTATCGGCTGATCGACATCATTAGTACCCGGGCGGTCGGGCGGCAGAACTGGTCCTCAGACAAAGAGATGCGCGTCGCTCCGTGCCGGCACTTTCTCCCCATAACCTTTCCGGGCCGAGAGGAGGACCACTATCGTCTGACCTCTGCAGGGCTCCAGGGCGTACGTATCCGTTCGTAGATAATTTGGTCGTTACATTACCATACTCACCGTAATATTACTAGCTGCGATAGTCAAACGGTGAGACCGTGTGACCGTTACGAGGGGGCCGCGGGTTTGAAAATCACTTCTTATTATAAAACAACTAGTTTTTGCCCGCGGCTTCGCTCGCGAGGCCATTTTGGTCATAGTGGCTTCCACATAAAAGATAGATATATGCTGTCGCGGACTTTTTTTTAGAAATATTAAAAACAAACAATAATACGGTACATCATCTTTGTGTAAGTCTAATGGTGTCCGCAGCGTTCGTCGAGATAGCTCTCAGAGGCCAGATTTTTTCCAACTTTATTGGCATGTATCGTTATTTAACATAAAATCGTTACAAATTGTAGCTTATATGTTATTCCGATGTATAACCTATATAACTGTAATGTTTCATTCAAATCCGTCCAATAGTTTTTTCGTGAAAGAGTAACAAACATCCATCCATTCTCACAAACTTTCGCATTTATAATATTAGTAGGATAGGATAGTAGGAAGTAGGAAGTCACCAGAAACTGTCTGTGTAATCGATGAAAACGATTTTCTTAAAATGTCGATTTTTTGAGTAAGGTTTCTACGAAAAGATAAATGTTTTTAGAATACATTCCTATCGCTCATTGGACGACTTAAAGTGTGCATCTTTAAGACGTCATGGTATGAAAAATCAAAACAATTTAGTTTACGTCTTCAATTGAGTCGCATTAAGAGTTCATGGTAGGCCTGCTGTATATTGTATAACAGTATATCCACAAAAATACTACAAAAAAGTCCACGAGATCATGTCTCTATCTCTTGAGGTTAACTCACAATAACTACTTTTAATTCAAAATTCCAATTCACGAAAAAATTCGTGACACTGATTCCATTAGTAAATAAAATTTTTAATATGAGACAATTACTAGCGGTCGCCTTTCCACAAAGGAACCGAATACTTGTTTTATAGGTGACAAACAATGGGTAATTATATACAAAAATAATGTTTAAATACATGTATAAACTTAGACTCGAATAACCGAGAACTTTTGTTTTTAAAAAAAACACGGTTACGTAACTTACGTAACACTAATGTATATAGACAGACACTATAAAGACAGATGTAATTAATAATATATTCATAATTGAGAGGTATTTCCCTACGCGAAAAACTGTAGCAAATTCGATGCTTACATTTACAACATAGAGCGACCCGTGATCGCGAGTGAGCGTGCAGAATCGGGTGACCCGCATTTAGGGTTGTCACAGCTTTATAAATGAGAAGATATAAAATACTATCATACCTCTATAATATATTCAATCAGCATAAATAGTCAATATAGAAAACCATTAGATGGATCACAGGGAAAAGTTTAGCAAAAGTAGTTCTATAGTTAGGTAAAAAGATTTTTTGATATTAACGGGCGGAGTGGGCGAATGTTCCACTCATATCAAGTCTAATTTAACTAATTTCGGAAATGAAACAACCTTAGATTGACAGTTAGATAACATTCGATAACCTACAAGCTAAGTGAAGGTAGGAAATCCTCTTACGAACGACTAAAACCAAGGACATATTGACAAATTCTCTCATACAATAGTGTATCAACTCACTGTGATGGTATAAGTTATGATGATGGTACAAGATATGATGAAAATTAAAATAAAAAAAAATAAAGATTTTAATTTTTTCGAAAATTCCATATTTACTGTTTACTCTGTGTGTTAGTATAGTAACGAACTATTTTAACACAGCTGTCTACAATTGAAATGGAAAATATTGTATTTAAAATTACATTTCTGGACTGTTGATTTACGATACCATTGTTCGATACCCTTATGTAAATAGAGTCATTTACAGGAATTTATGAATTATAATTATTTTATTATTAATTTAAGCTCCTAAAAACCATTGTCGTCTTAAAGGACCCAAAATGAGAACAGAAAAATGTAATAATATTGTTTGCGCTTACGATAAGCCTTTATAGGAGGCTTCGTTTTGATAATAAAAGGCTTTGTGATTACTGTATTACTATTATATTGGTTGCAATTTCAAAAATGAGTACATAGATTGCGTTACAAAATTTTTAATAAGTTTGACAATTAGATTTAAAAAGTACAACGATTGTTTCGGTGACGTATGTGACATTTAGCGTAGATGCCCTGAGATTGGTGTATGTCATCCATATGGCCACAGACGATTATAGGCCGCAACAAATAAATAAAAGTAATGAATAAAAATAATTGATAGCACAAAAATAATTTAAGAATAATACATGAATAATAAGAGAGTAAGAGAAAGAGGGAGAGATGGGAAAATTAAAAAATATATATATTATAACAATGTTCATCCCTGCAATATATCTGATTGGGACGTATACACTCTTACGGTAGCCGCTCTATAATGTTCTCGTTATAAAACTTTACTCGGACCATCCCTAAATGCAACCTACACCAACACAATCGAGATCAAGAACATGAGTTGCGGAGACAACGCAAAACATGGCATTGCTGTACCGATAACGATTGCGTGCGTCCGCGCCGTTGCGATGGTTAGATACACGGGTAAGGCTCCGTGCAAACTGAACGACTTAAATGCATGTAACGCAATGCGAAACACCATAAAAACCGACGATGTTGTTACACACGACATTGCAAACGTTTGATACAGAAATCATGTCAGTAATTTTACTTACAATAGATATTAGCCTCCAAACCGTTAACTCTTGTAGATTGAGTGAAAGCCTTTTAAAGAGTGATTTATAGAAGCAGGCATTACTTTACGGAATTCCATATTACAGGCACTATTATATGTTTGTTAAATTGATATTTTAAAGAGTGTTATCCTGCAGTTAACGTTTATTTTCTTTTTTTTCAGTTTATAGTAGTACTCTTTGGAGTTTATATGGTATCCGGATAGAATAGACCACCCTCATTTCTGACCGAGGCGTCGTAAAAGGCAACTAATAAAATACGTAATTTATAGAATTAGGCGTTACTTTGCGGAGATCCATAATACAAAAGTTTTTTCCGCGATACAATCGCGGATTATAGCATAATAATTTTATTATTACTTTTGTAGAAGGATTGGAACTAAGACCTACCACGCTGCTCCAATGCGGATTGGTAGGTTACACATATCCCCAGATTTCTCTAGAGATATGCAGGTTTCCTCACGATGTTTTCCTTCACCGAAAAGCGGGTGATAAATTGCAATCATCAATTACAAACATAAATTTTAACACAAAATCTCATAGATTTTTCTCGGGGTTTGAACCCGTGACCCCTAGAAAGAGTCGCACAGTCTCACCGCTGGACTATCACAGCTTGGATCACAAGTGGATTAGCATGAGCGGGTTACGTGTACAAAGTTTCAATTAATTCTGTCCGCTTAAAGTAAGTCAAAATTGAAGTAAAATGTGTAAAAACACTGACAACTTTTGCTCAAATGATTTATATAGAAGCAGGCGTAATTTTTCGGAATTCCCTATTACAGAAACTATAACAGAACTACCTTGCTATAATCCGCACCGCTTAAGCGAATACATGCAAAGCTAATGTGTATGAAGCAGACAAAATTTACGCACCTTACACATGCAGGACAAGTCACCACGTGCATACGAAGACGCCTCCACCAGCAACAATGCACACAAGCAATACACACAAGCAATACACACAACCACCACAAAAAACCTCTACGATCGTTTCGCCTCGAAACCCCGAAGCGTTATCAGGGGAGGATTCACGACAAAATCGTAATCGCATTGTGTAAGGTGAATTTTGCCTTGTGAAACGATTGTTGAGTTTGTGATAGTGAACTTGTGTAGTGCTTGTGTATTGTGGTGGAAGTGGTGGAGGTTTGTGCATGTGTTTTTACGAATCCTGCACGTATCGGGTATGAAAATACTGATAGTCCACTATACATTAAACACTATATATATTTTCTATTTACTGTATCGCGGATTATAGCAAAATAATTTTATTATTACTTTTATAAAATACGTAGCCAAATCATGTGAGAACAGGTTTGTAACATGTTGTGCCAACCCCACCTAGAGTGGGATAAGGGCAGGTGGATGATGATATACTGCTTAATACGGAAATACGTAAAAAATATTCTTGATTTATGAAAATTGCTTGTTTATTTCGCTTGGAGAAATTAACACTAAAGTAATTGGAGTTGTTCGCTATTAAATATATTATTAAATTTCATAAATAATTTTTCCATTTCAAATCAAAGGAATATTCCATCAAAGGAGTTATTAAGAAGAAATAAAATCGTGCAATAGTATGGGAAATGAAGCAATGGTGATCAAATTGTTTTTCTTATTTCAGTGATTAATAGAGCTTATTGACGGTATTGAGCACGAATATGATAAAAATGCGAGCGATATTAAATGATTGGAGTTCTAAAACAAACGACATTCTCTCACTGGCTTCTTTTATTTTAACAGCTTTCATTTTACAAGATTAAATTAATATATCTTGGTGCTTCAGGGGGCCTAATTTTATAGAGCACAAGGTCGCAGCCAGTATTGTTCGAGAGCATTGTTACAATATATACTAAACTGTTTTTTTGTTCGGCCACATTACTTCAAGGACCATTTCTGAATCAATGATAACATTACTTAGCGACTTTCAAAATTGCTTTTGTAATATAGTAATAAAAGTGTTTTGTATAAGCTAATTGACCTCGCGTAAAACCATTTACTTATCAATTCGATATATTTCGGAAAAGGTAATAGATATATATATATATATACTTATGCTTACCTGTTGCTATATTTTTTATTATAAAAATACATTAAAACTACAGTAACAAATATATATTATTACTTGCTACTCTGAAACACATATGGTTCAGGTTTCTGAACCATATGTGTTTATTTTATTGCGACTCAATTGTAGAGGTAAACGACGATCGCGAACCGCTTTTTTTCGTACCATGAAGTGTGTATTGAATGTGTGTGAATTGAATATTGGGGTCGTAATGTTTGTAAAGGATACGTTATATGAACTATAGATAACTCTTTCTCTTTTACTCACATGTTCTTAGGACGGATTCCGAACGCTCATTCTGCAACGACTTAAAGTGCAGGTATAGTACCCGGCAAGAAATAATGCACATCGAGGCTTAGAGAGAGAAATCGGTTAAATTTTGCTTCATAGAGCATTGTCTCTGTCGCACAGACTGACGAACCCGTGTGTGACAGCGCTCTACGAAACCGAACTGGCCTGCTGTTTCATTGTAAACATCGATGTGCATTATTTAATGCCGTGTACTATACGTGTTAAGGTGGAGAACTTAGGTACTTTTACAAGGCGCAAAGCAGTAGCCGCAAGCTTATGTCGGTTCCTTCTCGGTCTATTATATACATCGCCAATTTTATTTAAACAAATATGTATATTTTATGCACAAAAATTAAATTGCTAAAAATCTAATTAAATATAAGAATAAAGTGTATGTATACCCATTTCCAGTTTTAAAATATTGACCTTCAAGTTAAATAGCCATTTATTACACATCACATATTTTCAAGTGGCACGATCTAGACACGCTTTGTGAATGACTAATTTTTAAACGTCAATTATTGTTAATGAACTATATAGATTTAGATATATCGATAACGAATAACATTAGTTAAGAAATAAGTGGTCACGATTTCAAAATTGAACCATTTCGTAATATAAGTGCGTGAGTTTTTAATCACTTTTGCTAGTACTCAATCATTAAGAAACCTTAATACTTTTTAGTGTATTGGCTGATTGAAGGACAACGCGACATTTCTATATTGAGTTATTATACTAGAGTAGGGGAGTCATACGCAGGCCAGCAGGCCTACCATGAATTCTAATTGCGACTCACTTGAAGACGTAAACGAAATTGTTTTGCTTTTTCGTACCATGGCGTCTTAAAGACGCACACTTTAAGTCGTTGCTGAATGAGCGTTCGGAATTCGTTCTCAGAACATGTAAGTAAAAGAGACAGAGTTATCTATAGTCCATATAACATTATCCTTTTCAAACATTACGACCCCAATGCAATTCACACTTCATGGTACGAAAAGAAAGCGGTTCGCGGTTGTCGTTTACGTCTTCAATTGAGTCGCAATAAGAGTTCATTGTAAGCCAGCCTGCTGTAAGTAAGAGTTACAGCACAGGTCACAATAAATAATGAGAGGGAAGATTACATTTGTATACTTATCGTTGTCTAATAGACTTGTGTAGTTCGCGAACGAATCAGTTCGAAAGAATCACTCCCATAGAGTTCTAATCACACAAGCGCGGAGAAAAGTATTCATAGTGCGTTCTTAAATCAAAAAATATTTAAAACATTTTTAGTACCCGTTCAAAATAACGATTGCACTCTACGCATACTCAAAAAAGAGATAGATAATAAACCTCATTTGCTCTCCCTTGAAACACTATGCGCTGTGATAGTTCAGCGGTGAGACCGTACGATTCTCTAGAGACGATCATGAGTTCAAGCCCCGGGCAGGCACCAATGAGTTCTTCTATTAAAACTTATTTGTCTAATTAATAATTGCAATTTATCACACGCTTTTCCGGTGAAGGAAAACATCGTGAGGAAACCTGCATATCTCTAGAAAATTCTATGGATACAAGTAACCTACCAATCCGCATTAGAGCAGCGTGGTAGGTCTTAGCTCCAATCCTTCTCTCTCGTATTTTTAGGAGGGAGGAGGTCTATGCCCAGTGGGATAGTAATAGGCCGTTACTTTTTTTACATATTGAACTAGCTTTCCTTCTCTAGTCATAACTCTATGCATTTCAACCATGATTTAAAAATATCGGCCGTTTCCAATTGTCTCAGTGGCTAATATTGATATGAGTCCGTACCAATTAGTGTTTTGTCAATAACCGCTTATGCCGCGGGCAATAACTTATTGCCCTCGAGCTATTTCATTTATCACTACCGCATAACATTCTAAGTTACCGGTTGCATTTATTTTTTGAGAGTTCAAGGTTCCACACACAGTTGACTCAACTAAATCTATGACGACCGGATGATTAATGAGACTCGATAATTGGCTTTAGTTGGGTACAATTTGTAGTGGTCCGAAATCGGAGTGTTAAACTAATTGCTCTGCTTCATAATCAACGATTACAAATGATTATAGGCGAGTAAGATGGTGTAAAGGGCATACTCGGCTCGACTCACCAATCATCGCTTATGATTGCGTTCGATCGCCTAGAATCCGAGAATTGTCGGTTTTTATGACACGCATTACGCGAAATCACTGGATGATATGCATGATCGTCAATTGTTTCGTATGATAATACGCACGATCGCTTGGACACTTGCACGATGATCGTGTCTTTTATAGACGATCACACGATCGTAGCAGGCATAATCTTGCCTGATAATTACAGGCAATAAATCATGCGAGGTTGACGCACTGGAGGGAAGCTCTGCAATTCATGTCGCCGGAAGTGGATATTATGATAACGATGCACTCGCGCAGTCGCCAAGTGTTAGAGAAGTTACAATCGCGCGGGGGACGTTAATGTATCTGATGATATTCAGTTTCTGGCACCCTTCGACTGTAATCATCTCATCATCTTAACGTTATTCACGGCTTCGTTTTCCTTTATCGTCGACCTTTTTTTTACCGTAAGCTGAGGGCTTTTCATATTCTATTCTATGACATATATATATCATATTCTATTCTATGACATATATATATATATATAAGTAATACATACATTTTCGGTCTTCCTTTTCGCCGTTTACTGAATCATTCAAGTTTATTTCGTATTGCTGAAATATTCAGCAGAACTGTTTCTGCTGTATGTCCTGTACGATATCGTTTTGCGTGGGCACTATTAACTTTAGCTATGTTTGAGGCAGATATGATGATGATGATAATAAGGATTTCCTTATCATCATCATCCTCCTGCCCTTATCTCACTCTAAGTGGGGTTATATGGTACAAACATGTTGTCACACGATTTGGCTACGTATTTTACGACCGGCCGCCTGCCTGAAGTCAACTTACCTTAGTCGTATTTTACGACCCCTCAGTAAGAAAGAGGGTGGTCTATTCTACTCAATCGGATACCACACGGTTACATATCTGTGCAACTTGTCGCATACTCGTCAAGTTCTTTTTCTGTCTCTAGGCCGTAAAATTTTTAACGCTTAATTTAAAGCACTTGAATTAACAAATGCAACTATCTTATTGTTGATAACAGTATATATTAAAATACTGTTATCAACAATTATAAATATATTATAAATATTACATATTTTTACGGTTGCGCCAACAATTTTACATGGACATGGTATTTTAGGTTAAATATCCAAAATGACGTTAAACGGAATGACAAATCAAATTAATCAAATCAAAATAATCTTTATTCAAGTAGGCCTTTTACAAGCACTTTTGAATCGTCAAGGATCAATAAGATTTAATAAGCTACACTGGTTCGGAATGTTGCTCTTACCGAGAAGAACCAGAAAGAAACTAGGCGGTCTTTTAAACATTTAAATTTACATTATTTATTTGCAGTCTTGTTTGGAGCTGAAAGGATTTTCAAATTCAAGAATTTTTATCATTCAAATAATCTTCAATTGTGTAATAAACTTTTCTGTAGATAAGTCTAATAGATTGCGGAATTACAAGCTTTTTGTGACACGTAATTATAGCATTGAGCAATTTGAGATATCTGAGATAAGGCCGTGTAGTTCACTGATATATATTTGTAGCAATATCACCATCAATGCTATTCCTTCCCAAATTTGTATAATCGAATGCTTTGTACTTCGCTGCAATAATTATGGTACAAGTAAACATTTGTGTGGGACGCGAGTGTTATCACACGTGTTTGGTATGGCGTATGGCGACGAAGACATCATAATCATATACTCTACAAAGGCATATACTCATATATGCCTTTTGATGAACTCTATAAAGTTCATCTAAATTAATCCGCTCTATTATTAGCCTATCTCCGCCCATGACCTGCCCCGGATATGGGTCACTGCCAGCATCAACGCGGATTTTACGATAATCGCATCTTGAGAAAGGTTATTGGCAAAATGTCAAAACTTCAAGCGTCTGTAGTAAGTCTGACAATGACTCGAAAGGGGCGTGATTCATGAACGTAATGCATTTATACCGAGGACCTCAACGAAATATAAGTCACGGTGAGTCAACTTACCTAAATCGCCTTAACGACACCTCGGTAATCAATGAGGGCAGTCTATTCAACTCAGCCGGATTACCACACGGCGGGTCGACTTAACTTAGTCGCCTTTTACGTCATCTCGATAAGAAATGAGGGTGGTCTATTCTACTCAGCCGGATACCACACGGCGGGTCAACTTACCTTAGTCGCCTTTTAGGACATCTCGATAAGAAATGAGGGTGGTCTATTTAACTCAGCCGGATACCACACGTCGGGTCGACTTACCTTAGTCGCTTTTTACGACATCTCGATAAGAAATTAGGGTGGTCTATTCTACTCAGCCGGATACCACATGGTGGGTCGGCTTACCTTAGTCGCCTTTTACGACATCTCGATAGGAAATGAGGGTGGTCTTTCTACTCAGTCGGATACCCCACGGCATGAAATATATACAAAACAAAACAAAATCATTCTTAAATTGCAAACGCGAAAGTTTTATTTCGGTTCGTGTACGAGCCGTCTAGACTTTATGATATGTGGTGGTATTAAATATAGAAATAACGGAAACAGCGGCGGGCGGCGATGCGTTCGCTTTTAAATCTCGTACATATCTTACCGGCCTTCGCATGAATGGGATGCCGGCCGGTCAACGCTCAGGCCTCTAATTCGAGCCGCGGACACCCAATAATAACAAATGGATTTATGGCTCATTAAGCTGTGAAAACGGGGAGAGCATTCCGGCGAGTTCACGGTGGCTTCGTGTCATCGACCCTTGCAGTCAAATAAAAGGAAAGTGAAAGCGGCCGGTGACAAATCCCCTGGCACGTGGTCTGTACGTAACACGACTCCAGGAATGCGACGTGTACCGCCACGTCGAGCGGACAAATCGGTCTTTATGCGTATCCTACTAATATTAGAGAGGCAAAATATTGTGTATGTTTATAATACAAAAAGTATTAATAAAATTATTTTGCTGTAATCCGCGATAAAGTTAATAGAAAATATATATAATGATAAATGTAAATTTTGTCGTGGACAAAATCGCAAAGCCGTGTCGTTGAACGAAATTTTGAGGACCCTTAGGTAAATTAGGTATATAAAAATAGAAAGTCAACGTGTTATTCTAGAACCTAAAATAACACGTTGACTTTCTATTTTTGAATATTCTAAGGTCTATGAGAAAACAAAACAAAAATATTGAGATAGAATATTATATTTACAAGGATATATGTCTGCTATAACTTAATGTACGAATTAATTTAAAAACACGGTTTTTGTACACATGCCCATCTCCGTATTGCTATCATACATATAAAGTAGTAGTACTCGTAACCTCGCTTATGCCAACTTAAGCGTTTAAGTACCTTCAATACAGTAACCCTGTTCCCAAAAGAAAAATGTGTTTCAATACTTTTTGAAGACCGGCATATAACCTTTAATTGTGCTAAATTTCATCAATATAGGTCAAGCGGCTAAGTCGTGCAAACGTGACAGACAGATAATGTTTCGCTTTTATAATATTAGTACATATAGATATTTTCATGATAACCTTGAGGTGGTGGAATTTCGTAAAACCATATCATGGATACGAGGATTCATATTTAGAGTACCTTAACTTAAAAACAGTTCACAATTAATTATTGCTTGTAACGACCCTCTGCCAATCCACTAGGGACGTAAAATATTATCGATTTTTATATTAATCGATTATTTTATAACAATAATCGATTCCTAATAATCGATGATTTAATCATTATAAATTGATTTTTAAAAATCGATTATAGCAATTACACTTTTTTATTCTTTTTTTTACCATCATTTTTTCTTGTCTTTTAAGATAAGATATGCGTTGTTAGATGAAACAAATGTAGCCAAACATATTTTAATTAAATTTCACGGTGCATCTGTTAGATTTATTCGTAGTTTTCCACTTTAATTAGTCTGTATTCTAATTAATTATGAATTATTAAAGTAAAAAAGAAAATTTTTAAATAGAAAAATACGATTATTAATAAATCGATTTTTTTATAAATCGATTTATTTCGAAGAGAGAAAAATCGATTATTTAATATCGATGTTTTCCTCTCCAATTCACATCCCTACAATGCTCATCGAAGTAGCTTTGTAGGTAGGTATAAGTAAAAATCTACCTCTATCTAACGCAAGAAGGCCGTTACCAAAAATTGGTATATAAACTTTTTAAATTTTACTTTCTAACAGGACTTTAACATGTTTTTACTGGCGAACGATACGTGTTATATATGTTATGTAAAGAATAACTCATACGGCGAGCACATTATGAAATTTTCATGCAATCAATTGCCATATCTATGCTATAATCAAATTTCATTTGACACAAAAAACAACTTGCTGTTGCGGTATATTGCACACACTGTTTTTCTGATCTAGTTGATTAAAACATCACTGAACTACTTGCGAATTAATATTAAATTCGAATTCATAATATTCTCTATTCAGATTCGTTGCTAGAAGCACCTTCGAGTCACAGAATTGTAATAACCGAAATTTGATCTGGCAAAGTCCTCTTACCAAGTAGAACCAGCAAGAAATTCGGCGGTCACTCTTTAAAAAAAACATATGTTGAAGTGAAAATAAGGTTAATAATAATATTTATTCTATACGTCGCCTTTTGCAATTCTAGCTTTTTTATCAATTGAAAAAAATCTACCGGTAAGATTAGAAGTTTTGGGAAAATATTCAAAACGAGAGACACGTCGGCGTTCGCTTAGTACTTTCAGTACACACGCACACGCACACACGCACACGCACACACACGCGCGCACACACACACACACACACACACACACACACACACACACACACAGAGACAAACACACACACGAACACGTAGATGTTCAAAATATATTACTACAATAATTTATATAGCGATTCTTAAAAATAGAGTAATTTAAGTTATGGCTTTAGTCGTACAAACAAATAGTTGTGCCACTATTGCAGTCCATGAGCGTACTGATGAGCGTGAGCATAGGCATAAGCGTAGTGTAGAAAGTTTAAATTAAAGCCGTTCATCAGTCGCTCAAAATTTAGTTCAAATGATTACGTTATATATAGTTTCAAGCAAGCATACACTAAACAAAACACTAATATGAATCGTGTAAAAAAATATATATCTATGAAATATAACCCGTCGTCACAAGTTCAACTAAGCTGAAGCGGTTTATAGGTTTATCTTGTAATGGTAAAATTTTAACATCCAATTTCAAGTTTAACATAAAACAATGTATTTACGGGACACCGGGCGCATTAAGAACTCGACTAGAATAGGCAGTTAAATGTTAGGCTTTATTCTAATGGCCCGCGCGGTGATGTCGGCTTCGCTATCTAGATAGTAATTATATCTTTAGATAACTTGTACACTTGATATTTGAAATCTTACACTAATGTATAAGATGAATATACGCAAATGGCTACGAATTACTTTCAGAATTTTATAAGGACTAAGAAATACTGCTATTTTTTTTTAATATATTAACGTATATATTATAATTTGATAGATAATTATACAGATACCAATTGACGAAAACTGTATGGAAGTTGTACGTGTCGATATTAGTGAATTTTAGTGGTGATTGTGAAATGTGTGAATTGAGATTACAAAAGTAATAATAAATTATTTTGCTATAATCCCCGATAACGTAAATAGAAAATATATATGGAGTCTATCTCCTGATGATTCTTCGGTTGCGGGGCGAAACGATTGTTTAGTCTGTGATAGTGAATGTGTGTAGTGCTTGTGTATTGTGGTGGCGATGGGTGGATGTTTGTGCATTTGTTTTTACGAATCCTGCATGTATCGGGTATGAAAAAACGAATAGTCCACAATACATTTAAGGATTATATATATTTTATATTCACTTTTTCGCGGATTATAGCAAAATATTTTATTAATACTTTTGTATTATGGATCTCAAAGTAACGCCTAATTCTATAATCTATGAGTTGAGATTGTTTATGTATACTACTATTGCGCGGGACAAATAATGTCGAAGTTTGGCAAAATTAGAGCTTACATACCAAGGTAATAACATAAAAACTATGTTTTTCTTTCGAGAACAGGGAGACAACTTAACCGCTTAGTTGAGATGCACGAACGAAATCGCGGATAAGAATAGTATTCAATAATTTTGCAAATAATACAACGTGGCCACGGTGTGCATTTTATTCAGCACTACGTAAAAAAAACTTTTACTTCAGATCACATAGTCGATTAGTTTTATAATGTTCTTAGAATTTTATAAATTCCATAAAGAAACGCCTAGTTCTATAATTAAATGAGACTAGTATTATTTTTAAAACGACAAATTTGAGAGTATATTTAGATTGTGTTTGGTGGCCATTAGTTAATTCAACTTCGGCTGGCCTCATAATAAATCTACTTTTACGTGTGAGCAATCGTAGGTACGTGCATGTGAGTGTTAGGGGCTATCTCCACGAGCGATATAATCGCGGCGATATTATCGTCGTGCCACGTCCAATGTGAATATAAAAGAGCATTTATATCGTTTAGTTCCTCTATTACTGAACGCATCTCCACACGGCGATGTTATCGCGGCGATGCGACGAGTGGCAATGTGCGCGCGTATCGTCATCGTATCGCCGCGGTATCGTCGCTACTGGTGGCGCGTCCGCCGCGCGCTCGCCGCAGAACGTGGCGCTCTCGCAGCGAGGGCGCGGCGAGCGCGCGGCGGGTGCGCTGTCAAACGAAGCGTCATTTTAGCCAGAGAGTCCAGAGACAGTGTACATATAGAGATTTTACCGGTGCCTTTCGCGAAGCAAGGACGTTTTAAACTATAAGTACTGAATTGTTCCGCACAAACGTGTGGGCGGATGAGACAACCTCCGAAACCTGGGCCCGCCGTCCCGGCGCCTCAACCTACCTTATGCGGCCGTCAGCTGTATGCGGTCCGGCCTCATGAATAACTGCGTGTATATGTGTACGTGTGTGTGTGCGCTTGTATGTACTTGGCCGATTCCCGAACCCGTTGGCTCGCCTCTGCAGTCTTCCACGAACACGTACGAATCGTCCCATATCGAACATTAATCCCAACGCGTACTCGAACCGCGTCGCGGTCGCGTCTTATCTTTATAGTATTCGAAACGCTTCACTAATTGACCGCGTTACTAAAATATTTACTTATATCAATATCAAAAGTCAATACAGTCGTGGTACTATCTTTACTATCGCATAAGTATTATCTAAAACCACACCCTTCACTGGTTAAAACGCGTCATTACGCGCGTGCGTCTACAATAAGGAATGCCGTATACAGATGCGCGCGCACGTCCTGTCTTATCGTAATTCAAAACGTTACTAAAACACTATGTAATAAACGCGAGCGGCGACCGTACGTGACTCGAAATGCCCGTCAAGTGAGCCTCGACGCGAGTCTACCGATAAGCTCGCTGGCTAGGCGCGCCAATTTATACAAAACAAGTACAATGTTTGACATTGAAAAGTTTATACTTGAAATGAGAGAGAGACCGGCCCTTTACGATTCAAGAAATATTAGCACAACGCGCACGCGGCGATTCCGTTACGAGTCGTCGCGGACACGCTGTGATTCCGTCATGAGTAGTGACGATACGCTGACGGAATAATCGTTCGTTCGTGGAGAATACACGACGATAGTAGCGCGGACTCGTCGCGATTCTCTCGCCCGTGGAGACAGCGCCTTATAGTAATTTGTATACATATATGCGACCCTTTATTATTCAACTAATTTCAGTATCGTGACGCGAGTTCGAAACCTGTTCAATATTCATTATTCATATTAAAGTCCGTTATTGTTCTATCATGGGCGTCACCTGAGTTGTTAACGTGAAGAGACGTTTTTTTTCTAACAACAAAAAGCTGCGCCAGCCGCACCAAGGTCGCGCCCACCCGGAGCCGCCGCCGCGTGACTCATGCTATAAAGAAGCTATGAAAACGGCGAAACCTTTAAAAACCTGTCCGCTTTTCAAACGCCTTAATTGCTGTTGTAAATGTTAGAATTTAATTGCCAGGAGGCAAATTATAACGTGGTCCGTGTCCAATATTTTATTCATGGTAACAAAAATTATCATAAGTGATCTACGGTTTAATTGAAACAAATGAATCACGAGGAATTTTTTTTGCTTTGAAATTTTGTCGTGGAGTCTATATCTCCAGATAATGCGACGATTTGAGCGCGTTTGTACTTACCCTTAATGCATTTTTCACGTAACTTATAATTATAATATCTGTAGAACGATATGAATAAGTCAATTGCAATTAAATAATCTAATTAGTTTAAAAAACATATTAGAGGTGATAAAGGGACACACAGCGCAGAAGACGTTTTATTAACGTTGTAAGTGAGCATGCAACTAAAGTTCTTTTAAATTTTAATTCAATTTTTAGTATGAACATTAAAAAAACGGTATATCACTTACATGAGATTAATTAAATTATAGCATTACTGAGCTATTATAACGTTGTATCAATAGCAATATAATTTTTGATTTACGGAAAGCAAAAGTACTTATTTTTACCTTTTGACTGAATGTATCTAAGAAAAAGACTGATTATTTTCAGGGCCTTACTAGTTTGATTATAAATTTTAAAGAATTTTCAGTATTTTTTAAAATAATAATTATTGTTTTTTATTTTTTTGGTAATTTTTTTTAGTGTCTTGATATCTTAAACTCCTTTTCAATTGCGTATTGAATTTTGTCTTGCTTACATCAGTCGCTAACACAAGTAATTACTTAGAAAAATCCAATTAATATATTATTAATTACGTAAACATTGCAATCGTCACGTACAGTTAGTTACTCATTTTTCCAAATAAAAAGAAAATTATATTACGTAACATACAGAAAAGACGTGACCGAATAACCTGGCATATCTATTAAAATTTATAATTCTTCGTTTTAGTTAGTAATAGAAACATTATTTATTTTAATTATTTCAAAAATTATATTTTTTTTAAATTCCGAATCATTGACTAATATATTCGGATATGGTAATTAGATTAACTAAAAAAGATGATGATGATGCTGAAAAAAATTATGATGATGAAATGCTTTTCGTAATAGAGGCTCATCATGACTTATTCTAGAGGATTCTTAATCCATACTCGTATTATAAGTGCGAAAAACTGTCTTTTTCTCAGGTTGTTACAAATTCACAGCTGATCTGCTGGAGCAATATAGATAAAATTAACTATGAGTATAATCGAAGCTGAGATAATCCCGTTTTTACTCCTGGAACAAGGAAAAAGCTATTCAGTTCATAATGGAGAGAATTTTAACTCGAAAGCGAAGTTGCTAGTAGGGAGATCGTTGCCTATTCCTAGGTGTTTTCCGTGTTTACCTTCATATATCGTTCAAAATGGCACACAACTCAAAAAACATGTGTTTCGGACTAGAAATAGATGTAAACGTTAAAATACACATTCTGTTCAGCAGCAATATCAGCAGCATAATTCTATATTAGGCTGTTCGTTTACTAAATAAACTAAAGCATGTCTAATGCATTTCCCTTAGGCATGAAAACTTTAAACACAGTCATCTTAAAACATGATTTTTTGAGTTGTTCCTCAATTGCAACTCATACATTTGATTACCTCAATATATTGTTATCGTGTGTTATCGTTCCAAAACACCGTGACTCACCTGAAACAATAAAAATAAATAATTTAGTAATAAAGTTTAAACAAAAATAATTTACAGGTTTACTATTAATGGGCATATAAATCAAGTGGTATGTGGGAAGTGGTTAAGGTGAAGACAATACGGGCAGTGTGCAAAACTGATTTTTGGATATCGTTGCTAACTTGTACGTATTAGGTTACGAAGAAAATTTAGGCATGTGATAAAAAAATGAAATATTTTATCGGCTTAGTATCCGATATTCAAATTCAAATTTAAACAATCTTATTGAACGAGTAGTTTGATGGTTTTTGGCAAGTATTTGAAATATTTTTTGATCTGGCTTTATAATGTGTGATGTTTTTGCAATATATTTAGTAACTCTTACAATTTTATTGTTGAGCTTTAACAATGATATACAATAATCTTGTCATATGTTTTATGTTATTAATGCTGTATATACCTGTAATAAGTGAAGTAGTCAACAATCAATCAGTCCCTGTCCAAATGTGTCATTAGTTTAGTTCTGTATTGTTATAATTGCTGTTGGTATTTCTTAAAATAAATAAATAAATTGAAATTATTCTTTATTCAAATAAACTTTCAAATCGTCAACCCTTCTGCTGATTCAAATAGCTGTTTCTACCGAGAAGAGCCAGCAAGAAACTCATTTCAATATATAATTCTTATGACTCTCTTGTCATTACTATTTTGGGCAGAGTCGAAGATTAGCTATATCGACACATTCTTATCATCTATGAAAGCCGTAACAGTATAGTAGGCTTTCTGTTTAACATTTTTTTTAAACTGCTGCAATCTATTGTACCATAGTACGGGAAACCGATGGGGCGTGGGGGATATCAATTGTTGGAATGGTGACCCCGCTCCAGAAAACGCAGTATCGGTAGATGCTTTACGAGCTAGACTGACGACCTCATAAAGGTCACGGGGAGCCGCTGGATCCAAGCGGCAAAAGATCGTGTGGTGTGGAGATCCCGTGAAGAACCCTATGTCCAGCAGTAGACGGCCACCGGTTGACACAAAAAAGAGCCATACGTGGCATTTACAATTTAAATTCGCGCGATTCTCTGCGAAAGAAGTTCAAGGAAACAGGTATTCTTACATTGGCTTGAAAGTATATTTTTAGTAATTTAATTTTTGTACATATGAATATAAATAATTATAAAAGGATTGGCCATGTAAATAATAGACAAAGTAGGAACCGACATAAGCTTGCGGTTCCTGCTTTGCCCATAGCAAAAGTTCGTAATTCATTTGTGGGTTTGGGTATAAAATTCTATAGAATCTTATACCCATTTTATTATAATAAAATTCCACAATCTACTTTAACTTTGCCATTACAGCCGTTTAAAAATACTATTAAAAAATACTAATTCAGAAAGCCTACTATAAAAGTATATTGAAGATTACTTAGACATTAATAACTATATGTAACTAGTGATAAGAATTATTCTTTGAAAAGAGCAACCGTCGAGTTTCTTGCTGGTTCTTCTCGGTAGGAACAGCTTTCCGAACCAGCAGAAGATGTTGACGATTCAAAAGCATTTGTTTAAAGAATATTACTTGAATAAAGAATATTTTGAATTTGAATTGATGATGAAGAAGAAGAATATATTCTACGTAGTTACAACGCAATGCGAGGGCCCATCACATCCTCGATAACCTTTGAGTTAGACGTAGGTGTAGAATATCTACGGACGATAGCCGTGACTTGCACTACCGTCTGTTTGCTCTCCGAACGTCCTAGTCGAGATATTTTATGTTTTATCAGGTTTTGAAGAGTTTTTCTTTTACTCAAGATTCGTATGATAACTAAGTTCTACAAAAGATAACTAAACAGATAATTATATCAAGAATTATTCCCTTCCATCTTCATCCCTAATGATGCATAGGATGCGCCTCCAAAAGGTCCGAAAATTATTTTTCGGTCTCGGTACTCGTTTTTATAACAGAATTCTTCAATATTACCTAGACTATCCTTTACACAAGTTTAGAAATTATCTCAAAACGATGCTGCTACATAAAGCTAACTATACAATTGAAGATTATTTGAGTCATAGTAGCATATCTTAATTGCAGTCAGCTACGCACCAAGATTGCAATGATTAACTTGTAACCACCTACCAAATTGTGAAAACTTTAATTTGAAAAGATTATCCGCCGAGTTTCTTGCCGGTTCCTCTCGGAAGGAGCAAACTTCAGAGTCAGTGGTAGCTTAGAAAATATTTGAAATAAGGACTGAAAATAAAAGTAAAGTAAAGTAAAAAAGTGTGATCAATTTCAATTATCAATTAGACACATGAGTTTTAATAGAAAAACTCATTGCCTGCCCGGGTTTGAACTCGTGTTCCTCTCGTAAGAGTAGCACGGTCTCACCGCTGGGCTATCACAGCATGTACTGAAATTAGTACACTTGAATAAAGATTATCTTAGATTTGAATTTGAATATTAATTGTTAAATTGTCATGTTATTGAACCTAAATATCAATGGTTCTCTAGTTTGTCTTAGATATAATTTAGATGTAATAAAGTCGCGGTGACTTGTTTTCTATAATCGTTAAAGTTGGAAAGCGAGGAAACAAGATCTACATAATCATCATCCTCTTGCCCTTATCCCACTCTAAGTGGGGTCGGCACAACATGTTACAAAAATGTTGGCCACGCATTTTACGACCGCCCGCCTGACGTCAACTTACCTTAGTCGTATTTTACGACTCTTCGGTAAGAAAGAGGGTGGTCTATTATACTCAACCGGATACCACACAGCGGGTCAACTTACCTAAGTAGCCTTTTACGACACCTCGGTAAGATATGAGGGTGGTCTATTCTAATCAGGGGGATACCAAACGGCGGGTCAACATGCTTAGTCGCCTTTTACGACACCCCGGTAAAAAATTAGGTTTGTCAATTCTACTCAGCCAGATACCACACGGTTAAGGAAACAAGATCTAAAGTTTCTTTAAAATAAAATAAAAAACAACACGATATCTAAATAACAGATAAAAATCTATACCATTCTAGCCCTGAGTATATTCTCACCATAAATTTAGGTCAATCAACATATCGAAAAGCTGTAGGTCGAAACAATAAAGTGTGTATAACTAAATCAACAGTATACAATGTGGCAAGATTAACGAGTCACGTGGTACAACGGTCAGTACACCGCGCCCACACGGCGGTGACTGTTGGTGATGCTACTACGAAATATTTGAGACTAGCTGCACCCCGCGGACTCACACATAGTATTACACATTACACATATAGAGAGCTGTGATAGCCTAGCGGTTAGACCGTGCGACTCTTTCGAGGGGAACACGAGTTCAAAGACGGGCTGGCACTAATGAGTTTTTCTATTAAAACTCATGTGTCTAATTGATAAATGCAATTAATCACACGCTTTTCGGTGAAGGAAAACATCGTGAGGAAACCTGCATATCTCTAGAGAATTCTGGAGATATGTGTAACCTACCAATCCGCATTGGAGCAGCGTGGTAGGTCTTAGCTCCAATCCTTCTCTCTAGAAACGGAGTGAGGAGGCCTATTCCCAGCAGCGGGATTGTAACAGGCCGCTTTATTACACATATATACATATATACACATATTACAAAGTACAGTGGTATTTTTATAGAAAATATAAAATGAATAAATTTGAAAAAAAAGAATAAGAAAAGAAGATTGACGTTATCTAGAATCGATACGGGTATACTGTATTCGAATCCGCCCGTTAACAATGATAGCTTATATCATGACTTTGCAATTGACAGCGTAATCAATCTATGGTTTCTAATAATATTATATTTTAGCTGTTTGTAGTGCCTGAAAACAGGCATAAAACCCCTTTTTTTATTGAAACCCCAAATCCTCAAGAAATTTTTCGTGTCGGAGTCGATTCCGAATTTCAGACTGTATTTATAATCAAGGTTAGCTCATTTTAACATATTTAATTGATATACAACACAGGAATGCAATAATAAATAATTATAAAGCTAAAATAAAGATCATCTATTTTTTATAGTCTTTGGCTTTTTTGTTGCAACACTGAATTTTTCTCAAATTTCGCACATTTACTACATAACAGTTTCGCTTAAGACATAATGATATGGACGTAACCAAAATTAAAATAATATGTAAATAGCTAACAAAATACCCAGTAATTTCTCGTCACCCAATATCCGCACCAACGCAATATGTACAAAGTACACGTAGAATTGTGGTCGGAGGATCGCATCCCGCCGAAGGGCAAAATCTTCTAAACACAATTTATCGGTTCTTCGAAGCTTGGTGTAAACGTACATATATTTAAGTATGTATTTAAAATTAGTTATGTTTTATTTACCAGTTGTCTTTCACCCATAACATAATAATTTATTTACCTACTTCAGGGACGGACGAATGTGTGTGCTATTGTCCCATATATTTATTTATTATAAGTACTCGTGTGAAAAGCAAATAAAACGCAATGTGTATTTCCCTTGCAAAGCCGACCGACACTGTTGCTAGTATAAATAAGACGAGAAAAGGGTCGAGACGCGATGTGAGAACACACCAGTCTAACAATGTCGCAAGATACTCCTCGGGTCACTCAACACCCACGCACTACCTTTTTAAGTGCACAACACAAAAAAGGTAGCACTTGGGCAATTTAGAGACCAGTGCTAAATGGGCCCTTTCCTAAAACGATGATCAAAACAAAATATAATAAGTCCGTGATTAAATTTTAGGTACGATGGCCGAATATTGAGAGCATATGACCCATACAAAGCTGTGATAGCCTAGCGGTGAGACCGTGCGACTCTCTAGAGACGACATAGGTTCAAAGCCCGGGCATGCATCAATGAGTTTTTTTATTAAAACTTATGTGTCTAATTGATAATTGCAATTTATCACACGCTTTTCGGAGAAGGAAAACATCGTGAGGAAACCAGCGTGGTAGGTCTTAGCTCCAATCCTTCTCTCCAAAAACGGAGAGAGGAGGCCTTAGCCCAGCAGTGGGCATAGTAATAGGCTGTTACTTTACTATGACGTTGTCTCTTGATACTTACTTACAATGCTTAGATAAGTAGATACATGTTCGTCGACTGATATTTGGGTCGAGGAGGTCTTATCAGTAACGTATTAGAGTAGTGTTTTAATATCATGCGGCAAGTTACTACATGCTCTAATTAAGTGTTCAGCGTTATTTCCTACACCGACATGTTTAAATTCTCAATTCACACAGTCATATTTACTAAACAAATCGTTAGGGCATCTCATTATCGGAGCGCCATTACGCCCACTGCTAGACCTTTCTCACGCTGTAACTACGAAATTCAACACCGAATGATGCATAGCTTGTGTTAATAACGTTTACAAATAATTATTTATATTTCAAAATACACTACAGAAAACCGTTTTATAGATCCAAACTTACCATAGCCATACGAATCCATACTTTATATTATACTAGCTGAGCCAGCGGCTTCGCCCGCGTGGAAATCAGCGGGCGATTTCAAATTCTAAACACAAAAGTAGTTATTGTGAGTTAACCACAAGAGATAGAGACATGCTATCACGGACTTTTTTGTAGTATTTTTATAGATATACAATTCTCTAGTACATTACTTTAGCGTATTTCTGCTACTTTAGCGTATAGCTCCCCAGCAAGCAAGTTTTTTAACAGTTGCGCGATCTCTTCAACACAATTTACATAATACCGATATCAACTATTTACCTAAACCAACCGAAAGTATTTCACTATCTTTTGGTGAAAAGATAGACAGACACACAGCTACAGATAGACAGCTTTATGGGACTTTGTTTTATAAGATAGATGACGCAGACGGGACGCGTCTAGGCGTTACGTCACGGGCGCGTCGGCGCACAGTACATAAAACTATTAATGTAAATGAATTACGCGTCAAGCCTTGAGACTTCAAACCTTTGCTCAATCCGAACACTTAGTGGCGCCAACGCTTCACACAAGTCGTTAAGTTTTGATGATTCGATGATTAATGTCTCATTAACGTCTATTCATAATAACAATTTGATTGCCTACTTCAGTAGATATGTATGGAAATTGCTCTTACAAGTATTAGAAGACGGGTCATTGATGTCAATATTTCTCAATAGTTATACGTTTTGATACGCGAGTCATTACAACCTCATATAGAGGCTTCGATTTGTCCAAGAAGGCATTAATTAACTCTATACAGTCCGTTGTCGAAATCAGATATGTATAGAGACTGTAAGTAGTAAGTTTGTAGTAAAAAGTTGAATAAAGTGTTTTAACGAGTCACCAGGATATAACAATTCCCGTTTTATCTTCAGGAACAGAGAAGAAAGTATATAACAATTTAAGGGTATTTACACTCAAAAGACGACGCGAACGTAGTCGCGTGTATCAAAAGTAAAAAATAAAATAAAAATCGTTGCCCTCCTCCATATTAATTATATAGGAATATGAGGGTATATATTTTATCACTGCTGCCAATTATAGTTCCCGATTAAGGACGGGATAGTCTTTCAGCAAAATGGAATGGTACACCGATAGTATTCATTGGCGGTTTTACAAACAAATAGGCCGTTTATCGACGAAACGCTTATTTCACTTAGCGCCGGCGTGTTTATGCCGATGTTATCAGCGATCCTATTATGATATCGATATAAAATCGACATGGCTATATCTAGGCTTGAGTATATCTTATCTGACCATGAGATTCGGGGACAAGATAAATTCGGCACTAAAGATGAAGAAAATTCCTTTAAAGCGTTCGATGCATTCATTTCATTCATCATTTATCGATTGCTTGATTGATTGATCGATCCATTTATTTACTTCGAGGCATTTATTTATTTACTAGCCGACCGGGCAAACGCAACGCAAACGCAAAAAAAAATTGTAAAAAAAAGTCAGGGGTGGACAACGCTATAGTTAGCTATAGTACGTTTTACAAAAAGTGTTATTCATAAACGCATTTTAGCACTAAACCATTCTACAAGTCTACTATAACTTTAATCTTTATAGAGCCCAAAACCCTAGTATATCAGTACTATAAGGTAAAGGATGGCCGACATTCCTACAGCTGATTATTATGAAAACGACATTTGACGTATGTACGGATTGAAATTCAAGTGGGTCAACTGTCGTCTGTTCTATCTATCGGTCTCGTGTTAGTGTCATATAAAAAAACAGTTTAAAGAATTACCTAAATGACGTGTACCGACTACTGACGATACAGTGTGAAAGGCGACCCCGTGTCGTAGACAATAATATATTTTTTAATCCATAATAATGTATATGGTTACACTTTATCGAAGTGTTGACACATATTATCTGTGGGGAATTGGGTATGATCGGGCACTTGGTCGCCAGATTTCTTGATAATGGCAACATTCGGATTTATAAACGCATTTTAGCTATAGATCAGTCATAGAAATTATGAATAAACAATTTTATGGAACGTTTTATAAGCTTATAGAGTATTTTAACTAAATAGTGTCTAAAACCTTCTATAAGCTATTTTTATGATAAAGACCGATAATGTCTACCACTATTTAAAGTCCCAGTAAAAAGAAGTGAGTAAGTTTAGCAGGTATTAGGAGGAAGGGCTCTTTGAGCGCTACCAGGAGTTGTCTCTCTGACCAGTTACTTCTAAGTAAGTTGAATGAATGAATGAATGAATTATTTATTTGACACAAATCACTATACTATTATAAACTAACAAATAAATCAAAATAAACAATAATTAACTTTAACAAACAGACACAGTTATAACTATAATATATTTAAAAAAAACATATAAACAGTATAGTGTGTTGTCCCAAAATGGATGATCTACTCAGCATTTTCAGAAGTGAAGCTTCTGATGCTGGTTTTCAGAGATCACCACGGAAGGCAGCGACTATGAACATAAGCTATTAACTAATATAATCTAATCTAATATTTAACATCACATTACAATTACACTATATACATAAACACACACACACACACACACACACACACACACACACACACACATATTACTAAAGGTATCCAATACCCGCTCTACTCTACTCAAATTAGTGTAAAGCGACTAAATTGCGTGACATTGCTCATCTAGCAGTAGCTCTTTTAATTTAAACCGAAAAGAGGATACTGTTTTAAGCGTACGGAACGGAGGGGGTAAATTGTTCCAGCATTTAGTCGCTGCGTAACGAAAACTCCCTTCAAACGCCACTGTACGGTGAGGGTGACCCAGAAGCAAATCTGGAGAAAAGCGGGTATTAAATCTTCTGATGACATCAGACGACCATCGCAATTTATTGTAAAGGTACAATGGATTTTTATATTTAATCACACCAAAGAGAGGGGTAGCGAAGTGTACTGTCCGTCTATAATGCATTTTCAACATTCGGGCTTGGTTTAAGAACGTGGGTTTCGGGCTTGGAGTTACGTGAGCTCGGGGTGGGATGTTAAATATATATCGAGCGCATGCATTTTGAACCCTTTGGATAAGATTCTTTGACTCATAAAGTAGCCTAGGTCCAATCACGGTATCAACATAGTTGAATTTAGATAAAACTAAAGCTTCACATAATTTGCTACGCATTTCGGTGCTTAACACCTCACGTAGACGATAAAGAATTTTTAGTCTATAGAAGCAGTTGCGCGCTGTATTTACAACATGTTTTCTAAATCTCAAGTTCTCATCCATAAGAAGACCCAGATTTCGTGCCTCCCGTACTTGTTCAATCTGTTAAAAGTTAAAAGTCGATGAGAGTCTGATTATTATATATAAAGCAATATAAAATAAATGGAGAGACATAATATCTGTTATACTAATGTCGAGTCATAGCGCGGTTTCCGTACATATTTGGTAAATTACCAACCAGAGTATACCGTCTAATGCTATTTATATACATTGCCTTTATTAGCAATATATAAACAAAGTACGACTCTGTCTATCTCAATCTATATTCATATGTAAGAAAGGGACGTAGCGCTCCATTCAAAGAGTGCCATAATCAAGTTTTCCGTTACGTCTCTTTATATGGATCACGTTATTTTCTAACTGATATGAGACTTTACTGAACCGTTCTATTAGGAGCAATTAAATATATTGATAATGTGCAATGGACCATATTTGGCTTGAACTGTCTTCAAGCATTCCAATCGACACCTGCTCGGTCGAAAAACTCGTTGGGCGTGACATGAATTCTTGTTGACAATTAAGCTATATTTACGAATGCGTTTTGATAACTCTTTCTTGACATGATTCAGTAATATCAAATGAATAAACATAGTAACTAAACTAACTAACTGGCGAGTTCAAATCATAGACATACACTATGGAGTTTTTCTGTTAAAAACACATATTATGCCTAGTTAATTTAAAATTTATAACACGCTTTGAACAGCGGGATATATTTATACTTATACACCGGTCTTATTATAGCAAAATGCAAAATTGAGGGTACTTGGTTTTTTGGGTACTTTGTTTGCGTCAACTAAGGCGTTAGCCTTAGTTGACGCAAACAAAGTTGCAGACATACCGGGTATTAAAGATAGATTTATAATACTAGTGTTGGGTAGCTATAGGCAATAGGGAAGAAAAGACTGGTATACTTATCTTTGTCTAATCACACATAAACAAGAGATTCAGATAGATACTGTCTCATTTGCATTCTCCGTATTGTAATAGGACACATTTAAGCTGGCTTAGTGTAAGTTACTCTATGGTATTATAGAATCGAAAAAAGAGTCTAGCTAGAGTAAAATAAAATCAGGAGTGGTAAAGGGCATATTTAAGCTAGCTTAGTGTTATAACTCTATGGTATTAGAGAATCAAAAAAAGAGTCTAGCTAGAGTAAAATAAACTCAGGGGTGGCAAAGAACTTATTTAAGCTGGCTTAGTGATATAACTCTATGGTATTATAGAATCGAATATAGAGTCTAGCTAGAATAAAATAAACTCAGGAGTGGCAAAGGGCATATTTAAGCTGGCTTAGTGATATAACTCTATGGTATTAGAGAATCGAAAAAAGGGTCTAGCTAGAGTAAAATAAACTTAGGGGTGGCAAAGGGCATATTTAAGCTGGCTTAGTGATATAACTCTATGGTATTATAGAATCGAATATAGAGTCTAGCTAGAATAAAATAAACCCAGGAGTGGCAAAGGGCATATTTAAGGTGGCTTAGTGATATAACTCTATGGTATTAGAGAATCGAAAAAAGGGTCTAGCTAGAGTAAAATAAACTTAGGGGTGGCAAAGGGCATATTTAAGCTGGCTTAGTGTTTATAACTCTATGGTATAAGAGAATCGAAAAAAGAGTCTAGCTAGAGTAAAATAAACTCAGGAGTGACAAACTCGGGGATACGCTTTTGCAGTCCGGCACCCATTCATTAGCCCGAGGCTCTCCACAATAGAGAAAACCATTCACGTGAGGAACATTTAGTCGACCCACGCATATAATACGTCACTTGACCCGGTGTAGGATGACCAATTTAACTTGTTTATATTAATATATATATGGGAAAACTACACACACTTTCGTCCTTGCCCAAAGTCAATAACTTAATACTTGTGTGTTGTATTAAATAACTGTAAGACGTTCGAAAGGGGAAAGGGGCAGCACAGGGAAAGGAATAAAATAATAATATTTTTTCATTATTTCATTAAAATAAAATAATAAAGTTCATGAATAAAATACCATAGAAGATGCCACGGTTAAAATAAACCGTTTCATAAGATGAAACTACATGACAACAAATTTATACCACGCTTACGTATGCCGTAATTGTTATTACACAAATAATTACTGTAATTTCGCCTTTATTCTCATGTGTTAATGACACATGCACGTTTTCAGTACACGATAATAGCTTATTTATTCTATTATTTCTTACTTTTAGAACTACGTTTTAAAAAAAATATATAAGATAAGGCTAATATTTTTTCGAACCGTTTGTATGCTGTCCCTCTTATCTTTTACAGCGTCACCGGGCGTGACGGGCGAGCGCAGATGCATCGTCGAGGTTGCAAAATGCTTTAAGTACTTTAGGATCTCCGCAAAGTAACGCCTAATTCTATTAATAACTTTAAGCGACTTACGTCAAGACTTTTGTAAAACGCAACACAGCAAACGGAAGCTTATGTCGGACGGGATACATATATAATTTCCTATATTTTGCAAATCTGATAAAATTTTTAATTATTAAAAGATTTCTAAACTTTGGCTCGTCTTGTTATAATATTTTTTATAAGAAGCGAGAGAAGTTTAAGGAAATAGATATTCTTACATTTGCTTCACAGTATATTTTAAACAATTTAATTTTTGTACATAAACATATAAAGAATTATAAAATGATAGGTGATGTATATAAAGACAAAATAAGGAACCGACATAAGCTTGCGACTCCTGCTTTGCACCTAGCAAAAGTACATAAATCGTTTGTGGGTTTGAAGATAAGATTCTATAATAAAATTCCAAAATCAATTTTGGCTATGCCATTACAACAGTTAAAAAGAGGCCGATACAGAAAGCCTACTTACTATACTGTTGAAGATTACTTAGATGACAAGGATGTGTGGATATAGGTGCAGCTCTGCCCTGTACAAGACAGTTATAACTAAATGTAACTAGTTTTGAGATTTATATTTTAAAAAGAGCAACCGCTGAGTTTCTTGCCGGTTCTTCTCGGTAGGAACAGCTTTCCGAACCAGCAGTAAAGTTGACGATTCAAAAGCACTTGTTGACAAGTTTACTTGAATAAAGAATAATTTGAATTGAATTGAATTGAATATAAGAATAAATATTTATAAGAATTATATTTTGAAAAGAGCAACCTCCGAGTTTCTTGCTGGCTGTTCTCAGTAAGAGCGTTTTTCCGAACCAGCAGTAGAGTTTACGATTTAAAAGCGCTTGTTTACGAGTTATATTTGAATAAAGAGTACAATTTTGAATTTGAACAATCAAAAACGCGGTACGAGAGTGTACCAGCAGGTGAATGCCGAACAATATGTCAACAATATATCATCGACAGCCGCATTAATTATCTCCCAACACAATGCGTGCGCCATAAAATCATTTAAAAGGCTCATTTATCCATGTTTACAGGACAATCGCGGCGGTAATTTGTAGAGATTATAATCTCAAAAAGATTGACGACTAAAGGGGATACGACGTTCCGTAATCTCTTATATGTATTGCAAGCACTCAATCAACACACGAAATTGATACAAATGTACTCTTGTTAGTGCTTAATCTTCATGTTATGAGCGCAATACAAAGTATTACTTACAGAGCGCATTGTTGTTGAAACATTATCTATCTTTTTTCCTTGAAGCAGAAAGTTCACCGCCAACTAAGTAAGTTTAGTTTAACTCGCATAGTTGAGTTTTCTGTACATGTGCGTTCACAGCAAACTATATTCATTGGCTCCACAGTATATTTTTAGTAATTTAATTTTTATACCTCAGAATATACATAATTATAAAACGTTTGGCGATGTATATAATACACAAAGTAGGAACCGACATAAGCTTGTGGTTCCTGCTGTGCGCCTTGCAAAAGTACATAAGTCGTTTGTGCGTTTGAGTATAAGCTTCTATAATAGAATTCCGCAATGTACTTTAACTTTACCATTACAGCAATTTAAAAACACTGTTAAAAAAAGGCTAATACAGAAAGTCTACTATACTATTGACGATTACTTAGACGATAAGAATACGTGAATATATCTACTCTTAGGCCCTGTACAAGACATCAATAACTATATGTAAATAGTAATAAGAATTATTGTTTGAAAAGAGCAACCGCCGAGTTTCTTGCTGGTACTTCGCGGTAGGTACAGCTTTCCGTACCAGCAGTAGATGTTGAAGATTCAAAAGCACTTGTTTACAAGTTTACTTAGAATAAAGAATATGTTGACTTTGAATATACCAGTTGAGCTAAGTACAATATCTCAACTAGGTCAAACTATCTTAGTTGTGTAGGTACGACTCGAAGCTACTCGAACTAAGCTAAGCCCTTCAAATTCGCCAGAGGGGGTAACCCAAAGGAGATAGGGTTACCCCCTCTGGCGAATTTGGCTAGTTATTTTTCACTAGCATAGTTATAGCTAAAAAAGCTGTGATAGCCCAGCGGTTAGACCGTGCGACTCTTTCGAGGGGAACACGAGTTCGAACCCGGGCAGGCACCAATGAGTTTTTCTATTAAAACTCATGTGTCTAATTGATAATTGCAATTTATCACACGCTTTTCGGTGAAGGAAAACATCGTGAGGAAACCTGCATATCTTTAGAGAATTCTGGAGATATGTGTAACCTACCAATCCGCATTGGAGCAGCGTGGTAGGTCTTAGCTCCAACCCTTCTCTTCAAAATTGGAGAGAGGAGGCCTATTCCCAGCAGTGGGATTGTAACAGGCTGCTACTTTACTTTTTACTTTAGTTATAGCTTATTTTTCGGTAGACGAATAACTATTCTCTAATTTATCTTAGCCTTATTCATTGAGCTTAGTTTCTATTTATTTAAACTGGCGGTGAACGTTCGGCTTAACATAACCACGCGAAAAATTTAAATACGATGTTACGTCTATATGACTTTTAAATAACGGAACGGGCTAGAACAGATCAATGGCTAAAATTGCTAAATTTGGAGAATAATTTCTAAAAGCTCGGAAAGCATGAGTAGGCGTAAATTAAATCAAAATAATTTTTATACACTTAGTATCACCCTTTTTAAAAGATCCAGTGTGGAAAATTCCATCAATCTTTCTCAAAATTTTTTAATGAGATCTACATAGTGCGATACAAGTAGAGACTGGAAGGACTTTAGATTCCTACTTTTTTAAATTGAATTTCTCGATTGTTTGAGATACTAACTGAGCATATTAAATTATTTTAAATTATATTAAAGTCGATAGTTCTTACATTAAAACATACGAAACTTTGGAATTTGTTTTGTCATGGAGAACGCTGCATGATCATCAGAAGACCTCATGGAAGTCATTGCGGACTCTGGTAATATATTTCGTGAAGTTTAATCCAATTATAAGAGAGAGATAGACAGAGGCGGAGGGAGGGGGGAGATAGTTGCGGTTGTTGCTTCATCAGATATAGGAGGACACCTTTAGGACGACGTTCTCTAACGCTATAAGAGCTTCTGAGCTCTACTTTCGCAACCTCGACGATGTTTCTGCGCACACCCGTCCCGCCCGGTGACACTGTAAAGCCCTCGGAGCTAATAGCATACAGTCATTTCGAAAAAAAATAGCTTTATCGGAACGACGTTGAATAGTTAATATGCCACGTTTCCTAAATAAAATGCATAAATCAAATACACAGAAAGATATATTAATCATAAAAATACAAATCGATAAAATCAAATCAATTCTGTAAAGCGACATACATTTCGAAAAGGCGCTTAAAATCTGCCTCGTCACTAAGGTCCCGACCAGCCGACCTTGCGTTCAATCACGAGGGTGCTTTACTCCTGGCGCCACCGAAGGTTGCCGGCACCTACATTAATCACAATAAGCGTCGATAAAAAGGTTGACAACAATGTTGTCCTGCTTATAAAAAAAAAATTCGAACCCTCCATGGTCACCGAAACAAAGGTCGAGAGCAAAGAATTTTTTAACGTCATTTTTTATGCAGGTGAACTTTCAAGTTAAATGCTCTATATAATTAGATAAAGGAAGACTCGATCAGGTCTCCGTCAGCTATTGTTAATTGGATTTTCTGCAGACACCTAAGTTTAGTAAAAAAAAAGAACATAATTGTGTTTAGTCATATCGATAGGCTTACAGCGATGCAAATGTAATTTGGCAACGGGCTAAGAAAAATTGATGGACTTTGGAACCTTAGGCGGTGGATCACAAACAAGTGAAAAGAAATTGAAAAAAGTGTCCAATAACGACCTGAAACATAGAAAACCGCTAGATTCCAGCTGTATAAAATCGTATGGTAAAATCATTTAAACAGTATGGCTGACAATGTGCCAAAAAATATATGAACTTTGGCAAAATCCGCTTTTACGGCTAGTCCGCTAATATTGATAAAATTTTGTGCAATTTATGCATATACACCGAATTAATATATAGGATAAAAAAAAACCTTTTTTGCGAACCCCTTTTTTTGGTAATTTCAGGATACTTTAATAATAAAGGTGACTCAAAAGAAGTCGCGAGTAAAACTAGTAATTAAAATAAACTGAAAATTCGGTCATAAATTTATAATGACGTGACAAAAATAAAAACAATAAGCGTATCAAATTATATATTCCCGTTCAAGAAATTCGAAACAATGAAGTAAGATGGCGTAATGCTTTGATGAGGAAAGCCTTACCATATGCCGGCATCCGTGACCACAGGACGAACAGCCTATGAAAAGACGTGTTACGCTTCAGTTGAGCGACGTGCCCCCATTGCGTCATAGCGTCGTAACTAATTGCCCTTCACCTTCACACTCCGCGAGTGCCAGACCCATGGATTTCGAGCCGTCACACATAAAAGCCACTGACCCGTCAAGTGAGTGAACGGATTTGACCCATAAAACTGGCTAATTGATTCAGTATATACAAAGACACCAAAAGCTTCTAAGATGAATACGCATAAAATACCTTTTATTAATTATAGTCTGAATATGAACAAACTTTGATGTTTGCTTAATTCGCTATAAGGTTTACTTACTTGCATCGCCCTCAAGACTTAAGTCTATTTTCAATCTTGGGGTATACAAAATTTTTACGATTTTCTAATAATTTATACAATCAGGCGTTACTTTGCGTAGATGAACAATACAGAATAACGTTAATATTATCCTGCTATAATCCGACTATAGGCCAATCGTTTAACACATTCATTGCTTGCGGTGTATAAAGGCGCGCAGGTAGGACGAGAACGGAGACTGAGTTAAACGGTTGGCTTATAATTTTCTTTTTTCCAAATTTAAACTAGTGATAGCCTTAAGTGATATTGATAACTTAAAGGATAGTTTTTTTTTTCAAACATCTAGTTCCTCCAAATAAGAACAAACTTTAGCGTCGTCAACATTTGCCAATTTTTATTTTATTTTAAAAATTTACTCAAATCCACAGTAATATACAATTATGCTATTATTTATGCGATCTGTTTTTGTATATTTTTTGGCATAGATATTTAGCATGGTGAATATTTGTATTTATCATATAGATATATTCATGTTCAGGAAGTAAAGGATCGCAAACTATTCGCATAAGTCGTTCGCAGTAACGGTCGTAAGGTCAGTATGTACGTCCGTTGTGTCTATCTTTCTCACAATGGCGATAAACTTCCATATTTTACGTTAGTTCAACAAACATCATCAACCTCCTGCCCTTATCCCACTCTAAGTGGGGTCGGCACAACATGTTACAAGCCTGTTGTCACATAATTTGGCTACGTATTTTATAACCGGCCGCCTGCCTGACGCCAATTTACCTTAGTCGTATTTTACGACACCTCGGTAAGAAAGAGGATGATCTATTCTACTCAAACGGATGCCACACGGTGGGTCAACTTGCCTTAGTCACCTTTTACGACCCTTCAGTAAGAAATGAGGTTGGTCTATTCTACTCGGCCGGTAACCACACGGCAGGTCGACTTACCTTAGTCGCCTTTTACGACACCTCGATAAGAAATTAGGGTGGTCTATTCTACTCGGCCGGTAACCACACGGCGGGTCGACTTCCTTTATCACCTTTTACGACCCTTCGGTAAGAAATGTGATCGGTCTGTTCTAGTCGGCCGGTAACCACACGGCGGGTCGACTTACCTTAGTCGCCTTGTACGACACCTCGATAAGAAATGAGGGTGGTCTATTCTACTCGGCCGGTAACCACACGGCGGGTCGACTTACCTCAGTCGCCTATTACGACATCTCGATAAGAAATGAGGTTGGTCTATTCTACTCAGCCGGATAACACACGGCATTCGTTAGTTCAACAAACGTTATGGCAAATGAAATATTATAGGCTCATTGTGAAAACATGGAGTTGTTTCTACTCAAGTGTCACATACGTTAACATGATAGCGGTGAAAAGGTCGGTATGTTTGTTCAATATGTAAGAAAAGTTATGGTTCACGTTTTCTCGTGTGACACTCGTTTCGTGTTAGTAGAAAATTTGTCTAAGCAGTGACATAGGTCGTAAAATAATGATAACTTCATCGTGATATTTTAACTTCATCGTTAACTTAACATATACATCTTAAATGCTGGGAACATGACTTTTCTTTATTTACACACTCTGCACTCGCAGTTATGTAAAGTAATTTTTCCTTTATATCTATACTAGATGTGCCAGCGATTTCTCCCGCGTGAAAATCAGTGTAGATATTTAATTGAAATTTTGAATATTAAAGAAGTTATTGTGAGTTAACCATAAGAGATAGAGACATGCTGTCGCGGACTTTACGAAGATACAAAATGAATCAACTTATCTTCTATCTGTGCCAAAAACAGTGCGTGCGTGACAGAGACATGCTATTGCGACCTTTTTTGTAATATTTTTGTAGCTCTACAATGCTCTAGTATATTACTTTATTGTATCTCTGTTGGTTTACGCGGCGCACGCGCTTAAAGCTCCCAGCAGGCGAGTTTTTACACCTGCTCGATCTCTTTAGCACAATTCACATAAAACCGCAATGGACTAGTAACTTAAACCTTCCGGAAGAATTGCAATACCTTTTAGTAAAAACAGTACGGAAACCCGTTCAGTAGAATTTGAGAAACTATATCACATACAGGCAGGTTTCGATCTCCCTTCAAAATAAAATTTTCATTGACAGTATAAAAAAGATTCTCAGATCGCCACCAAACCTAACAGAACATCCGCTGGGTCAATCTGATTATCTGAAAATTTCATATCAATCGCTCATTCATTCATTTCATTCAAATCGCTCCAGCTGTTGCGGAGCCTATAAGGAATGTTTGTTTGTATATACATACAGATAAATATTCATTTTTATATATAAAATATGAGGAAAATATATAGGAACAGCTTTCCGAACCAGCAGTAGTGTTGACAATACAAAAGCACTTGTTTACAAGTTTACTAGAATATTTTGGATTTGAATATAATAAGTATTGATATAGATATGTAACATTTAATGCCGTGTGGTATTCGGCTGAGTAGAGTAGACCAACCGCATGACTCACCGAGGTGTCGTAAAAGGCGACTAAGGAACGAGTATCTTGACCAATCGTGTGGTTTCCGGTTGAGTAGAATAGACCACCCTCTTTCTTACCGAGGGGTCGTAAAATACGACTAAGGTACGTTGACGTCAGGCATGCGGCCGGTCGTAAAATACGTAACCAAATCATGTGACAACATGTTTGTAACATGTTGTGCCGAGTCCACTTATAGTGAGATAAGGGCAGGAGGATGATGATGATCATATAAAATATAGTAGATAATATCAAAATAAAGGGTAAAAGATCTATCATTCGCAGTCCACTTTGAAACGTAGATATGAATTTCTCAGGCGCATTTATGCTTTGACAGCGGAGCACTTTCTATCAATATTTTCGTATCGATGGGATTGTCAACTTAGTCGATGCGATAGCATAATCCCACGCCAAGATATAATCGCACCGATAAAAATTGTCGATGCAATAAATTCTCGCTACATACCAATATAATTAAGCGATTGCCTTACGTCGATAATAATGAGATCTGTCATCCTGCGTGACATTATCGCGTTAACTTTAGGGTTGTAGTTCTGGATATTATAAATTGCTTTTCATAATGAAACTAACGTCTTCGCAGGGGGTTGGGTGACGACATCTAAAGTCGCGGGGCGGGTTTGGAATGGAATTAACCCGTTATAGAATTTCATTTTCGCGCGCGTTAGTTTAGTTTTGCAAAATTTCGAAGATTAACATAAAATTTGCATAATATTAAAAAGTAAAAGTAACGGCCTGTTACTATGCCCACTGTGTAACCGCTAGGCTATCACAGCTTTTGATTAATATTGGAGAAAGTAAAAATCTTGTGGAAAATGGCCCAGAGCGAAAATGGCACCCGCGACCTGCAGCTGAAGGCAAGTCATCTGCGCCAAGTGGTCAGTTTAATCTAAACATGAAATACTTGATTATAGTTAAAATGATAAGGATTATTACTTCGTAATAATCCTTATCATTTCATATATATATATATATCATATATATATATATCATATATATATATATATATATATATATATATATATATATTTATGTGACGATGTTAAAAAAAAATTGTGAACGCTGGGTCGATTCATTACAATCGTATTAAGCATTTTCTGCAAATCAAAATATCGCGAGGCAGCCCTGTATTTGAACAAGTTTAGACAACGACAATAATAAAAGTGGCTTGAAACTGTTAAATCTATCAATCAATGCCGCTTACGAGTGGCGTTAGAAACAAAGCGTATACAAAATTCATAAGATACACATATTCAATGTAAACGCGGACCGCAAGAAATAAAACACAACACTACACAAGCCACGAGCCGGGAAGACAGGCCCTGACGGTCGTCGAGGCATCTAGGCATCTAGAGACAAGAATAAATGCATAATGTATAGCCATGGGAATCAGATAACATAATTTGCACAATTATATAGGAATCAAGGTATACATTGTTTGCCTCTTTGCTAATCTCTAACGCATTTAAGCGCCACGACATTTAGATTTCCACACAACTTATATGTGATCGCAATAAATTATCACTTTAGTTATTAACACAGCAAATTAATCCAATTACACTAATCCTCCCATAACGCGGTATTCTTATTAGGCATTACGCGATTTCCAACCCTCGTATAACGCGTGTTTTTCCCTATATATTATTTTATTAAAATTTTGTTCCCTGTAGGCCTACCATGAACTTTTAGATAACGATTCAAATTCAAAGACAGTACCTAAACTGAACCGCTTTCTTTGCGTACCATGAAGTGTGGATTGCATTGAGGTCGCAATGTTCGAAAAGGAAAACGTTATATGAACTATCGATAACTCTGTCTCTTTTACTCAAATGTTTTCTCCTGAAAACATTTGAGTAAAAGAGACAGAGGTCATGGTCATGGCCGCATTCCGAAGGTCATTCGGCAAGGACTCAAAGTGTGCGTCTTTAAGACGTCATGGTATGAAAAGCAAAACAATTTAGTTTACGTCTTCAATTGAGTCGCATGAGTTCATGGTAGGCATGCAATCCGGTCTAAAGCTTCTGTGATCAACTTTCTTGTATGAAAACAATTTAAGGACACATTCAATTCATACCAGGGCATCCTCAAGAGAAACTTTGTAAACTTTTAGCTTTAAACTTTTTCTGATAGAAAATTATTCCGTCTCTTTGAAGCTTAAGATAAATTTATCGCTTCCGCGATTCGCATCGGAATAATTACGTTAAAATCTGTGTCACGATTATTAACACCTATTCCATACGCGGAGCACAATTTTCTAGCATGGTTGCCGCCATTAAGATTTTGTGAGATGCTAGTTAAACGGCATACCGGTACGGCTATTAGTAGCAAGCAAAGAAATGATATTTAAGATATGTCCACGCGTCGAGATGCTGTTCTTGTTAGACGACCATTAGGCGGAGATGGCCCACTGAATGGTGCTGAATTCTTTTTGCGTGACCGTCTAAAGAAAATTGTTCACTTACGAGTTGTTAGACGTAGGGATGCGCTGTACATACTACTATCGATAAACAAATAAATAAATAAATATATGGGACACTTACACAAACGGTCGTCCATCCGCAAAATAAGTAACTTAATACTTGTGTTATGGGTGACGGACAACTGGTAATATACGACGTATATAATTTTAAATACATACTTAAATACAAATACACACCCAGGCTCGAAGAACCAACAAATTGTTTTTAGAAAGTGTTGGCCCTCGGCGGGAATCGAACCCGCGACCCGCGGAGCTGAAGGAGGGGTCACTACCTACTGCGCCAACGGGCCAGTCGAGTTGTCTATTTTTTTTACTTATGTTATTGTAAATTAAAGGTAACTTTAAATTAGGCGTTAAGGTAAAGGACGATGGTATGATACCCTGGGAGCGGGAATTTATATTTACGTTTGATATTAAGGTAGAAGCAGGTTTGCGATTAAGGTAAAAGAAGACTATACGGTCAAATTATATTTACCCGTGGTCTAATACCAAAGGCACTTTTACAATTTTTCAGTTTCTACACTACTCCATCAGTACTACTGATGGAGTACTATGGGATACTATGAACTAAAAAGATGCAAAGTAACAGCTTCTGTCTGTAAGTGGAGCATTGATACGTTCTGACGTAAAATAAGGAAAAACATACAAACATTAGTGGTTCCTGCGACTAGATTCGGGTCGACTTTAGTAAAGTACCCTCGACTATGTACGCTATTGATTTCCTATACCCCAAAGGAAAAGAGGTAATTTTTCAGCCTTTGTCGGCCCTATATATAATCATCAAATGTTCCGAATTTTAACAACATTTCTCCAATGTATTAGCCATGAAAGCATAACGGACAGACCGACTTTCCCATTTATAATATTATTGTAGTATTGATACTTTCACATGTTTATATATGATGCAAATGATATTATGTACAATTAATTAATAATTCCAAAGATATAAATTAAATTACGACGTAATTCGGATGACACTAATTGATGCATACATTGCACTTCGGACTATCCGTAATTACATAATTCAATTATGAGAGTAATTTATTGACATAATTAGTGTAAATAACATCGTGTAATATAACTTTTACTTGTATTAATAATAATCTATATAATTTTCATCGGCTCCTTTATTGTTTATCATTAAAGGGTTTACTTGTTAATTAGTTTAAAGGTTAATACGTTGATGGTTATAAGCAAACAGTGGAAATTCAATTGGAAATTTTGACACGTAACATATATTGCTAATAAGACTGTGCAAATTTTTTTTTGTAGTAAAGTTGACGATTCAAAAGCACCTGTTTACAAGTTTACTTGAATAAAGAATATTTTGAATTTTAATTAAATTTGTCTTTGCTTTTCTGTAAAAAATGACCAATGAGATTTGTGGTATGGAGTCTGAATCCGCAGACCAAATAGATGAAGACGCATATAAGATTAGTAGTTAAATTTTAAAATACACACATTCGCATTAACAAATTCTTTTCTTTTATTTTATCGGGTCACCTTTTGGAGATTATATCAAACCCATCGTAAACTAATTATTATAGCTATTTTTTATAAATGAATATAAGTATGGATTCAATACAAGCAAATTAAATCAGTGCATGACGACGGAAGATGTGTCGTAACGAAACAAAAGACATAAAGTACTGATATCTTAAACATCGGGGTACGATATAAAACATGTGAAGCTGTATGTGTAACGTCATTTGCTTCATAACTGTTAAATTAATTGGGATTTTCCTTACCATATATGGTAATTAAGCTTCAAGTCTACCTTTCATCAATATTATTCAAGCGGATTAGCTATAAAATCTAAAGAAACAGACAGACAGACTTTCGTATATGTAATATCAGTAAAAGTAATGGCCTATCACCATCCCTTAAGTTATAACATAACTAATTGGTGCCTGCCCGGAATATGAACCCATGGCCCCCCAAAATAAGGGCAGACGGATTCACAGTTCTGCTATCACAGTTTCATAATATAAGTATAGATATATATATGAAATATATTATCGATAATTTTTTTCCAACACTAAAGTTGTATAGACTAGGAGCATTTAACCGTCATTGTCCACTTTCATCGCAACAATTCGTAGAAACGACACCAGCGCTGACGTGAAGCGTATTTACTTAAACCGTCACACATTCGAATGTCACTCGGATACACAGTTAACTAGTATAAGAACAAAAGTTATTATACAAGCACTACACACATTCACAACGACAATCTCAACGATCGTTTCGCGCCGTAACCGGAGCATCGTCAGTAGATAGGCTCCACGACAAAATCATGTAGCATATAAAAGGCATGAGAACGGTTTTGCTTCCTACACTTAGCAATAAATAGATTTTCTTAACAAACGCGGATAATAGCAAAATAATTCTATCACGACTTTTGTACTATGGAATTCTGCTAAGTAAGGCCTACTTCTATAAATTATTTAGAAGAAGGGTGTTTTAACACCCATTAGTTTTCAGTTCACACATTGAAAAATTTTATGCCACATATCCCATTCTTGGCTTCGCAGATGACGCTTGGAACGTAGGCGAAGCTATATTGCACGATAAAACTTTCAACATAATAGTAAAATATTGCCTGTTACTATCCCCTTGCTGGTTACATTCAGGCATCCTCTCTCCGTTTATGGAGAGAAGAGTTGGAGCTAAGACTCAGCACGCTGCTCTAATGCGCATCAATTATAAGCCAACCGTTTAACTCAGTCCTCGCTCGCTGTCCGCACCCACCCAGGCCCCGTTCTCGTCATACGTCGGACGTACGCGCCCTTGTAGATGCCCCGCACGCGAGGATTGAGTCAAACGTTTTGCCTATATGTAGCTTCATTAATCATATTTATCCATGACGATTCAAAAGTGCTCGAAAGAGCTTACTTGAAATCAAAGATCATTTTGATTTGATTTGATTTTGATATAAATAAATATAGAAATATATTATAGCATTAGCAATACGTCCTTAGCCGGCGTCCAGCGCACGCGCCGATCTCCGGCTACTCTAATTGATGACTAGAGCATTTCTTTTGTAGGATCGATCTAGCTATCGTGTTTCGCGAATAGTTCTGTATTTTGATGAGGTTTTCAAATTCAAAAGAGGTACAGAATGACAACGCAAAATTTTAAATGCAAATGTATGTAAAAACTACAAACCGAAATATCCAATTTAGTAACATGGTCGATACCAAGGTAAAACCTCCTCTTTTTCTTGAGAGATATAGATATATGAAGCTTAAAACAAGCTACGATTGGCAACTTCTACTCAAAACTCAGCAATTCTTGAAGCATTTTTTTTAGGCATAAACGTGCCCATTCTTTTCTGCTTTTCTATTAATTTGTCATATATTACCAGAGTCTCAAGGAAAACTATTTCCAATTGGAACCGAAAGTGGACCAATATTTGAAAAAATACATTCATTCAATTCAGTTAGGAATCTAGAAGAAAAAAGAACACAAGATACATTTGAGACTGGTCTAAAACATCTTGAAAGTGAGGCTACAAAATTAAACAGTAGTTTTTTAGCTTAACATCAATCACAATCAATGCAAATTCCGATAACTGCAATTGATTTTTTAAGTCCAACCAATTATTATGAACTGTGTTTACCTGTTTCTTTGAAATAATTACAGCTTTTTTTGCTCAGCCAATAGACCCATCCACGTTCTAGTCGTTTTTCTATCGGATAGGTATTTAATTGCCCGGTTGGCCAGCACTAATCGTTGTCGAGCGCCCATTAATATTGTATGAGGTGCGCAGGCGCCGGCGCGGCGACCGCCACGACGTCGCAGTCCGACATCAGGGCTGCCAGCGTTCCGGATATCCTCAGATTCACCCTATTTTACACCCGCCGAGTTTCTGGCTGGTTCTTCTCATTAGGAGCAAACTTCCGAATCAGTAGTAGCTTTTTTAAAAACATTTGATGATTTAAAAGTACTCAAAATAGTCCACTTAGATAAAGAATATTTTGAATTTTGAGTTGAGTTCTTTGCAAAACATAATTGTGATAATTAGTTATATTTCGTCATTCTTATATTGTACAAAGTCAGAGAATTGTTAAATCTACGCATTTTTATTATTTATGTAATCCTCAATAATATAATTAGCATGTGAACGTCAACTAGAGTAAGCGTGAACACTGAATATATTTAAATTCACTTTAAAATATTATTTATTCAACTAAACTTGTAAACAAGCGCTTATTAGTCGTAAAATCTACTGCTGGTTTGGAAAGCTGTTCCTACCGAGAAGAGCCCGCAAGAAATTCGGTGGTTGCTCTTTTTCAAAATAATACTTATAACTAGTTACATTAGTCATTACTTTCTTGTACAGGATCCAACAGTAGCTATATCCACGCATTCTTATCTAAGTAATCCTCAACAGTATAGTAAGCTTTTTGTATCAGCCGCCCTTTAACAGTTTTTTTTAAACTTATATTATTAATGTTTTACATTAAAAGTAAGGTTACAACAATAATTCCTCATTTATGTATATTATAATCCTCCATAGTGTAATAAATAGGCTTTTTGTATCAGCCGCCTTTTGATAATTATTTAAAACTGCTGTTTAAGCACTTATCGTCGATACAAGAACCGCACCTAATCAACCCCACTCATACAAAATCCTAATCAAATTCCAAATTCTCGAGTTCATTTCAACTGGAATGCCTCGGGAACGCTTTCGTTTAATCTCATCAAAACCGCCGCGTTCGCATCTGAGGCAAGTGTGTTTTATATAAATTTTTTGCATCAAAATGACCGTGACGGTCGTGAACTCGAACGGAGGGTCAACGCCCTCGCGGATATAATTTCAGACAAGCAAAAAAAACCAGATGAAATTTCATACCAACGCAATTTGATAACCAGCGCGTGAAATGATACCAAATACAAAACGGTACGCTCTTTTTTCTCCACCACAGGATTACATCAGGCTTAATGACGATGTTACAAGTTCAAGAGGTGCGCGCAAAAAATACATCGACGCGATTGTAATCCAATTGTAAACTGTAAGGCATTACTAGTTACTTGTATTCAATCTGTGATGGCGGTGCCGTCAAAGAAGATGACGAGTATGAATTTGTCTTAGTTGTTTTGCAAATTACAGTTGCCAAATCTTTTTTTTCATGTATATTATTTTGATTCGATTTTAGCAGTACATTTCAAAAATGTTTAGTAGTACAAAAAGTATCGCCTTAGGGTCATAATTTTTTTACCCTTATCCCATTCTTTGTGATAGCTTGGATAGCCCAGCAGTGAGACCATGCGACTCTTTCGGGGGAGTCACGAGCTCGAAAAGACACCAATGAGTTTTTCTATTAAAACTTTTGTTTTTAATTGATAATTGCAATTTATCACACGCTTTTCGGTGAAGGAAAACATCTTGAGGAAACCTGCGTATCTCTAGAGAATTTTGGAAATACGTGTAACCTCCCAATCCGCATTGGAGCAGCGTGGTAGGTAACTTATCTCCAGTCCTTCTCTTCAGAAACGGAGAGAGGAGGCCTTTGCCCAGCAGTGGGATTGTAACAGGCCGCTACTTTACATTTTTACATTATCCCACTTTAAATGGATTAGCACTATATGTCTACATCTTCAATTATCCTCTATCATTCGTCAACTCTGGCGCTACTCCTTTTACATGGATATCATTCTTCACATAATTGATCCATCTTTTTTTCGGCCTCCCTCTATTTATGTAACCATCAACACTCACATTCAAAACTCTTTTGGTCACATGATTTTCATTCCTCCTATTACATGGCCATGTTAGTCCAATCTCGCTTAAGGATATATTTTTTAAAAATGGCCCTTGCTGCGGTTCTACCGCCTTTTAGAGTACCACTAGGCGGGCCCAGGGTACCAATTCAGTGAGTAGAGCGCCAAAGCTCTTAGTTTTGGGAATGTCTTGCTTATATTGTCAGTTATTCTAGGCAGGAGGTTGAGTTTGATATATTTTGGAGAATTTACTAGCAGGTTGTATAGGTTTGATCTTATTGCAATTTTATTAGGATCCCTATTTTTAAAAAAATGTAATATAGCTTATGTTGCTCAGTGAAGAAGCAGCCAGCTTTCCAATGGTGAAAGAATTTTCGAAATAGAGATTAATAGTTTTTGCGTGAATACATTACGCTCGTATGTGTGTAATGTATACACACATTGATACAAACATACAGATCTTTCATATTTATAATATTAGTATAGATAATAAGTTGTTCCGAAACCAGTCATTAACTAGTTTATTTTTTTGAATAAAATATCGAAACAAAAGTAAATTTACACTTCAAATGTGTGATATCGTAAGCAGATCTGAACACTGTCCAGCTAAAGTGCATACGGCAATTAACTCAGTTAAGATTATATATCAATAGTTACGGTTTAAGTTACGAAATATTATTGAGAAGTGAATATAAGAAACGAGAAAAGTAAGACAATCAGCAAATTATAATGTTTCATCTGTATAGATTAGTTTTCGGATAGACATAATGCAAATCCCTTTCGTGCCGACAGCTAAACTAATAAGGCGATACATGAAGAAGGTCATCCGGCACTCACGACTGCAAATCCTAAGGGAAATGACGGCACTAACGCCATTGCAGACGCCGCATACGACATCAAAGGCCGGCCGAAACCCCAAGTTCATTGCCGTCGCGTGCGCGTGCGCATTCGATCTCGCGATAACCGAAAATGGGTGCGCCAAACCAAATAACGCCTAACATCTCCGTTGCACGCAGATTAAACGCGTCGGAATACGCAACAAAAAGGTTGCAATAAGTTAATTTCAACTTTATTGTTCACGCATTACGAGCAAAGCTTTTCATCTTTGATGTCGCGATCGTTTTGGAGACGCAAAGGCACCGCCGCGGAAGGGGACAAATCTCACGGTTCTTATGAGCTTAACGTCTCATTTTACGGTTTATTACAGCTTACAATGTAACTAATGTTTTTGTGGGATCACAAAAAAAATATGATTTCCACAAATATCGAATGGTAGATTTGGAGATAGATATGGAGTAGTGGCCTCAATTATCCGAGGAACTGTGTTAGTCGCCTTTTACAACATCTCGGTAAGAAATGAGGGTGGTCTATTCTATTCAGCCGGATACCACACAGCGGATCGACTTACCTTAGTCGCCATTTTACTACACCTCGGTAAGAAATGAGGGTGGTCTATTCTACTCAGCCGGATACCACACGGCGGGTCGACTTACCTTAGTCGCCTTTAACGAAATCTCAGTAAGAAATGAGGGTGGTCTATTCTACTCAGCCGCATACCACACGGCGGGTCAACTTACCTTAGTCGCCTTTTACGACACCTCAGTAAGAAATAAGGGTGGTCCATTCTACTCAACTGGATACCAGTGTGGGTGAAATATTAATAACGTTCGTTTATTCAACATACATATTGTGTGCGTGTGTACGTAATATCCATTCCTGTGTGTCTGTCCGTCAATATTGATAAAATTTAGTAATACTGACACTAATTTCCCGGGCCAACAAATACGATAAAAAAATCGGTTTTTCCATTGGAAACAGGAAAAAGCACATATTTTAGAAAAACAATTACACAATTAAAAATATTTGAACAGTTAAGTTAAAACGCACAAAGTCGCTTGTTAAAAATACTAATACATTTGCCTTAGGGCCGTCAAAAAATATTCCATCTACATCATTGTATCATTTTGCGCATAATTGGAAGCGAAACACTTGTATCAATATTTTTTAACCTAACCATCAACAAGTTATCTCGAAACATAGAAGAGACGAGAAGTGGAAGATAAGGATGGTATGGCATAATATAAGGAGGAAAATCATGTGACCCAACGAGTTTTTTTTAATCGTATGGCATTTATGTTTAATGACTATAAGCGTTAGTTAAGAGTAAAATATATTTATATATAAAAAATACTAAATATTAAAATGCAATAAATTAATACAAAAAATGACAAAATCTATACTTATTATAAAACAAAGTCCCCAAAAGCTGTCTGTCTGTATGTAATCGATTTTCTCAAAATCTAATGAACGGATTTTTATACGGTTTTCACCAAAAGATAGTGCAATACTTCCGGATGGTATAGGTAAATAGTATATATCGGTATTGTGTAAATTGTGTTGAAGAGATCGCGCAGTTTTTAAAAAACTTGCTTGATGGGAGCTTTAGTCGCGTGCGCCGCGTAAACCAGAAGAGATATGGTAAATTAATGTACTAGAGAATTTTAGATCTTTAAAACTACTACAAAAAAGTCCGCGATAGCATGTCTCTATCTCTTATGGTTCACTCACAATAACTACTTTTATGTTTAAGATTTGAGTTAGAAAAAAATTGTGACACGCTGATTTCCACGCCGCCGGCATATCTAGTATAATATAATATTATGAACGTCAAATACTTTTATGTGAAGATTTAAAATTAAGAATTTTAATAATTATTTTACAAGTCAATGTCAAAAACAATGGTTAGATTATGTGAAATATGACGTGCATATTAAAGGAGTAACGCCAGTGTTGACGAATGTTAGGATAGAATGGAATTGAAAAATAAGTTGTGCCGACCCCACTTAGAGTGGAATAAGGGCTGGAGAATGATGTAGTCAACTCGATACATATCTATGAACATTACTATGCAATCACAGCTCATTTGTAATAAAATTATATTATTTTAACATAATGCAGTAAAATATTATCCTTGAAGTGTTACATAAACAACGGTACAACACGTACGCCATAATTTGCAGGAAAATATAGTATACTTACGTGATGCATACCGAAACACCGATAGGGCCAATTAAAATGAGATTTTATATTTATCCGCCTTTAGTTTGCGTAGTAGGTAGATTAGGGATGCGACTTGGAATAGAAAAATCGATATTTCTCTATTTAAATTAAATCTATTTGTGAAAAATCGATTAACTCGAATCGAAAAATCTATTATTAATTATCCATTTTTTATGAGTATTTCAAGTTGCCAATATTAATATATAATAAGAAAAAAAGACTTATTAATCTGGACAAGTGCGAATAAAAAATAACACATACGCTGTTTGCGAAATTCGGTTATATCGAAATATGCAGTTTGGCTACAATGGGTTCTTCAGACGTATATTTTGAAATAAAAACAAGAAAATAATAGTAAAAAGAGGGTAACTAATATGAGCGAATTGTATTATGGGTGGCGACTGTTGGGTACACAAACTCACTTTATCTAGTTCAATTTCTTTATTATATTATATTATTATTAAATAAAACTTTTCTTATGCTATATACTACGCTAAAATAGTAAATACTAATGGCGTCCGTCCCACCGATGTTAGGTAGGGAAAGGCGAGGTTGAGCGAAGTGTCTTTTCCAGGCATGGAACATGACACCTCAGGTGTCGAGTAGAGTCGGGGAAAGCGGCAAACGCTGAGTAGACATAACAAGCGTAATAAGCAATGTTTAGAAAATTGATTATAGTTATAAAAAACGATTATTTTTCACATCCCTACAGTAGATGCAGCCAATAAATATACACGAAGCGCAATAAACTAATTGTTTGTCCATAATTATTGCATAATCACCATTCAGTCATCTGAGTTTTAATGTTTAATTATTATGTTGAAGCTTATTTAATTACTTTGGTTAAAATCCATACTATATAATGCGTGTTGGCGTTTGCTAGAATGTTTAATGTTTTTTTTAATCTAACGATCAAATAGTGTCAATGTATTGCATTTTTGAACAAAAGTAAGGGAGCAAATACCATTTAAACTCTAAAAAACGTAAGCTCTAAGCTGGTCTGGGTTACGCTAATAACCACCACTCTTGGCATGCGGGTTGGTGATCGCAGTGCTGACCATTTCATACAGACAATGCTGCTGCTCGCTATCGGTCTGTTGTATTTAGATCAGCTTAAGAATGGTTATATCGCCATTAGTCGATCGCCAGAGCTTCGCCAGTTTATTTGCAGGGTGTACTACGTGCAGGTGAGGTTGACATTTGAAGAGACTGACTGGGACGAGTTTCACCCTTACAACCCCAATTGACTGGCCCGTTGGCACAGTGTGTAGTGACCCTGCCTTCAGCTTCACGGGTAGCGGGTTCTATTCCCGCTGAGGGCCAACATTTTCTATAAACAATTAGTTGGTTCTTCGAGCCTGGGTGTATTCAAGTGTGTATTTAAAATTTTATATGTATATGTTAACCAGATGTCTGTCACCCATAACACAAGTATAGTACCCGGCATTAAATAATGCACATCGATGTTTAGAACGAAACAGTCGGCCAGTTTCGCACGGGTTAGTCAGTCTGTGCGACAGAGAGAATGCTCTATGAAGCAGAATCTAGCCGATTTTCTCTCTCTAAGCCTCGATTTGCATTATTTATTGCCGCGTACTATATTAAGTTCCTTACTTTGGGGATGGACGTCCGTGTGTATAAGTGTCAAAAAAAATGGAGATCCCTTGAAAGGACCTATTTACCTTCATAGATATAATATACATCTACAACTGCTAAACTGCCATTACATCAATTATTTTTATCCATATAATCATTAATAGAGTACCATATTAGTTTAAGTAAGCGAATACAAAAGACAATAACTAATACAAGACAAATATAACAAGCGATGAGCTATACGTAAAAGTTACGATAAAATTTTAAGTCGGCCCCAAAATCAGGTCGAGCCGTCGGGACGGCCGTTTTCACTGACCTCACTACAAACCGGTCCGGGAACCGTTAATGGCAATAAATTACATCGAAATTAATATCTCCCTGAAAAACGACCACCAAAAACTCGAACAATAATCCACCCACGTCATCATAAAGCATACCGATGTAACCTAACACCGGAGGGCGTGTGAGTAAAGTTCAAAATGCACCAACAAGAAAAGTGCCATCATAAATTTGGCTTCCCGAGAGACGTTTTCGATAATATATTCCTACTACTATGACCGAGACTTCGTTGACGCCAACATAAGCGTTTAATATACACACAATAATGTAAAATATGGCGGGGTGATGCTGGATATATCCAATAGCCGAATCGACCTTCCCAGCGTAGGCTGAGTTTGACACTATAAACTTGTTCAAAATAACACCACATATTTTGTGGTGTTATTTTGAACAGTGTTAATCCAAGCCGAGAAACTCAAAATTGGTGAAATATAATTACATACATACATAATACTAAAAATTTATATTATAGTTTTACCGGTACGCGGTAGAAAGAAAAGGGCATAGGGCTTCCTCTCCTACGCCGCGCTATCGGTCTACTCTCCCTCCGTCTTACGAATTTTCGATCACATCAAGTGTTCTGACGCAAGTTTAAACATTTTATACCCATCAAAAAAGTGCGCAACGCCGCTTAAGAAGTTTTCACTTCAAAAAGTAATTGATTTTTCACTTTTACAGATAAAAAACCGGGATTTTTATCAGTTTTTGTTACCTCATTGTGTAAGCTTTCATTATGCTAACTTTTATCAATAGTAGTCCAGCGAAATAACCGTGAAAGCGTACGATAGACAGACCAAAAAACTTTCGCATTTATAATATTAGGATTAGTCCTATTAATATTTTACGGCTCAAAGTTTATACCAATTTAACGCTTCGAAACTTAAACGTATTTGAAACGTATTTTACATATTCGCACGTTTAATATTAAAGTGACCGAATTCAAAATTAGTCTAACATTTTAATCCTTATTTTGATGTCATCTATGGCGTCAAGCTTCGAACTATTATAAAAGATAGTGTTTTCTTACTATTTATTCCAAGTGATGGTTCAACACTCACAAGTTTTATAGACGCTACGCTTTATTGCAATTTGTCACAAAACAACTTTTATGAATTAAGTAATCGCTTTAATACTAAGCGTGCGAAACGTAGATTTAAGCCCAAACACATATTTGCAAATTTTATACCAATAAATCTATCATCATTCCAGAGAGAGAAAAAAAATTTGAACGAAATACTTTTTCGAGTATAACTTATTTAATCAATCTTTGCACCGCATGTTACAAGTAAAACCGCCAGGCAAAATATAATTTGGACAAAGTTTACCGTGAGCGAAAACGCGTCAATAATGTAAAAACGTTCCACGCCTTACGCGTATGAATAGAAAAGAATTTAGTATAATGGGGGAAAAAGCGGGTCGAGTTTGTAGATGAAATATTATCCGCATTACGCTTGAATGGGAATATATTGTGTTCTTTTTCCTTTTTGTAATACGAAAGTCGCATTAACTTCACTCTCGGAGCAAATCTTTTGTACGATGTGTGTGGGCGGAACATATACACGTATCTACATTAATACGTAAAGCAAAAACCTATTAACCCTCTTAACAAAAATTACGCATATGGAGGAGTATAAAATTTAAAACAGTAATAATTTATTTAAAGAAGTAGCGCACAATGCTAATATTCATTTAAATCATCAGCCCCCTGCCCTTATCCCACCCACTCTAAGTGGGGTCGGCACGAACATTTTGTCACATGATTTGGTTACGTATTTTACGACCAGCCGCCTGCCTGACGTCAACTTACCTTAGTCGCCTTTTACGACACCTCGGTTAGAAATGAGGGTGGTCTATTCCATGCAACCGGATACCACACGGCATTTAACTTAGTCACCTCTTACGACACCTCGGTAAGAAAGGAGGGTGGTCTATTCTATTCTGCCGGATACCACACGGTTATTTTTAAATCAATGAATATTAACTTAAAAAAGAAGGGCAATCGTCCCTTGTTGTTGTTGAGTCCTTTAAGATATTGAAGCAAAGATATACCGGTCAAAGTAACATATGTACTGTACTACCACATACCGACATTTGTTTATATTACGTATTATGATTATGCATTTAATGTAAACAAGCCGTATCTATTCAATAAAACTTCCATTATTATTACCATATTAACATATGCCAGTGAATATTGTTTTGTTTCTTACAAAACATAACTTTGCAAGCGTTATAATCGCACTACCTATTAATATTATAAAGCCATAAGTAAAGTAGCACAATCAACTAATAGGATCCGAATGGGTGAACGGAATTAGTTTTTCGCAAACGTTTAAATCATTGACACTGCTATTGCGGTCCAACACTTCAATAGTGTATAGTACCCGGCATTAAATAATGCACATCGATGTTTAGAACGAAACAGCCGGCTAGTTCGGTTTCGTAGAACGCTGTCACTGTCACTCAGTTAGTATGTGACGTTTCACATGGGTTCGTCGGTCTGTGCGACAGAGACAATGCTCTATGAAGCAGGATCTAGCTGATTTTCTCGAAAGCCTCGAAGTGCATTATTTATTGCTCGGTATTATACTATACGCGCTAGTGGTGCCACATTTCGGACGAAATCCACTATCCATCCTGTACCATGGGGCGAGACCATTTGCTCAGTGGCAGATTTTACTGCCAACCAGGAATATGCAATGTTGCAAATACTAAATACGGAGTATATGTGCTTGTGTATTTAAACGAAAACTTTCTTAACCTTGTATACACATATGTAGGTTCCTTTTCTTATAGGGTTTCAGAGTAAAACAAAAAAAACAACGATTTGCGCCCATCGCTAGACACCAATATTTTACCATACTGACTGGCCCGTTGGCGCAGTGGGTAGTGACCCTGCTGTCAGCTCCGCGGGTCGCGGCTTCGATTCCCACCGAGGTTCAACATGTTTTATAAAACAATTTGTCGGTTCTTCGAGCTTGGGTGTATATTTATATTTAAGTTTACCAGTTGTCCGTCACCCATAACACAAATATTAAGTTACTTTGAAACGGGCGACCGTGTGTGTGTAAGTGTCCCATATATTTATTTTATTTATTTATACATTTTCATATAAATATTGTAACAGAAGAGAAACAGCGACGTGCATTTATTTCCTAATAAAAAACAAAAATTAAAAACTCGACGGTACCAGTTGCGTACGCTATAATATTAATTTATTCAACGACACGTGCTCGAAATGCAGGAGAGCATTGTAAAGGGAATGTTATAAATATCTCTGTAGGAATAGAAAGTTTCGGTGCGTAGTCGAAATCCATGTAACTCGGTAACCGACGTGGTAACTTAGTATAAATTGCAGTGTCTGAAAGCCTTAAGAATTTCTGGTAGGAAGTGCGATAATATAAAATTTAGTGTAATGGACGCCAGGCCTTACTTTTACGTTAACTTTATGTTATTACTTTGAGGAAAGTGCTGACGACTTAAAATGCGTTTACGCGCTGTTGCTAAAACAATTCAGATTGTTTATACATCGCCGTTATACTTATCGTAAATTCGATGTAAACAGACGTGGGTGCAAAAAGAGAAACTTCAGGAACATTTCACTTTTATCTTGTTTTCATTTATATTATCTTGATTTAATTAGCTGAATATAAATAACAATATATAGCGATTATTATTAACCGTAATATATATTTATTTACCACGGTTAAAAATTAATGAATATTGTTGCATATTAAACAAATTTATCATTGTTATTTCCAGTTTACAGATCCAGTTTACTTATACAACATAATAATTATATAAATAAATAATAAATAAACATACGGGACACTTACACACACGATCGCCCATCCCCAAAGTAAATAACTTAATATTTGTGTTATGGGTGACGGACAACTAGTAAATATACTACATATATAATTTGAAATATATACTGAAATACAAAAATACACCCAGGTTCTAAGAAACAACAAATTGTTTGCCCTCGGTGGGAATCGAACCCGCCATCCGCGGAGCTGAAGGCAGCGTAACTACCCACTGCGCTAACGGGCCAGTCAATGTTATATATTATGTTCTCCCACTTCTGTCGTCACTTTATAACTTTTTTTATGCCCAACAATCAGTGCCGTAGACTATTGAAGGGCTAGACGGGACAGTGTCGCGGGCCCCAAAACTCAAAAAAATGATTAGTACCCCCTATCCCTATCCCTAGAACTTTTGATAAGCCTGATAATAAAGAAAATGTAAAAAATTCGTCATACGTGTCTTGCGCGTTTGGCTGCAAAATGTAAACTCTTTCTCACATGTTTGCACAAGTGGGGTTTTAACGAAATATATACGCTTCTGCAATAATCCTGGGTGATATTAAATGAAATATAGTTCGCGATAGAGGCGAATGGCCTCTGAACACGGCCGCGCGACGCCGTTACAAGATTATGTCGTCTTAGCGCATGACAACCTTCCATTGCGTACAGTTGCGACTATTATTTGCAAGGAGTGTAAGAGAATTATAATAGTATATATTTTCTAGAGCGATTCCGTTCGGAAATTGTTCGCATTCACATCACGATTAGATAATGGCTGTAATTTATAGGTGTGAAAGTCAGATTGTTTTGCGAAATGTTAATTTCTCTCTAAGATAATAAAAATTGCAAAGCAATCAAAATAATTGTGTTCAACAGTGCTCTTAAAAAGAATATAAAAAAAAGCCGTGTGGCATCTGGCAGAATAGAATAGACCACCCTCCTTTCTTACCGAGGTGTCGTAATAGGCGACTAAGGTGCCTGATGTTTGTACCATGTTGTGCCCACTTAGAGTGGGATAAGGGCAGGAGAATGATGCTTATAAATATTTTAATTTATATTCGTGAATTTTTTTCAAATATCCAAGGGACATCTTTTAAGTCAAAAATATCAAATAACACCTCTCATTTAAATCTAGATCAATACGGTTTTCATTTATAAAGCTTAATTAATTTATTACATTGATCCCTACTTATATATGGTGTATGTCTAAAATGATAAAAATGTGAATATATTAAATTATCTAAATATATTTTAAAACTTACAAATAATAAAAAAAAACTATAATATATTCTAAAATTTGCATAATTTATACAGTCACTCGTCAGTTATGAATCTTGCGATAACGTGCTATTAACAAATTTTAAAATGGAATCCTGAAGCATTTTGTTTTAAGAATTTTAATTGAAGTAAAAGATACAAACGAACATACTTTAAAATTTATAAAATTGATATAGATTTTATTTAAATGAAAGATAAATAAATCTTTTTACTATTTTTTAAGTTAGGAAGTACATAGCAGACTAAGCTCATAGAATTAAATAAAAATAATGAATTAAAGAAATTTACTGTATATAGTTGAAACTAATAAAAGCTAACAAAAAACTGTTAAGATAAATTGAAAAACAATATACTTAGATAGTAGTACTAAAAGAACGAGATTGAAGTTAAGGCGAATACTCATAGTGTGTATATTAATTCAAACCCAAACTAAAAACATTCTTTATTCTAGTAAACTTGTAATTGAATCGTCAACTGTATTGTAGGTTCGGAAAATTGCTTCTACCAAGAAGAGGTTGCAAAAATGTCAACCCAACTCACTGCAAATACGAAAATTAATTACACAGGTACACACACACGTGTGTAATTGTCCCCTATTTATTTTACCGCGGATCACAACAAATTGAAAACATCATTACTTGTATTTAAAATACATCTCCGCAAAGTAACAGACACTTAATTCGATAAATTAAAAACCGCTATTTTTAGTTTAGCTATATTTACTTTCAGTATGTAACAATTATAATGGATAGGATAATTATTTTATCATTTAACATAAGTAAAAAGAAGTAAAGTAACGGACCATTACAATCCCACTGCTGGGCGAAGGACTTCCTCTCTCCGTTTCTGGAGAGAAGGGTTGGAGCTAAGATCTACCACGCTGCTCCAATACGGATTGGTAGGTTACACATATCCCCAGAATTCTCTAGAGATATGCCGGTTTCCTCACGATGTTTTCCTTTACCGAAAAGCGTGTGATAAATTGCAATTATCAATTCGACACTTAAGTTTTAATAGAAAAACACTGGTGCCTGCCCGGGATTTGAACTCTTGGCCAGCTCAAAAGAGTCACACGGTCTCACCGCTGGGCTATCACAGCTTAACATGTACTCAAAAATATATTAACTACATTATTGTTAAGTACTTTATAAATCTAAACTATTAAGTTATTTATTAATAGAACTGCTAGTCATTCGTCTTAAATCTAAACAAATGTTGACCAGTTTAGAAAAACTTTACCAGATCAACAAATCACTACAAGGCGTCAACACCCAACAAGCCGACGCGACCGGCTACAAATCACTTTCGACAGAAACTCAACCCTTCCGCTTCCCGACCATTGTGTTAATATCGACGGACAGACGGAGAAAAAAAGGGAATCCGAAATTACATGGCGGGAGGTAGATAAGATGATAGAACAATGGTATTCTTGCCTTTATCTTGACTTTGAGACAAGCAAATAAAAAAGGTCCCCATCTATATGGTAGGACATGTTTACAATGTTAGAGCTATGTGACGTCAGTGCCGTTTGATTTGACAAAACAAATGGTATTCATCATGGATTGAATAAGGATATTTGTCTAAAATAATTATACATTCGCAGCATTTTTTTAATTCAGCGATCATTCATCTATTGAATTACAACAATAATAATTTATAAATTAAAAAGTCACTAGTTGTCAAATATGCTTATACGTAAAGAATATTACAAAATTGAAGATTATTTGGATTATAAGAAAGCCTGGATTTGAAAATCCTTTCAGCTTCATACAAGACAGCGGTTTAATAATGTATAATTGAAAATGTTTAAAAGATTGACCGCCGAGTTTCTTGCTGGTTCTTCTCGGTAAGAGCAACATTCCGAACCAGTTGTAGCTTCATTAATCCTATTGATGCTTGACGATTCAAAAGTGCCTGAAATGGTTTATTTGAATAAAAAATATTCTTATTTGATTTGAAACAAACAGTTAATAATTGACGATTATTAACTGTTTGTTTCAGTTTAAGTCTTTTTTCTTCTGTTACTCAAAGGCCGATTGGTAGAGTGAGAGATCTCTTTTAGGCGATTTATCCGGCTATTTTCTTCTTTTCTAACAATATGTATATGAAAGAAAATTAATAAACGAATGTCTATGTCGGAATCGAAAATATTTCAATGATATTAAATCACCTTCAGTTCTTTAGAGGCCTTGAAAATGGAGTTTCCAACTGAGTAAGATCAATGAAATCAGTATAGTTCTGAAGATAGGATACAATTATTAGATGTCGTGGCATTTAAGTCGTACTTACACATCACTAAGGATTTCACAGCTTATTACAGCGGACAGCAAACATCGCGTAGTATCTTACCTGAAACAAGAACACAGTCTTATAGTAGAATAGCAATTAAAATAAAATTATGCGGACGGCGGAGCATGAAATTCAAGTTATTCTTTATTTAAATCATCATGAATTACTAGAAATAAGGGCGGCTACGCCCGCGTGAAATTCAGTGTTTAGCGAGTTATAGTCGCTCGAGCCTCGGCATGAGACTGGCTCTCTGATACCCTACACCGCTTTTTATACCTATTCCCTCCTATAAAACTACAATTGACACCGGTTTGTTACTACCCTCACTAAAAATTGTTGTAAAAGGACCTCTTTAACTCAATTCACATTAAACCGTCATGTGCCATCAACCTAAACCTTTCGGAGGAAAGGCACTACTTTTTAGTAAAAACTGTATTAAAATCCGTTCAGTAGATTTTGAGAAAATCGGTTACATACAGACAGACAGCTTTGGGGACTTTATTCTATAATAAGTATAGATAGATTTAGAGAATTTCGTCCACTGGGCGGCCACTACGTTTTTCAAATAGCCTTATTGAGAGAACTATTTCAGATGTGTAACAAATGTAACACGGTGAACAATTTATCTCGTTTAGCCAGTCGCGTAAGGTGTTGCCAGAAGCTGTGTTTCGTAATACGTCGATCATTTTACAGACAATCGTTTGACTGTAACATGCTATTGTTTTCATTCCGCCCCTTATAGAACTAAAGTGGACGCAGTCAAGTAGTATGAAGTTTAGATACCTTCAAATGAGCAATGTTCTGTTGGACATTGAACGATAATTTAACGATAACATTATTACTACTTTTTTATTATCTACTATTTATGATTATTTACGATAAAGATATTTCAAGGTAAAGTTAAATTTATATCACCGCCGTGTGGTATCCGGCTGAGTAGAATAGACCACCCTCATTTCTTACCGAGGTGTCGTAAAAGGAGACTAAGTAAGTCGACCCACCGTGTGGTATCCGGCTGAGTAGAATAGACCATCCTCATTCCTTACCGAGGTGTCGTAAAAGGCAACTAAGGTAAGTTGACCCACCGTATGGTATCCGATAGAGTAGAATAGACCACCCTCTTTCTTACCGAGGGGTCGTAAAGTACGACTAAGGTAGGTTGACGTCAGGCAGGCGGCCGATCGTAAAATACGTTGCCAAATAATGTGACAACATGTTTGTAACATGTTGTGCCGACCCCACTTAGAGTGGGATAAGGGCAGGAGGATGATGATGAAAGGTAAATTTATATCAGAATTATTAAAATTTAAATCATGAAATTTATCGAAATAAGCTTTAATTCGTCTCTCCAAGTAAGGAAGCAACCTATACATCAGAAGTGGGATAGTAACAGGTCGTTACTTATCTGCTTTTACATACCTTGCTTGCTGTAAAATGATATGATTTGAATAATTTCACTATCGTTGAATAAATACTTCGAATCTTTGCATCTGTGCATGCCCTTAAGTGACGTGTTCATCCAGAACTTATATACTAAATATGTAACTATATAATTGTAACTAGTTGTATAATTCATGTCGTTGGTATGTCATATAAAGAAATAAATAAATAAAAACCAAGAAAATGGGTTATTTAAAAAGGTAAAGAGAATTTGTGTGACTTATAAATTCAGATCACACTATATATAAACTATGTATTATAAAAAAATAGATTCAACTACAGAATAAAGATACATTTCAACAGGAAAATAAATAAAATATTTCATCTAGTGCTATCTCGATTGTACGAACAGGACAAATTACAAGAAAAATTCGGATGACAAACTAGCATACAAAATGTTACCACACATCATTGTTCTGCAAATCAGGTATCCTTACATGCAGGCTAAAGCTTAGTCTACACAAGCAACGAAAATTATTCAATGTTTTTTTTATAACGCAATAAAGTACCAAAATGTTTCAAACAAACAATAAAAGGTAAATATTTATAGAAGCAGGCGTTACTTTGCGGAATTCCATATTACAAGCAATATAACAGAACTAACTACTTTGCTATAATCCGCACGGGTTAGGTGAATGCATGCAAAGCCAATGTGTATGAAGCAGGCAAAATCTACGTACCTTATACATGCAGGACAAGCCACCACATGCACCCCAAGGCGCAATTCACCAGCAACAACGCACACAAAAGCAGCACACACACCCACCACCACAATCTCGACGATCGTTTCGCCCCGAAACCGAAGCATCATCAGGAGGATAGGCTCCGCGACAAAAATCGTACTGCAGTACGTAAAAGGTAAATATGCATAGGAATACTATTAGATGCGGAAATGTATGTGTTTGTTTGTACATATATCTTTATCGAACAATACAACGGATCGATATTATTTTCGGTATTATGATAGTTGAAGGGCTGGATAGCAACATAGGCAATTTTATATTAATGCGCAGGCAATATCGGCGAATAAAAGCTAGTAATTTGCTAAAGTATAATTTATAAAATCGTGTTATCACTACTTTTGTAGTACTTTTAGTTGACCATAGTAACCGGAATTAAGCTTGGTTTTATCATCATTTCTCAAGTTTATATTTATAATAAAATAAAATAAAATAAAATTAAGTAAATACATGAGACATTTACACACACGGTCGTCCGTCCCCAAAGTAAGCAACTTAATACTTGTGTTATGGGTGAGAGACAACTGGTAGATATACTACATATATAAGTTTAAATACATACTTAAATACAAATACACACCCAGGCTCGAAGAACCAACAATTTGTTTATAGAAAATGTTGGCCCTCGGCGGGAATCGAACCCGCGACCCGCGGAGCTGAAGGCAGGGTCACTACCCACTGCGCCAACGGGCCAGTCATTTTATTAAGTTAGTTTTTGGCGTAACAAATAATATACAGACTTAATATTACTTATTTTTATACATCACTGTGATCAAATTGAAAGGTGAATTTTTATTTTTAACTTCCCGGATTTTCCTAATCGATTTTTTTTTCTTCTTGAAGTTGATAGTTCTATATTAGTATTATAAATCATTATCATTATAAATATTAAAAACTCACCATACAAAAAAATTCAAATAACAATCACCCTTTTGTCGTAAGACACGCAATTAATTATCTTCCTCACAAGACTTTTTTTTTTAGACTGCGTTCATGGTTATAATACTAAATGTCAATGTCTTACATTAAAGACATTAATATTGATATATATTTTTTATTTAAGCTTAGTGCTCTACCGCTAACTTATTTTTTTTTTAATTTATTTGCACAAAATACAACACTTTATAAGTAAAATACAAATACAGCAAAAAAAATCAAAACAAACAGTGACTGTATATTAAAATTTGATTTAACAGTGTTTTAATCAATTAACTTGTGCCGTGGATATCGAAAGTTATATGACATACGTATATATATCATGAGAATCTTTTTAGTAGGTACGTGTATGTATTGTGTGTATTTGTGTATGTGTGTGTGTGTGTGTGTGTGTGTGTGTGAGTGCGTGCGTGTGTGTGTATGTATGTGCGTGTGGAAGACTTTGCCATAGTTGTGAGGCAGTGTATATATCTGCTGATAATAATATCATACTGCGTATAAGCAGAGTGTAAAAGTAAAAGTAAAGTAGCGGCCTGTTACAATCCCACTGCTGGGAATAGGGCTCCTCTCTCCGTTCATAGAGAGAACGATTGGAGCTAAGACCTACCACGTTGTTCCAATGCGGATTGGTAGGTTACACATATCTCCAGAATTCTCTAGAGATATGCAGGTTTTCTCACAATGTTTCCTTCACCAAAAAGCGTGTGATAAATTGCAATTATCAATTAGACAAATGAGTTTTAATAGAAAAACCCATTGGTGGCTGCCCGGGTTTGAACTCGTGTTCCCCTCGAAAGAGTCGCACGGTGTCACCGCTGGGCTATCACAGCTCTGCAAACAGAGTGTATCCTACCCTTAATGCAACAAAGCTGAGCCACACTGTCTGTTCCGGATAACAAACGCTTCGCCGTATCTAATTAAGATTCAGAGCGAAATTACAATTAAGTGTAAAATTCCTTAGCGTTGCGTGTAAACATCCGTAAGGACAAACAAGCAGACAAAGAGACGCGTTTTTCTTTCCGTTACATCACCGATTCCCAGTAATTTATTACGTTGCTAGCATTCATTATGAACATGGCCTTGTTCGCATCGTTACATGTCAAATGGATTTAAAGATCTTGTATCATAGAGTTATTCCGTCCTGGTATCCGACTGAATAGAATGGACCACCGTCATTTCTTTCCGAGGTGTCGTAAAAGGCGACTAAGGTAAGTTGAATGTCAGGCAGGCGGCCGGTCGTCAAATACGTAGCCAAATCATATGACAACATGCTGTGCCGACCCCACTTAGAGTGGGATAAGGGCAGGAGAATGATGAATGATGATGGTATCAAAGAATTATTATATACAGACCCATACGTAAAGATAGAAAGAAAGATATTTATTCGAAATATTGCATCAGTTACAGGCTAACACACTCAATAACTATAATAACAATGGCTTAACTAATAACTAACAAAGTATTATTATTAACTAATTAGAAATAAATACTACTAAATAGTTATGGTTTATACGAGCAAATACCCCTTATGTCCCACTCTTGTTAAGTGGTCAATGGTGCAATATCCCAAATAGGTATAACACTCAGGTTAGTACTGACATCTGCTAACGCAGCATGTCAGCCCTGATTTTCAGTTTCACCCTAGATATATCTATATAGATACATATATAAGCTATACATAAATACTATACAAATAATTATACTCCACACTCCATACATTCATTAAAATAAATAAGCCGATTTTAATAAATAATCTGTTAATACCGATCACAAATATCCGTTTGATATCCGGCAGAGTACAATAGACAACCCTCATTTCTTACCGATGTGTTGTAAAAGACGACTAAGTAAGTCGACCCGCCGTGTGGTATCCAGCTTAGTAGAATAGACCACCCTCATTTCTTACTGAGGAGTCGTAAAAGGCGACTAAGGTAAGTTGATGTCAGGCAGGCGGCCGGTCGTAAAATACGTTGGTCTATTCTATTCTGCCGGATACCACACGGCTATAAAGAAAGAAGCACTCCGCAATTTAATTATGCAAGTAAATCCAATCGATACGATCAGATGCGGTTAACAGATCACAGGATAAAATGATATGTGCAGCTGTGCTGATGCGTAACATGGCTTCATTGCGGAATGTTAAATTACGTACATATGTAGGTCGAATGTTTTTCCTGTCTGAAGTATTGACTTTGCTGTAAACCGTATACAAAAGTTAACGAACGTGGTAACGACATAAGAGCAAAATCATATTTTTTTACAGAACTACTGAACTACTATTCCAACTTAAATGGGGAATTAAGACAACTATACTATCATCATGCTCCTGCCCTTATCCCACTCTAAGTGGGGTCGGAACAACATGTTACAAACATGTTGTCACATGATTTGGCTATGTATTTTACTACCGGCCGGCTGCCTGACGTCAACTTACCTTAGTCGCCTTTTACGACACCTCGGTAAGAAATAAGGGTGGCCTATTCTATGCAGCCGGATACCACACGGCACGTACGATAGTCGCCTCTTACGACACCTCGGTGAGAAAGGAGGGTGGTCTATTCTATTCTGTCGGATACCACACGGCGTTAAGACAACTATACTAAGGGATAAGTTGACCTTCGTACACTTAGGTTAATAATGTTTCTGTAACATTTTTTATGGTACATAAATAAATATACTTCCGCGCTCGCCGTTTCCTTTCGTTGGCTATTAAATATATCATTATTTACAGAGAAGGCTACTCAACAGACGACAAAAATTGGGGAATTTGGGCGAACATACTTCCGCGAGAGGTAAGGGCCCTTTCCTCTAGTTGATGCTATAGACGCTGTTAGTGATAATAGCATATTACCACTTTGAAACTTAAAGGATAAAAAAGGAAATTTATAAGACAGAAACAAAAGGGTTTAATAACTTTTTGAAAATCGAATAAAATAAAAATTTAAACAAAATTTATATTTAATTTTACGGTGTTTGAATTAATTAAGCTTAAACTTTTTTTTTCATTTTATTTATTTATAACAAAAATGTACAAGTTATATCTATCTTAAATTACTAACACGCTACTACTATACAAATCATCCCCACGTGGAATGGTCCCAAGAATGCTGGTAGCGTTTCCGCGTTGAATCGCTAAGCTCTCAACTGCAAACTGCAAAAATATATAACCCTCTACTAGAGATACATGGGACGCGGCTAACGTAATGTATTTTGCGTCCCACATTAGGGCCCGTCCCCGTTCCTAAGGGAAACAGACCATCTGGTCTTTCGCCGTCATCCTGACATATCCCGGAAGGCTCGAGAAAAGCAGGAATGTCGATGGTGTCATTAAGAGAACCATAGCGGAAAAGCTTACTAGAGCTCCTATGGTATGTATGCCAAAACTGTCTACCTCTTTTCCACATGGACATCTGTGCTTAAGGTACAATGTGGTTCCCAATCTGAGACCCAAAGCTACTCTAAAACTTTCGTTAGCTTAAACTAATAAACTTCAACGTAAACGTGTTCTTCTATTATGCTATAACTTTTGCTCTTTGCTGCGTTGTTATAGAATAAAAATTGGGTTATAAATAAATGGAGCGAATACCATGCTTTCTATGTATAGACCAATACACTACCCATCATTCTCCTGTCCCTATCCCACTCTAAGTGAGGTCGGCACAACATGTCTTTCTCTTCCGTTCCTTCATATGAGACGTCAATTCTGGTGCTACTTCTTTTGCAAGTCATACTTAAAAATATTTTCGTTTTTTATTATATACAATTAGGTATTAGGTAACGATAGTGGTAATTGTATCATTCATACAAATGTTGTACTGATTTTTAAAGGTGTTTTACACAGACTTCGATTATTTTATATATTAATAATGTGTTTGGAAATTGTGTATTGTAAAATACTATTAGTTGGTCTAATAAATAAAATAAATAAATACTTCATATAATCCATTCATTTTTTTTCAGTCTCTCTCTCTAGTTACATATCCATCTACATACATATCTAAAGCTCGTTTAGTCCCATGATGAATTACTCCTACGATAACCTCTTCGAGGAATATATTTCTTTCATTATGCTTTAAGTATGCAACCTTGTTCATAACTTACCATCTCAGTGACAGTTTGGAAGCATCCATAATTCCATTCTTAAATTTTAAACTCTTCAAGCGTTTAACATTATTATACTAAACTTACACGTCCGTTCAGGAGGCCTACGATGAACTCTTATTGTGACAATTGAAGACGTAAACGACGACCGCGAACCGCTTTCTTTTCGTACCATGAAGTGTGAATTGCATTGGGGTCGTAATGTTTGAAAAGGATAACGTTATATGAACTATAGATAACTATGTCTACTTTACTCACATGTTATTAGGACGCATTCCGAACGCTAATTCGGCAACGACTTAAAGTGTGAGTCTTTAAGACGTCATGGTCAAAAGCAAAACAATTTAGTTTACGTCTTCAATTAAGTCGCAATAAGAGTTCATGGTAGGCCTGCAGGTCTCGTGTGTGTGTCATCAAGATCGTGCATATACCGACCGATTGAATTCAATTTGTGCGGGTGAATGGAAAATGTTTCATAAAAATTAATATAAAACTCGTGGTTCAGTTATTGTGCGACTGTCAGCCACCCGCGGCGTTGCTCGATCAGGCCGTTATGTCAGAATTTATTTCGACCTCCTTCGTGTTAAACAACAAAAATATTTATTTCTATAAAACAAATCTCTACAGATTTGTGTTAAAATCTTTTCTAGTGGTAAATTAAACATTGTTTTAATAGAATCATTTGGTTTTGATATCACTTTCTGAGTATTAAAAAAAATGAGAACTTAATTTGTCTTCAATTGTAAAAATTAAAATTATTGTACATTTTAATTTTTATATAATATATATTTTTTCTTAACGCAAGGAAAAAGTGAAGTAAAAGCGTATAGCAAGGTTTATTTTATTTTGTTTATTAACTAGCTTCTGCCCCCGTTTTTGTCTGCGAATAATTCAGTATTGAATGATTTATAGAATTAGGCGTTATTTGCAGATGCATAATACAAAAGTAATAATCGAATTATTTTCATAATCCGCGATGATCGTGATAATGTATAATGATTTATAGCACAATTTTATTATTACTTTTGCACCAAAAAGTAGCTTATGCCACTTTTCAGCCTTTCAGCTATACCAAAAATCACATCGAAGCCTTTTGAATGTGAAAGAAGGACATACAAAAAACCTTTTTCCCTTTTATTATTTATGGGTATATATGAAATATAATGAAAAAATATATATATTTTATTTACAGCGATAATTTAAGTTATATTACAATACGCTAGTACAATACAAATGTGTAAGTGGAATTTTCCCAAGAACGTTGGCAGCGTTAGATAAATAATTAACTACTACTACAACTCAGAAAAGATATGTCTAGCAATGATGTGGTATAATGAAGTTTAAAATATCAAATAAACAAAGATGGTATTACAGTAAGGCTTAATATTAAAACTTCATATTAAGAAACATAATCAGAACCGATTTAAACATAGAACTGGTTCCCTTCCTAGACTTTTACAATCTGTGTGAAGGAGAACCAGCCCTCTCCCTTTCACATTAACATAATACACTTTATAAGTAAATAGTTAGCAATATTGCATTTTCTATAATTTAACATAGTTTAAGAAGAAAAAATAGTCTTTAACAAGACTAAAATAATAATAATACGAGAGCGAGTATGAAGCGTTTGGTGAAAATCAAGCGAATCTTTATCGCAGGTTGTTAATTGGCGGGTGAAATTTGTAAATGAGCGCCTAGCGTGTGTCGGCGCCGTTCGTCTTGAGACAACTCTAATATGATTCGGTGAACGGGGATTTATGGAGGGCCATGAAATTTATGGAAACTAATGTTCTGTCGTGTTCACATACTTTATCATATTAATCGAATAACTATCTCACCCTCATTTCTTACCGACGTGTCGTGAAAGGCAACTAAGAAAAGTTGACGTCAGGCAGGCGGCCGGTCGTAAAATACCTAGCCAAATCATTTTACAACATGTTTAAAACGTGTCGTTCCACATAAAGTGGGATAAGGGCAGGAGAATGATGATGATGGATCTGTAATAGGAAAAGTAAAAGAAAAAATTGAAAGAGATTGCTTTTATCCCAAACTGCCTAAGGCCTAACCCCATTCAGCCATCATTGCTTCAATATTTCATTGGAAGGTTTTACACAAAAACTGAGCAAATCTTTAGGGATAGTCACACAGCGTCTTCGCCGGCGAAGACGAGGTCCCAGTTTTCTGACGTCGGTCGATGGTCTCGCCACCCTGCCGACGTCGCACTGACTAATCTAAGTCATACCATCAACCCTCCACTACGCGTCGCCCTAAGCCGTGGTCCGGCCTCACAGGAGGCACCCTTAGGACGACGTTTCCCGACTTAAGTAGAGCTTCTGCGCTCTAATCTCTGCATTTCGCAACCTCGGCGATGCTTCTGCGCTCGCCCGTCCCACCCGGTGACGCTGTAAAAGCCAATAGAGCTAACAGCATACAGTCAGTTCGAAAAAAATAATTTAGGGATAGCTGGTTCCCTACCCTCTCTCTGTGTTGGATCTTAGGAAAGATTGGTTATATATTACAAGACATAACTATCAATTTAACACAAGTTTGTATAAAAAACTCATTGGCTCCTGCTTACTTTTTTAAACCCGTGATAAAGGAGAGGCTCAAAACGCAGTCATTAGGGTTTATTGCGAAATTTATCGGCCCTACAATAATTAATAGTCATGTGAAAAATTATTTGCTAATAAAGGATACTTTTATTTTGATATATAAATATAAATATTTGGCCCACTTACATACACGGTCGTCCATGCCCAAATTAAGTAACTTAATATTAGGTCCTTACATATGAAATTGGCGTTTTGTCGTACTGGCCACTTTGATCTCAAATATTACCTTTATGGTTAGGAATTCCAAATTCAAATTCATACAGCTATTTACTCATGCATTTGTGTTTCAAACCCCCTAATTCATTTGTTTTTTCTTCTTTTGTTTTTTCTTTGTGTCACTCTGTTTACAAAATGGAAAACATGAAATATCGCGTTATTTACGAGGATGAGTTCCACCGTGGCACCAGTGCTGCAGAAACGGCTCGAAGGATTAATGATGTGTATGGTGACGGTGTCGCAAAAGCAAACACAGTGCGTTTTTGGTCCCAACGTTTTCGTTCTGGAATTTCGACCTGCAGAACAAGCCTCGTGGACGGCCGGAGACCAAAGTTGATAATGAAGAATTGAAGGCTATTGTGGAAGCGGATCCATCGCAAACCACGTCCGAGTTAGCTGCAGGCTCCGGTGTTAGTGATAAAACTATTCTAATCCACTTGAAGCAAATTGGGAAGGTGAAATAGCTTGAAAGGTGGGTACCTCATGAATTGAGTGAAGCAAACCGACAAACGCGCGTCGACTGCTGCGTTACGTTACTCAACCGGCACAATAATGAAGGAATTTTAAATCGAATCATTACCTGTGATGAAAAGTGGATCCTCTACGATAATCGGAAGCGCTCATCGCAATGGCTGCACCCTGGCGAACCAGCCAAATCCTGCCCTAAGCGAAAATTGACTAAAAAAAGTTGCTTGTAAGTGTTTGGTGGACAGGTGCCGGTGTCGTTCACTACAGCTTTCTTAAATCTGGCCAGACGATTACGGCAGATATCTATTGTCAGCAACTGCAAACCATGATGGAAAAGCTAGCTGCTAAACAACCGAGGCTGGTCAATCGCTCTAGGCCACTGCTGCTTCAGGACAACGCTAGACCACACACTGCACAACAGACGGCTACCAAATCAGAGGAGCTTCAATTAGAATGTCTTAGACATCCACCGTACTCTCCGGACCTTGCTCCAACAGATTACCATTTTTTTCGCAATTTGGATAACTACTTGCAAGGAAAAAAATTCAACTCCGATGGGGCAGTCCAAACCGCCTTCAAAGATTTTATTGATTCCCGCCCGAATGGTTTTTTTTAGTAAGGGGATCAATGAACTACCTATGAGATGGCAAAAGTGCATACATAGCAATGGTACATACTTTGATTAATTAAATATATTTCATTAAAAAAAAACGACTTTATGTTCCTCCCATAGAAAACGCCAATTTCATATGTAAGGACCTAATACTTGTGTTATGGGTGACAGACAACTGGACAAATATATACATATATAGTTTTAAATACATACTTAAATATAAATATACACCCAGGCTCGAAGACCCAACAAATTGTTTATAGAAAAAGTTGGCCCTCGGCGGGGATTGAACCCGCGACCCGCGGAGCTGAAGGCGGGGTAACTACCCACGGCGCCAACGGGTCAGTCCAGTTCCTTTAAGTCCTTCTTAAAAACAAGAGAATATTGTATTTTTTTTGCTGTTATATCCTTATGAGTTAGCTAATTCTAAAATCATAAAAACTGTGTATACACATATAAACATAACGCTAGTTCAAACCCCGCCCTTTAGATAAAATATAATAAATGCATATTCCTTACTATACTTACACAATAAAAAACCAGCGAATAAAGGCTTTGTTGCAAACAATGGAACAATTTTTACGATATGTGCCATTCGTTTGACTATATAGATCATAGCTGCATTAGGCAACTCTCCAATTAAAGGTTTACCCTTGGTTAGACGTAAGATATTCACAGGATGTTGCATTCAACATAAGATATTCCTCTAGCAATTTATCTTCTAGGAACAATCTAATATTTTCTAATAAACCTACATTGTCAGCAATGTCGATGCTCCGCTCATAAATATCGACAATGCCGTAGATAATTCAACCGCGAAGTTTATAAGTTCATTGAGAGTCATAATTTGAACGGAACGACTCGTCAAATACTGTGGGAACGTTGCGAGGGCCTGTCGAACACGCCGGTCGAGTCGTGCACTACTAGCTGCGAAACGCGGTTTTAACTGCAGTAGGTATACCATGAACTTTTAGAAAACGATTCAATTCGAAGTCAGCACCTAAACCCAACCGCTTTCTTTTCGTACCATGAAGTGTGTTTGAATAGGACAACGTTATATGAACTGTATATGACTGTCTCTTTTACTCAAATGTTTTTAAGACGCATTCCAAACGCTTAAACGACCTAAAATGTGCGTCTTTAAGACGTCAGGGTATGAAATAACAAAAGTAATAATAAAAATATTTTGCTATAATCCGCTATACAGTAAATAGAAAAAATCTATAGTGCTAAATGTATAGTGGACTATCCGTTTTTTTTTCATAACCAGTTACATGCAGGATTCGTAAAAACACATGTACACACCTCCACCACTGCCACCACAATACACAAGTACTACACACGTTTACTATCACAAACTCAACAATCGTTTCGTGCCGCAACCGAAGCATCATCAGGAGACTCCACGGCTTTGCGATTTTGTCGTAACGAATGCTGCATGTGACGGGTATGAAAAAAAACGAATAATCCACTAAACATTTAGCACTATATATATTTTCTATTTACTGTATAGCGGATTATAGCAAAATAATTTTATTATTACTTTTGTATTATGGATCTCCGCAAAGTAACGCCTGATTCTATAAATTATTTAAAAGCAAAACAATTTAGTTTACGTCTTCAATTTAATCGCAATAAGAATTCATGGTAGGCCTGCTGGGCAAAGATCATGTTTGTTATGTTTAGAATATAGCAGAACATGTTCACCATTCGGGTGCCAACCACTTTCGACAAGGCTACATGTGCATGCTAAATACCATAAAAAAAATTAAAACTATAGGATTTGTAATAGAAATATAACAATAAGCTAACATCATTGGAGTAAAAGTTAATATTTTTTTGTCGCCAGAAAAACAAACGTTTCCAGAAAACGCATTCATAAGTGCAAAAGTATTTTAGTTACTAGTCTATGGCAACAAGTATTAAAAAAGTACTTATAATTCACATGAATTGTATTTTTTTTGTATTTGATCCTACAGAGATTAAGATCATAAGGCATACCAACCAGCCAATGAAAAAAATATTTTATAATAAACACCATTTTTAATAAGTGGCAAGTAATTATTGTCAATAAAATGAAGCTAATATATTTTTGGACAAATATTTTTAATTATTATGTTCACAAAAACGTAATTAAGGAATGTTTATATATTTTTTTGGCGTATTTATACTAAAAACGCCGGCATTCAGACAATTGATACGTTTCGTTTAAAGCATCAACTATTATACTTTAATACCATTATAAATATCATTATTATATAAGTTTTCTAGCACATTCCCATTGAAAGATTAAAATATTTATAGTGATATTTAATCAGAAAAAAAAAGATTATTTTTAATGTTTGTAGGGTTTCTGTAACAGCTAGGCCCAATTTTGGCAGTCTCCTTTAAAGCTTATTTAATTTACAAATAAAACGTTTAAAAAGCGTTGCGCGATAGTTGAAGGAGAGAATGGAAGAAAAAATATGTACCGACTCCACTTATAGTGGGATAAGTGCAGGAGTATGATGATGACCGCTACTATACTGAAGTAACTAACTGTCTTAAATTAGAATAAGAAACATATTATAGCGCAATAAACAAGTCCTACAAAAAGCTCTATGACTTTTAAGTAAGTAAAGTAAAGTAACAGCCTGTTACTATCCCACTGCTGGGCATAGCCTCCTCTCTTCGTTTTTTTGGGAGTTGGAGCTAAAACCTACCACGCTGCTCCAATGATTGGTAGGTTACACATATCCCTACAATTCTCTAGAGATATGCAGGCTTCCTCACGATGTTTTCCTTCACCGAAAAGCGTGTAAAAAATTGCAATTATTAATTAAACACATAAGTTTTAATAGAAAAACCCATTGGTGCCTGCTTAGGGTTTGAACCTTTGATCGTCTCTAGAGAGTCGTACCGTCTCACCTCTGGGCTATCACAGCTTATATATATGACTTTTATTATGCGCGTAATCTCAGTTCATTTTAAACAACAAACAATACGTGCAATTACCAGGATATCATTTAACCGACGTATCGGACAGTTAGTACTCGTAAGTCCTAACTCGTAATTCCATAACAAGCTAAGCGGCGAATACCTCTTCCGTTACTCATTCCAAACAAAGAAATGATATTGGCTTACTCAGAATTAGAATATCCAGGTGCGACTTATTCGCCCGGACAGTCTATTATTATGATCCTACGAATATTAGAAAGGCAAAAGTTTAGAGTGTATTATTATCATAAAAAATTAAGTTTACTACCTTATGCATAATTAATTATGGAATAACTATAATATAGTTGTGAGGATGTGTGTACGTACGTGCTTGGTTGATACAAAGGGACAAGGGTGCTGGGATTTGTATTATAATACTATTAGATATTAAAACTGATAAAACTTTCAGAATTAGAGATTAGATACATAAAAACAGTAAAGATAATAAATGCATTATAATAAAGATATATTTATCTCCAAAATAAACTGCTTTCGTCGTGCTGCTTTGGAAATATTATGAAAAAGTTAAAAATAAAAACAATTGCATATTAATGTCAGCTGTTCTATATCTGTTAATATGTGTTAGTTTTTTTCTCATAAAAAATATATTTTGCTTTATTTTTCATTTAAAACAATTTTTCTCCGATCCATTTTCATATTTATTATTTTCATACTTAATGCAGTTAGTATTTTATAGTTAATTTTATTCATAAAATTGTTTTCTTTATTTTCCATTTAAAACAGTTTTTCTCAGATTCATTTTCATATTTATTATTTTTATATTTAATTATAAACTAATTTTGCACGCCTGTAATTGATACTTATGATATATACCGTATTTTATACGTTCCTTTCAATTTCACTTCCCTCTGCATAAATGTTGTGGAGTTTTAGATAAAATAAAATATTTTTTGTCCTACTTTTACGTCCTATATAGCTGAGACACTCTGGTGGGACAACACACAGGATTCACCAACACGCCGTAACGGGACAGCGACCGCAGGTTTATTTGCCATCATAAACATATGGCCCTTGGAATGTTTGAACACAATTAGTCACTTGGTTAGGCAACACTTGACAAGAAGGGTAAAAAATCCATATTTATACAGATCCTCCTGATCTTATCCCACTCCAAGTGGGGTTGGCACAACATGTCACAAACATATTTAACCATTTGGGTACGCATTTTACGATCGGCCGCCTGCCTGACTTTAGTCGTATTTTACGACACCTCGGTAAGAAATGAAGTTGGTCTATTTTACTCAGCCGGATATTGCACGGCGGGTGGACTTACTTCAGTCGCCTTTTACGACACCTCGGTAAGAAATGAGGTTGGTCTATTCTACTCAGCCGGATATAGCATGGGGGGCGACTTACCTTAGTCGCCTTTTACGACACCTCGATAAGAAATGAGGTTGGTTATTAGTTAGTTATTCTACTCAGCCGAATATCACACGGCAAATCCATACTTATACTGGTATAAATATGAAAGTCTGTTTGTCTGTGCGTCTGTACCTCTATCTGTTACGCTACTAAATGTCAAGTTTAATATAACTTGAACATAACATTGCTAGCGGCATTAGCGACCTCTATATATCTCTTTTTTAATTCTACCATATATTTAATGCTAATCGTAATATCCACAACTCAACGTTCAGCAAAGAAAAGTAAATCTCGAAAGTTATTTATCACGTCTGTTAGAGCAGGGGTTGGCAACCTTTTTGACAGGTAAATCTAATCAAATCCAAATAATATTTATTCGAAAGTAATAATAAAATTATTTTGCTATAATCCGCGATACAGTAAATAGAAAATATATATAGTGTTTAATGTATAGTGGATTATCAGTATTTTCATACCCGATACGTGCAGGATTCGTAAAAGCACATGCACAAACCTCCACCACTTCCACCAAAATACACAAGCACTACACAGTTTCACTATCACAAACTCAACAATCGTTTCGCCCCGCAACCGAGGCATCATCAGGAGATAGACTCCACGACAAAATCGCAAAGCGAAGCGTTATGCAAACAAGCATTGTTATATAGTAATCGGTTCATCCCCACCTTTACCTCTGAACACGTGCAACAAGCTTGAACTTGAAACATTTATCTGCTCGTTAATGAGGGTGCCATTGTTATGCTTAATGATTTCTAATTGTTCCAAAATATTCAATTTTAAGCTTTTTTCGCAGGTGTGCAGTATTTCGAAACAATGGTCATTAGGAACTTTATGACCGCTTTCTAACAAATGTTTCGCGAAATGTGAATTTTGTGGCTTATTATTCCTGAAAGCGACCATATGTTCTTTAAAACGGGTTTCAAAATTACGACCAGTCTGACCCACATATGTATCATTGCATTCAGGACATTTTATTTTGTAAATACCACTCACAAGCCCGAAAAAGAGTGGTATTTACAAAATAAAATGTCCTGAATGCAATGATACATATGTGGGTCAGACTGGTCGTAATTTTGAAACCCGTTTTAAAGAACATATGGTCGCTTTCAGGAATAATAAGCCACAAAATTCACATTTCGCGAAACATTTGTTAGAAAGCGGTCATAAAGTTCCTAATGACCATTGTTTCGAAATACTGCACACCTGCGAAAAAAGCTTAAAATTGAATATTTTGGAACAATTAGAAATCATTAAGCATAACAATGGCACCCTCATTAACGAGCAGATAAATGTTTCAAGTTCAAGCTTGTTGCACGTGTTCAGAGGTAAAGGTGGGGATGAACCGATTACTATATAACAATGCTTGTTTGCATAACGCTTCGCTTTGCGATTTTGTCGTGGAGTCTATCTCCTGATGATGCCTCGGTTGCGGGGCGAAACGATTGTTGAGTTTGTGATAGTGAAACTGTGTAGTGCTTGTGTATTTTGGTGGAAGTGGTGGAGGTTTGTGCATGTGCTTTTACGAATCCTGCACGTATCGGGTATGAAAATACTGATAATCCACTATACATTAAACACTATATATATTTTCTATTTACTGTATCGCGGATTATAGCAAAATAATTTTATTATTACTTTTGTATTATGGATCTCCGCAAAGTAACGCCTAATTCTATAAATTAATATTTATTCGAATAAGCTCTTTCAAGCACTTTTGAATCATCAAGGATCAATATGATTAATGAAGCTACGTGTACAACTCATAGACTACGTGTCATACGTCATAGTCATACGTGAGAATTTATGAAATTTTACAGATTCCAGAGAGTCAATAAAAATTTGTTTTGATGATCATATAGTACGAAAATAATACTTAATTGGCTTAAATATATTTTATTTTAAATATAGAATAAATATATATTTGTAAATTTTACAACTTATTAAATTCGTACAAATTAAGAAAAGGTTTATCACAAAACATATTTTAGCATGATTACATTAAAGGGACCATCGGCGTTAGATGCTTTTTTTCAAAGAAACAATCCTAACTAATAATATTAATGCGCCAGTCTGTCTGTCCTTGACTCTTGACGCTATAACTTCGTACAATTAAAGATAACATATAGGACTCAAAAACCTAGTCTGTCTTCCGGGAACGGGAAAAAACACACTATACATAATTGAGGATATTTCCAAAAACTGAAGTTAATGCGAACAAAACTCTGAGTTGCACTAGTAAAATATATGTATTATGCTAATGAACTGCATAACCTCAATATCAAAGAAGTCGCAGGTTCGCCATCCCTGCGTGAGACGATACTATGAATAAAACGATTTTATAGTCCCGCGTCGCCGCTTTACTTAAGCGGTTTGTTGTAAACTTGGCCTAAACCCGCACGGACCGCGTTACGCAAAGCGATCAGTATGCAATAAATCAAATAACCCACCGGCTGTAGAAACGTAAAACTCGGTATAAACATCGACAGAATAAATCGAGTGAGTGTATTGCAAAGAGCTGTCACTTCGGCGAACAATAAAATCTGTCAGGTCGCGGTCACGCGCATACGAATCGGGCAATGTTTGCTGTAAATCGAAATGACATGTCAATCACGAGTTGGCTCTGAGTTATTGTGTGTAATACAAAAATAATATCACAAGGGGTATTTCGAAAAACCAATTAAAACTCTGACTTACAAAGTACGTTTCACCAGAGGCGTTACAGATATCACGGCGTATCGATATACTACAATATAATTTATAGAATTAGGCGTTATTTTGCGGAGATCCATAATACAAAAGTAATAATTATTTATTAATAAATATTAATTAAACTAAAATTATAATTATAATATAAAAGTAAATAATTTTATTATTACTTTTATACTATATTTTTTTTTTTTTATTGGACTTATCGACATTATCATCGTTATTTCAAACTATGAACATTTTTATCTGGTTTGAAGTCTCTGTTATGTATTACATGGAGTTTGTTAATCCTGGTCAAGCGTTATTATATTACATCACGAACATGAATTTAGCCGTTCCCGGCTCCGTTTAAGAAAAGCTGTGTTTTGTTTTCATAAATTATCCTAGAAATTTTATTTCGAGTTATTTTGTTGAGAACATAACGCCTCATCCGAAGAATAAAGTTACCTGTTCTATGTTTATACATAGAACATAAATAAGAACTTCATTCTTTGTTCTATGTATAAACATAGAACATAAATAAGAACTTCATTCTTTGTTCTATGTATAAAATATAGAATATGTAAATTTAATCTTCTTCATGTAAATATTGTTTAGAGTCGAATAGTAAATTGAAAAGTTGTTCATGTCAATTTCTAAAATTATTTCCTTATCAGAAATTACATGTTAATTCTTGATTGTGTTTGGGCATACTTTCATACTTGTTGCTGTCTCAATATTATAAATTTCAAAATTTTTAAATCTTTTCTCGTCTATAACACAAGTCAATCGATTTGATTTTCTTAAACATTAAACAAAAGCTTTTAAAAAAATTCACGTCCCTATTATTCACCGTTGAGGAGTTCTCTCGTCTGGAGATAGTCCTGGCAGCATCAGGTCATGCCTATCATAAACATAAACCAGCTCCGGACTAGTACATAAAATTTCAGCTCAATCGGACCCTGGAAAGTAGGTCAAAATTAACAAGATTTACCATTCAAAAAGTAATTTTACGAAGTTTTTTTCAATTCGAATTCTACCAAATATTCCAACGCTGATTTCTAGTACATCATTTACAAGTATTCGAACGTAATCTCACTGTTAACAAAACGACTACATTGTTGTTAATAAAACTCGATATAACAGAACTTTGTGTACATATGTTTACAGTTTAAGACATAACAACACCGTGTTACCTCATTAAGGTCAGCGCGCAGTATCGCCGACTAAACAATGTTCATCCCATGATCGATGGTGCGCAGTAACGGGCCTCTTCCGGTGTTAAAGCCGCCATAGGATGCGAGCTAGCGTAATACTTTTTTTTACGGTAATAATTGCGATATATCCAAGGCAAGAGTTGGCATCAATGATATCTGGTTATCTGGTGATACGTAAATCGTAATATTTATTGCTAATAAATAGAGTCTCGAAAGAAGACGCGATATTTTTTTTTAGAGTTGTTGATCGTTAGACGTTGATTTCCTTTTCTGTTTTTTTTAAATTACGTACTTAAATAACGTAAGACGTACTCTATTTTCTGTATTTTTATTTAAAGTATTACATTTTTTTAAACAGTTTCCTAATTTAAACAAAGATAGTTTTTTTTAATTTAAACGATTTACACTTTGATTCATATTTTATATTAACTCAATTCTACATATAATATATATGTTGTGTATGATGAACCTAAACATACAATTGCAAAAGGCCAGACTCTCTTTTAGGAGAAAAAGATTTGCAATTACAACTATTATATACAAATCAGCGGGTTACATATATTCCAGATTTTTTTTAGGAATATTCAGGTTTCATTACAATGTTTTCCTTCACCTAGCGCAGCATACGGACTTTAACAGATATCTTCTAGATACATTCGGAATTTGAATCCGCGATATTTTGGTCAGAGTCAAGCGGTCGCACAGTTCGGCCATCGCAGTTATGTAAATTACTCGTCAATTTGTATTTCGCTGCAACGAATAATAAATCGAAAAGTTGTAACGTTTCGTCCGTGCGATTACTTGTCTCGAATTTGTAAAAAACCACAAAAACGCATTACAATTTCGTGAGTAGATCCACAGTCAGATCACGCTTTCTTCGTCTTCTCGAATTGCAAATCATGCAGAGTATAATTTTGTTGAAAAAAAAACTTCGTACAAGCCTACAGTTGACTCGCTTTTTTTTATAATAAGCAGGAAAGAAGATAATTACTTTCTTTAAAATCCTAACAAGGGTTTCCATTTTATTTTTATTAAAAATATGCTTTATTATAAGGATTAGGATACATATTGTTGAATTTCCCAACCTATATAATATCCTTCTCCTTACTACGAGATTTTAGTATAAAATGCATAAGTGAAGGAATAAGTATAAGCCATAACATAAAATTGCACAATAATAACTTCAAAACAAAATGTACAAGTATTTATGGCGTGTATAAAATGTAGTTAAAGCCTAACGATTAATTTTCAGTGAGTTACATAACATAATTTCTCAAAAGAAAGTAAGAGATGTTGCGATTTAAAATCGTACAGATCAATTTATTGGAGAGAAACATAAATGGTCTATTTTTTTAACTATATTTATATATTTACTAGCTGTGCCAGCGGCTTCGCCCTCGTGGAAATCAGCGTGTCACAATTATTCTGTAGAATTAAAATTTTAAACATAAAAGTAGTTATTGTGAGTTAACCATAAGAGATAGAGACGTGCTTTCGCGGACTTTAGTGTAGTATTTTTATAGATCTACAATTCTCTTGTACATTACTTTAGCGTATCTCTGATGATTTAGGCAGCGCACGCGACTAAAGCTCCCAGCAAGCAATTTTTTTAACAACTGCGCGATCTCTTTAACACAATTTACATAATACCGATATGTACTATTTATTTAAACCATCCGGAGGTATTGCACTAACTACCTTTTGGTGAAAACCGTACAAAAATCCGTTTAGTAGATTTTGAGAAAATCGATTACATACAGACAGACAGCTTTTTGGTACTTTGTTTGATATAATTGATTATATAGTAGAAGTATAGATTTACCACAAATATTTTGACGGTAACAAGTAACGCATTTAAATAAAAATGTACATTTTCATTTAAGCTATGTTTGTTGATTGTCTTAGGTACAATAACGCTGACCCTTGTACTCTGGTAACAAATTTATCACAGTACGTCAACCAAATTGTTTCGTTAATGAATACTAACTCGTACTTAATTAAAATTTGCATATAAGGGACTAGATTCTAAGCAGAAATCACATTTGCATATGTGATTTACCGCAACTCGCCATCAACTCGACACAATACGAAGTCTTGATTGTAACATATACAATCTCACGAACCAAATGATACGACGAGATTAAATGAATCCTGTGACGGCTCCATGGAATTATGAAGGCATTCAACAAGGGCATTGTGAAGACTTGACAATCACGTCGTCCTATTCGCAGAACTTAAAATTGTTATAGCTTCGTTAGAGACGTTTGCGGTACATTTGTTGTATATCAGTCATAACTAGCATGCCAATTTCTCTTTGGTTTTCCCTTCACACTTGATAATAGCTTAGATATTACTAACGAATACATTTCATTGGGATTTTTAACAATGTTTTTAATTTATATCATTAGTAGTGGTCCTCGTGACTTCTTTACATCAATTTTAGTGTTAAAATATCGTCGATTTGGTATTATATTTTTGGTAGGGAAAAAAACTATATTTTTTATTCTCTATGTTAGCTCTGTATACAGCTTTGATTAAATAAGCAAAATAAATTACTCTAGCCGATAAAACAAAAACAAAGACAGATTAACAAGCAGTTAACTGTTTTGAAACACGAGAAGTGAAAGATTAAGATGTCATGGACACATTTATAAAACAAGGGGGGACAAAAATCATGTCACCAAACAAGTATTAAATATGAATGTAAAATGTAAATGGATATGTCCCTAGAGGGAGGCCTAAAGATTGTTGGCCTGTGTGAAGAATCAAATCCCCATGCGCATGCGTAAAGCATATTACAAAAATGGATTATTTAGATAATAAAAATGCCTGGATTTGAAAATCCTTTCAGCTTCATGCAAGACAGCGATTTAATAATGTTTAATTGAAAATATTAAAATGATTGACCGCAGAGTTTCTTACTGGTTCTTCTCGGTAAGAGCAACATTCGGAACCAGTTGTAGCTTCATAAATCATATTGATGGTTGACGATTCAAAAGGGCCTGAAATGGCTTATTTGATTATTAAATTAAAGATTATTTTTATTTGATTTGATGTGATATAAAAGGAGAACGATATATATTGACGAACGATAGAAGAGAATAGAAAAAGAAAACATGTTGTGCCCACTCCACTGTAAGTGAGATAAGGGCAAGAGAATTATGAATAACTGTACGGAAACGTTAAACACGAAAGTAAATAAATTCATTTTATGCCAACAAACACGTTTAACTCTTAACCGTATAATCGAATAGCATGTTCTAAATAACACTTACGAGAAACAAAACAAATCAGGTTGTGTCAATACTTATGAATATAGAACGTCAACACAAATAAACACAGCCGTAGCTGGCGAAACGAACGATGACAACCAGTATCGATATAGAGGTGAATCTATTCGAGAATCGGACATCCATCGAGGTTAGTGGGTGAAACTAGTTCTCCGTAATAAAAATATTTGCAAGGCGGACGAGAAGATTTACGGTGATTCAAATCAAGTTTTTTATCACATAATTAGAATTCAAACTGCCCGATCATCTAATACTTAATTAGATAATTTTTTTGAATTTTAAGTGGGAATTAATATAAATAGTATTTGGATTATTTTAAATGTAACTAACTAAAATGTGTACAGTGACAAAAAGAATACGTCAAACAGCGAAATGGGTTTTCGAAAAACTAAGTGACGATATCGAAAAGAGGCGATGTTTGGAATTTGGGATGACGATAGGAATGAGATTTTTGAGTAAAGGGTATTTATTATTAGGGTGAATATAGTAAGAGCGGAACATAATTTGAACAGATTTTCAATAAGGATCGGATTTAAAAGAAGATTAAAATCAAAGAAAATATGTACATCTAATAATGTAAAGTCTGAGTTTCAATTCCTTATTAGGTTGGAATGCTGAGGAATTTTTGGTATTTCAGATGCAATTGCATGAAAATATATTTTCAATTAAACATGACAATAAGTATTTTTTGTGTTTCATTTTAAACACAGTAAAATCTTTCGTCCGACACAAAAACATTAATGTACTATGATTCAAATAATCAATTGACCATTTCTCTAAAGAATGGATTTGATATCGGAATTTTCAGTGTTCTAAGGACTAGACCCAGGTATTAATATAATATAATCAAACGCCTATTTTATATAGATATTTCATTAAAAAAAAAGTAAAGTAACAGCCTGTTACTATGCCCACTGCTGGGTGGCCTCCTGGTGGCCGGCCTAAGGCCTCCTCTCTCCGTTTTTGGAGAGAAGGATTGGAGCTAAGACCTACCACGCTGCTCAAATGCGGATTAGTAGGTTAGACATATCCCTAGAATTCTCCAGAGATATGCAGGTTTCCTCACGATGTTTTCCTTCACCGAAAAGCGTGTGATAAATTGTAATTATCAATTAGACAGATAAGTTTTAATAGAAAAACTCATTGGTGCCTGCCCGGGGTTTGAACCTATGTCGTCTCTAGAGAGTCGCACGGTCTCACCGCTAGGCTATCACAGCTTAGATATTTCATTATGATTACATATTTGGTTCAGATTTCATTACAAAATTGCTATAAAAGAGAATTTAAAATTTAATAAGCAAAATTCACATAAATATGCATCACTTTCAAACTTTATCAATAAACATAATTTTAAGCAGATATTACAGCATGTTAAGTAACACGTCGTGACAACAAAGGTGTTTATATCAGGTCGCTCACATAGAGTGGATAGGGAATAGAATAAAAAACAACTTTTATTATATTTTTGTACATACATAGCTCCATAAAAAGCTGTGATAGCCCAGAGGTGAGGCCGTGTGACTCTATAGAAACGATCATGGGTTCTAACCCCGGGCAGGTACCAATGAGTTCTTCTTTTAAAACTTATGTGTCTAACTGATAATTGCAATTTCTCACACACAGGAAAACATCGTGAGGAAAACCTGCATATCTCTAGAGAATTCTAGGGATATATGTTACCTACCAATCCGCATTGGAGTAGCGAGTAGGTCTTAGCTCTAACCCTTCTTTCTAAAAAACGGAGAGAGGAGGCCTATGCCCAGAAGTGGGATAGTAAAAGGCCGTTACTTTTACATAAATACAATCCATTGCTCGCTAGTCATGAAAAGACCGTCCATTTAAGACAAAAAATAAATTTCAATTGGAATTACATTATTAGAACATCATAGTTTGTGATATATTAGACCATGTTTCAAATCTGCGAACTCAATGTTACAAATGCGAAATAATATTAAGCGACGTAACTGAATTTCAATTTTAGAAGTGGTCTTGCAAAAAGGTTATAGCGTTAATTATAATGTGCAGAATAATTTCCAATACAGATCTAATTATTTATGGCTAAGTTTATTTTAAAATTTACTAGTGTAAGAACGGCCGCACAAAGTAACAACCTACTTTACAATGCCAACTATATATACTTATTTCTCCCAATATTAACATGTTGCAATTTACTTTCGTCTTCACTGTAACACTTCACAAAACGTACTGTCCCCGCTTCACCTGGTACCGTCCCTTTTAAAAGCTATAATATTAGTCAAATGATTTCTATTTAGTTTATTTAACAAAAATACAATTATAAATTAAAACGTTTGTCCTAAAAATTGTTCTTAAATTATTGAACCTTACACTAGTAATCAAATTAAAAAACCATTTAATATGGAGAACATAAATGCAGATATAAGAACGCATTGAAACAAAATTTACTATAACGTAATCGATATAATTTAATATCCCCAGTCAATAAGAAAAGTTCCTTTTGCAATAGCGCTTTTTAGGTCAGCAGAAATTCGCGAGGTGACACTTGAACCGATAACAGAAACATATGAAGCAATTTGCATCAGATTAACCGTTGACTTATTGCCAAATTACTGTTGAAGCTGGTAACGTACGAGCAGATTTATGAGACATGTCGACAAAAAAGTAACCATAACGGTTCGAGGAAAAGTTAATTTATTTATGGACAATAGCTATTGCACGTGCTAAAGGTGAATTATTAAGTGGTTGGAAAACACCAATGACAATATTTAAGAGTAATTTTGCAATAATAATGCATACCGTCATATTTTGAATAATGGACGTCGTGGCCCACTATTATGCGAGGGTGACGCGTGAAGCCATTGAAATTCGTAAGCATAATACGTTCAATAGAGGAGAGGGTTTCAGATTGTCAACGACTTGGGATCCAGTGATTAATAAATACAACTCGCGGAAGAATCGCTGCAAGCTTTATCGCGTGCGGACCTTTACAGCAGTTTAAAAATTACTATTAAAAAAAGGTTAACTCAGAAAGCCTATTATACTATTGAAGATTACCTAGAAGATAAGAATGCGTGGATATAGCTTCTCTTCAACCCTGTACAAGACATTTATAACTATATGTAACTAGTGATAAGAATTAATGTTGGAAAAGAGCAACCGCCGAGTTTCTTGCTGGTTCTTCTCGGTTGGAACAACTTTCCGAACCAGCAGTAGATGATGACGATTCAAAAACACTTGTTCACAAGTTTACTTGAATAAAGAATATTTTGAATTTGAATTTGAATTTAATAATATCAGTGTGGTGTGCAAGAGACCTTATGTGGATTGTGCGGTTCAAACGAGGGTAGTTGATGAAAATAATGACTATAGTTCTCGGGAACGAAGACGCCGCGGCCCTCCAATCAGTTCGTGACCATGGCGGATGCAACTCAGCCGAAACGTCGAACCTTATAAAAAGGTAACTCGATTTTGTCGCGATATGACCCGTATCTTCACATATTAATGGACGTCGTAATTGCATTTTCATGTATTTTGATGCATGCATCAACCATTGCAGAATAGATACGCGTTTAGATACAATCCAGACAGCTATAAAACTAGTTCTAAATGGAACGAACATTTTCCAAAACTCCTAACACAATTTGTAATAATGATAGTGATTATTCCCTAATAAATAAGAAACAAGAGGAATATATGGAATATATAATATTAATAATAGGAATATATAATAATAGCAATATAACTCAGAAGTAATTTGATAAAGCGATAAAAGAATCTTCTTGATCTATGTACTCATAGCCAAAAACTAGTATTAGGGTAGACTGGGTACAGTTGTAACAGGGTACGGTTGAAACAAAGTGAATATCTCTCGAATTATGGGCGGTACGACGGGAGGTTCAGGGGGGAGAGGAGAAGTTTACGTGTCCGAACGTGTTTGTCAGTTGTTCGCTGGTGGCCGCGTGCTTCAGTTTGTTGCAAGAGGTTCTATTGTGCGTGGTCGCGACAAAGTAAGTATTTTCGATCGAAGATTTTTTGTAATTACGCAGCTAATATTGAAAATAGGATGATAAGTATTTTTCTGCTTAGAGATTAGACCATAAAGAATATTGAAATGTAATTATTTTTTGAGTACGATAGTTTGTCTCGTCCCTGTGATTTTTTATTTATAAGGAAGAAAGGTGGGTACAGTTGTAACTATTTTTGTGGGTACGGTTGTAACATTATTAATCCCTTCGTTCCTCGTTGTAGATGCCTAGGATACGCATAAGAAAGACGACAAAAGGGCGAAATGATATATCGCAGTACAAGGACGCATATGAAGACGTGAGAAATGGTAAATCTCTAAGAAGTGCCGCACAAGCGCACGGAGTTAACTATGTTTCTCTACATCGATACAAAAAAAAAAGGGAAGAGGCCGAGAATGATGAGGCAGAAAATCTTGGTATGGGGTATGTGGCACCTAACAGAGTTTTCACTCAAGAACGCACGAACAAGAACGTGCATTTTTGAAGTATCTGATCCGCTGTGCGGACATATACTTCGGGCTCTCTAGAAAAGAGGTGAGGAAGTTGGCGTTCGAATTGACCGTTAAATATGATTTGAAAAAAATCGAGTTCTTGGATTGAGAATGGGATGGCCGGCGAAGAATGGTTTCGTTCTATCATGAAAAGGGATCCTGAACTTTTTGTGCGCGCAGCCCAGGCTACAAGCCTCTCCAAAGCAACAAGCTTCAACAGGACTGCGTTTTTACGACAACTTGCAAGTTCATCTGGATCGTCATCTATTTCAATAATCATTTATTGTAATAAATTTGATTAGAACACATAAATCGTGCCTCATTTCTATGTGTTACAACTAACCCCAACCACTGTTACAACTGACCCTGGTATGGGGGTAAGTTGTAACAAAGGTAGAACTTTTTTCAAAATGCTCCTGTAGTCTAATTATCGCATTAGGCGCCCAAATGTTATGAACAATTTGAAGACTAAAGAACACTATTTCACTTCGCGTACTTGGTGCAGGAATTGCTAGTATCATTACGATTCTATTAGCGATTAATGCAAAATTGTTACAACCGTACCCAGTCTACCCTACTTAGTGCACTAAGAATTCGGATACTTTTATCAATGACATGAAATGATGAAAGAATCGAACATCAAACCGGGCATCTCTATAAAGTAATGTGAACCTTAGGAAAAATAAATATATCTATGTATCGCTTTACGCCGTGTGGTATCCGGCAGAATAGAATAGACCACCCTCCTTTCTTACCGAGGTGTCGTAAGAGGCGATTATGGTACGTGCCGCGTGGTATTCGGCTGCATAGAATAGACCACCCTCATTTCTTACCGAGGTGTCTTAAAAGGCGAATAGAGGAAGTTGACCCATCGTGTGGTATCCGGTTGAGTAGAATAGACCACCCTCTTTCTTACCGAGAGGTCGTAAAGTACGACTACGGTAAGTTGACGTCAGGCAGGCGTCCGGTCGTAAAATACGTAGCCAAATCATGTGACAACATGTTTGTAACATGTTGTGCCGTCTCCACTTAGAGTGGGATGAGGGCAGGAGAATGATGATGATGATCTATGTATCGTTATCTTTAGATAGCAATATTTTAGATGTAGTTTCAAATAGATATAAAAAATTATTTACTTTGTTTTATTTGTGACTAGAAATAACATACTTACGAATCGATAATTTCAATTAAAACTAAGAAATTGTTTCTCGCCGCTAAAACGCTTCAACTTTTGTCTAGTACAAATAAAATCACACAAATATAATTCAAATTTAATAAGGATTTTTTAAATGTAAGCTTTGAAATTTTTTTTAATTTTCTTGTATTTTTGATAAAAACGTGAACACGCATAATAATGGTGCGAGACCAAAATCGATTTAATATTTCACGCAAAGTTGGCCATATCCGAGACTCGGGGCAGTATCGGGGATCGCCTGACTTTCACCTTGATTGCCAACCAATTACCCTTTCAGATCTGTCAACTCTTAAATACCAGTATTATCTTTAAAATTGTTGAATTCATCATAAATGTCATTTAGAGGATCGATTTCAAGAGAAGATTCTCATGCCGTATAATATAATAATTTACTTGAAACTTTAATGTATTATTTAAATGGGGATTGGACTAAGAAAAATAATCTGTCAAAGATTCAAAAAGTATCATAAACTGAGCGAATTAAAAACAATTAACTAAAACTAGTCGATAAAGTTTCGCTAAAACTGAAAATATTCGTGGTGAAGGAGTGGTGGAGGTTTGTGCTAATTGATACTTGCAATTTATCGCACGCTTTTGGGTGAAGGAAAACATCGTGAGGAAACCTGCATATCTCTAGGGAATTCTGTTGATATGTGTCACCTACCAATCCGCATTGGAGCAGCGTCGTAGGTCTTAGCTCCAACCCTTCTCTCCAGAAACAGAGAGAGGAGGCCTATTCCCAGCAGTGGGATTGTAACAGGCCGCTACTACTTTTACTTAACGCGCCTAATGTATTGGATTGGCGTCCGGGCATCGAAAAGCACAGTGTAGGTAGAGGTCTCAGTTAGTTAAACACAATACTTAAAAAACGTCGAACGATCCAGTTGTTATCAAGCGATATATAATCAGCGTGAAAAATCACTAAGAAACTTATAACCAACAGTGAAAAGTTTAAACAGACAGGGTTAAATGGACGTAGACAATTTATAATCCATTCCGATTTAAAACTTTACCAATCGCAGACTACTTAGTGTTGTCACAACAAAATTACATTATTTATCTTGAAATAATATGAATTAATATATTACATAAGAAATCTTGAAATCTCATTTGAATAGTGGCAATATGAATGAAGTCAAAATGCCAACAGACTTCGCTAACACACATTAGCTGGTATTGCGGCTTCGCCCGAGTGTATTTAATTGAAGTTTTAAAGTTAAAAATAGTTATTCTGTCTTAACCATAAGAGAAAGAGACTTGCTGTCGCGGATTTTTTTATAGTATTTTTGTAGATCTACAATTCTCTACTTTAGTGTATCGCTAGTGGTATTTTTTTTCATCCATGCGACCTCTCCGACACATTTTACGTAAAACTTGAAAGAATTGCACTAACTTTGAACAAATCCGTACAAATATCGTTTTAGTTGATTTTTAAAAAATCAATCAAACACAGACATACAAGCGGTATGTCTGTGTTTGATTGATTTGAGGATTCTAATCATAGAATAGATAAGGGAAGATTTTCCTAACCAAAGAGAGGTGGTCTATACCCTACTGTAGAAAAGAATCTATACTTTACCTTTATGCCGCTTTTAAACTCAGTATTTTATAAATACATATTGTCAATAATTTTCTTTTCTCATAATAATATTGAGATACAATCAGTACGGCGTAGTTAATATAACAAAAACTAGATGATTGAATTATTTCATCAATGGTTTGATACATTAATTGAATAGGTGACCGATATGTGAAGGATCTATTTCATAATCCATTAAACCAGTTTCTGTTGAATCCCAATGGGTTAGAGGGACCAAAAAGGCCGATCCTTAATACTGCTAAGGTCATCATCATCCTCCTGCCCTTATCCCACTCTAAGTGGGGTCGGCACAACATGTTACAATCATGTTGTCACATGATTTGGCCTTCGTATTTTACGACCGGCCGCCTGGCTGACGTCAACTTACCTTAGCCGTATTTTACGACCCCTCGGTAAGAAAGAGGGGTGGTCTATTCTACTCAAGCGGATACCACACGGTGGGTCAACTTACCTTAGTCGCCATTTACGATACCTCGGTAAGAAATGAGGGTGGTCTATTCTACTCAGCCGGATAACCATACTGCTAAAGTCATTGTCCGGAAAAAAAAGATTAGTATGTGTGATAGTACCTTTTACCTTTTAAAGATAAACATAAATAAGTGAATTAACGGGTCCATAAATTTTATAAATAACTTATTTTCACGACTTTAAAAACAATTTAGAGACCGGTCAGGCAATTCGCGTTGATAATTTACGATATCCTAAAAGTGTCGCTGTCTACTGGAGTTGGATAAATCCATTAAACTTAAACGGCTTAAGGTAAACACTGTAAGCCTTTCCCATATATTTATTGAGTCTATAAAAGCTGGAATCGGTTAAATCTAGATCTCTATGACTCCGTGGCCGTTTAGTGTCACTATTGAGCATTAAATGCAAGAAATATCTAATATTATTATTGAAAGGCAATGAATAAATTTCTAATTTCCACTATTGCTGATTACGCGATGTCGCTGATGTTTCTTAATAATAATATAGAATTGAGACTAAGCAAAATATCTGATAGTGGTGTATTGAGACGGTTTAATTATAATATTTTGATAAAACCTACTAAATTTAAATATTAAATTTAAATTTATACTAAATTTTAGTACCAACTCGGACGTATAAGTGCGTTCTCGTCAGAAAAGTGAGTTATTTCTATATCAATCAAACTGTTAAAATCTATTTTAACCAATGTTAATTAATATTGGTGCAGCGAATTATTGAGAAAGCGTATAAGAATAACAGATATTTAAGTATGGATAATGGATACTCATGTATAGAATATGCGATGGCAGCCGTTGTACGAGCATAGATATCCTGTAACGTCTAGTGGAATGAATAAATAAAAATATGAGACACTTATACCACACGGTGGGGTCGACTTACCTTAGTCGCTTTTTACGACACCTCGGTAAGAAATGAGGGTGGTCTATTCTACTCAGCCGGATACCAAACGGCATATTTTGTTGGAAGTTGTAGAAGATATCCCCATTTACCATATGTCACATGTATTTTTTACACAATTTTTTTTACTATGGAAAGTATCTACTGTAAAAAATTAGTTGGGTATATAAGAAATTGCGTTCTTCGCTAGAAGCTTTCTTAATTAATCATTTAAGTTATTTACAATTAGAATTACTTTGCGGAGATCCATTAGACATAAGTAAATATATTATTTTTCCTATGATCCGCGATATTTTTTTCCCTCCGAAATATTGTTAGATTGGGTTTAAAGTATTTACTGTCTTATTCTCAAAATTACTTATTTTGGAACCGTCTTTAAATAATTTATAGAATTAGGCGTTACTTTGCGAAAATCCATATTACAAAAGTAATAATAAAAGCAAAATAATTTTATCATTACTTTTGTATTTTGGAACCATAAGAAATACAACAGACATACTGTCGCCGGCTTTTTGTAGTATATTTGTAGATCTACAATTATCTAATACATTAATTTAGCGAATTCCCAGCAGAGGAGTTTTTATTTACAACGAGACCTCGTCAACTCAATGTACACCAAATCGTAATGTACTAATAAGTAATTAAGAATTTAACTACCTTTTAGGAAATAAATAATTAAATAAATATATGGGACATTTAAAGTAATTGTATGTAAAAAAAATAATTTAAGTATTTAAAGTTCGTCCATCCCCAAAATAAGTAACTTATTACTTGTGTTATGGGTGACGGACAACTGATAAATATACTACATATATAATTAGAGATTTAAATACATAAAATACAAATATACACCCAAGCTGGAAGAGCCAACAAATTGCCATGGCGGAAATCGGAACCGCGACCCCCGTGAGCCGCGGGTTCGATTCCGTAGCTGAAGCCAGGGTCAGCACTGCGCCAACGGGTCAAACAGATTGAATAGTACAAATAAATGTGGTCTTCATAAACAGTTACCGAAAGAAAGGTTGTATAGTGCAATTAACAACACAATACAAAGCGTTTGGTGCAAGAGTCCAACCATAGACACAGACACGTGTAATTGTTACAGTATTAGCGGGCATTGTTACAACAAAGGCGCCTAATGGCAAGCAGGTGGATGGTGCGGGTCAAGGATGACTTGAGAAAGTTAATACACGAAAGATTCAGACTGCCTTACAAATATTATCTATATTAATAAAAAAAATAAAAAATTAAAATTAAAAAAGTATATTATTGAAAGGAATCTACATTTATGTGTATGTGATCGACTTTCTCAAAATCTACTGAAAGGATTTTTGTACGATTACTAAACAGTGACTGTGACTGGCCCGGTGGCGCAGTGGGCAGTGACACTGCCTTTAGCTCCGCGGGTCGCGGGTTCGACTCCCGCCGAGGGCCAACATTTTCTGTAAAACAATTTGTTGGTTCTTCGAGCCTGGGTGTATATTTGTATTTAAGTATGTATTTAAAATTATATATGTTGTATATTTACCAGTTGTTCGTCACCCATAACACAAATATTAAATGTGTTTTTTGAAGATAGATTTTGTCGTGGAGTCTATCTCCTGATGATGCTTCGGTTGCGGGGCGAAACGATTGTTGAGTTTGTGATAGTAAACGTGTGTAGTGGTTGTGTATTGTGGTGGCAGTGGTGGAGTTTTGTGGATGTGTTTTTACGAATCCTGCATGTAACTGATATGGAAAATGGATGGATGGATAGTCCACTATACATTTAACACTATATATATTTTCTATTTACTGTATCGCGGATTATAGCAACATATATTTTACATACATATAATTTAATTATTACTTTTGTAACTTAAAGAACTTTATTTAAATTATTTATTACAAACTTTATCATAATACCGAATAAAGAAAACCTGTGTGCAATTTGAAGTACATAGAGTATTCGCCAAGTGGGCTTAGATTAGTTTTCTTCTTATAATATTAGTGTTAGTGATATTTTAAAAATAAAATTTAAATTGAATATTAAGCATACAAATTTCCTATACGTACCAAATAAATTGTTCGCGAACAAACGTGCGTGAAGAAATATATACAGCTATTATGAAGAAAACAATTCGGTGTGAAGAAATTAGATGTTACGTAAGATGTATTGATGCAAGATTCACACGTTCACAAGGCAACAGACAAGATCTGAACAAATAAGTGGACCGTTATATAAAGTTGTATATTTATTGGCACTTACGAAGCGTTGTCCGACAGGCGATGTGTGTGGTTCTTACCTGTGAAAGAAAAAAAGGTTTAATAGCCAGATATAGGTTATAAATACGTCCACATACACATGAACATAAGAAGATTGGGTGTCTTTTTTTGTCGAACTGACTGTATGCTGTTAGCCCTAACGGCTTTTACAGCGTCACCGGGCGGACGGGCGAGCGCAGAAGCATCGCCGAGGTTGCGAAATGCAGAGAGTAGAGCGCAGAAGCTCTACTAGCGTTGGGGAACGTCGTCCTCAGGGTGCCTCCTGTGAGGCCGGACCACGGCTTAGGGCGACGCGTAGTGGAGGGCTGATGTTATGACTTTGATTTGTCAGTGCAACGTTGGAAGGGTGGAGAGAAGCCACGACCGAACGACGTCAGAAAACTGGGACCTCGTCTTCGCCAACGAAGACGATGTGTTACGTGTTTTTGTGTTTGCGATCGTTATTTGATCGTCAGGGTCATATAGGACGCTTTTTGGACGCCTCTATTTTCGGTGGTCAAAAGATTGGGTGTCACACACCCTAAGATATATTATACTTAGAGTATTGGAAATAATTATTTATTTCCACACTCTCACTTACATGCCTGCTATCGTTATTTCTTAGATGCATCGCCTATCTTTGGCGACTCTACTGATTTTAATGTCACTGTCAATTCTTGTCCGGAAATAGTCAGCAGGATTCACAATATATTCAAAATAATTAAGTCAAGCTGTACCACGCAAGATCCTCAGTTGTACAGTTAGTTTTACTAGCTTTAGACCTGTCATTCCGTGTTTTCCCTAATGTACCAGTGCCTATTTGTTCCCATAAACCACTGGAATGTAATCTGCATTCATATGAAGCAATAAAAATTATAAATATTATTATCATTATTCAATTAAATTGGCAGATGATGTATCCACTAATTAAATCGTTACATTTTAATTAATTCAAATAATCACTACTGTCTATATTGCATCATTTATATCAACTTTAATCTATGTATATAGTGTTTCGTTATTTTTCTTTTTCTTCTTACCTTTTTCATTATCCATATTTCACTTCTTTTTATTTTCTTTCTGTTACTCAAAGGTTGGCTGGTAGAGATTCCTTTTAGGGATAAGTCCGCCTTCGTACATGTGCTATTTTCTTTTTCATATTTTTATGTTTGTACAATAAAAAAATAAATAAATAAAGATAATTCGTTGATTCTCTTACAGTTCCCTCTCATTATTGAGAGGGAACTTACTTCATATTTGTCAAATCACACAGAAAAAAGGGAGATAAACCCTTATTTGCTTTTCTTTATACTACTCCAAATTTTTTACCCCAAGTATAATAACTATGCAGAAACCACAAGAAGCTTTTTCAATCTACTCTAACAGCAGCGTCGAAGTTTAGCTAAATCAATAAAAATGCGAATAGTTGTATCACTATTAATAAAACATAACGATCCCCTTATCATACTCTTGTTTAAATAAATCTCTTTTATACTCTCCGATTCCTTTTTTATACAAAAGTAGTAAAGTAACGGCCTGTTACTATGCCTACTGCTGGGCGTAGTAACAGGCCGTTAACGTAACGACCCGTTAATATCCCCTTACTGGGAATAGGTTTTCTCTGTTCGTTTTTAGAGAGAAGGATTTGAGCAAAGACCTACCACGCTGCTCCAATGCGGATTGGTAGGTTACACATATCCCTAGAATTCTCTAGAGATATGCAGGTTTCCTCACGATGTTTTCCTTCACCGAAAAGCGTGTGATAAATTGCAATTATCAATTAGACACATAAGTTTTTAAAAGAAAAACTCATTGGTGCCTGCCCGGGTTTGAACCCACGTCGTCTCAAGACAGTCGCATGGTCTCACCGCTAGGTTATCACAGCTGACAGCTTTTTTATACATGTACAGAAAAATCCACGATGGCGTCTATCTTGTAAGGATACCTTAGTATACCCATTTACACTTTTGGAATTTAGAAAAACGCGATAATTGGAATGTTATTTAGACTTTTTAGCTAAAATTACATACATTAGTTACCTTAAGCATTTCATGATCTTACAATTTTGATTTGATTCGGATTGTACTTAAAATTGATCATTTGATTTTTATAACAGATAATTTTAATGAGTATATTATTGGTTTATACAAAGCCTATTTAATGAATTAATAACGGGAAGAGCGCATAATCCTTATCGATCCAAACCTTTTGAGTCGTGCTATAATTACTTGTGTTTAAATGAAAATTCATCAAGCACTTTAAGCTGAAAGAAATGTACAGCGTAATAAAACCCTACTAATTGTTTTACCCTACTAATTGTCAGTTAACGCTTTGAATTTTTTGTACGAGTATAAACACATTCAAAACACGAAATTCTCCGAACAGCAGGCCTACCATGAACTTTTAGAAAACGACTCAATTCAAAGTCAGTACCTAAACTCAACCGCTCACTTTTCGTACCATGAAGTGTGGATTGCATTGGGATCGTAATGTTTGAAAAGGAAAACGTTATATGAACTATAGATAACTCTGTCTCTTTTACTCCAATTGTTTTAGGACGCATTCCGAACGCTCATTCGGCAACGACTTAAAGTGTGCGTCTTCAGGACGTCATGGTATAAAAAAGCAAAACAATTTAATTTACGTCTTCAATTGAATCGCAATAAGAGTTCATGGTAGGCTTGCAGGATGCGAGTGTTCTTCAAAATTGTTTATCAGCGTTGTCAGAACAATTTTCAAATAGTGCAAATTTTGAAATTACGAAACTTGGAATAAAATTATAGTACCGACAAAGGGCAACCTTGATTTTGTATACAAAGGGTGTCATTGTATGCAAAATCAGCATAGCTTTTATACCGCAATATGCAATTTATAATTTGCTACAGTCGACATTTTACTTGTAACTTAAAATTAGTTACTAATAAATACCTACTTGTACAACTATTATGTAGATATGAATTGAAAATTATACATGCAACTATACAAAACGGACTTTTTATGTCATGTCATTAAAATGAGATGAACTGTGTAAAAAGGCGTAAATACCAAACCTTGAGAGTACGTAAATTATGCGTATAATGATGTTTCGGTTTCTTAGTCGACATTTGTCATTCAAATATCGTGAGGAAAGTCCGGAGCATTTCTAGAATATGTGTAACCAACAAATCCGCATTCAAATAGCGAGATACATGGAACCTACGATTGTACTCTCCAAAGGAAGGAGGAGGTCTCTACGTAGAAAGATTAATGAAAAGAAACAACACATATCACATATCGGATAGACGTAGACCGCCGTGTGTTATCCTGCTGAGTAGAATAGACCACCCTCATTTCTTACCGAGGTGTCGTAAGAGGCGACTAACGTAAGTTGAAGTCAGGCAATCGGCCGGTCGTAAAATACCTAGCCAAATCATGTTACAACATGTTTAATACATGTTGTGCCGACCCCACTTAGAGTGGGATAAGGGCAGGAGAATGATGTTATCGGATAGACGTAGAATAAGAGTCAATAATAAAAAAGTAATGACAGTGTGATATAATATTTTGCTATAATCCTCTGATCACGGATTATCCCACACCTGGGCAAAGGCATTCTCTCCGTTTTTTTGGAGAGAAGATTTGGAGCTAATCTACCAAGCTGTACCATGCAGATTGGTAGATTACACATATGCCCAGATTCATATCCACATCCCCTCAGTCTCAGTTAATTTACTTAACACTTCCTTTACGCGGGTTATAACAAAATAATATCATCACTACTGTTGAATTGTGGACCTCCATAAAATAACGCCTATTTCTATAAATTATTTATACAAAAGTTGGTTTGACGGTTACGCATCAAGTCAGAAGTCTCGAGGGTAATGTTCATGTCTGTATGAATATTATCAACAAAGTGCAACCGCAGCATTGCGCAGGCGCATCTTGAAGCGCCGACGCCGGCCATATGGCGGAAGTGGTTTGCATTCCTATCGACACTGTCAATGCCAACACAACGTAAAAAATTCTGTGCCTGGTCACTATAACGCTTGATAGGAAACGCCTCACACTGTCTTCGCAACTAACAATATTAGATTCATTCAATGTTAGCTGAGCGGTTAAACTTCGTACAGCATTGGAACACCCTTAATCTTAGGTACCGGTCAGTTTGTATGGAAAAAAGGCTTTGCGATTTTGTCGTGGAGTCTATCTCCTTATTGTGCTTCGGTTGCGGGGCGAAACGATTTTCGTGTGTAGTGCTTGTGTATTGTGGTGGCAATGGTGGAGGTTTGTGTATGAGTTTTTACGAATCCTGCATGTATCGGGTATGAAAAAACGGATAGTCTAGATATATAGATATATAGATACATTTAACATAATATATTTTTTCTATTTACTGTATCGCGGATTATAGAAAAATATTTTTATTATTACTTTTGTATTATGGGTCTCCACAAAGTTAAACGCCTAATTCTATAAAGTATTTGGAAAAAACATGTAGTTGTTGTTTTTCCTATTTTTTACATTTTCCACAGTTTTTCTCTCTCTATAAGTCTTTAGGTTTATTAGTAAAATTAAAAATATATATCTGGTGGAGCCGAGATATCCACTCAATTACCCTTCATATCATACAGCGTTTTTTCTTTTTCTCAAAGCAAATATGGGTACTTTATTACCTTATATGCTAACCGGGTATAAAAGGTTCCATTATACCAAATTTCACCAAAATCGTTTTAGCTGATTAGCCATTACAGCGTAAAGGGCAGACAGGCAGACAGACGAACTTTGGTGTTTATAATTATCAATTGTTTATGGATTCAGCGCTTCATTTTAATGTTTTATTTTAAATCTTTATTTTATTAGAGACTTTAGTATCTGCAGATACATCCCAGTCCCATCATAACCTAATTACATCTAACTCTAAATCTTATTATTTTAACTTTTTTTTTTACTAGCGTCCTCTAAAATCTTAATCAGCTTTAAGACTTTTAGGCTAAGAGATGGAGATTCATACATGCTCTTATTTCATATCTCAACTGGACGCGTAGGATTGTTGTGATATCGGGCAACCCGGGTGCCAATCGCCAAACGATATAATATAAAAATTAATGAATTTATTAATCAGTCATCGCACGGGGGTTTCTAAATCAGGGTTTCGATATAGTAAAATTATAAGCAAGCCAAGTTCAAGGTTTGTTACGCACGCAGGCGATGTTGAAACCGATTTGCGGGCAACGTTTCCGCGTTCAAACCAAGACGAATCGTAGAACGAGTGGTGGCAATCAATGACCCATTAAACGCCCATACTAAATTTTATAAAAAATTCCAAGCGAAGTTAAAATATTAGTAGAGTTCCGTACACAATTATGTGATACACATTCCTTGAATAGTAACTACTTAAATGTTTTTGAGAAGTTGACAAAATTAAATTGACATATAAAATAAAAATTCTTGATTGTTGAAGCGCGTAATGTTACTGACAATACAATAATAGTTAGATTTATAGAAGCAGGCGTTACTTTGCGGAATTCCATATAACAGAAACTATAACAGAACTACCTTGCTATAATCTGCACGGCTTAAGCGAATGCATGCAAAGCCAATGTATATGAAGCAGGCGAAATTCACGTACCTTAAACATGCAGGTCAAGTCACCACACGCACCCCATGGCGCCCCCAGCACCACTATCACAATCTCAATCTTTTGAGATTGTGGTGTTGGTTGTGTGTGCTGCTTGTGTGCGTTGTTGCTGGTCCCATATTTGTTTATTATTTATTTATTCATTCCACTACATCGGGTCACAATATTTTACCCTTATTCATTCGGTTTTAATCCTCTACCCACCAAATGACAGATAACATAATATTGTAGACAAAATACTTCCTCATTATTATTCTATGCATATTAATGTATTTATTTATAATATATAATTTATATCTGATTATTATAATTATGTCTAACAATTATACACGTTATACCGAGTCACCGTATGATATCTGACAATATCTAACAATCAGGAGGATATCCACGAAAACGTAATGCATTACAACAAGCTCAACTCTAGCTTGCCGTAGCGCAGTATAATATCGGCTTTGCAATTCCTTAATTTTTCCACGGCGTTGTACTGAATGATTTTTCATAACGACTCGAATGCGCTCTGTCAGAGAAATCTGAGAGCTGTCTGTCTGCATGAAATCGATTTTCCCAAAATCGACTGAACGAATTTTTGTACGATTTTCACCAAAAGATAGTGCAATACTTCCGAAAGGTTTAGGTTAACAGCACACAACGGTTTTATGTAAATTGAGTTGAAGAGGTCGTTTTACAACAATTTTTAGTGGGGGTCGTAACAAACCGACGTCGATTGTAGTTTAGAGAGGGGAATAGGTATAAAAAGCGATGTAGGGTATCAGAAAGCCTGTCTCCTGCCGAGACTCGACTGACTATAACATGCTAAACACTGAATTTCACGCGGGCGAAGCCGCACGTATTGCTAGTATGTTATAAATTTGCTTAAATTTAATTATTCGACATCGGACGATGACAATATTTCAACTGATGGAGAAACTTCGTTGTAATGTGACGAATTCGTTCATCAATTCAATTTAAAGAGAAAGAAGTACAAATAATACTCAACACAAACATCTATACTAATATTATAAAAAGGAAAGATTTGTATGTTTGTTTGTATGTGTGTATGGTTGTAACGTTTTCACGCAAAAACTACTGGACCGATTTTAAAAATTATTTTACCATTGGAAAGCTGCTTCTTCACTGAGCAACATAGGCTATATTACATTAAAAAAAAATAGGGATCCGAAACAAAATTGTAATAAGGTGTGAAAAATTAATATAAAATAAATGTATAGTCTGACTTCGTAGTCTTTCCACTACCACGAAATCAGTCTGGACGCGGGTGAAAGCGCGTGGCACTGCTAGTATAAAATAATAGCGAAATTCAACTAGCGGGCTCATCAGAGGGGCCCCCGTAATGTCGCCTCAGCAAATGCTATAAATATTTTCGTACTATTATATATATATTAGTCTTACTTGTTGACAAATGTCATAATCACTCGGGAACCCTAACATTACCACACAGCCTAAACAGCTCAAGATTTTAAGGATATTGAGACCTTCGCGAATAAATTGGAGGTTATCGTTGCCAAATCAATGAGCCGCCGTAAATTTGTTACTGAACTTTATTGACAACACGTGGGTGTTTATAAATAAAACAAAATAAAACTAAAATGGCCTGGCTTGGTCGTGCGATTTAAGGTCTATATTAAAACCAAATAACATAAAATCAGCAAAAACTAAACAGGGGTGCCTCCTTTTATAAGATCAAACAAGGATCGACTGAAATACTAAGAGTATTGAGGGTCTCATTCACTTTGCACTACGTCCTATATGGCATTTGTGCATGATCAAATACTTTATTAATTCTTCGGTCTATTCTACTCACCGGATACCACACGGTGCGTCAACTTACCTTAGTCACCTTTTACGACACCTCGGTAAGAAATGAGGTTGGTCTTTTCTACTCAGCCGGATATAGCACGGCGGGTGGACCTACCTTAGTCGCTTTTACGACACCTCGGTAAGAAATGAGGGTGGTCTATTCTGCTCAGCCGGATACCACACGGCGGGTCGACTTACCTTAGTCGCCTTTAACGACACCTCGGTAAGAAATATCTATTCTGCTCAACCATAGTGATACCACACGGCGGCGTTAAAAGATTCTTTTCTTATTAACTTGTTTATTAGAAAATTGATAAAGTAGGTGGTACATCTTAGTGTACATTACACGAAAGTTATAAAAATTAAAAAATGAAGACGTCCTTATGACGTAATATTAACCACATAACGAATTCTTCAATTTATGACCATTAAAATTCAAGGTCGACTTTTAATGTTCCAAACTTTTTTGTTCAACGACTAAACAGAAGGAGCATGTTTTACGACTCGCCGCAATATTTATGTAGTCGAGTTCAATATTTATATGTCGATTCCAAATACGTATCGCTTTGTTGTTTTTCCCCAATCGAATAAGGCCAATTGGCAGATTACTTAAATAGAACTTTAAAATTATGGTCAACATATTATAAGGTAGTATCGAAATATTTTATTATTCGAATTGACTGTATGCTGTTAGCCCTAACGTAAAGCGTAGAAGCATCGTCGAGGTTGAGAGTAGAGCGCAGAAGCTCTACTAGCGTCGAGGAACGTCGTAATCGATTTATTAGAAATAAGTTTCGATATCACGATTAATTGTTTGTTTGTTAGACCTCTCACGTCTAAACAGAATAAGGGTTCGATGTAATTTTAAGTAAATTTTGAGTACTTTTTATATTCATAGTTAATGTGTAGACATCGGCTACACTCACGTCTAATTTCATCGGGTTAGCCCGACTAGTTTCGACGATATGAGAGCTCATGTATGAGCCCCAGATGAGCTTGAAACTAGTCGGGTCCTGATAAAATTGGACGTGAGTATAGCCGATGCCTACACATAAACTATGAATACTACTCACGATAGTTTAAATTTAAAAACTTTTTATATTAGTACTGAAGGAAGGCTTGAACGGTATATAAACTTGAACTGTATATAAGTCAGATATTTAAAATCAAGACAATAGTGTTAACAGCCTTGATACAAATAGTCAAAAGCGGTTTCATGGTTGAGAAGACGTCACGCAATCGATGAATAAAAATACGATAGTCGATTGTTTTTGGGCTCCCATTGACATGATGATGGGACTCGGACCATTAATCAATGACATGGAACCGTGAGAAACTAAATTAAACTTAAATATTGGATTAAGAATAATATTATGATGAACCGTCATCAGAGATCAACGTGTATACGAAATTTACATATCTATCGGGAAAATTTAAGATCTATATATAGTACACGATTGTAATCAACACCATATGAGAGATAGCATTAAATAACCGTTTATTACATACATATAACATTAAATACGGACTACTATGTCAAAAAAGTCAATCTATAAGATATTAACCATTGCTTTATGGACCTTTGTATTGTTCAAGTATACGAGTAGATAGCCGTAGATTGCGGATAGCGCGCTGGGGCACGCTGCTCGCTAATGTTTTATTCAATAAAAATTCCGAACGAAAAAAGGTCATGTCTTGTTGGCAAATAGATAAGATACAGGTAATAAATATGGGCATGGTCGTATGCAGTGAGTCACTCACACGTGGAGGGAATCGAATCGTAGTGATTGACGCAGCGAATGTGTTAGAACAGGGTCACATGGCAAGCCATTAACGCGCAAAAGTTTTAAAGACGCGCGGTTAAAACTGCGTATCACTCATTCATTCAGACTGTACACATGCTAACTGGCGTTTTAATGATGCGCACGTTGAACGATGAACTATAGATTGAGTGTTGTCAATCAATGGTTTTCTATGATACTACTGAAGAGCGCGCGCTTTTAATACGGATAAATATAATTTCAAGATTTGCTCAGTTCATACTGAAATCGTCGAAAACCGAAAATGAAGTTTTCTATACTGAATTATTTATAGATGAAATAGAGAAACGTCCTGCGATATGGAACATTACAAGTAGCATTTATTCAGACACGAACTTAATGAAAAGGGCTTGGGAAGGCCGCGGCAACACGAATTCTACGCCAAACAATCAAACACCATGTGAACACTATAATAAAAATTTGCGCGCGTTCAACGCGCGTTAAGCGCGTGTTATGTGAACGTACCCTTGCTTTGACATAGCTGTAAAGACGACTAAGATGTTTAACAGAAAGATTTATTTATTACAAATAATATACTTAATATTTATTAAGTATAGTACGCGGCAATAAAAAATGCACATCGAGACTCAGATAAATCGCCTAGATTCTGCTTCATAGAGCATTGTCTCTGTCGCACAAACTGACGAACCCATGTGTGACAGTGACAGCGCTCTACGAAACCGAATCGGCCGGGTGTTTCGTTGTAAGTTCTCATGTGCATTATTTATTGCCGGGTACTATAGTAGTAAGGCCTGTTACTATCCCATCGTAACGTCCGGTTAAAGCCGTTCGATACATTAGGTGTTCCCGATGGATGTTTTAATAAAGTCGACGTGTACAAAGTTCGGGTACCACTAATATTTTTATATGTTGAGCTTTGTTGACTTGTCCGGTCGCGCATTTGGCAGTCAGAGATCCTGCCTTCAGCACCGCGGGTACGATTCTCGTGAGAATCAACATTTTTTAAACTGTCTAAAATTTTATTTCTATGTTCTTCGAATTTGGGTGTCATATATTTCTATATTTACCAGATGTATGACACACGTAATACATATTAAGTTATTTACTTTGAGGAAAGAAGACGATGTGTAATTAGTATGTATAAGATTTGTATGAGAGCTGTGATAACCCAGCGGTGAGACCGTGCGGCTCTTTTGAGGGGGTCACGAGTTCGAACCCCGGGTAGACACCAATGAGTTTTTCTATTAAAAAGTTTTAATGTGTCTAATTGATAATTGCAATTTATCACACGCTTTTCGGTGAAGGAAAATATCGTGAGGAAACCTGCATATCTCTAGAGAATTCTAGAGATATGTGTAACCTACCAATCCGCATTGGAGCAGCGTGGTAAGTCTCAGCTCCAACCCTTCTCTCCAGAAACGGAGAGAGGAGGCCTATGCCCAGCACAATCATGTTATTTCACCACATAGTACTAAACTGGCTGATAATCGCATCGTTGTTTATGTAATTTGTCGTTTTAACTATTTAATTAGGATGTCGCGTACCGTTATCTCGCTAATACAAATAGTTAAAATCAACATCAAAGTCAATAAATGTAATAAACATTGATTATTTTTACGAGTTATCTCGTTATTCGGGTTATCGCTACTACATGTTAGTACTCTTAGTAAATATCAACAAATATTCCGCTTATTTAAACTGTTGTTCTTTAAGTTTGACATCTACCTACATATGTATCTATACTTATTATAAAACAAAGTCCGCAAAACCTGTCTGTCTGTATGTTTTCGATTTGTTCAAAATATACTGAACGGATTTTTGTACGTTTTTACTAAAAGGTAGTGCAATTCTTTCAGAAGGTTATTATTGTTATTTCTTTAAATTTTTTGCTACTTTTATTGTTATTTTATATCTAAAGTTTAAATTGTTGTTGAAAGTGTTTCATGTGAATAAATGCGGGTTGATTTGGTTTGTTTTTTATTTCAAGGTTAATTGTAAATTACGATTTTAAACAAATCGTGTTGAAGAGGTCGCGTTTGTAAAAAAATACGCCTGATGGGATCCTTAGTCGCGTGCGCCGCGTAAATCAACAGAGATACACTAAAGTTATATATTAGAGCATTGTAGATCAATAAAAATACTACAAAAAGTCCGCCACAGCATATCTCTTATGGTTCACTTACAATAACTAGATACATTTGTGACATTTTTTACTCGCGTACTCGCAGCTCTTTTTTTTCCTTTTGTTTTCGAACTGACTGTACGCTGTTAGCCCTAATGGCTTTTACAGCGTCACCGGGCGGAACGGGCGAGCGCAGAAGCATCGTCGAGGTTGCGAAATGCAGAGAATAGAGCGCAGAAGCTCTACTTAAGTCGTCCTAAGGGTGCCTCCTGTGAGGCCGGACCACGGCTTAGGGCGACGCAGAGTTAAGGGTTGATGGTATGACTAAGATTAGTCACTGCGGAGTCGGAAGGGTGGCGAGAAGCCACGACCGACCGACGTCAGAAAACTGGGACCTCGTCTTCGCCGGCGAAGACGCTGTATGTGTGTATTACGTGTTTCTGTTTGACTTCGTTCGGTCCAAATAAGCGCGTAAGGACCCTCAACAATTCATTGTATTTTTTCCTTGTTGCCGAAAGAAAAACGGGAATTATTTTATCCTATTTTATTACCCCAGTGTATGCGTCTTAATAATGCCATCAATATTTGTCCAACCAATTAACCGTGAAACAGACAGTAAGGATGTCAAAAATTAATCGTTTTTTTATTATTCGATTATTTTATCACTATAATCGATTTTTAATAATGGATTATTTTATCACTATATTCGATGTTTAATAACGCCGTGTGGTATCCGGCAGAATAGAATAGTCCACCCTCCTTTCTTACCGAGGTGTCGTAAGAGGCGACTAAGGTATGTGCCGTGTGGTATCTGGCTGCATAGAAATGAGGGTGGTCTAACCCTCATTTCTTACCGAGGTGTTGTAAAAGGCGACTAAGGTAAGTTGACGTCAGGCAGGCAGCCGGTCGTAAAACACGTAGCCAAATCATGAGACAACATGTATACATGTTGTGCCGACCCCACTTGGAGTGGGATAAGGGCTGGAGAATGATGAATGATGATTCGATTTTTAATAATGGATTATTTAATTATTTCCTCTTTTTTTACCCTCTTTTTTCTTTTCTATTAAGGTAAAATACGCGTTGTTGGATGAAACCAATCAAGCCAAAATAGACACTTAACGAATTTCGCAAACAGCGCATCTGTTATTTTTTATTCTATGAAAAAATCCCGTCATACCTTTGGGCACATGAAAAAATACAGTACATTACACAAACGATGTCGCCAGTGCAACTTGTAGTCAGTACATACCGTAGTTTAAATGTAATAAAGGGTTAAAAATTTACTGGTATACAAACCTAACGGTATACAAAGTATGAAACAATTAAAACGTTGTTTTTTAAAAATATTTTTATAGTATTTTTAATTAAAGCCAGACGGCCAACACTTCACACATCAAAGCGATACACTTGCAGTCCGTTTTTACCACTTTAAAAATCGTAACCAGCATTTATTTATAAGGAATCGAGCCCTTGGAGTGCACCGAATCGTACTAGTTTTGCAATTAATTAAAAATACATGTGACTTTTATTAAACAAATCTTAATGATAAAATAATAATTTAATTTAGTTTATTTTTAATTTATTTTATTTGCTACAAAGCTACAAAGGCTCACAACTGTTAGTAACAAAAACTTAAACTATGTAAGTAATTTTATTTTAATTTTAATGGTTACAAATTAACACTCAGACTTAATTAGGATATGTTAGAGCTTGAGCGAAGTCTGACAAGCAAGGATCCTTCCTTAATATTATAAGTAAAATAGTATAACTGGCAGAATAGAATAGACCACCCTCCGTTCTTACCGAGGTGTCGTAAGAGGCGACTGAGGTATATGCCGTGTGGTATCCAGCTGCATAGAATAGACCACCCTCATTTCTTACCGAGGTGTCGTAAAAGGCGACTAGGGTAAGTTGACGTCAGGCAGGCGGCCGGTCGTAAAATACGTAGCCTAATCATATGACAACATGATTGTAACATGTAAACACATATGAGAGAATGATGAGTATAACTGTTTACACACACAATACTGTTTACGTATATATATATATATTTTTGTTCATTCTTAAAGTCTGTGGTCAAATTGGGGAGAGATTAATATTCTTTGCATAAAGTCTTAGTCAAAGATAATAATAATTATGATGAATATTATATTTTAATGATATATTATTTTATAACGCTATTTATTTATCTCTAGTAAAACAAGTAGCTTTTGCTAGAGACTTTCCAGAAATGACATCTCTCCGTGTCTCAGTTGGGACGTAGAAGAATACCAACCGAACTGTCTTTATTTATAATAGCAGCGGAAACGTATTGCTGTGGCTCAATCTGTTTTCGATTTCCCCCCTTTCCACATATTTTGACAAGTTTTGGTTTTAATCTAACGATAATTTCTAAGATCTTCAGTAAACTTATATATTATTTGAATTTAAATTATGTCTACCGGGCCAACATGTGGACAAGAAAAATCCCGTTTTTCCCTCGGGAACAAAAAAAGCACTACATAACTGAGGGTACTTTAACGCGGAAGTTGCCGCGAGCGGAACTGGTCGAGCAAATTATTTATACAACAGCAGGCCTACCATGAACTCTTATTGTGACTCAATTGAAGACGTAAACGACGACCGCGAACCGCTTTCTTTTAGTACCATGAAGTGTGAATTGCATTAGGGGTCGTAATGTTTGAAAAGGATAACGTTATATGAACTATAGATAACTCGGTCTCTTTTAATCATATGTTCTTAGGACGCATTTCGAACGCTCATTCGGCAACGACTTAAAGTGTGCGTCTTTAAGACGTCATGGTACGAAAAAGCAAACAATTTCGTTTACATCTTAAATTGAGTCGCTATACGAGTTCATGGTAAGCCTGCAGGGCCGCTAGCGATTATTAACATGTCTACGCCGGCGCGTAACACTGGTGGCTCGCACTAGACTTTTTTATCTTTCTTATCTCGGGTCACCGGTGGGACGCGTACGATTGTTTTATAAAAATTACGGTAATGGTAATTTAACCTATTTAAAAAGCGACACGAATTTTACACAATAAGCACTGGTGTAATACTGGGCAAGCAATATTCGCGACCCATGAAAATCGGCGCCGGCAGATCGTGTTAATTTAACCAAAATCACGGGCGACAACTAGTATGCCTACTGTCTAGTACTACACAACAATATCAGCAATAACAAACCGAGCGCAGCGTGCACAATGTCTGCAGATTTTATCTCTAAAGGGAGCGCCGGGCCGGGCCGGGCCGGTCACGATTAGAAACACCGCCCGGGGACACCACCAAGGTCCCCCACGACTGCAATACCAGCGTACAGGTTGAGATCGAAAACATCAATGTAACTAAATATACAATAGTATATTTTAAAACTCACTTTAAACTATATATATATATATAGTTTAAAATATATTTCTCACTAGTCGTTTCTTCATTGATAAAGGTCGTGGTCCTGGATAGATATTATCTTTGAGTGGATGACTTTAAATACATACTTAAATACAAAATATAGAAGAACGAAGCACCAACAAATTGTTTATAGAAAATTTTTGCGGGAATGAAATCCGCGACCCGCGGTACTAAAGGAAGGATCATTGCCAACGAGCCCATCATTATTAATATTAATTAATAATATAGATATGAGTATCTTTGTTTAATGAAGGCAAAAGCTTACGAGTCAATAAAATTAATTTAATTCTAAATGCCATTAACTTTGGATTTGTAGACATTGAACGACCTAGTCCGATACGTGTAGCCTAAGTTATACAATTTCGTACCAACGAAGTATAAATTACTTTCGATTCGAAAAGCATGCTTTTCAATTTATGCTTTTCAAATATACAACAATGAGCGCACGGAGTGCATTACAAATTTAAATTTGTTTTGCGAAGGCGTTTCTATTAATTCAAAACCACTAAATGCTCTATCTAAAGGGTCAAATTAATAAATATGCGCCTACAAATCAAGGGTTACGTACAGATTGAAATCTAGACTACAGCTGCGTTACTTAACACTGATTGTTACATAAAAATTATTATCCCAAAATGTAGTAAACAATACACAGAAATCTTAAGGAACCCTTTTCCTTTACAAAGTACTAACATAAAACTTTTATAGCAATAAAAATTATAAATCTTGTGCCTCGTTTCTTTTCCAATGATATACATTGTACTACGAGTATACTTGCATGAATTAAAAAAATGTTAATAAAGATACCGGCTATACTCACGTCTAATTTTATCGGATTAGCCCGACTAGTTTCGAACCCGCCCGGGGCACTTATTCATGAGCTCTTTACACGACGTTATCGCGGCGGGAACTCTAAAATTAGACGTGAGTATAGCCGGTATCTTTATTAACTATGAATACTACTCACGATAGTTTAAATTTAAAAAAATGTTGATTAAAAGAGGGACACATTACAATGTTTATTACAGCGAACCGTTGCCGATTCCGGTTAGTATTTCATGGAAATGGATATTATATCATATTTCATTTCTAGTACTACTCATCATTCTTCTGCCGTTATCCCACTCTAAGTGGGGTCGGCACAACATGTAACAAACATGTTGTCACATGATTTGGCTACGTATTTTACCACCGGCCTGCCTGATGTCAGCTTACCTTAGTCGCCTTTTACGACACCTCGGTAAGAAATGAGTTCATTTCTAGTACAACTATTATTTGTAAAAAAAACAAGATATCAGTAAAATTAGATAAAATTGAGTTAATCTTAGTTTATCGGGTTAGCAGACAATTGCAAACCTCTAAAATCTATTAGAAGTTTGCCCTTGTCTGATAATCCACCTGACAGAACGCGAAGATGCAGTTTTACATTGAAGCGCGCAAATCTAGAAGGTATATGGATTCTTCGCGGTTTCTATACAGAGTCATACCGAAATACTAAATAAACGTTTACCAAAAGATACGTAAAATTAGTAAAGACTTTCTACAACAATATCGTTTAATACTTACACAATTTCTATTTACATAGGGGCAAGGTAAACGCCAGACCGCGCGGTCATGCGTCGCGAACTCTCCAAGAAAGTCGACTCGAATCGAATCGATTTGCAACGCCCGACTTCGCGAGATTGTTTTGATTAAATATCGATTATCGCACAAAGTGATTTATTAAAAACAAGACTTTCGTGATGTTTTCATTCGTCTTAAAGGGTTACTCCAACCGGAAATCGAAAGAAAACAAAAAACTATGTACAATTTTTGTAACTACAACAAAATTCAAAGTATTCGTTTATATACAAACAAACTCAGATACAAGCGAAATAATATAAAACTAAATCTTGCAATTCTGATCATAATGTGAGCTCATCAGCATCATCTTCCTGCCCTTATCCCACGTGTTGTTACATGATTTGGCTACGTATTTTACGACAGACCGCCTGCCTGACGTCAACTTACCTTAGTCGTATTTTAAGATCCCTCGGTAAGAAAGCGGATGGTCTATTAACCTCAACCGGATACCACACACATAATGTGAGTTCATTTTTGCCGAAATACTTTTAAAATGTACAAAACAGTCAGTGAGCTATCAACCATACACGCTATCAATGTCTAAAATAACTCAGCTCCGAAAACTTATAAGCAGCATATTTAAAAACTTGAAACAGGATATAAAATAAAGAAAAATATTCTTCAAAAAATCGATTACTCAACATAAAGTTATTCTATATTACATCTTACGAAGAGCTGAATTCTTTATTCCCAGTGTTAAAGATTCCAAGCTTCAACATTCTATTCTATAATGGAACAATTCTTTCTCCATAGGTCACACACAAAACCAAGACAAAAACACGAAAATAAAGTAAAGTAACGGTCTCTTATTATGCCCACGGAAAGAGGAGGGGCTTAACCCAGCAGGGGTTTAGCCCTCTTCTTTCCGTTTTTGGAGAGAAAGATTGGAGCTAAGATCTACCACGCTGCTCCAATGCGGATTGGCAGGTTACACATAACCCTAGGGGTTATGTGTAACCTGCAAATGAATTAGGATGCTCCGCATTGGAGCATCCTAATTCTCTGGAGATATGCATGATTCACGATGTTTTGCTTCGCCGAAAAGCGTGTGATAAATTGCAATTTTCAATAAGACACATGTTTTAATAGAAAAACTCATTAGTGCCTGTCATGGGTTTGAACCCATGATCGTCTCTAGAGAGTCGCACTTTCCCACCGCTAGGCTATCACAACTTTTGTGTTTTACAAAAAAACGATCGAGACAAATTTAACCTTTATTTAACATTTAACCTTAGGAAACCTCGCAAAACGAAAATAAGTTTTACAACAATTTGTCGAAATAAGATCATTTTCGACTAATGACAATCCTTGAGACAAACTTAAGCGGAACAACGTAACCGTGTCACTAAAGTTTAACATGCAAGTTAGTACCAAAACGAGGTTGTGACATCAAACAATAAATTGGGTTACCTTCTGACATCATGGCAAGATGTTAATTATGCTTTTATTGTGTTATTAATTATTGTAGTATTCACATGCATTATAGCTGCGTATTCTTCATGTTAAATTAATCATAGCTTATTATATTTGTAAAAATAAATAAAATTATAGTGTTTAAATTCCAAATCAAATTCAAAATATTCTTTAATCAAGTAAACTTGTAAACAAGTGCTTTTGAATCTTCAACATCTGCTGCTGGTTCGGAAAGCTGTTCCTACCGAGAAGAACCAGCAAGAAACTCGGCGGTTGCTCTTTTCAAATAATGTCTTGTACAGGGTTGAAGAGAAGCTATATCCACGCATACTTGTCGCCTAGGTAATCTTCAATAGTATAATAGGCCGTCTGAATTAGCGTTTTTTTATTAGTATTTTTAAACTGCTGTAACGGTAAAAGTTAAAGTAGATTGTAGAATTTTATTATAGAGTCTTATACCCAAAACCACAAACGAATTACGAACTTTTGCAAAGCGCAAAGCAGGAACCGCAAGCTTATGTCGGTTTCTACTTTGTCTATTATATACATCGCCAATCCTTTTATAATTATTTATATTCATATGTACAAAAATTAATATCAACTACATCTTCATTTGTATAGATAAAAGATAAAGTAGGAACCGACATAAGCTCGCAGTTCCTGCTTTGCGCCTTGCAAAAGTTCATTAGTCGTTTGTGAGTTTGGGTATAAGATTCTATAATAAAATTCCGAAATCTACTTCAACTTTACCATTACAGCAGTTTAAAAACACTATTTTAAAAAAGCTAATACAGAAAGCCTACTATACTATTGAGGATTACTTAGACGATAAGAATGCGTGGATATAGCTACTCTTCGACCCTGTACAAGACATTAATAACTATATGTAACTGGTAATAAGAATTATTATTCTTTGAAAAGAGCACCCGCCGAGTTTCTTGCTGGTTCTTCTCGGTAGGAACAGCTTTACCGAACCAGTAGTAGATGTTGTCGATTCAAAAGCACTTGTTTACAAGTTTACTTGAATAAAGAATATTTTGAATTTAAATTTGAATATTATTGGGAATCTTCATTAAGTAGAAATAGTTTGTATGGCAAAACAAGGTTTGCCAGATCAGATAGTGATCATGAAATATTTAGTCAAATTGAAACCGCTTAAGCCGTAAACACTAGTGATATTTCGTGAAAGCCTACTTATCCGCGCTAAACCTTTCGAGCTTATCTTATCTGCGAGCTTTGGCTTATTTTAACCTCAACTGAACGCCTATAGAGATAAAAAAATATAATCAGGCATAGTTGCGACAGGCGGTTTAATTAAATTTATTGATCCGTGTCGATCGCGATGGTATCGCGGATGAATAAAACGATCGAAATTGTTGCCACGTCGATAGTGTAATAAAAATGATTTTTATTTTATTTATGAAATTTTTGTAATAATTTTCAAAATTGAAACACTTTTGCATCGCTGTTTATTGACATTGGTACGTTGAATTGTAATACAAACTTTATCAACATTCAAGAGTATGTAGGTACATATAATCATCATCCTCCTGCCGTTATCCCACTCTAAGTGGGGTAGGCACAACATGTTACAAACATGTTGTCACATGATTTGGCTACGTATTTTACAACCGGCCACCTGCCTGACGTTAACTTACCTTAGCCGCCTTTTACGACACCTCGGTAAGAAATGAGGGTGGTCTATTGTATGCAGCCGGATACCACACGGCACATACCTTAGTCACCTCTTACGACACCTCAGTAAGAAATGAGGGTGGTCTATTCTATGCAGCCGGGTACCACACGGCACATACCTTAGTCGCCTCTTACGACACCTCGGTAAGCAATGAGGGTGGTCTATTCTATTCTGCCGGATACCACACGGCACCAGGTAGGTACATATAAATGTTGAGAAAAATTCCTGCCGAGTTTCTGTTTGGTGCTTACCGAACAGCATTCCGAAAAAAAATGGTTTCTTCTCATATAATGATCCGAGGAAAGTGCTTATAAAAGCCTAAGATATTTAAAAAAGAAAACATTTTTAATTCGTATTTGAATAAACATTCTTGTGTAGTTAATATATAGATACCGGCTATACTCACGTCTAATTTTATCGGGTTAGCCCGACTAGTTTCGAGCCTATCCGGGGCACTTATTCATGAGCTCTTCACACGACATTATCGCGGTGGGAAATTAGACGTGAGTATAGCCGGTATCTATATCTTCTTCTTCTTCGTCAGCCGATGGACGTCCACTGTTGGACATAGGCCTCTTCATGGGATCGCCACACCACACGATCCTGCGCCGCCTGGATCCAGTGGCTCCCTGCGACCTTTTTGAGGTCGTCTGTCCACCTCGTAGGGGGTCTACCGACGCTGCGCTTTCCGGTGCGGGGTCGCCATTCCAGCACCTTAAGACCCCAGCGCCCATCGGTCCTCCGCACTATGTATCTATATAGGCACTAGGTATCTATATATTAACTATGAATACTGCTCACGATAGTTTAAATTTAAAAAGATTTTTGTATGTTCATTTAAAATTAATTAAGCTTTCAATATTTCAAGATATTACAAAGAATTAAAAACTGTAAAAGTATAATTTTTAAGAATCTTTAATAAGCTCCACTTATTTTTTTTAAACTAACGATATTTAGTAGCGACCAAAGTTTAAAGATAATCAACCCAATGCCACTAACTATATACGTAACGCGGAAGATTTAAAATAGCGGAAAAAACATAAGCTTTGCTAATGAGGTAATTATGTTAACAAAAAAGGGAACAACTGACAAAATTCTCACAAAACACAAGGCCCACGATTTCCACAAACATTAAAACGTACACTTTAAAAAACCTACACACGAAAAACGCATAAACTTTTTGTCCCTTAAAATTTCCGTGTCGCTAAGGAACTGGACTTTTGAACAATACTAATGTACGTAACGACGCGTTATCTTTAACAGAACAGTATGCGAAAATAGTCCCTATTGCCGAAAAATAAAAACTAAAATACAATTATTAACGTGTTCCATACTAAGGTCTGCCAGCAAACGTACACGATCGCGTTACTTACTTTATACGCACAGCGCGAGCGCACACGATCTGGAGCGTGCGAACCCAGTACGCAGCCGTGTACGGTGACTTCTTACGGGCCTTCTAAATTATCATGCTGCTTATGGGACCATTTCAAAATGGGAAACGGGAACATTCCCTTAGGCTTACGTACGCCTAAGTTTATTGGCTTAACACAATCCTAATTGAATACATATTATACATTTTTAAATAAGCCATTTTTGAAAATCATTTCACCAAACGAGTGTTAAATATGGAAGTGGATGCATTTGTGTCAAGAGGGAGGCCAAAAACAGATAAATAGATAGAAAAATAGATGAATGGATTGTGTGAAGTTTGACAGGCATATGAAAGTAGTAGTGCCAAAGTTAACAAATGTTAGGCGATAATGGAAGAGAAAAACATGTTGTGCCGACCCCCACTTAAAGTGGGAAAAGGGCATTAGAATGATAATATCGAGAGAACAGACATCCGCCGTGTGGTTTACGGCTGAGTAGAATAGACCACCCTCATTTCTTATAGAGGTCTCGTAAAAGGCGACTAAGGTAAGTCGACCCGCCGTGTGGAATCTGGCTGAGTAGAATATACCACCCTCATTTCTTACCGAGGTGTCGTAAAAAGCGACTAAGGTAAGTTGACCTCAGGCAGGCGGCCGGCAGTAAAATACGTAACATTTAAAAACCATTTCAAAACCTGTTTAATATATGACGTGTCGACCCCACTTAGAATGGGATAAGGGCAGGGAAATGATGATGATCGAGAGAAAGGATTTATTACTTATTTAAAAAATAAAAACCTTTCAAGGGATTTTAAATTACAATGTTATCTAAGAAAACCGTTTCGATAGCTATGCATTTTACAAGCGTTTAATGATGAAATAACGTATTTTACGACCAGCTCACGTAAAATTTAACGAACAGGGAAGTAATCAAGGGGCTTTTAGCGATGATTAAGAAACTCCGCTAATAATGGCGCAAGGTCAGCGTATGGCGACAAATTTGAACGGCACTCTACCCTTTTACGCGTTCCTTGCTTCACTAATAATTTTAACTGCTTAAATCACAAAATAGACTTGTGTATGGAATAATTTATAGAATTAGGCGTTACTTTGCGGAGAACCATAATACAAAAATAATAATAAAATTATTTTGCTATAATCCGCGATACAGTAAATAGAAAATATATATAGTGCTAAATGTATAGTGGACTATCCGTTGGAGGTTTGTGTCTGTTTTTACGAATCCTGCATGTAACGGGTATGAAAAAACGGATAGTCCACTATACATTTAGCACTTGATATATTTTCTATTTACTGTATCGCGGATTATAGCAAAATAATTTTATTATTACTTTTGTGTATGGAATGTAAATTATATACGTTTCTATCAAAAATATTTCAAATGAATGACTTAAAAAAACATCTTCGTGTCATATTTATGTATTCTAATAGAAACTAAAAAAAATTACTAAACCAAGAGTCAAAGATCATTTATGCAAGTATGTTTTTTGAAACTAGGTTTCGAGATCAATTGGATAATCAGAGATGCTTAAGTAACGTCAAGAGAGTAAAACAAGAGATCGCAAATATCAAAACGATATCGAGATCGAAACGATCTTATGCTACCTTTATACACTAAGTATAGCACAACATGTTTTGGTTTCGTGGCGAAACGGTCGTCGAGATATTGGTGGTGGTTGTGTGTATTGCTTGTGTGCATTGTTGCTGCCTTGGGATGCATGTGGTGACTTGTCTTGCATGTACGTGAATTTTGCTTGCTTCATACCCCCTTAGAAATAAGGGTGGTCCACACTTAACATTTTTTTTTGTTTTTTTTTAAATTATTTTATAAACACATTAGAATTTCTCTAGAAATGCCGTGTGGTATCTGCTTGAGTAGAATAGATCACCCTCATTTTCTTACAGAGGTGTCGTAAATGCAACTTAGGTAAGTTACCCACCGTGTGGTATCCGGTTGAGTAGAATAGACCACCCTCTTTCTTACCGAGATGTCGTAAAATACGACTAAGGTTAGTTGACGTCAGGCAGGCGGCCGGTCGTAAAAAACGTAGCCAAATCACGTAACAACATGTTTATAACATGTTGTGCCGTCCCTACTTAGAGTGGAATAAGGACAGGAGAATGGTGATTAGAATTTCTCTACCAATAATTCATAGGGCACAACACCGTTTGCCCGATCAGTAGTAGTAGTAGTATTAGTAAAAATCGGTTTGGGTATAAGATTCTATAACGAAATTCCGCAATCGATTTGTCTTTGCCATTACAGCAATTCAAAACACTATTAAAAGGAGGCTGATACAAATAGCCAAAAAGAATACTATTGAGGATATATATATATGATAAAAATGCGTGGATATAGCTACTCCTTTACCCTGTACAAGATAGTGATGACCAAATGTTACTAGTTATAAGAACTATATTTGGAAAGAGCAACCACCTAGTTTCTTGCTGGCTCTTCTCGGTAGGAATAGCTTTCAGAACCAGCAGTAGAGTTGACGATTCAAAAGCATTTGTTTGCAAGTTTACTTGAATAAAGAATATTTTTAATTTGAATATCGTAATCGTTTAGAACAGACTAGCTGTGCCAGCGGCTTCGCCCGCGTGGAAATCAGCGTGTCGCAATTTTTTTCTAGAATTCAAATTTTAAACATAAAAGTAGTTATTGTGAGTTAACCATTAGAGATTGTGGTGGTGGGTGTGTGTGCTACTTTTGTGTGCGTTGTTGCTGGTGAATTGCGCCTTGGGGTGCATGTGGTGGCTGGTCCTGCATGTTGATATAAGGTGTGTAGATTTTGCCTGCTTCATACACATTGGCTTTGCATGCATTCACTTAACCCGTGCGGATTATAGCAAAGTAGTAAGTTTTGTTATATTGCTTTTTTGTAGTAGTTTCATAGATCTATAATTCTCTACTACATTACTTTAGCGTATCTCTGCTGGTTTACGCAGCGCACGCGAATACAGCTCCCAGCAAGCAAATTTTTTAACAACTGCGCGATCTCTTAAACATAATTTACATAATACCGATATGTTCTATATACCTAAACTATCCGGAAGTATTGCACAAACTTTTGGTGAAAACCGTACAAAAATCCATTCAGTAGATTTTGAGAAAATCGATTACATACAGACAGACAGCTTTTTGGGACTATGTTTTATAATAGGTATAGAGAGATATACAACAAAGACGTGATGCAATACTAATAATCCGCAATAGGAAAATGTTATTTGCGTGCGTTACGTTTACACCTGAGATGACATTTCGCGGTCGCGGATCGTGACTGCGAAATGACAAGTCGTGGCATTCTCATCGCATTTTTCACCTTTACGTGGGAGTCGTGATCGGTAACGACTCTAATTCACAGACAGAATTCAACATTTGGCTGGCACGATTTTATTTAATGATACAATAGCAAAATTAACAATATCCTATTGTCAATTTTACTACATTAAGTAAAAAATTATTTTCAAGTTAGAACATAAAAAAAATACTTTAACAATTAAAGTAGTAAAAGTAAAGTAACGGCCTGTTACTTTACTTTAACAATAAAAGTAGTAAATGTAAAGTAACGGCCTGTTACTATGCCCACTGCTGGGCTAAGGTCTCCGCTCTCCGTTTTTGGAGAGTAGGATTGGAGCCAAGACCTACCACGCTGCTCCAATGGGGATTGATAGGTTAATTTTAATTAATTTGCAATAATTGTAACTTATCACACGCTTTACGGTGAAGGAAAACATCGTGAGGAAACCTGCATATCTCTAGTGAATTCTAGGGATATGTGTAACCTACCAATCCGCATTGGAGCAGCGTGGTAGGTCTTGGCTCCAACCCTTCTCTCCAGACACGGAGAGAGAGGAGGCCTATTCCCAGCAGTGGGATTGTAACAGACCGCTACTTTACTTTTACCTTCTTCTATAAACTATACGTGTTAATATTAATTATTGTAAAATCTAGTCCGGTTGCGAATACGGCGTCATGGCAACGCATTTATTTGTTCACAATATAGTGGCGCGGTAGCGGGTTTCGCGCACGAGTTCACGTTTAGACATTACGAGTTTAAGTAATTCATCCAGGTGAATGTGGCAATTTACCACTATACCACGCCGTAGACACAACAAAGAGGCGAGAGGCGGGCCACGTTGCACAATACGTGTACAACAATACGGCGGCGCCGGCGCAGCCCCGGATTTATCGGTGTCGGGCGCCATTGTTGCCCCGTGGACGTAGGGCACGTGACCGCTTCATTTGCGCACCCTCGTACCATTAAAGGTACATTATTTCATACACATGCACATACAAAATCCGACTACTGGTGAGTAATACAGTTAAGTAGACCTACCATAAACTTTTAGAAAACGATTCAATTCAAAGTCAGTACCTAAACTCAACCGCTATCTATTCGTACTATGAAGTGCTGATTGCATTGGGGTCGTAAGGTTTGAAAAGTATAACGTTATATGAACTATAGATAACTCTATCGCTTTTACACAAATGTTTTTAGGACGCATTCCGAACGGTCATTCGGCAACAACTCAAAGTGTGCATCTTTAAGGCGTCGTGGTATGAAAAAGCAAAATAATTTAGTGTACGTCTTCAATTGAGTCGCAATAAGAGTTCATGGTAGGCCTCCTGATATTGTTAATTGTAATATAGTAGTTTTAGCTTATATTGCTACTGAATTTTGTTATAATAAACAAATCGCCCTTGCCCGAAAAATATTTATTTATTTAATAGTAATCCTGCAGCGTTTACAAAATTTATATTTAAAGAATAATTATAACATTATTTCACTAGTTCTGCATATATATCGTTATATACATATAAGCAATCTGGAAGAAACTAAGTAATGACATGCAATTTGCATGGGTTTTCGGATGAGTCAACCGTAGGCAGGTGGCGGCGATTTACATTTTTTTTTCCATACACTACCATGGAACCCCTTCGCTATCGACATAAATGTCTTATTTGCGTTTGAATACGTTAACAACTCTTATGGGATATGAAAGAAGGAATAAACTCTTTTTTTTTACTCCGCTACATTGGGTAGCGGAGTAAAAAAACCACCCATAACCGCTTTAAAATATGAACGATCACGAAAACATAGTGTACATTTATATACAGGACATATTCAAATTCAAAATATTCTTTATTCAAGTAAACTTGTTATCAAGTGCTTTTCAATCGTCAAAATCTACCGCTGGTTCGGAAAGCTGCTCCTACCGAGAAGAGCCAGCTAAAAACTCGGTGGTTGCTCTTTTCAAATGAAATTCTTATAACTAGTTACATTTGGTATTACTATCTTGTACAGAAGAAAGAAAGAAAGAAGAAAGAAAGAAAGAAACTTTATTTGTAACCTAGCACTACTCTACAGGACATATAACACTATTACGCTATATGAACTAACATCTTAAATTAAATGAGCGGCAGTTATCGGTTAAGCATTCTTGGATTATGTACCAGTTTATAAAGAAATCGTGTTGCTGAGATAGAATAACATAATCCAAGAATAACTCAACCGAATAACAATAACTTCCTGCAGAGCAGTGCCATCTCACAAAGAGGGAAGTCACTCAGCCTTTGTTGAAGCATAAGACATCCGACACTAAGGGGTAAAAATCCAACAAAGCATCAGACCTCAAATGCCCCAACGCTGATTTTCAGTGACCACCTTGGCAGGAGCTCACGAGCGACAGTGACAGCGGTACAGGGAGCTTTATTTTGCTATAAATAATTAAAATAGAAGAAATAGGATATCTAAACAAAAAAAAAACACATTTAAACTCTAAGACACTAAATTTACCATAAACAAGGGTACAATTACAGGGTAAAGGAGTAGCTATATCCACGCATTTTTATCTTCTATATAATCCTCAATAGTATAGTAGGGTTTTTGTATCAGACTCCCTTTAACAGCGATTTTAAACTGCTGTAGTGGCAAAGACAAAATCGATTACGGGATTTTAGGATAGAACATATATACATACACCATATAATACATACATGAATACACTAATATATAAATATACTAATATTAGTGTACGAAGGAAACCCTACACTGTTTCAAGCGCACCACGTCAGTAGCACCAGAGGCCTTTGATGAGTGTGGACGTGTTATTTGCTAGAGCGTGTTTAAGCTTGTGCTATATTCATACAACAAAAGTCTATATTTATAAAAAACTAGTGAACTTAGACCATAGACCAGTGAAAGAAAACTCCTTATATAATCAGTGGCGTAGCTAGGTACTGAAAGGCCCCAACTAAACTACCTAAAATTATTTGTTAGCTATTCTTCGTTTTTCAAGATTCGATGTACTCCATAAGGGGAGGGGGATGGATTGATCATGCTCAGAATAGCCCCCAGCATTGCTCGGTCTCTGATAGCTACACTGCTGCATATAATAATCTACCAACATGCCAATATACAATATAAAAAATCTTTAAAAACGCTTTGTAGTGAGTGATCAGAAACAAATTCAGAAACCCTAATGTTATCAATAAATAAAGTATGCACATCATCTGTAGGGGCAGTCGTAAAATAAATTGCCTACGAGCGTAAAGACGAAGCTATAATCGATTAGCCACTGGGACATAAAACACATTCCCCGAGGCTAAAACCATGCAGTAGTCACATAAAATTGCGTGGCATAATAAAGTTCAGCAAAATGAGATGATAATAATCCACAATGGCCTTTTGACTATCCCCGGCCACATGTCATTTCGTTGTAAACACGCAAGCTCGCAATAAACTTCCATTCAGAGCCCCACTTACAAGTAAATTATGTGAAAGAAAAAAAAACATAACATACTTGTCGTGATTAAAAGGACGTGGGCGAAACAAACGGGTAATGAGAGCCTAATTGCGTATAAACGACCTATTCAAGCATTCTGCGATAGCAAAAACCATTAATACGGTTAAAAGTAAGGATACGATGAATGAGGCCGAGGAAAAACGAGAGCTCATCAGTGATCGCGAGCAAATCTGTATTTGATGTGATCCTACACCAATTTGCCATTAACGTTTAGAGACCGGATATACTCAAGCCCATATGGGGCTCTTTTTCATGAGCCGTATGGGCTTATAACTAGTCGGGCTCATCCGATAAAATAAGACGTCAGTATAGCCGGTCTCTAAACAATAATTATGAATATCACTCACGATAGTTTAAATTTTTTTTAAATTGACATGTTAAATAACAGCAGTAAATTGCTTTCTGGAGAATTTAAAGCGCTAAAATTTTTGTTTTATATTTGAAGTCAAAAAACATTTAATAATAAGTTAAATACCACGACTAAATTCGAGTCAAATTCAATGTTAATAAACCATCAATTATGTATTTAGTACTTACTAAAAAAATCCCTTGTTTGTGATAGTGAACGTGTGTAGTGGTGGAAGTGGTGGAGGTTTGTGCATGTGTTTTTACGAATCCTGCACGTACCGGGTATGAAAATACGGATAGTCCACTATACATTTAACACTATATATATTTTCTATTTACTGCATCGCAGATTATAGCAAAATAATTTAATTATTACTTTTGTAAAAAATTACCGTTGTAAGCGTTACTGACAGACAATTATTAATATGAATTTTATTATGTACTTGTGTTTTCAAATTCAAAGTAGTAAATAAATAATAATGGATTTAAAACATTTTAACAAAAAAAAAGTTACATATATTTTTATGTACTTCAATCAAAATATATCCTTGAAAAACAAGCAATGTCTTTTTATATCATAATGTTTTAAAATGATGACAAGGGACGACATCTAGCCAGAATTAGTGGGACAATTTCATGTGTGAATTCCATGTGTGGAAATTTGCATTTTTCTTATAAACCAGCAACAGAGTAATTTAGAGAACTTAAACCAACTGCATAAGAAAATCCATTACAAAACAACACATTTCTGAACCCTCACGCAGCACATTAATTCCCGTGCACTTCCGTTAATAAAGCTCCCCGGGGCTCGTCCTAGACAAAGTGAAGCCTGACATGCCGCTGAAAGCTCTCCGTCGAGCGCCGCGATTGAGTGCACGCTATATAATACCTCTCCCCTTTCGTGTATCTCCGTTATATAGTGACTACGCAGAAGATACAATAAACCAACGTGTAGAACGTTGTTTGTGCTTCATTGATATAGAATAAAAAGACCGTTATTAAAATTCACTATATGGAAGCTATAATAGAACTACTTTGAATAATTTATAGAATTAAGCGTTACTTTGCGGAGATCCATAATACAAAAGTAATAATAAAATTATTTTGCTATGATCTGCGATACAGTAAATAGAAAATATATATAGTGTTAAATGTATAGTGGACTATCCGTATTTTCATACCCGGTACGTGCAGGATTCGTAAAAACATATGCACAAACCTCCACCACAATACACAAGCACTACACACGTTCACTATCACAAACTCAACAATCATTTCGCCCTGCAACCGAAGCATCATCAGGATAGACTCCACGACAAAATCGCAAAGCGACTTAGGCGATTTTGTCGATTGTTGAGTTTGTGATAGTGAACGTGTGTAGTGCTTGTGTATTGTGGTGGAAGTGGTGGAGGTTTGTGCATGTGTTTTTACGAATCCTGCACGTATCGGGTATGAAAATACGGATAGTCCACTATACATTTAACACTATATATATTTTCTATTTACTATATCGCGGATTTACCAAAATAATTTTATCATTACTTTTCTAGAACTAGTTTACTATAATCAGCGATTGTTAAGAGAATGTATGAAGATAATTTGCATTGATTTGCAGTACGATTATGTCGTGGATTCTATCATCCTGATAGTGATTCAGTTTCGGGGTGAAACGATCGTAGAGATTTTTGTGGTTGCGTGTATTGGTTATGTGCATTGTTGCTTGTGGAGGCATTTTGGGGTACGTGTGGTGACTTGTCCTGCATGTGTAAGATATGTGAATTTTTCCTGCTTCATACACTGAGTATTACATACATTCTCTTGACAAACGCGGATTATAGCAAAGTAGTTCTGTTATAGCTTCTTTAATATGGAATTCCGCAAAGTAATGCCTTTTTCTGCAAATCATTCACAGTATTCTTTAAGCAAATAAATTTGTGAACAAGTCTTACTTTGAATCGCCAATTCTCACTGGTTTGGCAAATTCCATCTGCCGAGAAAGGAGCAAGTAAAGAACTCGACAGTAGCAGTATTTATATTTGAAGCAATTTCTTTTTTGCAATCTTGTACACAGTCGCAGAATACTCAAAGCCACGGATAATTGTTATTATTCACCAAATCATCAATAGTATCATAAGCTTTTTGTCACACGATCCTATGCCTCTTTGATCCAGATATACTCTTTGAATTACCTCGTGGAACTAGACAATAATGTTGCATTATTCGTTGCGAGGTCACTATTTAAATTCATTAGATAATAATCAACCTTTTTCTATTACTTTATGCTCGTCCCCGTTCCGCTTAATCCTTACGACACGATGAGCTTTATCAGTAATTCTTTCACGGATCTCCTCGTTCATAATTCGAAAAAGTAGAAATAAAAAAATTATATCTCCAATCGTATGCCGAGAAACAGAGCATCCTTACTAGGCTCATACAAATATATTGCAAAAACTTCACCAGATACTTAGAATGGACCACCCAGGCTCGTAAGTCAATACTTATACTGACCTGTGACTTAGCCTCGATAGCTTATCAATGGGAGCAGAAAACAATAGTGCGTTATGCATGCCCTATCACGGCATGCAGCTGCGGGCCTATCGGTCGGTGACCTGATGCCACCTATGATTGCTTAGCTGCTAGGCGCCTATTGTTCTTACGTTCTTTAGCAACGTCGCTTTTAACGTTCAACCTAATCACAGTCATCAGTCACCTTTATCACTAATAATGGATTTAAGTAACGGCATTACAATGTATCAGCTACGTACTGGATTACATCGTAATGCCCTTTTTTATTCGTTAAATAATCATATAATATTTAAATACATAATTATTTTTGAAAAGAATGACTGCCCAGTTGCTTGCTGGGACTTCTCGGTAAGAGCACCTTACTGAACCAGTAGTAGCTTCATTGAAGATTCAAAAGTGCTTTTAAAAGCCTACTTGATTTGAATAAAGAATAATTTCAATTTAAGTAACCTAAACTGCCTGTTACCAGCCCATTGTGAATAGATCTCTACTTCCATTTTGGAGAGAAGGTTAAAGCCTTAATCCACCAAGCTGGTCCAACATGGATTTGTAGGATACACATATCCCCAGTACTGTCTAGAAATACACAATTTTCCTCACAATGTTGTCTTCACGGAACGTGTATCATAAATTTAGTTTTTAGTAACTTTTAACACTTGTGAGATTTGGGTAAAAGTACAAATACTTGATGTGCGTAAAATGATTAAGTTGTTTAATGTTTTTCACAGACCAGCTAAACAAATTATAATTTGGATGCATGTAATATACATCACTACGAAGCTTATTATTCATAGAGCTCAGTCTAGATCAACTACATTCATAATGCGAGGCGCCAGTCGATGCGCTTACATAATTTGACGGCGTTTACATAAACTACTTTAGCGTGAGTCAGTTTTAAAAACGAAGGGTTCTCTAAATTTTTTTTAAAATAAAGTCAATATATACAGCAACTATCAACGTAATTAAATTAATTAGATAATTCGGATTGCTTCGCGATGTCTTAGAATAAAAGTCGCACAGTAGACCCATGACTAAGTTAATCAACTCCATCAATCAATCTTTAGTGCCCATTCCAGCAACAATTTAATTTATTTGGTTAGACGCTGATACAATTACAGCTTTGAATTACAGCAAGTTAAAAAAAACGAAGTAATTTTTAGAATTGGGCGTTACTTTGCGGAGATCCATAATACAAAAGTAATAATAAATTTATTTTGCTATGCGATAAGCGCGGAACTAGGATAGCAAAAAATATATATTATTACTTTTGACAGGCGAAACTTTGGCGCTAGTAAGTAATATAACTAATTAAAACAGTACGTAAAATAATAAAAGATTAATAAAATAACTACAATATTTTTATACAGATTTTGATACTATGTAGAAGCGTAAAAAGAAGTACAAGATTGTTTGGTCCATCTTTTCTCAATTGATGTACACAGTGTAAAACTAAAAAGTTTAGATACGATACAATCGAAATTGTTATATCGTGAACATACTAAGCATACTAATACTAAGCAAAAATCTACTAGGTAGTTATAGCACTAAGCAAATACGTCGTAGATTTTTTAAACGTTTAAAGTATTTTCCTGCGGTAATCCAAAAAAACGTGGCCGAGCGGGAGAATTGAATTTTTATTATTTTTATTGTCACGCAGTTCCCGTATCGGTGTCAGCGGTGAAGTGTGCGCCGGTACAGTTAGGAATCTGATACGACTGTTAGAATGTTGAAAACATCACCTACGCGGCGCCCTACTCGATCTTGGACGTTTTGGGACGAGACCGGCATACTGGAATTTATAACTGATTAGTACTAAGATCCCATACGGATGAAAGGAAAGTGCATGCAAATGAAGATATTAAGATGAATGTATCATATGAAAAGATTTGATAGAATACGATACAAGCAATATAACAGAACTAACTACTTTGCTACAATCCGCACGGGTTAAGTGAATGCATGCAAAGTACGATTTTTGTCGTGGAGCCTATCCTCCTGATGATGCTTCGGTTTCGGGGCGAAACGATCGTCGAGATTGTGGTGGTGGGTGTGTGTGCTGCTTTTGTGTGCGTTGTTGCTGGTGAATTGCGCCTTGGGGTGCATGTGGTGGCTGGTCCTGCATGTATAAGGTGCGTAGATTTTGCCTGCTTCATACACATTGGCTTTGCATGCATTCACTTAACCCGTGCGGATTGTAGCAAAGTAGTTAGTTCTGTTATATTTCTTGTAATATGGAATTCCGTAAAGTAACGCCTGCTTCTATAAATCATTTAGAATACGATACGTGTATATTAGAGGATGTCATAAGAAATGCGGAAATATATGGGTCTCATAAGAAAGTTCAGAATCGCACAGCGGGCGACGGAGCGGGCTGTGCTTGGAGTATCTCTACGTAATCAAATTAGAAAGAAAGAGATCGGTAGAAGAACCATAGTTACCGACAGAGCTCAGCGTGTCGCGAAGCTGAAGTGGCGATGGGCGGGGCACATAATACGTAGAACCGACGAGCGTTGGGTTCTTAAGGTGTTGGAATTGTGACTCCCTACTAATATTATGAAGGAAAAGTCTGTCTGTTACGCTTTTACGATCATAACATTTGACCAATATTAATAAAATTTATATTTATATATTAATTAAAGCTTATACACTGTATTAAAGCTTATATACTTTTGCTTTCCAAAACAGGGAAAATATATACTGAAATAATGGTACGCTAGAGATTATCTTACAATACCAAACATTTCAACAAAACTAAAATTAATTACAGTTCAATCTAACGCTAACAAATTAATGTAACGTTAACAATCTAATAATCGATTATTGATGCCTATTTTTGATGACATGCTACAAAACTTATAAGACCATGTTCAATTACATATTGCATTGTTTATGTTTTTCCGACAGTAGCTAATGATATTCCAACACCTACGCGTAATATGTCGCCGATAGATTTACGTTCTACGTGTTTGAATTATTAGATAACGCCATCAGATTGAAACTCCAAATACAATATATAAGCTGTGGCCAGACTAAACCGATATCTTGAAATTCTTACAACGAAATAAGTCAGCCACTCAATATTAACCTTATTTGTTTCATTATTAACAAGCTGTACACACGCGCTCGTTCGCGTCAGTTTTAGTTTTAAACTATCCTCCATTAACTAATAAAAATACCATAAATAACTCCATTGTACTAAATTTCATCAATATTGAAAGCGTTATAGACAGATAGACTTTCGTATTTATAATATTATTGTAGATAGGGCTAGTTAATTAAAATATACCTTTAATATCGAACATTATATTAAACTCGTTTGGGTAAGGGTCTCAATAAAGTAAATCGACAAAATCGTAAGTACTTTCGATATTGCGGTATACGAGTTATAATTTTTTTTTTAAATAGAAATGACCTAGTATTTCGCAAGTTATTACCTATTTAGAGTTACTATTTCACTTAGGACCTGAGCGACGAACAAAATCCTTAGACGTTACAAGATTAAACTAGTAATCGCATATTTCTTAATGTTCAGTGTACCTCTACTGGAGTCGTAGAGCGTGTGTTCGGCTCACTCGTTAAGTCTGAACGTACCCGATAAAATCAATACTAATAATTGCTCAATGTGATTAATGCATTTTATCAGATTACTGGCAGCCTGAATAACAAAGTTCGTACAACGCCGAAAACAAAATTTCTGTGAATCGAAATCGTTTTGATCTATGCTTTGAGGCGATATCTTTTGATAACAAAAATTTATTTCAAATAAAAGCATAAAATGAAGTCTCTATTTTATTCCGTTTTTCTGAATTCGCAGAAGTAAGTGAGTACGGCTCGAGGACTTGTACTATACAGAATTTAAAAGCCCTACGCTCTTAAACATCCAGTACATGAAGCATTTTTCTCTCTAAACCACTTTAATATAAATGTTTTACGAAAAATCATAGGAACTCTGATAGATTTTTAGAGCAATGGATGGATTATGGATTTGCCTTATTATTGTCTCTCTCGTTCTAAGGATGCTTGGAAATAAAAATATCTACAATTTTTATCAATAGCGGTAGAAATTTCTGCATCCGCGACTATGTTTTACTACTTCTAGTGTTCTACTACTTCTTTTTTGTATAGTTTTATAGGCGATCGCTTGACTACGATCATGCCTGATGGTAAGCGATTATAGAATCTAAAGCTGCGGCTACATTAGGCAGCGATTTGCGACTTGTTGACAATGTATTCGTTTTATTTGCTTACCAATCTTAGTTAGCGTCGCTGGCTCTTGTTGTCCGCAGCCTAAGAAGAACCCACTTGCCTAGATTCCTAGAAAATGCCTATTCCCTTTTGCTTTGAAGACAACTATATAATAAAGCTTCAAGTGATATATTGCTTTTAAGATACCTATATAATAAGATTTCTAGTGATATTTTGACTATAGCTGCTACAATCATATTCACTAAAATACCTTTATTTACTTTTAAGTCTCTGAGTGGTATTGTAAAAAACTGACTTGAATAAATAAATAACACATCCAATAACCACTGATATTTTTTTTAAATAACTAAATAAAAATTCAAAGTGTATATAAAATAATCATAAAACCCATTAAATTGAGTTAAACAGTGACACCGTTGCCACCGGTTTCATAAACAATAGACAACTAAACTTTATTCACAGAACTCGTGCTGAAACAAAACGGTGTAACACTTTAAATGCAAATGTTTATCTCGCTAACGAATATCAAATAGTCAAACAGTTTAAAGATTTTACGGGCAATGTAAGTCGGGCCCAAGTTGGGCGCCACTATGACGCCGGATTATGCAGTGAGCCTATAAATACCCCTAAGTACACGGACTGAGCTTGTCTAGATATAGCGTAAACAAAGAATAGTATCAATAGACATTGCATTTGATGGTATGGTTCATTGCAAATGGTCATCTATCACGTATATTTTACGTTAAAATACGAAAGTACTAAGCATAAAAAAAATTCTTTACGACTGATAGAAAATAGTAAAGGACCCTCAAATAATGTTAAATATTGGCTTTGCATCCTGATCAAAATATAATTTTTTTATATTCCAATCTAAACTCAATTACATAGTCATTTATCATAAATACTATTACATATTGCGCGTACGAATTATATATTAAGCGACCATTTTTTATGTCATTGCGTCATACTTGGTACTTTCGTATTTAAAACTCTTTATTCTTTATTTTTTTACATATATATTGTTGAAAAAAAAATAGTACACATGTACAAGGGGGGACTTATAGCAAGCAAAATAAGGGTAAAGTGAAACTGGTTAATTAAATAGATGAATAAAGGTTCTCTTCCTCTCTGTAACTGCTTTTCTACACTACAAGCCCTTGACATAATTACTACCACAATCAAGACAAACGACAAAATCGCAGTGCTTGTTTCACAAATCACGCGTATTTAAGGTATGAACTCGGAGAGTTCACTGTACTTTTGAATATAAATATATGGGACACTTACACACACGGTCGTCCGTCCCCAAAAGTAAGTAATTTAATACTTGTGTTATGGGTGACGGACAACTAGTAAATATACTACATATATAATTTTAAATACATACTCAAATACAAATACACATCCAGGCTCGAAGAACCAACAAATCGTTTATAGAAAATGTTGGCCATCGGCGGGAATCGAACCCGCGTCCCGAGGAACCGATTCCACCCACTGCGCCAACGGGCCAGTAAATTTTTCGTATAATAGATTTTCTTTAATAGCGGATAATAGAAAAATAATATTATTACTAATGTACCATAGTAAAAAAGTAAAGTAACGGCCTGTTACTATCCTACCGCTGGGCATAGGCCTGGCATGTTTCTGTAAAGAAAATCCTTCCTTCCAGAAACAAAGAGAAGGCCTATCACGCTGCTCCAATGCGGATTAGTAGGCTCCACATATCCCTAGAATTCTCTAGAGAGATGCAGGTTTCGTCACGATGTTTTCCTTCACAGAAAAGTGTGTGATAAATTGCAACTATCAATTAGACACAAGTTTTAATAGAAAAACTCATTGGTGCTTGCCTGGTGTTCTAAAGATTCGCAAGGTCTCACCACTGGGCTATCACAGCTTAAGCTTTTTTACCATGATACACGGCAAAGTAACGTCTACATTTATATAAATTATTAATTCCATTTATAATACTGCTACCCTTTAAACTATTAAAAACGTCTGTTGAATATTCTGTGGTAATTTTATTTCAAAAATGTGTGTTTTTCTGTCAGCCAATATACGCATTTAAAACTCTAATATGAAATCCTAAAAATACCAGTCCCTTTGTACTCATCATCATTCTCATGCCCTTATCCCACTCTAAGTGGGGTCGGCTCAACATGTTTGAACATGTAAGATGATTTGGCTAGTCCTTTTACGACCGGACATGACGTAGGCTTACCTTAGTCGCCTTTTACGACACCTCGGTAAGAAATCAGAGTGGTCTATTCTACTCAGCCGGATACCACACGTATCTTTCTACTATTTCATTAAACAAAGTCATACCGCTATATGTACGTCACCGGGAAAGCAATGTTTCGCCAGAAAGGACCACAAGTAAGATATGTTATTTGAATTTTCTAGTTCTCCGCACACTAAGTAATCTCCCCTCAACTAATACCGTACTAGATAATACAGTATCATCCAGTTCAGTGAATATTATTTACATCTCCAAATTCCCTTTAAAGGGCGCGTGGTGCGTGTCGGTCACGTGCAATAGTCATTACGTGTGAAATTCTTGTGATGAAATTTTTGCGCAATGAATCGCGCTAATGAAGTGTTACAAAACGTGTCCATGAAAAAAAAAGAAATGTGTAAAAAATACAAACAATCAGTCAGCACATTCATAAAAGTATGTGACATTGGACGAAATAGTAAACATGTTGTCGTATTTCCGTTCAGATGACGTTGTCGAAAAATTTTATTATACCTAGTACTGACAGTTTTCAGAAGGTGCTAAAGCAATATCGATGAAATTAAGTGCAATTGAAACTTATAACTTAGTTTAGTTTTTAAGTTTTTCTTATATATATATTACTAGCTGTGCCCAGCGGCTTCGCCCGCGTGGAAGTCAGCGTGTCACAATTTTTTTCTAAAATTCAAATTTAAAACATAAAAGTAGTTATTGTCGATTAATCATAAGAGATAGAGATATGCTGTCGCAGTCTTTTTTTTGTAGTATTTTTATAGATCTACAATTCTCTAGTACATTATTTTAGTGTATGTCTGCTTGTTTACGCAGCCCACGCGACTATAGCTCCCAGCAAGCAAGTTTTTTAACAACTGCGCTATCTCTTCAACACAATTTACATAATACCGATATGTACTATTTACCTAAACCATCCAGAAGTATTGCACTATCTTTTGGTGAAAACCGTACAAAAATCCGTTCAGTAGATTTTGAGAAAATCGATTACATACAGACAGACAGCTTTTTGGGACTTTGTTTTATAATAAGTATAGATTATTTTGTTCTGTTTCTTCCTCTATTTCAATATCTGTGCAGGCTAAGTTATTTTTCATATCTATTGACAGTATATTGTGTATTATCATTCACTCATTAAAAAGCATAATTAACCTGTAAAGATATGGTTCCTATGAACTTATCTATACTTAAAATTATAAATGTGAAAGTCTGTCTTTCTTTCTGTCTGTGTGTCTGTCTATCTAATAGACTTTCACGTTTAATCCGCTTTAGCAATTTTCGATGAAATTAGTACAATTAAAGCTTATTATATCGGCTTGTAGCTTGTAGGATTAAAGGAATATCCGTTTATTTTTGGGAACAGGGGAAAAAAATGCAATTTTCAATATCGAATGTAATTAATGCGACTAAAGTCGTGGTTGCAAGTAGTAAAATTTAAAATGTTAAAAAATCTAATAACTCCCCCATAGCTCTATAAATAACAGCGGAATCACGCGTCTCATTAGGAAGGTTACAAAGAAAAGGCTAGCAACATCAGACAGACGCATACATCGCGATACGTCATATTTATAGTTTCCACATATAAAATGCATTAGTGTTACTTAACAAATGGTGGAATTTATAAAATATAATAAAAAGCGGCGACAGTTCGTGCAATCCAAACTAAACTCTATTTTGAGAGAGTAAAGTCTCATTTTATTTGAACGTTGCCCAATGTTACACGATACGGTCGCACGTGGCCCATTAATGTTTAAGATTCGATGCCGCATGCACTTTCAGACGTAATGCAATAATAGACAAGGTTTTTAATTTATATCTATTTCTAATTTTCCTCATACTAAGGCAACTTATAGGATGATGTTGTTTTTAATGAAATAAATATTATACACGAAGTTATGATGATGCGTTTCGAAACAGGAAACAATACACAGTACATAAATGAAGGTATTGTAACTATTCTATTCTAACAAGCAATATAACAGAACTAACTACTTTGCTATAATCCGCACGGGTTAAGTGAATGCATGCAAAGCCAATGTGTATGAAGCAGGCAAAATCTACGCACCTTATACATGCAGGATAGCAAAGTAGTTAGTTCTGTTATATTGCTTGTAATATGGAATTCCGCAAAGTAACGCCTGCTTCTATAAATCATTTATTCTATTCTAACATTAAAGTTGGCCCGTTCGACTGGCCCGTTGGCGCAGTGGGTAGTGACCTGCCTTCAGCTCCTCGGGTCGCGGATCCGATTTCCCGCCGAGGGCCAACATTTTTTTTAAACAATTTGTTGGTTCTTCGAGCCTGGGTGTTTATTTGTAATTAAGTATGTATTTAAAATTATATATGTAGTATATCTACCAGTTTTCCGTCACCCATAACACAAATATTAAGTTTTACTTTGGGGTCGGACAACCGTGTGCGTAAGTGTCCCATATATTTATTTATTATTTATTTAAAGTTGAGGTAATTGAAGTCGCGCGTACAACTGTATCTGTATCAAGCGTTATTCCATACTATTAAATACAATATTACACATATTGTCACGTACAATGCGATAATTGGAAAGATTTTTAGATAAAATAGATTAAGTATAAGGGATTAATCCATATCAAGTTAAATGCCTTACTTACCTTAAGCACACGACACATGCTTCGCGATTTTGACGTAGGTCTATGCTTCCGATACCAGGCGTAAACGATGAGTAAGATTTTTTAGTAGTGAACGTGCGTATTGCAGATTTTCTATAATCGTAAATTATAGAAAATCTGCAATACGCACATAGGAAGTTAGCACAAAGTTACAACTAACAATAGGTATACTGGAACGTCGCGTCGAACCCCAACGGATCGAATAGGGACAGTTTGCTAATGCTAATTTTCTATCCATAAGACAACAATACTATTTACAAACGATTTTGAAGTTTTTGAAGATTTTGAAGAAGACAAAGAGGTACTTTTAACACTTAGCTCAGCAAATGTACTGAAACGGAAATATATATGGTCGACTCCAAGAATAAGAACTTCGTTTGCCAAGCGATTCTTTCGATATACTGCACCATTACTTTACACATATGCAAACAAGAATCTAAACATTCTACGTCAATCTAAGTACAATTCTCGGAAAGTAGTTTTCAATTGGCTATTGCATAAAAATTATAATGAAACTGAACACATCCTACACCAAGGTATAACATAAAATGAACTTAAATATCTGAAGCAAACATGCAATCTAATTATAAGGAGTGAATTATTAATTTCAGTTATTAATTATATAAATTTTCACTGCATATGTTATTTATTTTATATTAGTTATATATATATATATATATATATATATATAGTCCTTTTCTGCTACTTGTTTGATCATGCGAATTTCCTAAGTACTTGTTTGATCCCCTTAAATTAGCTGTTTTAATGGCTCCTGAGTTGTATTCACAATGACAAAAAGGATATATTTGATTGGCATATCGTGTCACTGACTCATATTTTGTGATGTACTAGTAGACTCTGTATTTTTCTGTTAATATTTTTTATGTATTTTGTGGCTCCTACTAACGGTTTTTGCTAAAGTCTTCGTTAAGCATTAGTTGATCTTAAAATCCAATACATTCTAGACACTTTTTGATCCATGTTTAATATATAGGATTGAAATGCCTCACCTGTCAACGTCGGCCCCAGAGGTCATTGCTACTATATAATTCTGTATCAATAGGCATAAGTTGATCTAATATAAATTTTTATTTTTAAAATCGTCCGGAGCATTCTGACATATATTTGAAATTCGAAACTACTTATTAGTAAGAAATATTTCTGGACTGCTTTTTTTTAGCATGGAATGAAACGAAATATGGTTGCAAACGGCGTTAAATTTTAAAATAATACTGTATTACATACTTAGTTATAGTTTGAATAATGAGAGACAACAAAATTATTTTTATTAATAATACTTAATAATTCATAATAATATAGCCTGTCAAAATAAGTTACAAGTCACAATCATAATCAACATCTTCTGAGCCATTCTAAGGCCCACATGTTTAGTTACTCTACTGAGGTCGTCGAGCATATGTTAAGGTCCTACAAGGTTAGGTCCTTCAGAGACTCTGCCATAACGACTATATCGTCGGCAAATCTAAGGTGAGTGATATACTCGCCGCTGATGTTGATGCCATATCCGTTCCAATCCAAAGCTTAAAGACATCATCCAATGCAACGGTAAACAGTTTCGGGAAGATGACATCTCTCTGTCTCATATCTCGCCGTCTTGGATACGGATAGACATTGTGGCGATTTCGTACAAATACTTCAGCACTTGGTCGTACCGATAGACGATTCGGCATCTCTGGAGCCATCTTAATACAGCCCATGTTTCTACCAAATCAAAGGCCTTCTCATAGTCCACAAACGCCAAGCAAAGTGGCTGGATATACTACTCAGTCTTCTGTATAACCTGCCACAGCGTGAATATGTGTCACTATAGTACTTTAGCCTTTTCGGAATCCGGCTTGTTCGGGAGGCTGGAAGTCGTTGCACCTACCCGCGAGACGAATCGTTTTGACTCTCGAGAACAACTTATAAACATGATTCAGCAGCAAAATGGGTCTGTAATTCTTTAATAAGACGTCAGGAGAGAACCACCACGTTCCTGTATCATGCTTTCGGCATAATACCTTCATAAATAACGGAATTAAATCGCTGCAGGACAGGTAGTTCGGTTGTCATTTCGTCATCTGGAGCCTTGTTGTTCTTAAGTTGTTTGAGAGTAATACTAATCTCGTAAGGCTGACGTCCGGGATATCTTCGGTATTGTGTCGAGTCAAATTGGTTCTTGGATTTTTTGCCAAATTGACAACAGTATGAAATGTATAACTGCCCATAGAACCTCTCAACCTCTCTTAAAATCTCAGGTCGAGACAAAATGATAGCAATATCGGTATTTAATTACGTCAACTGCCTTTGCCTAACAGACAGATGTCTTGCGAAAACTTTTGAGCCCCTGTTACGCTCTATAGTACCTCGAATGTATTCGGTGTTGAACTGTCGCTGGTCGCACTTTTACGCCTTAGAAATCTCTCTATGGATCAAACGGTAGCTCAGCACGTCTACTGAACACTAATCTCATTTCATTCATCTCATTCATGGGCTTGAGAGTCTACGTCAAGAATTTATTGATTCTCTTACGGCTTTTCTTATAAAGTTTTGATTGTATGGACAGTTTCCACCAGCCTGTTATTTAAATCATCCACAGTCATAGCGCAGTCAGTTTGGCAATCAAAATTGTTCATTAGATTGAGTTGAAACTTCATGGGGTTTTAGCTCAAATGGGTCGGAGCGTAGACTTCACCAGTCTGGATCTTTCCAGCTGTACGCATATATTCAATGTGCCTCTAACTTTACGGTGATGAAGAAGGGGAGCTTCTTTATGGTATTGATCGCAGATACATCATCAAATATATAACGTCTGGTCGACATGATGAATTCGATCTCGTTTCTCGTGGAACCATTGGGACTAATCCAAGTCTATTTTCGATGCAGCTGTTTCTTAAAAAAAGAATTTATCATGTAGAGGTCCTCTCTCTCCAAAAAAACGGTCAACATATGGCCTATCTGGTTCCGTAGGCCGTATCCAAATTGCCCTACTCTCACCTCTGTGCCGCTTCACTTTAATTTCATGTTAATTCAATTTCGTTAATTTAATTTCACGTTTAATTCCGCCATCGAAGAAGAGAGCTTCTTCAATGGGGGAATTTACCCAGTGTAGAAGGTTTTTGAGGCATGCATCAAATCATAATCATGATGCATAATCATCGTCTTGATGTGCTGATGTCGGTGCGTAAACTTGTATGACATTCAGATAATACCGTTTGGTAATTCTGAGTATAAGGAACGCGACTTTAGCTTATCCTATCACCACCGCAACTTGTTTACCTTTTTTCCAGCTCAAGTATCTTTTCCATCTTCTATTCCCTCAAAATTTGTGCGTCTTACGGTGCAAGGTTTGGTTTTCGTGGTTGGCAGCGGATTTTTTGCCGGAAATTCATGAAACCCCCTGCTACGCCGTTATTTAATCCGCTGCCAGAGCTGAGAACTAGGGGCTGTGGTTTATATTGTGATAACATCATGTGAAGGGTTTGAGAGTAATCACCACGCTCGGCATGCGGCTTGGCGATTGTAGTGCTGACAATGTCGCACCAACAGTGCTGCTGTTCACTGTCGGTTTGGTATTTGGGTTAGCTGGACCGAAATGGTTAATCATATAATCGTATGGTTAATCAGTCGCCAGATCCTCGTTGGTTTATCTGAAGGGTGCACCACGAGCAGGTGACACTTGAAGAGACTGAATGGGACGAGCCTCCCTCTTACACCCTCGCCTGGAGCCCCTTAAAACTAGTAACTTAAAAATTAAAACTAGAAGTAGGCGCTACTTTGCGGAATTCCATAATACAAAAGTAATAATATAAATTATTTTGGTATTATAACAAAATAATTTCTATGATTACTTTTATTACATGTACTTATTATAAGATTTTCTATTAGGCAGAAAGGAGAGATTTTTAGGGATATTTTATAATATTAATTCAGCCTCTTATTCAAGGTCACTTATTCCCAAACGTTGTAATTTCAATTAGAACCATCAGATCCTTCAACTACATTTCTTTGAAATCTGCATGCTTAATAATGTACTGCAAACTCAACCTTGAATGACGGGGTCAAAGTACGGAGTACGTTCGGTGACGATCTGCTCTGTGATTGGCGCGTTTGAATCGGATCAAATAACTACGGAGTGGATTTGTATAATTATTGAGTACTTACAGAGAAACAGTATTCATCATTTGTTGATCCGAAGCGGAGCCAACAAATGTGATGTAAAATTGTATTGGATCAACAAATCGGGCCTGGATCAACAAATCCGAACGGATCAACTTAGAACTGATTATACGTACCGCTTGATCAAACAACTCCTAGAAGGGATAACTATATATATATATATATATATATATATATATATACATCCCGTAACCCATTTGGCGTCATGCACGTTGTGCATCATTATGGCGTCTCCCAGTTGTAGTAACTTTTTTTATAATGTTTTTGCATATATTGCTTAGTTTTTAAATGTTAACCTTCGTGAGATATTTTGTTTTCTTATAATTTTATTTATCGCAATATTCTTCTTGTAATCCTGCCCAAGAATATCTGAACCCCATTTCAAAGTAATGAAGTTTTAGCTTCCTGAATATACTTCTCACAATTATCTACTACGCCGATATTTGTGCGTCCTGTGAGTCTGTGTGTGTGAATGCGACGTTGCCGGCCTAAAATTTAGTTTCTATCTCTTTCTTTTCCTGAGAATCTCAGTACAATAAAATAAAGTAGTTGTGATGTTGCAATCAGTACTAAACTTTATTAGGTTAATATCAACAAAAAAAACTTATATAGCAGTATTACACGTAAAGTTAAAAAAAAGAAGCCCAATATGAATATATGGACGACTAAAATCAAAAAATGCTCTTTTTAAACTGAAATATTAATAGTGGGTTGGTGATCGCAGGGCTGAATCTTTCATATTTACTATGCTGTCATGATAGGATTTATTCATCAGCCTTATGTAACTTCACGCCCATAGTTATACCACTATGACAAAAGTCAGTGCCTTGTAAATAAACAAAAAAATACATTTATTCAGTTCTGTCTTGGACATGGACGGATAGCATTTTTATACAAACACTTCAACAATTGGACGTACCTAGAATCGAATGAGTATCTCTGGAGTGACCTAAATACAATCAAGGTCTCGAGCGAAACAATGGCCTCCTCGTAATCTACAAGCGTCCGAGTGATCCGTGGTGTTCGTCCGCAATACGGGCTTGTTCGAGAGCGTGATAGTCGTAGAACTTACGATAACTTCAGTACTTTTTGAGTTGATCGCGAACAGAAAGTCATACACACAGACGTGGCGAGGGATAAATGTTCAGACAGACTCAGCATACTTTCGATTTTACTATAAATATATTCAGAGATAACAATAAAGCTAGACATGTTACATGAACAATATATTTCGATAACTATATGATAAATATATAAAGTAGTACTCTCGACTTCATTCGCGCCAACCTAAGCGTTCATTTACCCCCGATGATATATAATATAATATAATTTGTTAATTAATTTAGAGAAGCAGGCGTTACTTTGCGGAATTCCATATTACAAGCACTATAACAGAACTAACTACCTTGCTATAATCCGCACGGGTTAAGCGAATGCATGCAAAGCTATAGGCTCCACGACAAAATCGTAATGCATCACGATTTTTGTCGTGGAGCCTATCCTCCCGATGATGCTTCGGTTTCGGAGCGAAACGATCGTCGAGATTGTGGTGGTGGTTGTGTGTGCTGCTTGTGTGCATTGTTGCTGGTGGATGCGCCTTGGGGTACGTGTGGTGGCTTGTCCTGCATGTATAAGGTGCGTAAATTTTGCCTGCTTCATACACATTAGCTTTGCATGCATTCGCTTAACCCGTGCGGATTATAGCAAGGTAGTTAGTTCTGTTATAGTGCTTGTAATATAATATGTGTTTTGTCACGTTAGAAAAACGGGTTTTTATGCCATTTGTTTGGCATAACATTTTTATTTTATTCGCAGTGTATATAAGCCTCTATTTTATCATTAGAGACAAGCGCATTAGCCATGAAGTTGTAACAGACAGACTAACGGACAGACTATCGAATTTATACTTTTAATATGGATGTATAAAATATATTTAATTATAGTAAAATAGCATCAATTAAAGTATTTAAATTTATTTTATCTACCTACTGCCAAATGCATGTTTCAGATTTTTTTATGCTGAAGTGTAATTATAAACTTGTATTTTACATCTAATTTCCATCTTCTAATTCAAAAATTGCTTAAAATAATAAGAAAAAACAAATCGGACGAGCTGGCATCGTCGCAATTTGCGGACGCGACATACGCGGTTTCTTAGTCAAAACATGACAGTGGTATACGACAGTAAATATACACGCTACAACAGCGCCGCACCTCTGCTACGAATTCACCCGGAATTATTAATTATACAATTTCAACCACTAAGCCAACTTTTTGGCTTCTACCGATATTTGTTCTATAGCTTAGTAATACTTATAGGATGCTAGTGCACACGTTGAAAAAAGTGGCGTCCGATATTCGGACGTCAAAAGTGCGGGGACGCCAGATTAAATGCAATTACGTGTTAATAAGACGCCAAATTGTTTGCAGGATAAATATATATATATATATATATATATATATATATATAGTCCTTTTCTGCTACTTGTTTGATCATGCGAATTTCCTAAGTACTTGTTTGATCCCCTTAAATTAGCTGTTTTAATGGCTCCTGAGTTGTATTCACAATGACAAAAAGGATATATTTGGTTGGCATATCGTGTCACTGACTCATATTTTGTGATGTACTAGTAGACTCTGTATTTTTCTGTTAATATTTTTTATGTATTTTGTGGCTCCTGCTAACGGTTTTTGCTAAAGTCTTCGTTAAGCATTAGTTGATCTTAAAATCCAATACATTCTAGACACTTTTTGATCCATGTTTAATATATAGGAGTGAAATGCCTCACCTATCAACGTCGGCCCCAGAGGTCATTGCTACTATATAATTCTGTATCAATAGGCATAAGTTGATCTAATATAAATTTTTATTTTTAACATCGTCCGGAGCATTCTGACATATATTTGAAATTCGAAACTACTTATTAGTAAGAAATATTTCCGGACTGCTTTTTTTTGCATGAAATGAAACGAAATATGGTTTCAAACGGCGTTAAATATTAAAATAATACTGTATTACATACTTAGTTATAGTTTGAATAATGAGAGACAACAAAATTATTTTTATTAATAATACTTAATAATTCATAATAATATAGACTGTCAAAATAAGTTACAAGTCACAATCATCTTCAACATCTTCTGAGCCATTCTAAGGCCCATATGTTTAGTTACTCTACTGAGGTCGTCGAGCATTATGTTAAGGTCCTTCAAGGTTAAGTCCTTCAGAGACTCTGCCATAACGACTATATCGTCGGCAAATCTAAGGTGAGTGATATACTCGCCGCTGATACAAAATGAAAAAAATAAATACAAAGATAATAAATACAAAGCCAGTTTGACCTATTTTGAAACATTGTCAGAACGAATTTCAGCTATATTTAAAACAAAGTCAAATATAAAATTAGGTTTTAAAAGTAATAACTGCTTAAAAAAGATATTATGCAATAATAAAGACAAATTAGAAAGCCCGAAAAAGAGTGGTATTTACAAAATAAAATGTCCTGAATGCAATGATACATATGCGGGTCGCTCAAATGGGTCGGAGCGTAGACTTCACCAGTCTGGATCTTTCCAGCTGTACACATATATTCAATGTGCCTCTAACTATACGGTGATGAAGAAGGGGAGTTTCTTTAAGGTATTGATCGCAGATACATCATTAAATATATAACGCCTGGTCGACATGATGAATTCGATCTCGTTTCTCGTGGAACCATTGGGACTAATCCAAGTCCACTTTCGATGCAGCTGTTTCTTGAAAAAAGAATTCATCATGTAGAGGTCCTCTCTCTCCAAAAAAACGGCCAACATATGGCCTATCTGGTTCCGTAGCCCGTATCCAAATTGCCCTACTCTCCTCTGTGCCGCTTCACTTGCCAAGCTTTGCGTTTAATTCCCCTATCGAAGAAGAGAGCTTCTTCGATGAGGGAATTTACCCAGTGTAGAAGGTTTTTGAGGCATGCATCAAATCATAATCATGATGCATAATCATCGTCTTGATGTGCTGATGTCGGTGCGTAAACTTGTATGACATTCAGATAATACCGTTTGGTAATTCTGAGTATAAGGAACGCGACTTCAGATTATCCTATCACCACCGCAACTTGTTTACCTTTTTTCCAGCTCAAGTATCTTTTCCATCTTCTATTCCCTCAAAATTTGTGTGTCTTACGGTGCAAGGTTTGGTTTTCGTGGTTGGCAGCGGATTTTTTGCCGGAAATTCATGAAACCCCCTGCTACGTCGTTATTTAATCCGCTGCCAGAGCTGAGAACTAAAGGCTGTGGTTTATATTGTGATAACATCATGTGAAGGGTTTGAGAGTAATCACGCTCGGCATGCGGGTTGGCGATTGTAATGCTGACAATGTCGCACCGACAGTGCTGCTGTTCACTGTCGGTCTGGTATTTGGGTTAGCTGGACCGAAATGGTTAATCATATAATCGTATGGTTAATCAGTCGCCAGATCCTCGTTGGTTTATCTGAAGGGTGCACCACGAGCAGGTGACACTTGAAGAGACTGAGTGGGACGAGCCTCCCTCTTACACCCTCGCCTGGAGCCCCTTAAAACTAGTAACTTAAAAATTAATACTAGAAGTAGGCGCTACTTTGCGGAATTCCATAATACAAAAGTAATAATAAAAATTATTTTGGTATTATAACAAAATAATTTCTATGATTACTTTTTTTACATGTACTTATTATAAGATTTTCTTTTAGGCAGAAAGGAGAGATTTTTAGGGATATTTTTTAATATTAATTCAGCCTCTTATTCAAGGTCACTTATTCCCAAACGTTGTAATTTCAATTAGAACCATCAGATCCTTCAACTACATTTCTTTGAAATCTGCATGCTTAAGAATGTACTGCAAACTCAACCTTGAAAGAGCCTTGAATGCCGGGGTCAAAGTACGGAGTACGTTCGGTGACGATCTGCTCTGTGATTGGCGCGTTTGAATCGGATCAAATAACTACGGAGTGGATTTGTATAATTATTGAGTACTTACAGAGAAACAGTATTCATCATTTGTTGATCCGAAGCGGAGCCAACAAATGTGATGTAAAATTGTATTGGATCAACAAATCGGGCCTGGATCAACAAATCCGAACGGATCAACTTAAAACTGATTATACGTACCGCTTGATCAAACAACTGCTAGAAGGGATAACTATATATATATATATATATATATATATATATATCTATCTATACATACATATACTTATACTTACATATTACATATGTTTACATATAATTTATAATAATCTATTTATATATACATAATAAACCTTGTTTTACACATAGAATTAATATATAATAAATTATAAAAAATTATTTAATATCTCAAAACAAAAAACAAAAAACTTCGTCATCACCTTCTAAAAATTTTATATGTACTACCATATCCACCGCACTGTATTCGCAGAGGCGACGGTCGCCTCTTATAGGTTATGTTTATTATCTTACCCACTCTCATAAAAGATAAAAGTTAGCTAATCACCAATGTTCGGGCGAATGCCTGACTTCCCATAGCACAGGGAATCCTAGTTTGGGGGTCAGGAATCCGCAACAATGTGTTTGCTGTATATTTTGTGATGTTTAGAGTAAGCCAACTTATATAGATACTTAATCTACAAATTTACTATTGTTCCCACACAGATTAATTTTCTATTTAAAGTTTTTGAGGACCACTTGGCCCCAATATCTGTTTAATATCTGTTTATTATGATACTTAGATTAAGTTAAAGACTGTAAAATGAAGATAAATAAATAAATAAATTAAAAAAAAAAAAATGCTATATATTTATAATAAGACAATATTGTTTGTTTAAATTTACTCTAAGTGCAATCTTGTTGATGTTCCAATAAAGAAAAATAAAATAAATAAATAACTTTAGGAGATGATCATTAGATATATAAATGACTAGCTTTAACTAAGTCCTAAATAATGCTTCATTGTTCTCGACAGTACACGCAGTGTAAGCAATATAACAGAACTAACTACTTTGCTATAATCCGCACGGGTTAAGTGAAAAATCAAAAATCGTACTGGCAGTACGATTTTTGTCGTGAAGTCTATCCTCCTGATGATGCTTCGGTTTCGGGGCGAAACGATCGTCGAGATTGTGGTGGTGGGTGTGTGTGTTGCTTTTGTGTGCGTTGTTGCTGGTGAATTGCGCCTTGGGGTGCATGTGGTGGCTGGTCCTGCATGTATAAGGTGCGTAGATTTTGCCTGCTTCATACACATTGGCTTTGCATGTATTCACTTAACCCGTGCGGATTATAGCAAATAGTTAGTTCTGTTATATTGCTTGTAATATGGAGTTCCGCAAAGTAACGCCTGCTTCTATAAATCAACACGCAGTGTAGTTCTCAACATAAAAGTATCGCTCATTTCGGCATTAGTTCTATCAAAACTTTATTCCGAAGCGGTCTGGCCGCACCAGCCGGCCATAAATCCTGTTTGGCGTCGTATCCCCAAGGGCGATAGGCTAAATTTAGCCCGGAGACGCGAGTCGGGACGAAGGCCGCTGGTTCCCGTCGGCCGAAGGACACCGGACCGTCTCTCACCACAACCCACTACACGCATAACATATCTCGAACAGTTCGCCTGCGTTATTTCCATTGGCCGCTACTCTAGCAATAACAAAACTAATCTCTAAACCTTTACAAGCAATGAATATTGCAAAAGTACTATTCTTTGAACCGTTTCACAGTCTACAAGTAATCTAATAAATGTAAAAATACAGCGCTCGACGTTCTGACATGACATGTACTGAAGTTGTTGTTATGAGAAATACGCCTGGAGCCTACTTTGTAGCTCCTTCTTGAATGAATTGTAAAGAATTCCTATTATTTTTTATCGCCGCGACTGTTAATGAAACTACCTTTTTGCGAACTTATTTCTTCATGTTTAATTTATTTACAGGCCGTAAAATTCATTCGTTTTAAAGTTCTTATCGGATCTTACTCAAACCTTTGAAATCTTGTGTTACACAGAAATATGGTTTCAAATCTCTGTGTGTTTAATCAATTTAATGATTTGAAAATTATATATTCAGTAAAGCATATAGACACCAGAAATAAGTAGTTTCATTACATAAATACGGTCAAATGACTCCTATGATGTTTATTTAATTTAAAAAGCTGCTGAACATTGTGGAAGTTTCTATATAAAAAGGTATTCTGTTCTGAATGTCGACTAAATACAATTTAGTCGTTTTTTGTCTATCTCGTGGCTGGCAGCGACAAATGCATCTTTCATACTTACTATATGCTAGACTAACCGTTTAACTCAGGCCTCGCCTGCGGGGTTCAAAGGCACGGAGGTAGCACGAGAACTGGGGACTGAGGTAGGTGCGGACGTTCATCTCTTGTATATCACGCTACAGGCGCTCGCCGCTCGCACCTACCTAAGTCCCCATTCTCGTGCACACATGCACAAACCTCCACCACTGCCACCACAATACACAAGCACTACACACGTTCACTTTCACAAACTCAACAATCATTTCGCCCCTCAACCGAAACATCATCAGGAGATAGACTCCACGACAAAATCGCAAAGCTTGCTCGTGCTTTGCGATTTTGTCATGGTTTTTAAGAATCCTGCATGTATCGGGTATGAAAAAAAGGATAGTCCACTATACATTTAGCACTATATATATTTTCTATTTACTGTACCGCAGATTATAGCAAAATATTTTATATTATTACTTATGTATCTCGCAATAAATCAAATCTGATATTATTTTAGACAATTATTTATTAGTCTAAATTTAAATTTATCATTAAAGTCTAGTTTTGTTACGAACGCATGAAAATGTTGATGTCCAAGTAGCCAGATAACGTTTGAAGCGAGCGAATTTTAATGTCTTTCCTCGAATTTGTTCAAGGCGCCGATGCCGTGCCGGGCAGTTATAAATTTTATTGTTTGACATCCGAAACCGACACCGGCGATATATTTACGAAATTAAAACCCCGTAAATGTAATTTAGTTTCTGATTTATATGCCATATACGGTGTTACGTTGTTGATATTCAATAAAAAGTATGCCATAAATTAGAATCAGGTATCTGAAACTAAAACGACACGAAGGGCCCAGCGGTTTTAACCAAATAAGGAGGTATAAATCAAAATGAGGATTTCAATTTGCTTCTCTCAATCTACAATAATTCGTATAAAACGTGTGATAAAATCATACTAAAGTTTATTTCTTATAAATAACAGTGTCATCATATTAACCTCGCTAAGTGCCTTACTGATTAGACGGTGACTCAAAATTTCAATTATTCTATGAGGAAAACAATTTAAAATCATATATTGTAGGTAAATTATAATAATAGTATATGGAATAAACAGGATTGATAAACACTATTTACAGTTTTGTAAATAAAACTAAATAACAATGTAAATAACATTCTGACTATATGGTGAATATAATGTGAAAAGCGTTTATCAAAATACACTAAGGTGATAAAATAAAACAATAAAGTAATATCTATAGCAACTTATTATAAAACAAAGTCCAAAAAGGCTGTATGTCTGTATGTAAACGATGTTCTCAAAATCGAATTAGCAATTAAAACTTTAAACCCATAACCCATATAAACCCATTTCAAAACATTATGTTTTGAGTTGTACCACTATGGCAGCACATGCGCGTTGTTGAGGAAGACTACTTTTGAGTACAAGAAGACGTTTCTGTCTTAACTTTAATAGTAGTTTATGATACTGTTGCATAATAAGGGTTCTTATAACACGAGTGTGGTTTAAAAAAACGAGCCGCAGGCGAGTTTTTTTATAATGTCACACGAGTGTTATAAGACCAAGTTATGTACAGTATCATACACTGCTTTATCTACTCTCATACTATAATACGTAAAACGTACGTTTCCGATCCATGAACTCGTAGTAACATTTAATATAGTTGCTCCTAGATTTCGTCAGCAACAGGTTCGCGGTATGTTTGACGCAGCTTTCAGAATATCTGGTGGTGTACAATTACCACTATCCCCGCTCTCAGACATGTTTTTTACACAAAAACTAATTTTTTTACAAACAAAACTAAACTTCGTTTAAATATTGAAAGGATTTTTTTAAATGTCATATATTGGCGCCAAGGCGCAAACATCGATTGCGCATGCGTGTTGCGTCGCCGCGGACCCATTCATTGAACCTTTTTTTTAAGGTGTATCGTTATAATTAAAAAGTTACATTATGATACAAGACCTGTATCGTAATGAAACTTTTTAATTTTTTATTTTTGTTCTGTACGTAATGTTTGTCATAAGAATTTTGTTTTCAGTTTTATAATCTTTGTATTATAGTATCAGAGTAGATAAAGAAAAAAATAGTCCAACATGTTCTTTTCTCACATTCTTAGCGTATTACTTAATCCAGGCTGATGGTACGAGACGATAGTGAAACCGACAGTCGTGAGCACACAAATGGTTGGTCGTAATTCATATTTAAGTGGTAAAAGCACCTTTTAATGCGTCCATAACTCGATGTTCGGATGTTTTGTAACAGTGTTTTCACATACGCCTTTCATGTTGTCAAATAAATATTGAGTGAGATAAACTTTAAATACAATTTGTGCGCAATATGCATTGGAAATACTCTTAAAACATGGTTGATAACGTCCTGATGAAATCGGCATGTGGACGAAGGGTTTCATAACCAGTCAGTTAATGATGAGAGGGTACTTAGCTTATCTATTAGTATCAAGTACAATTTTTAATGAGGGCAAATATAAATGCGCAAGTAGGGCTCACTAGTTACTGAGGTTATACCCAGTTAGTTTATAATGTGGGGTTACTTAGCTTATTTATATTATCAAGTACAATTATACTCAAAAGAAGGTACATTTAAATATAGTACGCGGCAGTAAATAATGCACATCAAGGCGTAGACAGAGAAATCTGCTAGATTCTGCGTCATAAAGCATTGTCTCTGTCGTACAGACTGACAAACCCGTGCGAAAAGTCACATACTAACTGAGTGACAGTGACAGCGCTCTACGTAACCGAACTGGCCGGCTGTTTCGTTCTAAACATCGATGTGCATTATTTATTGCTGGGTACTATACGCAAGTTGTGCTTACTGATTACTGGGGTTAGCGCCTTTGTTAGTTATATAGAAACCAGTGTCGAAACAAAGAAAAAAACCCCTTGGCGAAAAGGATTACAACTTAGACCCTGCTCCAATGAGAATAGGCTACTCATTACCATCCCAAGAATTCGCGGAAGTGCTTTCAATTTCCTTAAAAAATACCTGTTAATAATGCTAGTAATGTCGGAAACTAAAACCTTAGACTCGAATTGGGATAGGGAAGGAGATTGCATTTGTATGCACGGGATTAGTTAGGAAAGGTGCTGGGGGTGTCAAATTTTGCTTATAAAAAGAGCTCAATATATATTGAGAAGAGGAATAAAAAAAACCCGTATGTCATTCGGGACCAGAAAAAAAACAATATAGTTCATAATTGAGGGCATTTAAACACTTAAGTTAATGCAAACGAAATTGCGGGTACTTAAATAGTAGTAAAATATAATAAGAGTAAACAGATATGGTACCAAAATATTTTGTAATATGATCTTTTTAAAAATTTCACACGGAAATTGTTCAATCCATGCAATGTAGCAGTAAAAAACCGTAAAGTACAAGCGCACACATCAAGTATTCATGTATTCAAATAGCTAGATTAAACCGCAAAGACATGAAGAATCGCATTTACGCAATTCAAATTCGCACCGATATCGGTGGAACAATGAGCAGTATGTGTAATTTAAATAAACAGCGCGCACGATATTAGTTACTATAAAAATATATTCTATCATGGACCAAGCAACACTTATTTAACCGAAACTTCATAAAATCGAACCCATTTGTTTCGTTTCATAGAACAAGCAACACAAAGTGAAGTGTGTGACTGAAACCGCGTGCAATCGCGCAAATAATAATCTATTATTGATAACGAAAAACAACAACACAAACTTGAGCGAAAGTGTGTAGCATTGTACAATCATCCACGTTAGTTATATAAATTGTGTCCATTCGCAGACAATTGTATAAGTTATTAGTGAATTTCAGAAATTTGTACACAAATTGTATGTGTAGTTCACCATAAAGAACACTTATAACACACGTTGAAATTGTTCAGCTGCAAAACTTACATCTTTGCATGAATCGTTATTCACATTCTCGCCTGATATCGGCAAAACATCGTATCGCAAATATAAAGCGTGTACAAACAACAGTTGCAATGAAAATATATTCGGATCGTAAAACTGCAAAACAACCTCGCCGATGTGGACAGTAATATTGATAAATGCAAACAGCATATATAAGACTGTGTCTACACTTAGGCCAGTAGGCTCGCAAGCACCCATAGTAATATTTTAAATGAGAAAGTTTGCCTGTTAGCCGGTGGACCAATATTGATGAAATTTAAGCACAATTAAAGCTTATAAGCTGTGGTAGCCCAACAGTAAGATCGTGTGACTCTTTTAAGAGCGATACGGGTTCAATCCCTAGCCAGGCACCAATGAGTGTTTCTATTAATAATTGTGAAACCTGCATATTCTAGGAAATTCTATGGATATTTATAACCTACCAATCCGCATAGGAGCAGCGTGGTAGTTCTTAGCGCCAATTCTTCCTTCCTATCCAAAAACATAAAGTGCATAAGCGTGTGATATAGTTCTATAGATCGGAACACACACACACCGACAAAGAAATTAAAACATTTCGAAATTTGCAGTACGATGAAATGTGTATATAAGTTAAACACAACGAGGGAAGATAATACCGATTCTATGCATGAGCTAGTCTTTAGAATGGAACAGAAACATCGAAACGCCGTACATTTAATATTAATAAATTCAAACAACAGCTTTAAGACCGCATCTACACAGGTACAATCGTAATTCTAATCCGCATCGACATCCGCGGAACAATGAGGCGTAGATGTAAGTCAAACAAAGCGAGCGAGATAGTGCAAGCTCTATCTGCGCCTTATTTATTGCGGCGCCACGCGGCCGCGGACGCGGTTGCGGCGAAATTATATGATTCAAGCTGAAGTTGTTTTGTTGGCTTTCTACTGTATTACTTTAGCAATGTCAATCTGCTTTTGTACACTTCAAGCCTTCCGACGCCGCCTTCCGATGACTAATCTAAGTCATACCATCAACCCTCCACTACACGTCGCCCTAAGCCGTGGTCCGGCCTCACAGGAGGCACCCTTAGGACGACGTTCCCCGACTTAAGTAGAGCTTCTGCGCTCTACTCCCTGCATTTCGCAACCTCGACGATGCTTCTGCGCTCGCCCGTCCCGCCCGGTGACGCTGTAAAAGCCATTAGGGCTAACAGCATACAGTCAGTTCGAAAAAAAAAAAAAACACTTCAATGACGTAGTTGTTGCGTACGCTAAATCGATTGGTGCAGATTGTACGTGTAGCTGGGGGTTTTTATTTCTAGTACTAAAAACATTCTTGGTAATTTTATAAATCTCTGTCTGTGACACTTTCACGGAAAATGCGTTGGACCAATATTGATAAAATTTCGCACAATTATGGCTTTAACACCAGGGGAACATATAGGGTAAAAATTCCCGTTTTTTTCGGGAACAAAGAGGAAAAGACAATTTTTTGAGAGTTTAATTGACAGTACTTAGTTGAATAAATTTGCGCGAATATATTCGCGGCTACCATCAGTTATTTTAAAAGGACCCTTTATGAAATGGTCTTACCAGTATTTATTTATATATTAGAATAATTCTGTAAGGGAGTGATGGCAAGTGTCAAAAGCCCAAGATGTTTTATTAATCATCATTATGTAATAATACTGAGCTATTAGAAAGAACTAATATAAACGTTAAATATAATCACCACATACTAATATTAACACAAATATGTAGAAATAAGCTGAATGTAAACACAGTTAAAAACTTATAGCTAATTACTTATGACTTTGATAGTGTCAAATAATTTTTCGAAATTAAATTCTCATTATTCGTGTGTTCCACTACAGCATTTGCATCGTGCGATTTCGCCATAACTTCAGTCACGAACTGTCCTTATCATGAGGAATATTTCAAAACGGTGAAGGGATCGGGGCGTCGAGCACACCGAAAACATGCGAGACGAGACGAGAAATAAATATTTTTATATAACTTTAATTGGACGTATTATGCTTATTCTATTAATTAAACATTAACATTGTTGTTATTAACTGTCCATAAACTTATCCGCCTTAGTTCGGTGCTAGCCTCATTCAAATTGCATATTTAGTAGTTAAATGTAATTAACATTTGCATACTTAAAATGTACAACCAGCAGAGTCACGGCGGCGTCTGCATTCCTAACACCCTGCCATGTTACTTTACACCGCATCTGGCATATTACACTAGCAGGATTTATCTACTTGGCTAGGAAAAACGCGATACTAGCGATTACGGGCAGGACTTGTCCGGACTGGTTTCCGTGGCGGGTTATAAAAAGCGGGGTGGTTACCGAACAGGGTCGGCGCCCTGCGTCGGCCTTCGCACCCGCCCCCCGCAAGGACGTCGCCCGCATTACATAACCGCGCACGCAACGATACCGTACGGAGTCGAGATGCGCGGGCGCACGTTGAAAATGAAGGAACCTGTATCGATATATCGATATATCACTTAAGTTGCCGTACAGAACGATCCTCATTTTTTTGTTCGTTAAAAACGTGTAAATGACTTCCGCGTTTTTTAATTCGTTTAATTCGCAACTCACAAAAGTATCGTATACCTGTAGGTTTTCGCAGCGACGCCTCGCTAACATTATTAATGCGTCCTTCATAACTGGCACAGTAATTAAATTACCGCGTGTACGAGTGGAATTTTATTTTTAATGAAACACGAGACGGTGCAAAGGCCACGCAAGGTTTCCTGATCGTTCGATCAAAGTTTTTATACATCGGCAAGGAGATATCTCATTCCTTACACGGGGACGCGATTGCGAGGACAATTTTAACATAAACGCTCTCAAGTATTTTACTCGTAGAAAGACTAATAATCGATCGCAGCTCGGTAATTGTAGGAACTGGATGCCGGGGCGATCGGTGCCGAGGGCGAAAATGATAATAGGCGCCCGATGTTGAACTAATAACGACTGTATACATATTTCTCTACTAGATAATGTGTATCTGTCAAATGGGATCGCGCAAGCCAATATATCATGTATTGTTAATCCAGCAAGACCTATAATCGTGATGAGAACGAATATATAATCTTAAGCTACATCGAAATAAATGTCAAAATCGATTAATGTCCTCGGATGCCTCAGTTTATTGTGCATCTTGTGTCTAACCTATCGGTTGAAATTGTGGTAGATGCTGTATTATTCGCGGACGGTTCATGTCGAATAAATTATTCTGGGTCCGACATATGACAAGCTACCATTACTCGATTTATTAAGACATCAGCTCTCAAATACACGCCTTAATATAATCATGACACGAGATAAAAGTCATTTATTGTCATGTGGCCATTAACAGATAATTTTTTTATCTATGGTAAGCAAAATTATAAATATAGAGCTTATGTCAGTTTCTGCTTTAACGATTGTGTGTCACAAATCTATAAAAGTAACGGCCGGTTATTATCCCACAGCTGAGCATAGGCCTCCTCCCCCGTTTTTGGAGAGAAAGGTTGGAGCTAAGCCCCACCACACTGCTCCAATGCGGATTGGTAGGTTACATATATCCCCAGAATTCTCTAGAGATATGCAGGTTTCCTCACGATGTTTTTCATCACTGAAAAGCGTGTGATAAAAAGCAATTATCAATTAGACCCATAAGTTTCAAAAGAAAATCTCATTGATGCCTAGGTCTTTTTAGGGGGCCATGAGTTCAACTCACGGCCCCCTAAAAAGAGTCTCACAGTCTCACAGCTGGGCTACTACAGCTTATGTCATAGCTTACCACAAATCTATACATATTATAAAACAAAATCACCAAAACTGTCGGTCTGTATGTGTTCGATTTTCTGAAGCTCAACTGAACAGAGGTTCTGTAATTCTTGAGGAAGATTTGATTTCATATTACATTTTATGGAACGGCTATAACGATTCTAATGGGAAAATTTGCGATTTTGTCGTGGAGTCTATCTCCTGATGATGCTTGGGTTGCGGGGCGAAACGATTGTTGAGTTTGTGATAGTGAACGTGTGTAGTGCTTGTGTATTGTGGTGGCATGGTGGAGGTTTGTGCATATGTTTTAACAAATCCTGCATGTATCGGATATGAAAAAACGGATAGTCCACTATACATTTAACACTATATATATTTTCTATTTACTGTATCGCGGATTATAGCAAAATAATTTTATTATTACTTTTGTATTATGGATCTCCGCAAAGTAACGTCTAATTCTATATATGATTCTAATGGGGCTTTAAGTGAAAGATATATGAAGTTGTGTAGCAACATCTGGCTACTTTAAAAAGTAATATTTTAAATTTAAAGGTTTATCCTTTAATTCCCGGGAAGTCGGGATCAAGGTCTCAACTTTAATGTTGTAATATTTATGTATCTAACGAAAAATAAATAAAATTATTATTATTATTCACGCGGGATAAACAGGGTATCTTCGAGGGTGTAGTCGCGGGCACATTTATTTTTTTATAAAGCCGATCTATAGGTCGCTGGTTCAAATCCGGCTCGAAGGACCAAAAAGATGTACGGGCTGCTACTACCCTGTACTATCTTTTGTTGATAAATTGATAGCTGCGACACTTAATTGATATAGTTATTTAAATGATAGTTATAATAATGATTGATAGTAATGATTTGATATGTTGAGCACGCGCGGCCGCTAACGTCGTACTGATTTCAAATTTGTATTAAGTGTTATTAATAATATGGCGTAAATGCCGACGGTGCAAATGTACGTGTTAGCCCGTACAAAGCAAATATTACCCAGCAGCGGGACAGTGAATTTTGATCCTTCAATATAATAAATAAATCTGTACACGTGCCGGCTTTAAATACACCCAAGCACGCACACAAATAAAGAACCGCCGATGCATGCGATAAAATAATAAAGTCCGAAACAAATTAGTGTTGGGTTTCAAAGAAGCCTCTTAGTGCTAAAGAAAGCCTCCGTTGTACATAATTATAGAGAAAGTTCTATCAGTACCCTGGTGTTTATTGAATTCTTGCTTACTTTGTAAAACATTCTGTTGCCTTGAATATCTTCGCTTACATAACAAATCTCCATAAAAATATACTCTACATATGGGACACCTATTACACACGGGCATCCGTTTCCAAAGTAACTCAATATATGGGTGATAGATAGACAACTGTAAATATATACATATACCTAAAAGTCGGGCAAACGTTATTTTTTCACATTTTCTAGTGTACAAAATTATTTTTAAAAAATAATGAAATATTTTTGGCCAAAATATTAAAGAAAATGTTAAAGATGGAAAACCTTAATAAAAAAACCGAAAAATATAAAGTAGCCGATTCTTAGACTTACTAGATATTCATATTGAATTTAATAAAAATCGGTCAATCCGTTCCTCCGTCCGTTCATTATATATAAGATAATATTAAAATGAATATTTACATACGTTAATACACTCAGATTCCTATACCGTGTGATATCCGGCTGAGTAGAATAGACCACCCTCATTTATTACCGACGTATAAAAGGCGACCAAGGTAAGTCAACCCGTCGTGTGGTATTCGGCTGGGTAGAATAGACCACCCTCATTTATTACCGAGGTGTAAAAAGCGACCAAGGCAAGTCGACCCGTCGTGTCGTATCCGGCTGAGTAGAATAGACCAACCTCATTTCTTACCGAGGTGTCGTAAAATACGAATAAGATAAGTTGACCTATCGTGTGGTATCCGGTTGAGTAGAATAGACCACCCCCTTTCTTACCGAGGGGTCGTGAAATACGAATAAGAAAAGTTGAAGTCAGGCAGGCGGCCGGTCGTAAAATACGTCACTCCAAATCATGTGACAACAATTTGTATGTGACGACCCCACTTAGAGTGGGATAAGGGCGGGAGGATGATGATGACATCTGGATTCGGAGAACCAACTAACTGTTTTTTTTTAATAAAAGGTTAACGGCAGGAATCGAAAGCGATTTCTAAAGCTGAAGGCAGCGTAACGGCAGCCTATGCCAACAGGTGAGCAAAAAATCAGTTAAATAATAAGAACTTTTACTATATAGATACCTTAAGCATCATTCGATCACAAACATCGAGTAGCCCTTCGTGGAAACGAACAACGGTCATCCTTACCTGGAAAAGACGCACACAATTAGTTCATAGCAAGATCAGCACGGCAACTATAAGCGACATAGAAATCCGTTACAATATACTAAGCCTGTTTAACAATATCAAACATTTGATTACGATAATCTCAATTATTTTTATAGTAACTACCTTCGCCAGCGGCTTCGCCCGCGTGGAAATCGCAGCTTGTCACAATTTTTTTCTAGAATTCCAGTTATGGTGAGTTAACCATAAGAGATGGAGACATGCTATCGCGGACTTTTTTCTCTACTTTAATCTACAATTCTCTACTACATTACTTTAACGTATCTCTGCTGGTTTACGCAGCGCACGCGACTTAAGTTCCCAGGAAGCAAGTGTTTTAACAACTGCGTGATCTCTTCAACACAATTTACATAATACCGATATGTATCATTTACCTAAACCATCCGGAAGTATTGCACGATCTTTTGATGAAAACCGTACAAAAATCTGTGCAGTAGATTTTGAGAAAATCGATTACATACAGACAGATAGCTTCTTGGGACTTTGTTTAATAATAAGTATAGATAGTTAGGACGTTCGCTAGAGTTAGGTCCCGAGGCGGTCGATGCATCTGGTGCTCCCGATGCATCGATTATCAGAGGGAGCGGCCACTGCTTAGAGAGGCCCTGACCTGGAGGCGGCGCTCTCCGGGGTACAGAGCTGCTGCTGGCGGGCCTGGGGGCCTTGTGTACAACGGTACCCTGTCCCCGCCACCAGCAGCGTGGAGGAGCACTGTCAGGTTTTTAGTCGGTGCGAGTCCGACATACCCACCGCTCGTCCTTGTCGGGCGGTGATGACCCATAACGGGTTTTTCTGACACAAAAAAAAATGTAACGCTAAGTGTAGGAAGCCAAAACCTTTTCTCCCACTTTATACAGGCAGGATTACTTGCCGTATCACCGCACCACCACCATCACACTACACAAGTACTACACTAAGACATCATCAGGAGATAGGCTCCACAACAAATCGCAAAGCTTTGCAATTTAGTATTATTTACCAGTTGTCTGTCACCCATAAAGCAAGTATTAAATTATTTTAGAGACGGACGACCGTGTGTGTAATTATCCCATATATTTATTTATAATGTATGCATCCAATTCCAAATATTTGGCTTGGATAATCTCAATGCGATACTTAAGTATGATAATGGCAACATCTAGTCAAATAAAAAGTACATGTTGAAGAGCCAATTGATCAAGTTGTCTAATTACTGTCAAACTGAGCTCTCCTCTACCCTCACATGAGGTAATCTTGAGAAGAATTGATTGATTGAATCTTGGGAAGACATTCCTTAGAGTTAGGAAAATTCCTCCGCATAGCACACGCCTTATCAATATCCCTGTGATCCCTACAGACCACACAACTAATTAAATAATCTAAACAAAATTGCCGGCATTCAAATGAATAAAACAGTCGGTTTCATCATCAAATTATTTCAAATCTCAGTGGAGCGATCTATAGAACGTGAACAAATGATTACCACAGCGCTATTGCCAAATATCACGGTGTATTCCAAAGGTGAAACAAACTGCGACTAAATGACAATCATTCTACTTAATCCATACTGATATTATAAATTCGAATGTCTGTCTATCTACCTAACAAGCATTCACGAGTAATTATCGGAAGAAATATTTACAAGGTTTGGTACTATTAAATTTATAAATATAGCTTATATTTAGGACTAGCTTTTAAGCGCAAATTTGTTCGCGTGGACTGCACTTATATTATTTGAGTAAACCATAACAGCTATTTATTATGTATAAAATGGGTTAATCTTAAAAGCTAGATATACTGTCGCGGACTTTTATTAAGAACTTTTAGAGGGGAAGAATTTGGTAATACATGATTTTTTAATAGCTTTAACTTAGCGCACGCAAGGAAAGCTTTAAATCTTGCTTAATATTTTTAATTGGTGCTCCTCTCCTATCATCTTAGCGTGATGGTATATATAGTTTTCCTCGATAAATAGATTATTTTAAACTCAAAGAATTTTTTAAATCGGTGTAGTAGTTCCTAAGATTAGCGCGTTCAAACAATCAATCAAACAAACTCTTCAGCTTTATATATATAAAAAAATAGATATAAAAAAATAAGTTTTTCATACAGAAACAGAGAAAAATACATTACTTTATTGAGAGTATTTTAATATTTAAGTTGACGTGGACAAAGATGGCTGGCTATATAAAACAATCTGTTAGATGAAACCGCATGGAAATGCGTTAAGTAGTTTTTTGAGTTTATCGCGTACAGGCGGATAGACGGACGCAGCGGGTGGCTTTGTTTAATAATATAAATTGAATTATGGATGTTGTTAGTAGTCTGAACATTCTCGAACACATCACAAAACGGGCAGCTACTTAAAGTCGTAGAACTAGAATTTTCCGAGAACTACTACTTGACAAAGGTCACTGAATCCAATCTCCAATACAAGGAACATCAGTGTCCTCAATACAACCAGTGATCAGGATCTAAAGGATCCGATTAGTCTCTGACTTGAATAGCCTTCCAACGGGACACGGCCGTTTGTTTGCTAATAATGAACGCGGCTAGACGTGGCCCCATAGACTTTAGGGTAACAGCAGGCTCAGTTAGAAAGCTACATTGTTTCATTCAACGGACAGTCATAAATGCGTCAGGGTATCGAACGCGGTCATTGTAAGTGCCGCGGTTGAAAACTCGCTGAGTGTTTACGCGGACTGACCGTTTGATTTTACCTCGGTATTTTATAGAATTTTATTACTTACCGTTAATTTTACCATTGGCAGATCGCAAGACTTCAGTATAGCAATAAACATGTAGTCTTAAGAAGGTCTCGTTACCGTTAAAACTTAATCGGCTATCAAATATATTGGAATCGGATATAGTCAAATGACACAAATGGTTCAATAGCTCGAGTGGAGTTTGCAAGCGAGTAGTATATCTACCTTATACAGCAGAACTAGCCATTGTAAAAAGTATCAAATATATTGGAATCAGACAAATGAAATTTTGATGTTTCATAGAGGAAGAGGGATTTGCGAGTGAATAAGATGTTTTCTTTAAACCTAAGCTTGTCATATTAAAGTCAGACTCGTTTTGCACACAGACTCGATACGACTATTTGATGCCTTTTCGTATATTTCATGGTTGGTGTTGATATCAGTCTAGTTGAAGCAAGTCGATAGTCTTACCGAGTGGTTAAGGCATCTAAGAGGTGTGTAACATCAGTAACATTTTAGAGATCTCTGTTGTTTGAATATTGGCTGAGTAGAGCTGAGACTACAAACAATTAATAGTATGTAATTCTACATGTATATACTGTATGCATCATATCATACATATAAAATATTGTACATATATTATTTATGTATACTTTGTCATTCAATATAGCGTGTAAGCTTATACAGTCCGACATTTTGAACGCATGCAGAATACAAAATTAATTCACGCCCCTGCCTAAATTTAAGTGCGAAATATCACGTTTCGTCGGCGAATATCTCGGAATCGAAACATTGATATAAACTGACTGTAACTGTGTGAAAGACTGTATTTATTGTAAGTAGAGTCGGAGTAGATTATTAACATGATAAAAGCAAAGAACTAAAAATAAAAGAAATAGTTATGTGTTTCCAACAAAAGCTTATGCGAATAATTTATAATTGCAATTCACTATGCGCTTAATAGTGAAGTAAAAGAAGGAAAACACGCATATTTTATATAGACTTCCTTTTACACAAGTTTAAAAATTATCTCAAAACGATGCTGCTACATAAAGCTTACTCCACTGAGGATTATTTAAGTGATAGGTAGTATATTTTGTCAGTCAAATTCTAATTATTAATTAACTTGTAACCATCTACTAAATTGTAAAAACTTTTATTTCAAAAGATTATCCGTCGAGTTTTTTGCTGGTTCTTCTCGGTAGGAGCAAACTTCCGAATCAGTGGTAGCTTCTTTAAAAACATTTAACGATTCAAAAGTACTGAAAACAGTCCACCTGAATAAAGAATATTTTGAATTTGAATTTCTATTCCTGAGCATTTTTATAGAGTGGGGTATATCAGAATACTCTTCCACTCAAAAGCTGAAAAAAAATGTGTTTAGACTTCAGTGTAGTTAATAAAGTGTCTAAATCTAATACCTTACTTCGAGACTATCTAAAACATTTTTGATAAATGAACCATGCCATTTCAATGCCAAATCCGTGCACGATCAACGTTTAGAATTGAGACCTACTATTTTCCCGTGAGAAATAGATCGCCAGTAAATAGACTTATTAGGATTAAATACGATTATACGGATTTTAGTATACGATCAAGAATTGACGGCCTAGTTGTGGTAGTAGTTTTGATTAGCTATAAATACGCGCTTTCAAAATCCAAGATAGAATAATTTAAAAAATAAATATCTGTGTCAACATTCTCCTGCCCTTATCCCACTCTAAGTGGGATCGGCATATATTTTTCTGTTCCATTCTCTCGTGTCATTTGTCAACTCTGGCGCTACTCCTTTTATATGCATGTCATATCCACACAATCCAACCATCTCTTTTTCGGTCTCTCTCTAGTTACATTCATATTTAAATAGTTTTCATTCGTTTAGTCACATGATTTTCATCCCTTCCTCATTATAATAAATGTTCACATCATCTTAATCTTGCACTTCTCGTCTTTTCTATAATGGGAGCAACGTTCAGACTTCCTATTATATATACTCACCCATTTTTTTTTTATCCAGTCTTATCACACCACACCTTTTCATTCTCATCTCATTTGCATGCACTCTTCTTTCATCGGTCTTTTTCATCACCGAACATTCTGATCCATGATTCTTATGACCGTTTTATACTTAATGAATCTGTGTCATTTGTGTATCTGTAGGAAAATTATAAGGAAGACTTAATGTGATTAGGAACCAAACTAGCCAAATTAAATAAAGACCAGGGAAAATAAGGCTTCGATTAAATTGTACCCAAACTATACCGCGCCCAAGACGCATGAGCCTATGATAATCGTATGAGTCAACATCGAGCACAAGACATCAGTATGTAAAAATTATCCGATATTACAATAAACAATTTATGATTCCACAAATGAATTTTCGAATTTCCAATTCCGACATATATGTTCGACAATATATCGAAGTGTTCTAATACGGAAGTAGTAAGAAAGCCTCTGCGTCTTCATAATTTAAAGTATACACTCAGTAATATAAATAAATATATGGTACAATTACACACACGGTAGTCCGTCACCATAGTAGTTTAATACTAGTGGTATGGGTGACCAACAACTGCCAAATATATACAATACATACCTATACAATAGTAAACAAAAACTTAGACACATACACCAAAACGCGAAGAACGAACAATTTTTACTTAGAAAATGTTGAACCTCGGCAGGAATCGCAGCCAAGGTCTCTGCCGTCTGCGCCAACGGGGCAGTCAAATAGTATTTTTTTCGGACACTTACTAATGCTGTTAGCCTTGAAGGCTTTGACAGCGTCACCGGGAGGGCGGCCGAACGCAGAAGCATCGCCGGGTGTTGTAACGTGGAGAGCGAGTCTCGAGTGAGGCTCGCAACATCCTGGGAGCGTCGCTTTAAGGGTGCCTCTTGTGAGGCCGGACCTTGGCTTGGCGCTGTGGAGGACTATATCGGACTGTGAACGGCAGTCAAATAGTTAGTGGATATACATTTATAATTATAGTCTTGTTATTACATGCTCATTGTCTCATGTAATAGATTATAGACGTGCTAGGATCGTGCTGCAAGCATAGCGCCTGTGTGATAGAGATTGAATGGGGCGCGCGTGCGGCCGCCGGGCTTCCGCTATACTTGACCTGATTCTAAACTCATTGTGCATACTCGTATCTATTGTATTGTAATTACTACTTCTATATTAACGCCTAACATTTCACGATTAAAAATTGGCAATCATAATTATGTCAATAGGGAATCTTGTTATTGAATTATGGTATATAATATTGGAGAGAGATGATAGAAAGGCGCTGGTTTTGGGTTTTTAGTAAATTATATATTTCCTTCGAGAGCTCAAAAAGTTCAACTTTTCATGACAGGACGCACGGAGAGAAGGGAAGTCACAGACTATAAACTTAGACAAAATTGCCACAGAGTATTCAACAAATATAAGCCTCTATCCTGAACCACGATAATATGAGCTCGGGACCCTTACCAGAGAGTCGTTGATTTAAGCCTCAGGCAAGATTTTCAGTTTTCGGAAAAAAAACTTATAAAAACGAGCCCAGGTCTTGGGTCCTAACATTTTCATCTTCTCACTATTAAACTTGTATTAATTCACTATTCGCTGTCAGCTTGACTTCACTAATCAACTCTAAAATGCACTTCTACTAGAATTAAGCACTTTTACTAATTATTTATTGAAGTCATTATGTTATTTCATAATCGATGTCATCTACTAGGTGATCATTTTTCCTTGTTTTACTCCTTTAAACTAATCCTCGTCACATCAGGTCGACGTCCTGGACATCAATTAACTCCGGTATAGGGACGTCGGCGACATTCCCGCCAGGGCAGTGTCACGTAATAGGTCTATTACTTCGGCATTAATCATATCGGCTGTTGCTTATGTTTTATGAAGCATGTCGGCGCATGCAAATTGTTGATCAAAGGGAGAGCATGGGCTGAGCGTAGCATAATTTAGTGTATCAATCTTCTTTTATTGGTAACAGGCTTGCGCTGTAACTTCACGTGATGCTTTAGTTGAAAATATGCGCGATAACACGGAAGTAGAGTAACTTAAAGTAACAGCCTGTTACTATGCCCACAGCTGGGCTAAGACCTCCTCTCTCCGTTTTTGGAGGGAAGAAATGGAGCTAAGACCTACCACGCTGCTCCACTGCGGATTGCTAGGGTACACATATCCCTAGAATTCTCTAGAGATATGCAGGTTTCCTCACGATGTTTTCCTTTACCGAAAAGCGTATGATAAATTACAATGATCAATTAGACACATAAGTTTTTTTTTTATAGAAAAACTCATTGGTGCCTGCCTGGGTTGAACCTATGTCGTCTCTAGAGAGTCGCAAGGTCTCATTGCTACGCTATAACAGCTTTTTAACAGAGTAACTTAGTTGATCCATACTCCTGATTACTTCCCTCAACGTTATACTAACGCTAAGCTTACGTTACCTTTCGCTTAGTAAATTAGAGAAAAGGTTAATTCAACATTCGCACGTTTAATGAAATGTTCCTTTAAATAGAAGAAGAAGCTGTGATAGCCTAGCGGTGAAACCGTGCGACTCTCTAGAGACGACATGGGCTCAAACCCCGGGCAGGCACCAATGAGTTTTTCTACTAAAACTTATGTGTCTAATTGATAATTGCAATTTATCACACGCTTTTCGGTGAAGGAAAACTTCGTGAGGAAACCTGCATATCTCTAGAGAATTCTAGGGATATGTGTAAACTACCAATCCGCATTGGAGCAGCGAGGTAGGTCTTAGCTCCAATCCTTCTCTCTGAAAACGGAGAGAGGAGGCCTTAGTCCAGCAGTGGGCATAGTAACAGTCCATTACTTTACTTTTACTTTTACCTTTAAATAAGTGTCACAAATAAGATAAAATCTATCAATGGACAATCTATATCTAAACAGAACGTTTTTTTTTAAAGTATATTATTCTTAGCGTTCAGTAAATATCTTTTGACACGTCTTATCTGGAAACAAAAACTTAGGAAAAAAGGAAAACTTAGGAAGAATTCAATTTCAAATTCAACGTAATGTATTTTTATCTAATAATGCCATGTGGTATCCGGCTGAGTCGAATAGACCACCCTCATTTGTTACCGAGGTGTCGTAAAAGGCGACTAAGGTAAGTTGACGTCAGTCAGGCGGCCGGTTGTAAAATACATAGCCAAATCATGTGACAACATGTTTATAACATGTTGTGCCGACCACACTTCAAGTGAGATAAGGGCAGGAGGATGATGATGATGTATTTTTATCTAATAATTTTAACACAAGAATCCAGAAGGCATATAGAATTATACTGTTAAGTAAAACAGTGGTTAGTAGGGCAGCACCAAACAGTCGGCGGACTAAGATTTATGCGCCCGCGTCGCTTAATATTTCACATCCGGCACGCACTTTCCCTACAAAGTGTTTGAAAATTGCCGCATCTCCGGCTATCCGAGTGATTTATAAAAAGATTGGTACGATTCCGTGTTGTTAGGTATAAATATCTATGTTAGCTTAAATACCATGAGAAGTATACTGGTCGTCAATAGAACATACATGACCCTTATCTTGATTTATGCTATAGCACGCTATGACGTCAACAAACAAGCAGGTCTTGGTATGCCAAGACCTGCTTGTATAACGACGCCGTTTCGCGCTGTAATCGGATGCGTTTGACAGAACACGTAAAGTGGTAAGAAAACAAACAAACTAACTAAAAAAGGTAACATAGTTGTATTTAAATTAATATGTTTTACGCAATCTGATGTCGAAAGCTCATTGATCTAGAAAACATAGTTACATAACTATAACTAGGGCGATACTACCAACATATAGCTACAGTTAAGGAAAAAATTTAAAAGAAGAAATGAAAAAACATCATGAGTTATATGTGCTTTCACTATATGACGATTCCGGCCACTATATCAAGATAGTATCAACGGAGAAGAAGAAGTGAAGTATCGCTAATAATACAATACAGTCCTCCGATGTAAATAAATTTAGAAAAATTACCGAATACATTACTGGAACACTTCGGCTTTGCATGTGTTGCATTGTGTCGACTAGCCCGTTGACGCAGTAGGTAGTGATCCTGCCTTCAGCTCCACGGGTCATCATTTTCTATATACAATTTGTTGGTTCTTCGAGCCTAGGTGTATATTTGTATATAAGTATGTATTTAAAATTATAATATGTAGCAGTTGTCCGTCTCATAATACAAGTATTAAGTTACTTACTTTGAGGACGGAACAACCGTGTGTGTAAGTGTCCTATATATTTATTTATTGAATTATTGTGTTAAATCGCTGCTGAATTCTAACAGTATGTAAGGTTTTAAATTTTGGTAAACATGACATTGTTAAAAATTATAATTTGTTTTTCAACAGAAGTGTTTAAGTAAATTCAATTAAAATTTTGGACGATTCGGATTGGAGTAACGGACAAGAGTGGTACATAACAAGTATTGCAATAAATAATGAGACAGGAAGGAAGTTTTTGTTGAACACACTTCAGAAAACATTTAGAATACTCGCTCCAAGCGAGAAATCAGAAACTTACACTCCCAACAATACAGCGTACAGAATGATTAGATACAATAACGAACCAATTGCCTTTACTCGATCGCATTACGACCTTTTACAATGAGATGCCAATAAGCTTCATTGTAAAAGGTATAAGCCGGAATCGTAAGCGAAAAGGTTTCGCACGCTAAATAAGGGAATAAGCGTTACTTTCGTTTGGAAACAATAGTATCGTGGCAATGCGCGAGGAATCGAACTGTTCAAATTTGATTTACCATTGCGGAAATTTGAGAAAGCCACGATCGTTACCATATGTAATGTGGTTATGGTGATCGTATTCCGTGTATGGTGGGTCAAATTTCAAAACAAATATTAGTGGTGAAAATATACATAAGATTGGTTCGTAGGAGTCATCACTTAAGACTACGGTGAATTTAATTTGATAAGTAGAGCCATATCTTGAAATTCAAATGTAACTACGATGCCACTATTACCTACTGTTAAAGAATGTTCAGAAGTGAGTATTAATGAATCCTCAATCAATAATTCAACTTGTACTTCTTTATTCGCAATAAATACAATAATAAAAAAACACCCGTCACATTACACAAGATGGCTCCTTGTTATTCTGTATCCATGGCAACCACTAGTCCGAACGTTGCGCCGAGAACGTCTGCGACTATGTTCGTTATCCATCGGTTGCCTTCGTAATGCGCACGGAAGTAGCGATCTCTTGTTATTGCACTACGTATTTTTCCTAAAGTAATAATAACATTATATATCTTGTATCTCATAAAAGCTGAAAAAGAAAAATTAACAAAATATTTGGATCTATCTAGCTCATGAGATCATCGCTTTGTGGAATAATGACTAATCGTTCCTATTGTTGTATCGGTAAACGGTCTACTTACTAGCTTCGACCAACATCTCAAGAGGCTCTTGCTTAGTTGTTGGATCAAAGGCAAGATACAGAAAGCAAGTGTTCCTTGAGAGGGCACGTGAGGACACATTGAGGAGGTTCCTCACTCTGTAATCACATCGGCGCGACGCCAAATCTCCTCTTTTTAAATATTAAGAAATTTGTTAATGAATGAGTGAAGTCCATTATATTACTATAATCCGCAATTAAGTACATATCTGTTTGCATACCTGATAAATACAGGATTCGTAAAAACGCATGCAATATAAACCTTCAACACCGCCACCACAATATACAAGTACTGCACACATCAATTATTCATCATCATGCTCATGGGGTCGGCACAACATGTTACAAACATGTTGTCAAATGATTTGGCTACGTATTTTACGACCGGCTGCCTGCCTGACGTCAACTTACCTTAATCGTACTTTACGACCCCTCGGTAAGAAAGAGGGTGGTCTATTCTACTGAACCGGATACCACACGGTGGGTCGCCTTACCTTAGTCGCCTTTTACGACACCTCGGTAAGAAATGAGGGTGGTCTATTCGACTCAGTCGGATATTCATGCACAAATCTAGAATTATTAACTAAAAAATCGTTTCGCCATGACCGAAGCATCATCACGAGAGCCAAAAATCGCAGAGCCAAAGTCGAAATCGCTGTATTATACTTGTTGAGTATTAAGACGGCATACTAATTAAATGTTACAATCCCACTGTTGGAAATAGGCCTCCTCTCTCCGTTTCTGGAGGGTTGGAGCTAAGACCTACCATTTGGTAAGTTACACGTATCTCCAGAATTCTCTAGAGATATGCAGGTTTCTTCACGATGTTTTCGTTCACCGAAAAGCGTGTGATAAATTGAAATTATCAATAAGACACATGAGTTTTAATTGAAAAACTCATTGGTGCCTGCCCGGGTTTGAACTCGTGTTCCCCTCGAAGGTAGTTGCACGGTCTCACCGCTGGGCTATCACAGCTCAATACTACTACAGCTACTAATTAAATGAGGAAAAAAACTGATACATCCGCACTGTATGGATATAATGTTGTTATCAGTGTGTAAAACGAAGGTTCTCAAAAACGTGGGCAGTCCAACAACCGCTCATTAGTGGACATCGCCTGCGAAGATCGCCGATAGCGTTGTAAGACGAGCACGGTTTTGGGTTAATGCGGGGCTATATGAAAAGTGTTTTGTGTGATATGTATTATCTGTAACCATATAATAAACTAGTTGTAACTTTAAATAATTTATAGAATTAGGCGTCACTTTGCGGAGATCCATAATACAAAAGTAATAATAAAATTATTTTGCTATAATCCGCTATACAGTAAATAGAAAATATATATAGTGCTAAATGTATAATGGACTATCCGTTTTTTCATACCCGATACATGCAGGATTCGTAAACACACATGCACAAACGTCTACCACTGCCACCACAATACACAAGCACTAGACACGTTCACTATCACAAACTTAACAATCTTTTCGCCCGCAACCGAAGCATCATCAGGAGATAAGACTCCACGACAAAATCGCAAAGTGTGTCTACAGCGCAAATCGCTCCACGCTTTGCGATTTTGTCGTGTTTACTGCATAGCGGATTATAGCAAAATAATTTTATTATTACTTTTGTAGTTTTGACATAGCCCGCGTGTAAATCAGTGTGTCACAAAATTTTTCCCGAATTGAAATTTTCGACATAAAAGTAGTTAACCATAAGAGATGGAGACATGCTATTACTGACTTTTCCATAGCATTTCTGTAGATCTACTATTCTCTAGTACATTACTTTAGTGTATAACTGATGGTTTACGCGGCGTACGCGAGTAAAGCTCCCAGCGGGTTTTTTTTTCAATTGCGCGACCTCTTCAACACAATTGACATGAAACGGTAATGTATTTATCTTTTAGTAAAAACCTTACAAAAATCCGTCCAGTAGATTTTGAGAAAATCGATCACATACAGAGTGACAGCTTTTGGGGACTTGGGTTTATAATAAGTATAGAAGAGATGTACCAGCAATTTCTTTCGATTTAACTTAACCGTTAAAATGCCTTCAATTATGTGTGCGGGCGGTCGTAAAATACGTAGCCAAATCATGTGATAACATGTTTGTAACATGTTGAGCCGACCCCACCTAGAGTGGGATAAGGGCAGGAGAATGATGATAAAAAACATTAGCACATTTGGAAATTATTTTCAGAAAAACATTAAGGATTAGCTGTACTTGTTTTTGTCCAATTTATACAATATCAATTCCTACTTTTAAAACATTAATATGCACACCCTATTGTGCATTTACAATGTTGCAATCTCAGAACAGTCGTAAAGGCAATTCTGTAAATGCTCATTAGTTCAAAGATTTTCGATAACGTTGTAAAAGCGCCTCGTGGGCGGTGTCTCTGTATATGGCGTCTGGGCCATTACTCATAAAAAAATTTAAATATGTTTTGGCATGTCGGCAAAATTTTAAACGTGTCTAAGCGAACGATATAAAACATGTTTCAGCTATCTAATATTCAGATCATTTCGAACGTCTACCTACGCATCTATTAGTACAAATCTCAAAAGGTTTATTTAAAAGGCAGTGGACATAACTGGTCGAGAAAGAAGACGAAGCAAAATGTACTACTTACATTGGCCTTATAATGTGCCTTATAAGGACGTACCTTTGAGATATACAACATAATTTAAATACATGTTAAAAATACATATTTAAAAGCAAAATAAGAAACAAGTTAAATTTAAAAATTCTTCTGAAGTTGATCTATATACATTTTTAGTTTTTTTTTCTCTACTTATTAGTATATATGTTAATTTTTTGTGTATTTTCTTTTTTTTTAATTTACATTTTACCTATACACACACCTGGTCCTAAATCCCTAAAGAAAAAATCTTAAAACTTATGGTATGGATGAAATACATAAGTAAATACATACTTATATAATTTTAAATACATATACACTCGGACTCAAAGAAGCAACAAATTGTTGGTAGAAAATATTGGCCCTCGGAGGAAATCGAACCCTCGACCCTTGGAGCTGAAGGCAGGGTTACTGCCAACTACGCCAAAGGGTTAGTTATTAGTGAAAATCGGAAACAAAGTCGTTCAGTGGTGCAGTGACAACTAGGCACAAATTCAAATTCAAAATATTCTTTATTCAAGTAAACTTGTAAACAAGTGCTTTTGAATCGTCAACATCTACTGCTGGTTCGGAAAGCTGTTCCTACCGAAAAGACCAAGCAAGAAACTCGGCGGTTGCTCTTTTTAAAATATAATTCTTATAACTAGGTACATGTAGTCATTACTGTCTTGTAAAGGGTAGAGTAGCTATGTCCACACATTGTTATCATCTAAGTAGTCCTCAACAGTATAGTACGCTTTCTGTATCAGCCTCTTTTTAACGGTGTTTTTAAACTGCTGTAATGGCATGGCCATAATTGATTTCGGAATTTTATTATAGAATCTTATACCCAAACCCACAAACGATTTACGTACTTTTGCAAGGCGCAAAGCAGGAGTCGCAAGCTTATGTCGGTTCCTACTTTGTCTATTATATACATCACCTATCGTTTTATAATTCTTTATATTTTTATGTACAAAAATTACATTGTTTAAAATATACTGTGAAGCAAATGTAAGAATACCTATTTCCTTAAAAATATACATAATAGTACTTTCTACTATGACAGACTTTCGCCTTGGGGGTGCTATCAAGCAATATGTGCGATTACCTAAAGTAATTTCATACCTTAATAAATAGTCACTTGAACCTATCGACCAATCGTTCAATCGAGACAACTTAAGTTTCACAAAACATTAATATACAGTAAAGTCCAGGACCTGTTTATCACAATCAGACCTTGACTTTTACTTGGCCATAAAATAAAAGCTTTTTATTACGGTTGACAATAATAACCGACTTGCGCGGAATTAATGCTGACTTTAGTCGTGTCAGTCATTTATTAACAGACTTCGTTTCCCGTGTTTCATTACGTAATACTCAACATTTTTTTTGATTTAAAGAACTAAATTCAGAAAATTCTATTTCAAAACATTTTTTATTCAAGTAAACCGATTAATAAAAAATATTTTGCTATAATCCGCGATAAAGTAAATAGAAAATATATATAATGCTAAATGTATAGTGGACTCCACGACAAAATCGCAAATTTTGTCGTGGAGTCTATATCCTGATGATGCTTCGGTTGCGGGGCGAAACGATTGGTTAGTTTATGATAGTGAACGTGTGTAGTGCTTGTGTATTGTAGTGGCAGTGGTGGAGGTTTGTGCACGTGTTTTTACGAATCCTGCATGTAACGCGTATGAAAAAACGGATAGTCCACTATACATTTAGCACTATATATCTTTTCTGTTTACTGTATCGCGGATTATAGCCAAATATTTTTTATTATTACCTTTGTATTATGGATCTCCGCCTAATTCTATATATTATTTCAAGTTAACTTGTAAACAAATGCTTTTGAATTAACTCTACTGCTGGTTCGGAAAGCTGTCCCTATCGAGAAGAGCCAGCAAGAAACTCGGCGGTTCTTATAACTAGTTACACTTAGTCATTACTATCTTTTATAGGGTAGAGGAGTAGCTATATTCACGCATTCTTATCGTGTTTATAATCCTCATTAGTATAGTAGGCTTTCTGTATCAGCCTCCCTTTAACAGCCTTCCGTTTACATGAACTACTTATTACTTTCTTTGTACGTAATTAAAAAATATCCCGAGAGAGTTATACAAAAATATACACATAGCAACGTTTAAATATGGCGTGTGATATCCGGCTGAGTAGAATAGACCACCCTCATTTATTATCGAAGTGTCTTAAGAGGCGACTAAGATAAGTTGACCCACCGTTTGGTATACGGTTGAGCAGAATAGACCACCTTCTTTCTTATAGAGAGGTCTAACTAAAAATACGACTTAGTAAGTTAACGTCAGGCAGGCGGCCGGTCGTAAAATACGTAACCAAATTAACTGATAACATTTTTGTGACATGTTGTGCCGATCCCACTGGGATAAGGGCAGTTGACGCTAGCCAAATTTAAATTTAACAGGGATAAAGTAATTAAATTTTTTGTCATCGTTTTATTTGGATAAAAACTAGTTACACAGACTTAACCTTATATTTACTAGTCTAATGAGGCTCTAAAGATACAGTCGTATACATCTTTGAAGCGTCACCTCCTTTCTGTAGAAGGGATGTAAAAAAAGTGCTAACGACTGCAACGAGCTTCCTGGAAGGCAATTCGTTCCGCACCACCGTAACGTGGACCTTATCGTAGGACAATATAGTATGTTGTCGCAGACCGACGGTCGGTAAGTACCGAGAAATACGTGAACATCAAAAATGCCGCAAACACTTAATTAGCGAGCTCCTAGATTCTTCACGTTTGTCCCTACGGGTCGGGCGTGGAAAAAAGCTAGCGTAGAAATGTCGGACGCGGCGTGACCCGGTCACGACACGGATACGACACGTCGCCCGTTCTGTGCGAGTTAGTGGGGAATTGGCCACTTATCTGAGTTAGATACGGATGGAAAACTGCACTCCGTATCAGGGGGTGCGCTAAATCCGACGGTTGTGAACTCGTTACCATTTTACGTTTCCATTTAAACGAATTGACTTATATACAAAATATGTAGGTATTAAGTTACTAAGTAAGTACGTAAATTGAAACGTGGTTTCTGGGAGCTTTAGTCGGGTGCGCTGCTTAAACCAGCAAAGATACGCTAAAGTAATGTACTAGAGATTAGTAGATCTATAAAAATATTACAAAAAAGTCAGCGATAGCATGTCTCTATCTCTTATGGTTAGCTTAATAACTTCTTTTGTTTAAAATACCAATTGTAGAAAAAATTCTAACACGCTGATTTCCACGCGGGCGAAGCCGCTGGCACAGCTAGTCAATAATATTATGAACTGTGTTAAAAAAACGTCAGATGTGATTGTAGCTAAGTGTTAACCTGTCACTAGAACAAAAAACAGATAAAGCTTTCAGTGGAACATGATAGCACGTCAAATTTCTATCAGAATTGACATAAGTGTATGTCAATCACCCACGCAGTAAATCGGTCACGCCCCCACTTTTGTGTCGGATACGTGTCCATTCAATCGATTAGTCAATAAAACGTCCGTCTGTCAGTTACACCTCGTCTATTGAACGTGACCTTCAACTCTTGCGTTACAAACGCCTGATTATGTCATTTTTGTTAACCGTCCCCTTTGTGCTTGAATATTAAATTTTTTATTGTCATTTTATTTGAAGCAAGTATTTATAGGATGCTGTAACATTATGTATAAAAAAAGGTGTAGATTATCATAGAGCTAGTCTCCTAAAGAGACTAGAGCGACTATTGTAATTGCCCATTACAATCCCACAACTGGGCATAGGCCTCTTCTGTCCGTATTTGGAGAGAAGGATTGGAGCTAAGACCTACCACGTTGCTCCGATACGGATTGGTAGATACACATATCCCTAAAATTCTCTAGAGATATGCAGGTTTCCTTGCGATATTTTCCTTCACCGAAAAGCGTATGCCTGCCCAGGTTTGAACTCATTATCGACTCTAGAGATTTGTACGGTCTCACCGCTGGGCTATCACAGCTTACATATATGTATATCGCACGCTTAGTATTAAAGTAAACATTTGAGACGGACGACCGTGTGGTATCCGGCTGAGTAGAATAGACCACCCTCATTTCTTACCGAGATGTCGTAAAAGGCGACTAAGGTAAGTCGACCCACCGTGTGACATCCAGTTGAGTAGAATAGATCACCCTCTTTCTTACCGAGGGGTCGTAAAATACGACTAAGGTAAGTTGACGTCAGGCAGGCGGCCGGTCGTAAAATAGGTAGCCAAATAATTTGACAACATGTTTGTAACATGTTGTTTCGACCCCACTAAGAGTGGGGTAAGGCCAGGATGATGATGATAGGGACAGAAGATCGTGCGTGTAAGTGTCCCATATATTTATTATTATTATTAAACCTAATTCTTATTTCAATGCTGTCTTGTATTATTTGCTAACTTATTATACAGCTTTCTGTAAACACGCATCTTAATAACTGGCCTAAATATTTCCACAAAAGATCGGGAGCAATCATTTGGTACGGAGACAGTTTGACCTCACTCACTAAATAACAGCTTTTATAGATATATGAACAGTCATGTTGAATAAGCATTAAGTAGGTATTTAATATGGGTACCTTATCAGAAATATAACTACCTTTTAAACTTCTTTTTTATAGATAAATAATAATAATAAATAAATAAATAAATGGGACACACACACACGGTCCGTCTGTCCCCAAAGTAACTAACTGAATACTTGTTTTATGGGTGACGGACATCTGGTAAATACATGCTTATATCATTTTAAACATATACTTAATTACAAACATACATCCAGGTTCGAAGCACCAACAACATTGTTTATAGAAAATGTTGGCCCTCGGCGGGCACTGAACCCGCGAGTCGTAGTCGTGACCCGACCCGTTCGCGCAGGTGGCTCTGACCCTGTCTTCAGCTCCACGGGCCAATTATCAATCCTAATCAAGTCGTATACTAAAGCCACACAAAGACCTTTAACATATCATATCTCATCTTCCTCCTGCCCTTATCCCACTCTTAGTGGGGTAGGCACAACATGTTACAAACATGTTGTCATATGAGTTGGCTACGTATTTTACGACGGGCCGCCTGTCTGAAGTCAACTTACCTTTGTCGCCTTTTACGACACCTCGGTAAGAAATGAGGGTGGTCTATTCTATGCAGTCGGATACCACACGGCGGCTTTAACATATCATATCTATAGAAAAAAAAAATATGTGCGGTATAACCTTAAACAATATAATTGTAGCAGTAAACTTTAACGCGAAGGTGTCACTTCCGGGAAGTAACGCCGCGGGCCGATTCGTAACCCAATAGTTGTAAGTCGTGCATATTTGTTTACACATTCCGACATTTACCGCGTCCTCTAGACACTGGCTGGCAGTAAGGGTCAACAAAACACAGAAGGATACGCATACATTACCAGTTTAAAGTATTTGCTTGAAAACCCATTATTATTATAAAGAATTTTAGAAAAAAGGGCAACACTTCACTTCATCGTTCCACACTTTGGCGTAAAGAAAGTTCATTTTCTTTTTAGCTTTGCGATTTTGTTGTGTATCTCTGATGATGCTCAATGCATAACATAGATTTTGTTTATAGAAGTTGGAAACTATCATCATTCTCCTGCCCTTATCCCACTCTAAGTGGGGTCGGCACAACATGTGACAAACATGTTGTCATATGATTTGGCTAGCTCTTAATTAAAGAGCTAAAGAGAAAGATCTCTATATCAAAAGTCCCACCGACCCCGTGTTTCCGTTAGGACGTGAGAGAAAGATAAAATACAGCCTAACAGTCTCCGTTATTTATAATATCAGGATCATATATCACCAATAAACTATGAAGATTATATACCACATTAAAACAATAGAAGAGAAATTAACACTGTCATAAAGATCGCTATCTCAGTTTTATTACAAGCCATCGCAGAGGTGATAAATTATAGAATTCTGAATGTGGGTGTGCCACGCGCTACTCACGCAGACTTAAAACTACGAGTATCTATTTAAGTTGTAGAGTAAAATTATTTTGCTATAATCCGCTGTAAAGTAAATAGAAAATTTATAAAACGCTGAATGTATAGTGGACTCTCCCTATTTTCATACCCGATACATGAAGGATTCGTACAAAACACATGCACAAACCTCTACCACCGCCATCACAATACACAAGCACTACACACGTTCACTATCACAAACTCGACAATCGTTTCGCCCCGCAACCGAAGCATCATCAGGTGATTGACTCCGCGACAAAATCAAAAGCAAAGCAACACGCGCATTATAGCAAAATAACTTTATTATTACTTTTGTATTATGGATATCAGCAAAGTAACGCCCAACTCACACGAAAAACCATAGGACGTTTCAATGAGGTTTTTTAAGTTACTAAGTCATATTTAGAGGCGAAACCCTCATCTTGAAAAAAATATATAAATCTCCATTAAATAGATATATTTAATGGAGATTTATATATTTTTTTATATATCTCCATATACTATAAAGTTATCAAAGTGTTAAAAAATAACGATTTTCAAGAGAACTGCGTGTTCAGCGATGTTTTATTACAATGGAGAAGTCTAACAAAGGTGTCTTAAGAGGCGACTAAGGTATGTGCCGTGTGGTATCCGGCTGCTAGAATAGACCACGCTCATTTCTTACCGATGTGTCGTAAAAGGGGACTAAGGTAAGTTGACGTCAGGCAGGCGGCCGGTCGTAAAATACGTAGGCAAATCATGTGACAACATGTTTGTAACATGTTGTGCCGACCCCACTTAGCGTGGGATAAGGGTAGGAGGAGAAATCTAACAAACGGAGCAGCGTCTGTAGCTATATCTATAACTTACCATACTACTTTTTACGTTAAATTTCCCAGCAGACGAAACCACGGGGCACACGAATGATATGATCAAGAAAGCTTCAAGTACCAGGAGGAAGTCTTAAAGAAAATTATGATTACTTTAATACGCATTCACTAACACGCATGATCTGATTTCAAGAAACAAACCCAACATAAGCATGCAATTAAAAAGGACTAATATATCACCCGCGGGTACTGAGAAAACCTGGATAATATTAATCGCGCCCTCGGTATCACGGAAGCTGTAACATCGCAAATCTTGACATCACTGTTTAAATTTTAAACATCGCTTACTGTAGCACGCGCTGTCTTGGCGCCTGCGAATGTTATACACACAATAAATCATAAGTGTAACAAGGATTTTGAGCTTTGATAACCAAAGATTAAAGCTCAAAGTTGTGTTCTTCGTCAGAGTAGGTTGTCAATCAGCCCACCGTGCCATATGTAAACAAATACGGTACAGCATCAATCGACTTCCTTTCTTCTCGGTTCGCCGAAGTTCCCTTCTTCAAATGTAAACAAAACTTTATCCGTCGTGTTATGCTTTAATGCATTTTAATGTGTTTGGCTAACAACCGATATGTAGGACGGTAAGTACAAGGTCGTTTACTTTGAATCATTTAATAAACATTGTTTGCTATATATTTCATATTCAAGCGGATCAAACAAGTTTTTTTGTGCTCATTTTTTATTATAGATCCATAAAAAGGAAAAGTAATATACATTTAGAATTTATAAAAAAAAAAATTCTTCGATTGGGCTGAATATAAAGTATAGTACCCGGTAATAAATAATGCACATCGAGGCTTAGAGCGAGACAATCGGCTAGATTCTGCTTCATAGAGCATTGTCTCTGTCGCGCAGACTGACGAACCCGTGTGTGACAGTGTCAGCGCTCTACGAAACCGAACTGGCCGGCTGTTTTGTTCTACACATCGACGTTCATTATTTAATACCGGGTACTATACCTATAATCACTGTTTAAAAGTCACTGTAAATCCATCTAGCAGGTTGATATTATTATAGCTTAATCGTGTAAAAATCTGTAGTCACAGATTTATAAATTACATTTATAGTACGCAGCATTAACTAATGCACATCGATGTTTAGAACGAAATAGCCGGCCAGTTCGGTTTCGTAGAGCGCTGTCACTCAATTAGTATGTGACGTGTCAAACGGTTTCGTCAGTCTGTGCGACAGAGGCAATGTTCTATGAAGCAGAATCTAGCCGATTTTCTCTCTCTAAGCCTCGATGTACGTTATTTATTTCCGGGTAGTGTACAATAGAACGAAATAAGAGATTTAGATAACGTTTATTAAAAAACCATCTGTTACAGGAGTTATAATATCTATAATATATTATTATATAGAATGTGTAAATTACACAAATTAGCAATTCAAAATATTTGTATAGTGACCGTGGGCTGATTGCGTTGCGATAAGTATTTGAATGAATTACGTACCTTGAGTACGTACTTTTCCATAGAGCCAGTTTTAAGATGCAAAATCGAGGTTAGGTTATATGGCAACTATAGTGAGTCTGTAAATGTTCATACAACATATATGAATGATAATCGAAAAGTTTATATTATTACTAAGGATAAAAAAGCTTAGCATAAAACCCTTTATGGCAACACGATCGAAGGAGCAATGTTCTCAAAACATATAGAGATTATATAAAAAAAGCCTCGGTCAAGACTTGCTTGCATAATATGTCCGTAACTTTTGTGCAACGCCTCCCACATGCCCACAAAGAAGCGTCAAAAAGTGCAGTTAAATCGCCCACGACAAGCGCGAAGTGTGCCGCGATAGTTTGCACAATCCTTATCACGTCAGATGATAAGCTCTGAGTGCACACATTGTGAAACTGGGTCGGAGGCAGGGTAACCAGCTGAATGGAGTTACTTAATTGTTTGTACGCTAGTTTAATCGGAGTCCAACAGCAAACACGATAATGATATTTTAGAATTAAATTACGTAAAGTATGTTTGTTTAACAAATGAAGATAGATCTTTCACTGAATTTCCACACTAACCTTTTTAGGTCGTCTGTCCACCTATTAAAAAGTCAGCCAACGCTGCTTTTCCCAAAGCGAGATCGTCATTCTATGAAGTACTAAGTATCTATTACTTTATTAATACTAAGTTATATTCAATAACACTCATGGTACCTGCGACTTCATTCGCGTCTATTTTAGTGTAAAATACTCTTAATTGTGTACCATATCGATTGTGATCCGGCAATATCTCCTATCTCTAATTTAAACCAAATCACTTTTTAATGGCATTGGGTACTACTACTTGCCCATCATTTACCGTATCAACATGTATTATCTACTAGAAAATTTGTTAATAAATAAACATATGTAAACTGGTTTTTATTTCGTAAAAATATTGCGAATGTATTAATAATCACGAATTTTCTTCTTCCTGAAAACTCAAAAATAAGATTTGACATTTCACAGTCGATTTCCGAAGATAATACGGGAATTTTTTATTGTTTATCCTTGAAACCGAATTTTATCATTATTTAGCACATTAGCCCTAGCAGAGTAACAGATAGATGAAAAGACTGTCAAATTTATAATGTATGGATAACATAAATATGTGCCAAAAAAATGCGTTTCTAAGATATGACAATACTCAACCTCAATCAATCAAGACAATAAGTTACCCAACTTTGCAAATAATAAAAACATTTGGCCCTATAACCGAGTTAATAAAACGGGTTTGTGCAACAGTAGGCGTTTGGAGCCGAGGATCGTCGTTCTAGATGCGCGGAGACAATGAAGTTGCAACACTTAAGCCTTATGCAAGGCAGCTATTTGCAAACCGTGGAGGCCGACTATGGGTAAAATTAGTCAAGCACGTAAGTTACTACAGTTGAGTGATAATTTCCATAGAAGATATCCTTAAAGAACATATAGCAACTTTCAGGAATAATAAGCCATAAAATTCACATTTCGCTAAACATTTGTTAGAAAGCGGTCATAAAGTTCCTAATGACCATTGTTTCGAAATCCTGCACACCCGTGAAAAAAGCTTGAAATTGAATATTTTGGAACAAATAGAAATCATTAAACATAACAATGGCACCCTCATTAATGATCAGATAAATGTTTCAAGTTCAAACTTGTTGCACATGTTCAGAGGTAAAATAAATGGAGGGGTTGAATCGATTACTATATAACCATGCTTGTTCGGATAATGATTTGCTTTGCGATTTTGTCGTAGAGTCTATCTCATGATGATGCTTCGGTTGCGGGGCGAAACGATTGTTGAGTTTGTGATAATGAACGTGTTTAGTGCTTGTGTATTGTGGTGGCAGTGGTGGAGGTTTGTGCATGTGTTTTTACGAATCCTGCATGTATAGGATATGAAAAAAACGGTTAGTCCATTTAGCACTAAACATATTCTACATTTACTGTATCGCGGATTTACGTAACGCCTAAGTGTATAAATTATCTTTAAATAGCTTAATAAAGTAATTTATAGAATTAGGTGTTACTTTGCGGAGATCCATAATACAAAAGTAATAATAAAAATTATTTTGCTATAATCCGCGATACTAATTGGATAGCGACGCGATGTAATTTGGTCAATTTAACGTAGAGTTTAGCCTGTACGGTGAAGCTCACCGTCTTTTTAAATAATTTATAGAATTAGGCGTTACTTTGTGGAGATCCAAAATACAAAAGTAATAATAAAAAATATTTTGCTATAATCCGCGCTACGGTATCGCGGATCATAGCAAAATAATTTTTATTATTAACTTAGCTTAATAAAGCTTTAATTTAAGTAGGAATGTAAAATAGAAAGAATTTATCATTAAACTTAAACAATTAATAAGCAAGGTAAACATTTTAATGAAAATAACACATCTCAATTACAGGAAGGTCAACTGAGTCCACGGTGTTAGAAAAAAAAAACAAAGCAATCGCATTCCGCAACTTAAACAATGGCCTCTTAGCGAACTCGCATCTGAATGTACACCTCGCCTAAAGTTCATAAATCACAATTTGCGTCGAAGTTGAAAAACGACCTTACAGACGAGTATTTAAGAAAACTATTTGCATGGCTAAGTAGATCTAATTGTAAATTTTGTAGAGATACTGTATCGTGGGAAAGATAGCGGCAATGCGACAATGCGCTTTTGTACACTTGTATTTCCCAGTATTCGCTGCAATGGTCCTGGGTTGTAACCCACATTTTTTGACCGACTTAGTGACAGGGGACCATCAATCACCGTCTTAATCAACCTACATTTGTTTCTGCAATCAACAGAACATTTCCTTCACCCACTGGGACATGTCAAATAAAAATGGCAACGTATTGCAAAAACATATACCATTCCGAGAATTTTACCGCCTTTCACTTTTGCAAGCCAATATACGAACAATAAACAAATGCTTTGTGTTTCAACCTTATCTTATCTCAGAACATTTAAAGGTTTATTTCTTGGACAATTTGCTTCACGAAACAACGGACATATGACGCCTTGAACTCAAAAATAATGGGAATAAAAGAACACTGCTAAGTGAAGAGAAAAATGCAAATGAATTGAAAACGTTGTCAGTCTGACTCAGTCGAGAGGTTCGCGAGTAATTAACGCCTGGAGTGCTAACTGCACCCGCAATGTATATTGCCATTTCCTTTTATCTAGGTCGCATAACACTTTTATGCCACGAATATATCGTGTTCAAGAAAGTAATTATCACGTGATTAATTCGATAAGGCAATAAATATCGTAAGCGAAATTCAACATTGATAAAAACAGTAAATGTTTCTTTTGAATAAACTAAAGTTTTTGATATTTTAATAAATAATAAATATATGAGACACTTACGCACACGGTCGTCCGTCCCCATAGTAACTTATTACTTGTGTTATGGGTGACGGACAACTGGTAAATATACTACATATATAATTTTAAATACATACTTAATACTTAAATATACCCAGGCTCGAAGAACCAACAAATTGTTTATAGAAAATGTTGGCCCAGCGGCGGGTATCGAACCCGCCACCCGCGGAGCTGAAGAAATGGTCACTACCCACTGCGCCAACGGTACTAATATTATAAATGCGAAAGTTTGTGAGTATGGATGGATGTTTGTTACTCTTTCACGAAAAATCTATTAGACGGATGTGGATGAAACTTTACAGTTATATAGGTTATACATCGGAATAACATATAGGCTACAATTTGTAATGATTTTATGTAATACAACGATACATGTCCATAAAGTCGGAAAAAATCTGGCCTTTGAGAGCTATCTCGGCGTACGCTGCCTAAACCATCAGAGTTACACAAAGATGATATACCGTAATATTGTTTGTCTTTAATAGTTCTAAATAAAAGTCCGCGACAGCATATATCTATCTTTTATGTGGAAGCCACTATGAATTGTGATTCTTAAACTTAATTAAATTAGATACTGTGGCAGACAAAATTCCTAGCGAGCGAAGTCGCGGGCAAAAACTAGTCGTATATAAGTGTGTTCATGAAAGTAATTATCACGTGATTAATTCAATAACGAATTCTAAGCTATATTCAACATTCATAAAGAACAGTAAATTGTTGATATTTTGGATGCAGTGGAAGTATTATTTGGATTACATTTATGTTTTAAGTACGAGATCCGTATTCAATTATATGAAATGATCTTATCTAAACTAATTACGTCGATGTGGTTCTAATACGAGACTTTTGCCAGGTCTATTGTATCGCTCATGAGTTGTGATAGTAGCACAACTCAAAAAACACGTGTTTTGGACTAAAAATATGTGTAAATGTCAAAATGCACAGCATTTTCAGCAACAATACCGGCAGAAATCACAATTCAATATAAGACCGGTCGTTTAAGCAAACTAAAGCATTATTATGCATTCCTTAGCAATAAATACTTTAAACCCATTTATCTCTAAACATGATTTTTCGAGTTGTGCCACTGTCGCAGCCCATTAGCGATATACGTATAACAGATTTTTTTTATTTTATAGGTTAGTTCTTTACTTATCATAATAAAGGAGGATTATTAGTCCGGTTTTACAAAATAATAAATTTACTTGTATAATAAAATGGGCTGCTAATTTTAAATCTTGCATTTCTAGTATAACTATTTTATATCCTAAAACAGAAGTAGCACTGAGTACCGAAATCCTCAAGTCATTTTTTTAATGAGAGTTTAACTAAAAAATGAACGAAGCGAAATTTAGTATGCCATATCCTGTGTCAGCTAGACACAGTTATTAAAATAAAGTACTACCGGTTTCAATTTCAACTTTGCTAAATACGTCTCGAAACCAGTTTTAAAAGTACATACACTAACTACGTATAAGCAAATGATCTCAACGGTCATTGTTAGTGAATAAAATTTTAGTTACTTCTACTGTATCGTTTTCTCACGCTTATTGTACGGACATAAGTAGTATTTTCGGGTGTCGAATATTAACACGGCAGCTCCGGTATTGTATACTATTTTGGCTATTATTAGCAGGTAGTATAGAGTTATAATTGCGTGTATGTTTTACGGTGTTTCGGGTGTAAATTCGGGTGGGGTCCCGCATTTGCTAAAACTCGCTGTCCACTGACCCTGGCCTGTTGGTGACTCACAGACCGGTCGTGAATCTAATCGCCGAAACCGTTGCTCGTGATAAAAATTTAAATACACTTTAGCTGATGGCAGACAAACGGTCGCGTCTCGGTTGCCGCGATCACTAATTGGAGAATTTATATTCAGGATGCAAAACTTGCGGGAATTTCGCCTCAGTACGCATAACAATAGTGGTGATGGCTTTCCACTCAGTTAATAAACATCAACGGCCATTTTAGTGCTTGGCAAACATTTAAAAATTTATTCGCCCGGATCGCTGTCTTGAATTATACCGTGTTATTATACGATTGTTTGTGAATATAACATTTATTTTATCATGAGAATAATTTAGTTATTATTACGTACTTTTTATTTGTTAATACACTACATAAGTATTTGTAAATAATGAAAATGATAAATAATTCAGTCATAATTTTGTCAAAGCGATATTGTCTTGGCGTTGGAGGATAAGATATGAGAACGGTTAGTCCACTCTACATTTAGCATCATATATATTTTCAATTTACTTAATCGCGGATTATAGCAAAATAATTTCATAAATACTTTTGTATTATGGATCTCCGCAAAGTAACGCCTAATTGTAAAAAAAAATATCAAAATATATATATGGTATAACCCTTAGTGGCAAAATAAATTGTCTCATTCTATTTTTTAATACTGCCAACATTCTTAAAACACACTTCGTCAGATTAAAGCACAAATATAAAATGGATGTACATTATATATATATACACATTAGTCAATAATTTGCACATATACGATATAAGAGATTGAATTCAGAAAAGAGGTTCAAATTTCTCTATAGAATGTCCAAAGAACAACACTGTAAAAGCGGGAAATACGCAACTTCTAATACCAGAGTCACGAACAGATATACATAATCGCGATCTATCTTCAAAAGACGACGTATTGCTTGCGACAAATGTGTATTAAATAAGATTTATTACACTAAAGCCAGGGGTCGGCAACCTGCGGCTCGCGAGCCACATGTTAACTCTTAAGATGTGACAGTAATATTTGTTGTAAAAATTTTTTTACTACAAATATTAATATAACTTCAAAAAAGCAATAAAAAATGCCATTTCATAAAGCCTATTTTACTGCTGAAGACTATGTTCATGATATGAAAGCTTGACTTTTAGTTGCAACCACCTACGCACTAGATTGTATTGGAATTTCTCAGTATATATTATACTAGCAATGCCCCGCGGTTTCACTCGCGTCCATACCGATCTCGTGGTAGTGGAAAACCTACGAAGTCGGACTATAGATTTATTTTGTAGATTATTTAATTATAAAAAATGGGTATTTGAAATCGGTCCAGTAGTTGTTGCGTGAAAACTTTACAAACATATACACATACAAACATACAAATCTTTCCTCTTTATAATATTAGTAAAAGTAAAAAAGTAAAGTAGCGGCCTGTTAATATCCCACTGCTGGGAATAGGCCTCCTCTCTCCGTTTCTGGAGAGAAGGGTTGGAGCTAAGACCTACCACGCTGCTCCAATGCGGATTGGCAGGTTACACATATCTCCAGAATTCTCTAGAGAAATGCAGGTTTCCTCACGATGTTTTCCTTCACCGAAAAGCGTGTGATAAATTGCAATTATGAATTAGACACATGAGTTTTAATAGAAAAACTCATTGGTGCCTGCCCGGGTTTGAACCTATGTTCGTCTCTAGAGAGTCGCACGGTCTCACCATTGGGCTATCACAGCTTTATAATATATATAATATTAGTACAGAAAAATAATTATTTTTGAAAAGAGTGAACGCCGAGTTTCTTGCTGTTTCTTTTCGGTAAGAGCATCTTTCTGAACCAGTTGTAGCTTCGTTGTAATTGACGACTCAAAAGGGCTTGTAAAAACCAACTTCAATAAATATTATTTTAATTTGAATTATTTATTTTATAAGAAAAAAACATAAAATATGTTCTGAATCGATTAACGAGAATTAAGCACCAAGCAGCAAGCTTTTCAGCGCACCCATTTCTCGTTATCAGTGCTATTAGTCCAAAGGTTACAGTGTATATATAGGTGTTCCTTATAAATCGATTGATGACGGACTGACGGCAAAATTTTTTCTATAGATTTTGTTGTAGAAAATTTTTGTAATTTTGTATATTGTAATTTTAGCAATTTTTCCGACTCGAAAGGTTGCCGACCCCTGCACTAGACCATTATATTTGTGTGATAGTTTCAGACTCAGGCGCTCTTTTATGGTGCGCCCTAAAACTTTTATGATACTCTTAACACACATTTTGATATAATTAAGTCCCACTTTAAGACCCTCCTCATAGTAGCTAATTAAAATGTTAAGAACTCGTTTACTTTGTTTAATCTATAAAAGTAGCGTCCTATTACTATAAGGCTGGTGGCGTTTAGAGCGAAAGATTAGAGATTAAACCCACCACGCTCAACGCGGATTAGTTGGTCACTATATCCTTCGAATTCTATAAAGATATTTGAGGTTATCAAAAAGCGAAATGAATTGAAAAAAAATAATCAAGCACATCTACGCAGTCAACATTCCTAGGACCATTACACGTGAGCATAATTAGTATATTAGTAATACTTTGATACCAATAAACTAAAAAAAAATTAAAAAAACTTTCTCGCATAGGCTTCACTTATCTGCTTTTTCCTTTGAAATCGAGGTCCAAATAGCTAAAATACAACGCAAAAGACATAATAATAGAAAATGTTAATATTAATTCATACGTAGTTCAAAGTAATAAAATCTAATAGTCATTATTCGCCTCGTCTATGATTACCAAGTATGAAGACTGAACAATTGACTCAACGACATTGACCCGCCTAATTAGTAGCAGTAACTGCTAATTTGACAATTGTGATTACTATAAACGACGGAGTTGAATTCGCCGCAACGCCTTTCAATACGTGATTGGTTGCGCGCCGGGTCTTGACTACTAAAATGTACATCGTCATACCTATTTGATGAAATTGTACAAATATTACTTTAAGATTTAAAATTTATTGAATAGTTTTACCAATTATTTAAATTGATGCTGAAAAGCTGAAACTATTAGAATAGAAAAAGAGAAAAAAATAACTCCACTAACATTTCACGCATCCAATAGATACGCAACACGAATTACGATTTTATATTTCTCAAAATATAATCAACATATTTTTTTACCGAGAATAAAGTCAAATCTATAGAAAGTAAATATAAGACAAAATTTATAACATTTTCATAATAAAATAATATACGCGTCCCTATTGCATGCCGTGGTATCAGATAGGACTATATATATATAGTTAAAAATCTTTTAGACTAATTTATTGTATTTATAATGTAAATCCTGATTGTATAGTCCATAAGTAAACATAAAATATATATATATATATATATATATATATATATAAACTTAAACATTTAAATCGATTGTAACAAAATATCGATATATTAATATTGAACGCATCCAATAGACACGAAGCTCGAATAGAGCGAGGCATCACACACGCATCTAGACCACTGGACCGACAACGGCTGACATTGACACGCTTCATGACAAGACGCGTCTATAGGGTTGCCAACTTTGCTAGCTTTGGCTGTGGTTGTGTTGACATGGTTCGATTTTTGATGTAAACTTGGTCGATGTCGATAAATCTGCCGTCTAACAAATACCATAAAGTCTCTTCAATAAATCTATGTTTATACATCGCACGCTTAGTATTAAAGTCACCGAATTAGATTTAAAATTTAAAAATTAACCTTAAGGCGCTGAACAGAGCCAAATAGGCTGACTTTAAACACGTTTTTAACAAAAGCTATAGGGATGACGATTAAAAGAAAAATATATGTTAATATACATCATATCTCAGAGAGAATGTAAGATTTCAAAACATGATTACGATACTTTTTTTCGATAAAAAAAATTGGTAAATAGACCTCTGATTTTTACTTTTATCGTAAATATCTCTAATATTTATCAACAAAAATTGGTAAAATTAATAAGACTAATAAATCATTATAATATAAAGAGAATGTAAGATTTAAATTTTGAATTAATTAAGATATTTCAATCAAATTAAATATTTTTTAGAAAATAGCAAAACTGAAACGAGTCATCGTCTCGCTTCTCTTTTACATCTACGAATATAGACAGTGATCGCTGAGGCGCGCTGCTATACGGACGTTTGTCGCTCGCTGCCGCCTTTTGTGACTATTCCTTGTTGATAATATGTCTTTTTTTAGGTGTTTAGTTATAGTTTCAGCATACTTAGTTTTATAAGATTAATTAGACATAAGTTTTTTAAATAAATTGTACAAAAAAAGTTTGGATAAAATAGTGTACACCTATATTAGTCGTCGCCGTCGCAGAAATTGTGGGCGTGGCTTATATGCCGAAATCTGAATTTACGCCAGCTCTGTTCAGCGCCTTAATTGAGTTTGATAAATGGTAAATCTTATTTGAATACCATTTATGACATCAGTGAGTTCTGTGTGTGAGTGCGCTATGCTTTATTTGCCACAAAACTCCTTTTTTGAATTAGATAACTTAATATTGAGCGTGTGATTGTAATTTTTTCCTAATAAACCACCTAAAGTTTTTGTTAGTATTTGTATTTAACATTGAAAATTTAATTTTGTGTAATATTGTGTGTATTGTTGTTTACTTTGGTCACGTTAGCCTGGCTTATGCTCTCCCCTGCGCCACAGGTTACTTTTCTAAATTAGTAATGGATATATCTTATTTCATAATCATATTGCTTCTATAAGCTTGTCCAACGATATGGCAGATATGATATTAAACACATTAAGGGATTTTATACAAACATCGCTCGAAAAATTATGAATATATTTTAATTATTATATTGACACTTAAAAGTTATAATAATAGTTGTAGTAGTTTCAACATCGTCTTTTTGCGGAACGATGTATGTACAATTAATTCTTTTAGTATTCATATTTATGCATTCCTAGCTTCTGCCTCGACTACGTCAACAAGGAATTTACTTCCAAGAAGATGTTTTGTATGCTACGCGACTAGTCTTACTCTAATCTATCGCATTTAGCACCCTCGGCAATGCATCTGGACTAGCCAGTCCCATCCAGTAATGTAATGCATATTACAAAGTTATTGGATAAAATGTTAACTAAGAAAAATAAGGCTTGACTGCCGTTGAAAAGCCTCAAGACCATAACAACAAATATCAGGTTCCCAACGAACTTAATGTTCTTAAATGCCCTGACAACGATAAAAGTAAGAATGAGTACTAGACAAGATTTTATCATTACAAATTATATTTTGACAAAAGTAATAATAAAATTATTTTGCTATAATCCGCGATACAGTAAATAGAAAATATATATAGTGTTTAATGTATAGTGGATTATCAGTATTTTCATACCCGATACGTGCAGGATTCGTAAAAGCACATGCACAAACCTCCACCACTTCCACCAAAATACACAAGCACTACACAGTTTCACTATCACAAACTCAACAATCGTTTCGCCCCGCAACCGAGGCATCATCAGGAGATGGAGGAGGATCAGGATTTCTCCTGATGATGCCTCGGTTGCGGGGCGAAACGATTGTTGAGTTTGTGATAGTGAAACTGTGTAGTGCTTGTGTATTTTGGTGGAAGTGGTGGAGGTTTGTGCATGTGCTTTTACGAATCCTGCACGTATCGGGTATGAAAATACTGATAATCCACTATACATTAAACACTATATATATTTTCTATTTACTGTATCGCGGATTATAGCAAAATAATTTTATTATTACTTTTGTATTATGGATCTCCGCAAAGTAACGCCTAATTCTATAAATTATTTATATTTTGACAGTTAATTCTACGGGAAAATTAATATCTAGATTGCTAACAAAAAGTCAGCCCTGAACGAACCCGATCACATGTCAAAACTTGTTCACCGTTCATTCAAACCCGCGAGCATCGACTGATGATCTGTTTGTTTGTTTACTCTAATGATGTCAGATAGCATCGCAACGTAGGCGCCGTCGAGATGACATTGATCCTGTTGCTAATCGAATATATTTAAACTATTTTTTACTTGCATAGAGTTTTTGCTCTTTACATTTGCGTGCCTTACCGACGTATGATAATAGTTGAATATATTACTGATTTGTGCAAGTCATCGCACTGTACGATGATTCGTCACCAGCACAAGATGATTTTTTTTTTATAGGCGGTTCCAATAGCTATATGAAACCGGCGGCGCGTCAACATCCTATTGGAAATGAGAAAGGATTCCACATGATAAGGCATACTTATCATGCGGAGTTGTGATAGCCCAGCGGTGAGACCGTGCAACTCTTTCGAGGGGAACACGAGTTCACCCGGGCAGGCACCAATGAGTTTTTCTATTAAAACTCATGTGTCTAATTGATAATTGCAATTTATCACACGCTTTTCGGTGAAGGAAAACATCGTGAGGAAGCCTGCATATCTCTAGAGAATTCTGGAGTTATGTGTGACCTACCAATCCGCATTGGAGCAGAGTAGGTTTTAGCTCCAACCCTTCTCTCCAGAAACGGAGAGAGGAGGCCTATTCCCAGCAGTGGAATTGTCACAGGCCGCAACTTTACTTTAAGGCATATTTATTGGCTCTTCTTCTTAATGGGCGATTATTAATGATTAAGCGCGATCGTGTAGAGGTTATACTCGTCTGTAAACGCCAATCATCGTCCATTATCATATATGATCGCCTGCGATCGCCTACAACCCGGGCATTGTCGGTTTTTCTGACACGTATTAAACGGATCCAATGGATTTTTATTTATTTATATGCAATAAATCAATCAATTGAAGCAGCCTTAATGCCAAGCTTAAAAAACATAAGCATGACCTAATGCTTTTGTCGGGATTGGCTCCAGACGAGGGAACTGCTCGAGGGTTAACAGTAGAGAGATGAAATTTAGTTAAAGCTTTTTTAATTTGATCTGTTCTATATTTAAGTGGAACCGAACAAAGTTGCTACAACATGTCAACCATACATCTAAACTAAAGGAAATATATTTAAAGATACCGTAATTACAGCTAGTGTACTTAAATTAAATAATAAAAAATAAATAAACGAATGTCAATTATTTTATGAGATAGTCAGTTTAATCAGTTGTTGTCAGTGACGTAATTCACGAGGCTTTAGCTGAAAATCAGTTCTGTGTGCTTCCTTTCCAGGCACACAGTATTATGCTGAGTTAGAGCCTTTTCTGCATTGTGTTGCATACATTTTTGAAACTTAAAATTAGTTTATATATTTGTATATGTTATGTAGCACATTTGTAGAATAAACGATTTCATTTTAGTAAAAATAGCGAATCCAATCCATTCGCGATCCAGCAATACCAATAGCAAATTGGATCACGGCCTTGTGATTGTATTCTAATGCCGTACGAAATATTCCATTGTGCGCGTGCACACCTTCACCGGCCGAGGACACACGACGGCACGTTCGCGCTTGACATTTTATAGCTCCATCTAATACCACCTCCAATATTATCCTGTCAGCATAAATTACATAGAGCCTTGTCCAATTATGCTGTTGCCATGCCTAAAGGTGCTATTGTAATTGGCTATTGTCATATTTATGATAAAGGTTAATATATTGGCCATATAGTACGGAAGATCTAATATTCTAATATATCTATGAAGTGCATTATTTTAAGACGTACCTTGTAAATATGTACATATACAATTTTTTAATCAATACTTAAATACTCCACGACCCCGAGGAGCCTATCTCCTGCCGATGTTTCGGTTGCGGGGCGTAACGATTGTTGAGTTTGTGATAGTGAACGTGTGTAGTGCTTGTGTATTGTGGTGGCAGTGGTGGAGGTTTGTGCATGTGTTTTTACGAATCCTGCATGTAACGGGTATGTAAAAACGGATAGTCCACTATACATTTAGCACTATATATATTTTCTATTTACTGTATCGCGGATAACAGCAAAATAATTTTATTATTGCTTTTGTATTATGGATCTCCACAGAGTAACGCCTATTTCTATAAATTACTTAAATACATAACTTCACCCAAACTCGTATAACCAGCAAATGTTGGCCCTCAGCGGGAATCGTATCCGCGACTCTTGGAGCTGATGGCAGAAGAACCAACAAACTGTTTTTTGGAAAATGTTGGCCCGAAGAGTGAATCATATCCGCGACTCTTAGAACTTAAAGTAGAGTCACTGTCACTTGGGCCAATGCATCATTCAAATAATTTATAAATTAGAAGCTAATTTATTGCTTATAAGAAGGTAAACTTAAGGAAATCTATATAACAGTTATTAACGGTAAGAGTATGCGTCTTATATTGTACAATTACGATAATCTACACAACAAGACAATAATCACATCGAGTCTGTGTTCAAAACCAGACTCTGCACGGTTACCTATGCTATTTGAAAGAATTATCTTCGACACTAGCGAACTGCACTTCCGCTATTAAACAAATACACAAATACAAATTGACTATTTACGATACCTTTGAATATTTTCACCCTAGTTGTATCCGTGACTTCGTTCGCGTCACGTACAGAAAAGAAGTTATCTCTTCTTCCCTCTACATTTATCCGATATTATGTATAGCTTAAATACCGGCCTTCAATTGTACCCTATTTGATCAATATTTTGCAGCGGTCAAGCCGCAAAATACATTGCCCCGATAGACACGGGACTAATGCCCGTTAGCTATAAAGAGATACGCGTCTTAATAGCCCCTGTTAAAATTACATCACGGTCAAACTGAACGAGCGGCTGTTTAAATACGAGTAAAAAGCGTTGGGTTGGCTATGCGAACACGTTGGTCGCTGAGTTGGCGCCAGGATGCGGCTTATTAAAGCAATTAGGAGCTGATCTATTACTTAAATGCGGTAAAACGATCGACCATATTCATTGTTAAGATATAGTAAGTATATATTTATCTAGGGATGCACTGACGCACAGAGCTGGATCAGAAACCAGCGGCTCGCGATCCGCACACGGCTTTTTCAAATTAAAATTAAAATTAAAAATATTCTTTATTCAAGTAAACTTGTGAACAAGTGCTTTTGAATCGTCAACATCTACTGCTGGTTTGGAAAGCTGTTCCTACCGAGAAGAACAAGCAAGAAAATCGGTGGTTGCTCTTTTCAAAGAATAGTTCTTATCACTAGTTAAATATAGGTATTAATGTCTTATACAGGGTCAAAAGGTAGCTATATATCCACGCATTCTTATCGTCTAAGTAATCTTCAATAGTATAGTAAGTAGGCTTTTCGATGTGCAGCACCCCGGATCCATAAGCATAGTAAATATTTTAGCTATAAGCAATTGACGCAATAATGCTTGAATATGTTTTGTTCATTTTCATATTTTTACATGAAAAATATTGTCTTCATTTCTGTTAGTGGTAATCAAAAAGTATCAAGTCCGGCTCTTTAGTCTTATCATATTGCCGTCCCCTAATCGTTGTGTTAAAACGTGTTTTACTTGGAGTGAATTACGTGTTTCGGCCTACTCTACTGCAATTCATTAAACATACGCAAGGAATTCTTCTGTTATCAAAGCTCCCAAAAGATTATACCTCCATCAAAAGCGCCTGTTAGCTTTAGCGGCTTTTACAAACTCAGCGAGCGGTTAAAATAAAAATTACAATTAAGCATGTTAAATGAATAAAAAGCTCATAGGTGCATTGCACAAGATTCAACCTCACGGCTTCGCACACGCGGTCACATAGTTGAGCTGTCATGGTTTGCAAATATAATATTAACAATGATCAAATTTAATGAGATAAAGATAACGCGTATAAGAACTGCGAAACCTAGATATTTCGATCAAACCGCCGTCAGCCAATAGATAAATAACAAAGTAATCCATCCAACGAATCTAAATGTGGAGCGGGCACTTAGAGCTGGTCTAGGCTAAGATAATAAATTGAAACTAATGCCGGGGTTACACCGTAGCTCATGTGATGCCTTATCCGGCCATCTATCTCCTTACCAAATGGATCGCCATTCATCAGAACGTGCACTTAGTTGAATTGGGTCGCGTGTTCTTGCGCACACGCAGGCCACGATACCATTTCACCTTAATGCGGAACCAGGGGGTCACGAACGACTACGGTCATTAGCGCAAGAATTGTGTCATTAAACTGAGCAAATTGCCAGAGATCGGATTGGAAAGTCACAACAAGCGGATTTCTACCGCCAATAAGTTCTTGACTGGGCCGTTGGCGCAATGTGTAGTGACCCCGCCTTCAGCTCCGCGGGTCGCGGATTAGAGTCCCGCCGAGGGCCAACATTTTGTATAAATAATTTCTATTCTATAAATAAGTTACTTACTTTGGGGATGGTCGACTGTGTGTGTGTAAGTGTCTCATATATTTATTTATTCCTAATTAAAGAGCTAATTACATAAAAAGAGCAATCCAAAATCTTATTTATTCAATTGAAAAATGCTTGATAGTCTAATTGGCGATAGACGATGTATAAAAAAAAAACGAAGTGTTTTTCTGTTAATAATATCAAATAATTAGGTAGGTGTCATAAGAATTAGGTAACAATGTAAAAATTATACGACAGTATAACAAAGATGACAATAAAAAATAATAAAAAAGTAACAAAAATAGTAATATAATGATATGAAACTTTATGCAGCATTATCCAAAAGACAATAGAAAGAATATAATAAAAGAAAGCCAGGAATATAGTTACAAAGAGTTGCACGTAGACTAAACTAGAGGTGTCAGGATTAGACGATAGATTATTTTTGTAAGTTAAAAAGTGTTAATTCATCCTTGGATGAGTTCACATATTGAATCAATATTGGAAGAGATCGAGAAAACTTTCATAGGAGACCCAAAAAAACAATAGATATCTTGCAAACATTTCGTAATATAAGAGTCTGTGTTCTACTTACGAAACGAGCTGAAGGCTTATATTAGCTATTCAAATCGTTGGAAACAATGCCCTCGATTAGGGGGTCAGACAGATCTATGTTAATGTACAACACTTTAAATAATAACCGACAAGAGAGTTTTTTTATGTAAAAATAAGTAAAATTTTACATACATTTTGCATATATATAACAAAACCCCCCCGCCACGTGTCTGTTTACGATAATATCAAAACAACTAGACACACCGATTCATAGGGAAGGTTTAAGTATATAATTAGTCAGGATTTTGGATAAATAAGAACTTTATTGGAAGATGTTTTCGCGATTCATACTTATTAATATGTGAAAATACGGGTCACATCGGCGAACGAAGCGTCGAACCTTACACAAAGGTAACTCGATATAGTCGCGATGTGACCCGTATTTTCACATATGAATTGCATTGTTGAAAATCTCGAAAAAATCTAATCACTTGGAAGCTGTCATTGAGATTTTATTAATTCATTTGAGACGAAACAAAACAATGTATGGTAGGATTATACCTCCTTTATGGGCTTACAGAGAACTCCGTATGCCACATATATTAATGTTTTGAGGACAGCCTACTTATACTTACCTATTCTAATATTTAAGAAAACGATCATATAAAATATTCTAAATCTGGAAGTTATTTAGACGGATACCAAATGCATTCTTATCAACTTGAATAAGTTAGTCAGGTACTTTTAGTACTCTATGATCATTATGATCTCCTTACCGTTATAATTGAAAAGAATATCACGGGAGTTATGGAATTAAAATAAAAATTAAAATTAACGTGCGCTAAAATGATCAATATCGGATCAAACAAAGGGCATAATATGTTCTGCATATTTTGCCATATCCGACGCCATGGCTGGTCGACTAGTATTAGACAAGACATAGAATAGCAAATGTTCTACCATTGCATCTGATTACTCTACGTAAATCACGAACGTCAGTTCCTATATAGGTCTGTAGGAAAAGATCTCGATAAATAGCAGCGCAATTTCAAAACATAACAGGCCCTGTCAGGGTGGTCGGTACTTTTAATGAAATGCAAAATCGCCAGAGGCGCTCCCGACTTGAAATATCACGGAAGTCTTACGGCCAGAACTCGTTCTTATGAAGCAATTAAACGTTATTCTCTCGACTGTAACTACTTCATGTACAATTTATATGGAAAGGAACATAATAAATTTTATCATTTTCAAGCAACACTAGAAATTCAAATCGTTATAGCTGATTTAGGAGACAATGTAACGCGATTCCAGTGAACGTGACATCCGTTTATTTTTCTAAAAACAAATGATTTAATTGTGATGACATTCGCCCACTGTAGATACGTGTGTTCTTGCAAAACGCTCATTTCTGAAACCAAGAAAGGAAGGAAAATACTTAGACATCTAAACATTAAGTAAATTGTAAATTCTCCTTTTAAAAACAAGTATGACAAAAACTATGTCTTAACTGGAATGTCGATTACACTGACTACTAGATACGCCGCAGTTTCGACTTATTTTTCTTGGAACATGAAATGAAAAAAAAATTACATAAGAGTCTGTTCATATTTAAACCAGTATACAAAACTAAGCATTTCTAGGTAGCTTTATGAACATAACTTTTAATTTGAATATACCTTCACCACTTTTGCTTACGCTCTATTCTTAGACTCTTAATATTCTTTAAGTGTCCTTACTGATAGAGATGTTAAATATGTAGGGGGGTCTAGCGGAAGATGAGATTTAAACTATCAGAGGCCGAGCTGGAATCAACTTTCAACGTAGACTCAGAAGTCTACGTTGAAATTCAACAACTCTTAAGAGAAGATAAATGAATAATAAGATTTACGGTTACGATTTTATCGTGGGGTCTATCCTCCTGAAGATGCTTCGGTTTCGGGGTGAAACGATCGTAGAGATTTTGGTGGTGGTTGTGTGTATTGCTTGTGTGCATTGTTGTTGGTGAAGGCGTCTTGGGATACGTGTGGTGACTTGTCCTGCTTCATACACTTAGCATTACATACATTCGCTTAACACAAGCGGATTATAGCAAAGTAGTTCTTTTATAGTTTCTGTAATAAGAACTGTCTCTTTAATCAGATTAATGTAAATATCAAGATAAACAATAACAAAAATACTTTAAAATTTCAATTACAATTTGGATTCGCCAAATCATAAATGAAATTACAAAACTAGCAATTTATTAAGTACTCGATTTAATGCATATCGTGAATTAAACGTTACGAAAGTCTACCAACAAAACACTCTACTATATCACAATAGCAACAAAGGAAATGATTTATATAAGCCAGTTAACGAGAGCGACCCGTTTAGATAAATAATCGACCCATCTGTCATAACACAACAGTACCCGTGTAACTCGGAAGTTGGAAAACGTTTTACAAGTCAAGTGCGATAGCGATCTGCGGAAGCTGACTCAACTCTCGCTTCCATTGTGAGAGGGCGCCGTAACGGCGACTGCCCTCTGAACTGTATTGCAAGCGAATAGCGGCAAACACAATAGAAATAAAACAACATATACAACTCTAGAATACACTAGGAAGCGTTCCGCTCTGCATTCATCTGCAGGAGAGAGTTCGTCGATATACGTATCGCGTTGCAGTGTCCGTTTTCAACTGCAACCACGGATGTGTAATTCGAACAGTGAAACATCACGTAAGTTTCTCGTCGGATTAGTGTAATGTCACCGCTAACCACCAACTTTACCAATACATTTATTTTATTCATAAATTCAACCGGAATTATATTTTATACAAACGACACTTGCAGCTTTCGTTTGCTTGAACGTAGATATACTCCGTAGGTTTAGGTCCTTGAGGTTATTTTTAGTAGGCAGATTACAACACATTACATTACCCTTAATATTATTCTTATTCATTTTTTTCAAAGCATTTAAAATTATCATTTGTATTATGACATTATTTCTATCAATAATTTTAAAAACTTTGAAACAAATATAAATATTATTTAATGTTGTATTGTAATTTGTATACTTTAAGAAACTTTTTAAATATGTAATATGGCAAATACACAGCTTTTTAAAATCTTTTCTAGAAAAAAAATGGAAATTATTAAATACATACTACATATATTGTGTTATGTAAGATAATCTAATATAATTAGTATTGCCAGAATTTCATATTAAAGTAGTTATACTGGTTACTTTGTAGTAACTTTTTTAGTAAACATTATCACAATAACTTCTGCTCAAGACGTTATCTTTTTATTGTATACATTGGAATAAGATACTTAACCACGTCTTGTCATTTGAGACACTATTCCTACAGCATTCCATCACAAATAGGGTTATTAACACTTATCGACTCAACTATAATAAAAGCGAAGTCAGTTTGAGCCGTTGCAATCGGCATCTCTATTGTTCAACAATGTAGTGGCCCGGGTTTGCGCACAATGCTTGGCGATTGTCGTAAAAGATGGCGGGAACTAAATGGTCCGGTTGTTTGACCGATTGGCCATAAAGGCTGGTGGATGGCTCCGGTCCTTTCAAGTCAATGTCGACTGCATCGAATGCAAAGGGATGATTAATGTTGCTATAGGTTAAAGTTTCCTCTTCTAGACTATATTTATTAACGCCGATAGGTAAGAAGCAAGGTTACTACAACTTTAAATTATTTCTGAGATCAATATATAAAGCTGTATCACACCGATGCCGATCAAATCAAAAAATGTTGACCATTGGGTTAATCAATGTTTCTATCAGTCGATCAGTTAAGCTTTAGTCGCCTACAGGGTGCACCACAAGTAGATCAGTTGAGCATTTTTGTAAGCAGAATGGGAAGCGATTAACCCTGGAAAATACAGCGTTGGTTGATCCCTGTAAGAGGCTAACTGGCGAACTCATTATGTTCACTGGGTATAGAATTGTATGACTTCCTGACTAAGAACTTCTGGAAATACATTTCTCAGAAGTTCTCAGTCAGGAAATGGACATCCATCGGTTGACAAAGGGAAGAACAAAAAATAATATAATATTGTCGAACAATCAAGAGATGCTCTTTTAATTATATGTTAACTCGTCGTTGTGTTAAAGATAATGAACTTAATATATATGTTCTATAAGGTTGAAAGATACATTTGGGTGCTCATTCTTTTAAGTATAGAAGATAACTGGTTCAGTTTGGTCTGAAAAGTGCTTAATTTTTTCAATTCCATGCACTTCATCTTTCATATTTAGATTAGATTTTGAACATCATCATCCTCCGGCCCTTATCCCACTCTAAGGGGGTCGGCAAACATACTACAAACATGCTGTCATATATTTTGGCTACGTATTTTACGACCGACCTCCTGCCTGACGTCAACTTACCTTAGTCGCCTTTTACGACACCTCGGTAAGAAATGAGGGTGGTCTATTCGATGCAGCCGAATACCACACGGCATTTACCTTAGTCGCCTCTTACGACACCTTGGTAAGAAAGGAGGGTGGTCTATTCTATTCTGCCGGATCCACATGGCAAAGATTTTGAACAAACTTTATCAATTAACATTCAAAATATTCTTTATTCAAGTAAACTTGTTAACAAGTGTTTTGAGTCGTCAACATCTACTGCTGCAATGACCCGATAGATACAAACATCTGCTATAAAATCCATTGCAATGGACATGAATCGTGGCGTTCTTTTGTCTTGGTCCAACAGCATTATTCATTAAGATGTATTGGCACTGACGCTAGATGATTCAGTGCCATAATCAAACGCGTACTTTGATGAATCCTGTAGCATCCGAAGAACAGGACTGCATTAATTCAACGTTCGTGACTCATAAATGCATGTCTAGCTCTATGAAGGCGAAATATCACCATGAGTATAATATAAATAATTTAAAAGCCATTTTGAGAATACGAATTTGTTTTAATGAAATAAGCCAGATAATATATTTCATTTTAAAAAAAAACATACCGCAGCGTCTTTTTTTGTGCTTTAGAACATAAATAGTACGTAACGTACGTAAATAGTTCATACCAACAATTGTAAACTAAAATTCTACGATTCATTTTACGGGTCAAATATTATTTTAATGGATTTAATTATAATCCGAACACAAACAAAAAGCAATGACTTAATGTTATTAAAATATAATTTTTCTTCTTACTTAAGAACTATATTTTGAAAATAGCGACCGCCGAGTATCTTGCTGGATTCGGGATTTTTTTCGAACCAATCTTATGGTCCGGTTCCATCAAAGCGGACGAGAGAAGATGCGTTTTGAACAAAATCAAATATCGTCATTTAAGCTAAGTGGAGGGAAGATGACGATATCTGATCTGTGTTTAAAACACATCACCTCTCCTTTCGCTTCGGTGGAATCCGGGCCTAAGGTTGACGGCTCTAATGCTCTTGTAAAAATCAATTGATAAATTTTTGAATATATGCCGGCGAAATCTCTGTCTCTCAGTATTACGAAGTACAATAAAAAATGAGAAAGTTCATGCCGTTTTGTTTACATTGTAAGAATCAAGAGACGCTTAGTTAGCCTTGGTTTTATTGCATTCCATGGAGTTGTTAGTAGTGTGCTAAAATCTAACATTCTAGTACGACGAGTTTTACCAGGAGTTCATTTAACAACATGAACATTAAACGAGTTTTTAAGGAATTTTAAATTACAGCATACGTTAGCAACGTACCTAAATATTGTCTAGTTTAGAATTCTTTATATTTTTTAAGTTGCTCTACTTTATTTCAAGGACAATCAAAGTATCTTTACAATTTCATTCTCACATGTTGATGTGAGAGATCTTCTAGAGAAGAGTTTCTACTCTGCCCATTTAACGATTCGGCTATGCTTCTACGATAGCCTAAACCACTCTGCGACATAATAATCGTTCTAAGAATAAACAATGTTATAGTAATTATTTCTTTTATCTAAATCGACATTCTTGCCCATAACACTTTCTTTCGCTTTTATCAATATCGCACATATATTTTTTATCTTTTGCGTTATCTTGAGTGCCAACATTCATCTAGTTTTTCGTTGTTTTTTTTTCTTTATTTCTATATTATACGTATTTAACTTCTTGTCTTTTTCCTTTTGTTACTTTTGTTTTGTTTTATTGGAAGAGATCCCTTTTTAGGGATAAGTCCGAATTTGTAGATGTGCTATTTTTTTCTAACAACATGCTTAGTAAAGATAATTTTATTAAAATAAGCATGCAAAGTTTCCGTGACAGATCTAGCATCTTATTATTCATATATAGCGTGACATATACTGTTGCTGATTTTGACCTAAGCACTTTATGCTCTTCGAATACATAACCACCTTTAATCGGACCAAAAGTATAAAGATCTATAACGATTTTACGGGCAACTTTACTGCCTGTTAGTCGCGCGTGCGACATAAAAATCGTGACGTCACGTGAACCAACTACGAAGAAAACTGTTGTGACTAGTGATTCACAGACAATTCGTCCGTGAGTGCGCGGGCGCATACTGATATCGCACCAGAACCCATCGGAATACTTAACGAGACGTACATGTGACTATAAGGTATACAAACCCATATTGACGCACACCTCCACAAACTACAACGCCTTACCTGGAAAGAGAAAAATATTGATAAGCAAATAGTTCAAACGATTCCATAAAATTCATTTATACATATGCCATATAACTAGTTAATGCAAACAAGATACAACTATCTTTCTTAACTTTTCGTTTACGGGTATACATAATAGTAAATGTGGTACGTTACTATACGCACCATATATACATATACCATACAAATTGTTAAGATATATCTAGTTTCCTAAGGGAAAACAATGGTTTTCTTAAGCGTGAATTTTATTATTATGAATTTAAGTTGCTTGGAAATAAATCATTATCATTATAAACCGCCTTATCCTAAATTTATGGGCTAACCGTTTAACTCAGACCTCGCTTAGAAAAGCGCGGAGGTAGCACGAAAACACGAACTGAGGTAGATTTGGGCGGTCACCTTTTGTATATCACGCTACGGGCAGTCGCCGCCCAGACTTAACTCAGTCCCAGTTCTTGTCCTACATCCTCGCCCTTGTACCTCGCGGAGAATTGTGATTTAGACGGTTAACCTATAGAATAAGCACGTCCCCGTCATAGTTTTCGGTGATCTGACAAACCCTGCTCCGTGTATAAATTCTAGTAAAAATTATTTAACGTTATATATTAGCAATAACTGAAATCAGAAAAGCGTTCGAGTAAATATTGCAATAATTGGCCATCATGAAGATGAACAGAATGTACACGATCTTTACGCAATAGCACTTGAAGCTGTCGTCTATCTCAATAGTTTCATTGCGCTATGACATTTACATGTGTATCTATAATTGAATTACCGCCACAAATCGGTAGCGGAATAACAACATCGTAACAAATCTCTTGAGTTAGATTTTGCAATATTGGAACGCCAAAGCCGATTCGGTTCAAGGTAAAATTTAATCTGGCGTTGGATCAATCAGAATTTAATATTCAAGCTGCATTATAATTATGGTTAGTTTGTTTTTAATTGCCTGTCATATTTTGTGGCTATTTACATAATGAAGTGACAATAGCATTTATAATACATACTTTGTAAGTCAATTTAAGCAGGCAGTCAATTTCATTTTCAAATCATGTTTGGCTTTTTATTTTTAAAAGATTTCAAATTCAAATTTAAAATATTCTTTATTCATGTTAACTTGTTAACAAGTGCTTTTGAATCGTTAAAATCTACTGCTGGTTTGGAAAGCTGTTCCTACCGAGAAGAGCCGGCAAGAAACTCGGTGGTTGCTCTTTTCAAAAAAAATTCTTATAACTAGTTACATTTGGTTAATACTACCTTGTACAGGGTAAAGGAGTAGCTATATCCACGCATTTTTATCTCCTATATAATCCTCAATAGAATAATAGGCTTATTGTATTAGCCTCCCTTTAACAACGCTTTTAAACTACTGTAGTGACAAAGATAAAACGTATAATAAACGAATAATAGGATGTGAGAACGCACTGTCTCACATCCTATTTTTGTAATTAGCAAGGGAATGGAAATTACATAGTTTTCATAAGCACAAGAAAGTGTAAAGGAGCAACCTCATATGTAGGCATTACGAATAAATATAAAGTAGCTCCGCTTACAAAACGCATTACAAAACCTAATGTTACATTATCGTAGCATGAAAATTGAAACGGCTTCAAGAATCGTGACAAAAAGCATTGTAATGTGCTTCGTGACACCAATGACAAAAATAATGAACCCGAAAATGATATCTATCGTAATACTTATGTTGGCTCAATAGCGGCATGTGAGCATCACGACAAAGGGCTTGCATAACTTGGGGATATCCGATCACGACACGGCCGCCACAGAACCATTGGGGAAACTAACGGAATAAATAATGTCGATATGAATACACAATAACATCTTTTGTTATTCGATCAATTTTAAGAGTCACGCTATTGTGATAACTACTAAGCGCTTAATTAACAAAACAGCGTTTAGAATGTTATGGATAGATTAATCAGAAACAAAACAACTAAGTCGTAGAAAATTTCAGACTATATTATTTAAGAAAGCCGCTGATTGTCAAAGCCCTAATACCGTACCGAAAAAATGAAGAATTGATAAACCTCCCATTACGATGACTAGTACAACGTGGAAATACCTAACAGTCCAGCAATGAACTTACGAGTATATCTGTTATACGTTCATGTTTATCCGTTCCGTTGGCATCATCGAGTTTTAGAATTGATGTTATATCAATTTTTCAATTTCGCTGGCTATGTTAATAAAAGTGAAAATCAACAGTTAATATGACGTCGATGCCATATCCGGTGCTTGGAGGTTTCCTATCGCTGAGTGGGCCACTTCGCTTTCTAGGAAGAGTCCGGCGAAATGACGGACGAGCGGCACGCGAACAGAATATTAACAACTAAATTATTGCACTCCATTGTGACATCCTCGATTCATCATCACAATGCTTGCCTAAAGGGGCAGGTTTATGTAAGAATTATAAAATTACAAGTTCAATAATAATTTGAAGGTTTGAAACTATGGTCATTAGGTACCTTATGACGGTTTGCTTGTGTGGGCAAGGTTTCTAGTGCATGCATTTTTAGGAATCCTGCATGTATCAGTTATAACAACGGATAGTATATTCTACACTTAGCATTAAATAAAAAATAAATAAATATATGGGACACTTACATACACGGTCATCCATTCCCAAAATAAGTAACTTGATACTTGTGTTATTGGTGACGGACAACTGGTAAATATACTTCATATATTTAAATACATACTTAAATATAAATATAGACCCAGGCTCAAAGAACCAACAAATTGATTAAGAATTACATATCTTTTCTATTTTCTTCTAACGACGAATATAGCACAATTATATTACCAGTACTTTTGCATTTAATATTGTCTAAGCTAAAGAAGTTAATTTATTTTAAAAACATATTACTACCATCTATTCGCGACTTTGTTAGCGTAGACTTTATAATCCAAATAAAAAGCAATGTATCTCTAGCCCTTTAATTGTCTTCATATGAGAAATCAAGTCGATCATTTGTTGCGTTTGGATGTGCAAAAACTATGACAAATAATATACCAAAAATATGAAACACTGCATTAATGAGGTCATTTGGTAGGTTATGTCTATCATCTTTGGGTACTGTGTCCTTTAAGTGGTCTGTAAATACACGTCTATTTGTTGCGTACAAAAAATTTACAGTTACATAACGCTCCATTGCCAAAGCTCCACAATTCTGGTCGTTTCGGCGTTATATTGTGCGCTGGTGCTGAACTGGTGAACGACCCTTTGTCACCGTCGCAGCCACACTTACACCTAGCTAATAGAATTCATCTCACACCTCGGCCGCAGCGCGCCGTACCGTTACTAACTACGCCCCGCCCATCCGATAATGTGCGGATTGTATTGCGCAATTCCCCAGTTCACTATTTGATTTTATCAATTAGTGAGCGTTCATGCAATCGTGACATTATACATTTACCTGTATATTTTTTTTTTTGCAAGACCAACTACAAATACATCTTAACATTACATAAAACATACTTAAAATTAAACGGATTACAGCTAAATGTATCGTCAATTACAAATGGTGACGACATGAGCGTTACAAATGGCCAAAGGTGTCAGGCCAGAATGGCCAATATAAAATTTAATAAAGCATACGAAAATCATTCGTATTCATATTCAGTATACGAAAATTGTCTTCCATTTTCACACAAAAAAACGAAATGACTTTCCGAACAATCCAATAGTTCCAGTTTCCTAGACGTGTTCAAAGGCAAGTAGTTAGTTATGTGAGATTTGAAGAAATACATATATTTTTGTCTTTTTCGACCTGAGTGCTGAATGCTGTTAACCCTAACGGTTTTTTACACCGGTTGGGACGGGCGGGCGCAGAAGCATCGATGACTTTGCGAAATGCAGAAAATAGAGCGCAGAAGCTTCACTAGCGTCGGGGAACGTTTTCCTAAGGATGCCTCCTGTGAGGCTAAATGCATAATAAAAGAGGTAACTTAGTGCAAGTGACTCAACTTACATTTAAGAAAGAGAGATAGATACAACTCTATTATGGCAATAACGGTCGTAATGATAGCGACTGGCATCTGTCGCTATCAGCAATCAGTCAGAGTCAGACGTTAACGCTATTGCGGCCAGTATGAACTTTTAGAAAACGATTCAATTCGAAGTCAGTACCTAAACCCAACCGCTTTCTTTTCGTACCATGAAGTGTGGATTGCATTGGGGTCGTTATGTTTAAAAGGGAAACGTTATATGAACTATAGATAACTCTGTCTCTTTTACTCAAATGTTTATAGGACGCATCCCGAACGCTCAAACGGCAACGACTTAAAGTGTGTGTCTTTAAGACGCATTGTATGAAAAAGCAAAACAAATTAGTTTACATCTTCAATTGAGTCGAAATAAGAGTGCATGGTAGGCCTGCTGAACTTGAGTGCGTCGACCCTCACCTGCATCCCATTCAAACATAGCCACTGTTTTCTCAATCCGCGTTTCCAAATGTTTCATCACGGTTAGGAAACACTGAAGGCCGTGTAGTGAATTATTAGCCGATGATAATAGCCTATCAAAATCTTCATCGGAGATGATTGATTGCTCTTGTGCAAACAACTCTTACTAGATTAGATCTTATCATAGTCGGTACTATGGTTAGGGTGTGCTTAGGGTGACCATTTACAAAGGGTCTCATCGTTGCGTGTGTATAAAATCCAATTTATGAGTCTTTAATTTGAAATAAATATTTTAGTATTGGTGGCTTCCATAAATTCCTCCCAAACACCCATCCACTCCCGTGACCAAAGTCATTTATGTTGCGCGAAAACTTTAAATAGCATTGCGCGTTTTTTTCTAACTGACAGTCCGTATAGATAATCCGCTGGACATATGTTGATAAATTTGGTACAATTAAAACTTATACACAACTATAATATAAATGATATAACAATAATCTCAAAAATTGCTTTAGGAACGGAAAATAACACATAATTTACAATATTTTACGTAGTATGCTATATATAAGTCATCGCAGTTTTTACAGCGATACAAGCATTACGGTGTAATCGCGAAATTTGGAAATTATCACGTAGGACCTTTATACGTGTTGCTGGATCAATGCTTAGGGCGATGCATCTTAGAGGGCTGGTGTCATAACTGTGACTATTTATCACACCATTAAAAGAATGACAGAAAGCTCCGACAAACCGACGTCAATCTATTGTAAGTTAGTAAGTAGTAATCTTTTAATCTCATCTGCAGAGATCGATGATAGTAGCAATCTCGATGTATCGGGACGGATGGCAACCCTACTTATGTGAAACACGCGATTGCAATAAACACACACACAATACATAATGATTAAACGCCATGGGAACTCCAAACAAGAGGGTAATGAAGTAATCTAGTCGTAAATATGTCCTACTTCTAAACTAGCCGCATTTCCGTTAATGTAGATAACTTTCAGTTAATGTAGAGGATGTTTTACGGAAGCGATAGATCTAAGTATAAGCTATTGCTGCCGAAAAGAATGTCTATTTTAACATTTACACATATTTTTAGTTCAAAACACGTATTTTCTGATGATTTCTATTTTCCGCCACTATTGCAACCCATGAGCGATATATGACAAGACAAAGACTGGTCCAGTCCCGATGGCAATGCACGTTTATGATAACCATGACCTGATGCTACTGCCAGGATTGGCTCAAAAAGAAAGAAACCTCTCAACGGTTAACAGTTATCAAGGACACGAAATTGTTCGCGCTCAATTATCACCATTTAGTATAAACAACATTAAAACAGCCCGGAACTGAACTGTCAAGGGTATTCACAATCACGAATACATCCAAAATATTTGACTAATACCGCAATTATAATTCATAAATAACATTAAAATAACCCCATCCAATCACGGTATGAATAATCGGATTTAAAAGGTTATGACAACAACCTTAATTTGCTACCACAAAAAGTGACCGTCGCCGTATGCAAAATGCAAAAGCTAAAAAGGCAATTGACGAAACGGCGGCTAATTAATTGGGCTTGCGACTTTGTTTTTGTTTTTTGTACGTGGTGTAGATAACAACACGATCCGTACTTAACGGTTGAATGTACCTATTTTTATTGAGATAGGACTCAGAGGTCGTCAAACTTGAAGATTAAGCCACAAATGAAAACGTAGAAATATTTTTTAGGGTTTGAAACTAAATTTAACTGAACTTTTGAAATAAAAACTTCTTTAGCGGCGTTTTGCATTTTGTTACGGGTAAAGAATGTTAAACTCGCGTCAGGACACGGGATCTGCAGGCCTACCATGAACTCTTATTACGACTCAATTGAAGACGTAAACGACGACCATGAACCGCTTTCTTTTTGTACCATAAAGTGTGAATTGCATTGGAGTGTAATGTTTGAAAAGGATAACGTTATATGAACTATAGACAAATCTTTCTCTTTTACTCATATGTTCTTAGGACGAATTCCGAACGCTCATTCGGCAACGACTAACCCCTCGTTAGCACGAGATGAATTTTATCGCGCGTAAAAATTACGCAGAATTTAAACAAATGGGTATCCAGATATCTGTTCACACGACAGCGTATTTATATCGCGTCGTATTTTTATCGTGCAGTGTTCCATTTTAGTCGTTAGAGCGAGGGCGTTAAGCTGAATATACCATACGAAACTTCTTATAACGCCTATTGTGGAATTTTAACGCGACGTAATTTTTACGTCCGTGTGAACGAGGGGTTAGTGTGCGTCTTTAAGACATCATGGTATGAAAAAGTAAAACAATTTCGTGTAGGAAAAAATTGCGTAGAAATTTTTTCTTGACCATGTGTAACTTCCCCGTTCGCATTAGGCAGTATAGAAGGTCGAGATTTCTCTTAGGAAAGATAAGCAGGTTGGTAAAGGTGATTCAATCTGCCAGTCGTTGTCTGAGGTAACAAATCGCAAGTTGCATCAATTCCCGGGTCGAGAGCGCGCCCCGCTCGGCGATCTTTGCGTATCATTTGCATGAATCGCCCGGTGACGAACAATCAGGGAATGCTTTAGGACACGCGGCGGTCGGCCGTTGAATGATTGCCAAACGATCCGCCCGCGAACATCTCGATACGGATCTATCGCTACACTCAAATAAGACATAAATATTTGTGAATCATACGTCCCATACATTTTCAAGAAGGTCGCAGGTTAACCGCTCGTGATCTAAGGATGCAGATGACGCGTATCTCAGAACGTGTTGCGAGAACATTGTTGCGCAACGTTACAAATGTGATATTTTAGTAAACATTTATTTATTGTACATACATGTGTTAGAAAAAAGAAAAAAAATAATACCACATGTACAAAGATGGTAAGTCCATGAATGAGTTGAGTAACAGAAAATAAAGACAATAAATGAAACACGAGTGATATAAAGAAAAAAACGAAAATGTATGTATGTAGGTAGATAAAAATTTGCAACTTCAAACATACAAAGCAAAACTTAAAAAAATATGTAAAATAGATAATAGTACATTTAGCTTTTGAATTTAGAAATTATTTTTCGTTAATTAAATAGATAATATAATTACTTGATACAAATATTAGCATTTTACAATGAAACGCAGTCAGTTAGGTCTGCAAATACAACTACAAATCTGCGTGCCTGTCTTTATTTCTGTAAAGGTTTCAAGTCTAATCTGCTACAGCAATATTTATGAAATATGTCACAATTGAAGCTTATATATAGGCCCATAATATATGCTTTAAAAAATCCCTTTTACTCCGGGAACAGGATAAATAAACGCATAATTGTGGATAATAAAAGTTAATAATAATATATATTTTAACATTAATTGCCCCTGCACATTAGGCGGCGAAATCGCCGGAGCCTTGACGCGCATCAGTTCAATTGATCTGCGGCCACGTAGCGACCAAATGATATAAAATATGATATAAACGCCACACAGCGTCTTCGCCGGCGAAGACGAGGTCCCCGCTTTCTTACGTCTAGCGGCCGGGGCGTCTAACCCCGCCCGTTAGGAGAATAGGACTCTTACGCAAGTCCGATATAGTCCTCCACAGCGCGTCGCTTTAAGCTGAGGTCCGGCCTCACAGGAGGCACCCTTAAGCCGACGCTCCCAGGATGTTGCGAGCCTCGCTCTCCACGTTATCATACCCGACAGTGCTTCTGCGCTCGCCCACCCTCCCAGTGACGCTGTCAAAGCCTTCAAGGCTAACAGGACTGCGACAAGTGAACACTGATCCGAAGAAATGGTGAATCACGTTGATCGCGGCGGACGGCTGGCCACGTATTGATACTGGCAGCGCGGCCAATACGTGGTCGTTGTCCGATGGCTGCCTAGTGCGAACTCGCATGTGTCATGGAAGAATTAGCTGGCCGCGGTGATCTGACCGCGCGTCCTGGCCGCTTAACACTTTGTTTTGTTCGCTTATTTCAGATAATTTGCAAACATTTAATGCTTGCTGTTAACATGTTGTTACTGGCCCAAGAATAGCTTGCTTTGTTCCAACTATCGACAATAACAACCTGAGAATTCAGACTTAAAATACTAACGAAATCGTTACTATTCGTGCAATATTCTGTTGCCTATATTTTCTATCGGTGCTTTACTATCAACATAAGCATTAGACTAACAAATGTACAGTGGGTGATAATTGCGTCCTCCAGCGCGGTGTAAGCTATTGGCACGTAAAGATAATGATCGCAGTCATTTGCATGCAATTTGATACTTATTACTTTCGTTATATCTCGAAAAGCATAATACTTAGACACTAAGTTTTCGCAAACTGCTCTTTTAGCTCGATCATAAATTTCTGATTTACGTTGTATTGATTCAATGCCGATAACTAAAACTAAACTATGAAACTACCAAAACTATATTTAATATTTGTTGTTTTATTGTTTGCGTTTAATATGTTTATTGTTTATTGGTACATTCAGTTGTAATATATTGTTTTATTATTCATGTCATTCTTGTTTTGTAAATGATATCTCTTATAGCAATCCAAGTTATTAGTGTAAAAGTCTGTATGTATGTCTGTTACAAATGAAAAAAAAGAGCCAGCATTGCAACTCGGGTTGCGATCTTTGCCCTTGAAGCTATAGACCATCTGTCCGTAAACCTGTTCGATTTGAGTACGTACTGCATTAATTAACACCGTTAAGTATCCCACTAACAATGCCCAGGAAGTGCCGGGAAGTACGCTTCCGTTCCTACCTTTCCTACAATAAAGTAAAACGTAAAGTGAATTTAGCTGTGTTCAAGTTGTAATAAAATCATCGTCATCCTCCTGCCCTTATCCCACTCTAAGTGGAGTCGGCAAAACATGTTACAAGCTTATTGTCACATGATTTGGCTACGTATTTTACGACCGGCCGCCTGCCTGACGTCAACTTACCTTATACTACAACGCCTCGGCAAAAAAGAGGGTGGTCTATTCTACTTTGCCGGATACAACACGGCGGGTCGCCTTACCTTAGTCTCCTTTTACGACACCTCGGTAAGAAATGAGGGTGGTCTATTCTACTTTGCCGGATACCACACGGCATTCAAGTTGTAATAAAATATAAAAAAGCCTTTAACAACATTTCATATTGCTATGTTAACCATTCTCTCGTCTGGAGCCAATCCTGGAAGCAGTATCAGATCATGCTTGTTAGAAACATGCATTGTCATCGGGACTGGACCAATGTGTAAAATTTTAGCTCAAACGGACACCGGGACGCGAGTCGAATTTAACTTGCAATATTCCACCTTCATACACAAATATAAAACCATGAAAAAGTCAAGTTAGATAAAAATTATTAAAAAATAAAACGTTCTATAAAAAAAGGAAGAATTTTTAAATATTCGAGTTCAAATTCAATTTTTTTTTTATTCAAGTAAACTTGTAAACAACAACAACAAACAACTCTTTTCAAACAATAATTCTTATCACTAGTTACATATAGTTATTAATGTCTTGTAAAGGGTTGAAGAGAAGCTATATCCACGCATTCTTATCGTCTAGGTAATCTTCAATAGTATAATAGGCTTTCTGAATTAGCCTTTTTTAAATAGTATTTTTAAACTGCTGTAATAGTAAAGTAGATTGTGGAATTTTATTATAGAATCTTATACCCAAACCCACAAACGAATAACGAACTTTTGCAAGGCGCAAAGCAGGAACCGCAAGCTTATGTCGGTTCCTACTTTGTCTATTAAAAAGTGTATTGATGTAGTTTCAATAGATAAGACTGCGGGGGCTGTTTATGGTAGGTTTTCGTAACCAGGTTACAATTAATATGGTTCAGATTATTTGTAAAACAATAAAACTATTTTAATATTTAATGGATGAATTATCATCTATCTACCTTAGTCGTATTTTACGACCCCTCGGTAAGCTAGTACCGAATAACATAATACGATAATATTTTTATTACCTAATATGAGATCGTTCCCGCGTACCTATTACGTACATCTACCGTTACCAAGTGTGAGTCATTCCCTGGCAAGGTGTATCTCTCTAAACATTCTCACGGTGTGTCCGAGACAGCCCTTCTATGGTTCCGCGCCGCTTAGTTCCACGGCTCCTGATTCCCTTAATGGCAAGAGAAACGTTGCCCCTGCTTTTGTAAACCCTCACTGTTCCTTTTAATATTAGCGGCACTAATTTTTTGACACACTTTAAAAAAATCAGACAAATCCCTGTCATAAATACGGAAATAAATAGAACAGAGTTAGTGAGACTTACATGACGTGATGAAAGGTCGAGCCAATCTATGCTATTATTATAAAGAGCAAAGATTTGTATGTTAGTATGTATGTGTGTATGTATGTTTGTAATGTTATCACGCCAAACACGAACGATTTCAAAAATTCTTGCTTGCTTGAAAGCTGCTTCTTTACTGAGCAACATAGGCATTTTCATTATATTTTCAAAAAACTAGGGATTCCTAATAAAATTGTAATAAGGTGTGAAAAATTTAGTCACAAAAATCTTTCATCTCCTGCGCTGCGGAAACTATTGATGATAGAACAAAAAAATGTTTTACACTATTATAAAACATATCAATATCTAAAAAAAAGTCCGCGATACCCTATGTCTAACTATTATAGTTAAGTCAATATTGTATATACTACTTTTCTACATTGTGAAAGTTCATTTTAAAAGTGGCGACAATAATCAAACCATAATATTTACATCTCCGAATTAATCCTTATCCCACTGAATGATATTTTATTAAAAACTGTTTCAATACTTGTAAAATAATATTTAAATAATTATAATCGGACATTGCAATCAAAAGATGTAACGAATTTAAAAATGACAATATAAAGAAAATAATGCCATAACAATTGTAGCGTATTGTATCAGTGTACCTATGAATATACCTTCCGTTAAAAATTTCCTTTGCCTTAACTATGAATAAGTCCCAGGACCAAACTTTCAATTTACAAAAATAAATCTATAGTCTGAGTTAGTGAACTTTCCACTACCACGAGATCGGTATGTACGCGGTTGAAACCGCGGGGCATTGCTAGTATACAATATACCTAATATACCACACCATTCGGTCTCAACCTATAAGTACAAACAAATAGATTGTAACGTTAACAGTCGATATACTTTACATTTACCGAGAATTGCTAACACAGCTATAAGTGTATGTATACCTTCTGATTGTTTCGATGTTATCTGTAAAGATAATGTTTATAAATTGAGATATAGATAAAAAGAACCTACACGGAAAATATAAATAAATTCGTACGATATTAAGATTTAACTAATGTTACTATGTGGTATTTCTTAAAAAAAACAATTACCCAAAAACACATTAATTAACAAAACTCTAATAAGCCATTTATCTCTATCATTTTTGAATATTTACTATATTTTATTACACTTAAAGAATGCGACTAACTTACATGTTTACATGTACTGTTTGTGCAACATTCCATGCTCAGTTATAATTTGCATTTAATGTCATATAACAGGAAATGACCTCATAATATTAGAAAAGCGTTACATAATTTCAATCGGTTCACTCTCAGGACATAATACTAAGTTGAACACGACAGCATTGAAGTTTCCGGGCAAACTCTGACCCCAGGGCGAAAATAATGGGAAGTGTGATAGATGTTTATCTAACACATTATGTCACAGCAGGAGGGAAAGCGTCGGACGGATGGAAAAGGAAAGTGTGGCAGGTGAGTGTCGTTCCAGAGGGGAGTCGGGGGGGGGGTGTAACTTTTTTTCTTTTCGAACTGACTGTATGCTGTCAGCCCTAATGGCTTTTACAGCGTCACCGGGCGGGACGGGCGAGCGCAGAAGCATCGCCGAAGGGGGATGGAACTGTCTATTATTAGAGCAGTCGGCGCCGGCGCACGTTCAGGGTGCTCTGCCTGGGCACATGACGGCCGCTCATTAATTCCACATCGAAACACTCAAACGGACACTTGAGCAAATTCACGGTGAACGAGCTTCAGTACCTCATACATGCGTTCATGCAACGATGTTAAACAGTCTGCTTTAAATCGGTCACGTCACTCGTAAATAATATCCAAATTAACTTGCGGCACGAGACGTCAGAGAACATTCTGCGAAAAGATTTGCATCGAACGAAATGGTCAATTAAAAAGTAAGTTCGTTGACAAATCGTCGCAAGCTTATTCAAATCAAATCAAAATGTTTTATTAATAACGTCACAGTAAAGTAGATAAAAATAAAATAATAAGAAAAATATACAGAAATGTGACACAAATGTGGCTTGAAGTCATTGAAAAAGTTAACTGTGCAAATATTGTGCAATCCAAAAGAGTGTACGTGAATTGAGTCTAAAAAGACCCTAGCTTTAGCTTCGGGGATCGCAGTTGCGATTTCCGGCTATGATCAATATATCTATATATAAAAAAAAACCAATCTGTTTTACGAGTCTGCATATATTTCAGTAGTTATTGAAAAGTTATGTATGTATTATATTTACTTGTCTGTCACCCTTAAAACAAGTATTAAGTTACTTACTTTGGGGATGGAAGACAGTGTATGTAATTGTCCCAGATAATAATTTATTAATAATTAAATCCGTTTCAGCCGGATTACTTATTTATTTATATAAGTAAGTTGTTTCAAATAAGTTGAAACGCGCAATCACCGAGTTTCTTGCTGGCTCTTCTCGGTAGGAACAGCTGTCCGAATCAGCATTAGATTTTGATTCAAAAGCACTTGTTTACAAGTTCACTTGAATAACGAATATTTTGAATTTGAATTTGAATACACTCCAACAAAACAAGGTATAAGTTTTCAATTGGAAAGGTCGATTCTGCGATTTTGTCGTGGAGTCTATCTCCTGATGATGCTTCGGTTGCGAGGCGAAACGATTGTTGATATTGTGAACGTGTGTAGTGCTTGTGTATTGTGGTGGCAGTGGTGGAGGTTTGTGCAAGTGTTTTTACGAATCCTGCATGTATCGGGTATGAAAAAAACGGTTAGTCCACTATACATTTAACACTATATATATTTTCTATTTACTGTATCTCGGATTATAGCAAAATAATTTTATTATTACTTTCGTATTTATGGATTTCCGCAAAGTAACGCCGAATTCTATAAATTGTTTTCAATTGGTGTCAATATTTATTTATAAATTCCGGTGTATTCTTTAATAAATGGAATGTTAAGTGTATTTTTATTGGAATCTCGAGTGGCGAGCTTTCAAGTAAAACATTATTAGTGTTCGAGCAGCATCCTCAGCTATCGCAGAGGCAGTCGGCCGCGCCGGCGCCATTGTTACCCGCCAGAGGCAACCAGAGAGCATTACGTCCCGACCGTGCAATAACCGATAACGCGATTTAGATTTTACGAATCGAACGCAAATTCATAATTTACATAAACTAATGTAGTTAGATAAAGTTGTTATAGCCCAGCAGTGAGACCGTGCGACTCTTTCGAGAGGAACACGAGTTCAAAATCGGGCAGGCACCAATGAGTTTTTCTATTAAAACTCATGTGTCTAATTGATAATTGCAGTTTATCACACGCTTTTCGGTGAAGGAAAACATCGTGAGGAAACCTGCATATTTCTAGAGAATTCTGGAGATATGTGAAACCTACCAATCCGCATTGGAGCAGCGTGGTAGGTCTTAGCTCCAACCCTTCTCTCCAGAAACGGAGAGAGGAGGCCTATGCCCAGCAGTGGGATTGTAACAGGCTGTTACTTTTACTTTATAATGTAGTTAGTAAGAAGTGTAAGAAATATGCTTACACGTGAAGCATGTTAAACAATTAAAGATTATTTGAATGATGAAAATACTTGGATCTGATATAACGCTTGATAATATAGCTACTGTTCAGGGTCGAACAGTAGCTAGTACAAGATAGTCATGACTAAATGTAACTAGTTATAAGTATTATTTTGAAAAGAACAACCGCCGAGTTTCTTGGCTGTTCTCGGTAGTAACTGCTTTGCGAACCGGTAGTAGAGTTGACGTTTCAAAAGCACTTGTTTACAAGGTTTACTTGAATAAAGAATATTTTTAATTGAATTGAATTGAATTGGAAAATCATTTTAGTTTCGTACAAGACTCATCATCCTCCTGCCCTTAGCCCACTCTAAGTGAGGTCCGCACAACATGTTATAAAACATGTTGTCACGTGATTCGGCTACGTATTTTACGACAGGCCGCCTGCCCGACGTCAACTTATATTATTCGTATTTTACGACCCCTCGGTAAAAAAGACGGTGGTCTATTCTACTCAACCGAATACGGGAATACGGGTCGACTTACCTTAGTTGCCTTTTATGACACCTCGGTAAGAAATGAGGGTGGTCTATTCTACTCAGCCGAATACCACACGGCATTACCAACATATCTATATACAAGCTGTATCAGTATCAAACCGACATACATCATGAGGTTCGGAACTATAAATACACGATGCCGGTTCGGCCGCGAAATGTATTAAATATTCTAGTGTATATCTTTTTCTGCGGCGGCGATCTGTCTGGGTTTCCTTCCAACCGGTTTTTGTGGACGTATATTCTCTTGCAGATTCGAGTTGTACGAATTTATATCCCGATGCGTCTATCGAGAGATATAAATGGATATTTAATTCAATAGAAAGGAAAACCGAAAAAAGAAATTATTATAATTGGGAAAGTATGGTTGTTTACACCGCTGTCTTACTTCAAAATTTTACGTACATCCATAGCTAATGTGTAGACACCGGCTATAATCACGTCTAATTTTATCGGGTTAGCTCGACTACTTCATCCGGGGCACTTTTTCATGAGCCTTTTACACAACGTCATCGCGGCGGAAACTCACGTATAACGTCGTGTAAAGAGCTCATGAATAAGTGCCCCGGATGAGCTGGAAACTAGTCGGTCTAACCCAATAAGATTAGACGTGAGTATAGCCGGTCTCTACACATTAACTATGAATACTACTCATATACTCATATCATTATGACTTGTATGTAAAGTCGAAACAAATGTATTTTATTTTATTTATTTTTATTTATTATGTCTTATGGAACACTCTCATGGGCAGATATTGTAAATATCTTTGTATAGCAAAAAATTTAGAATTTAAGTACCCGTGTTTTAATTCCACGCAGGTATAGACGCGAACAGAAAGATAGTACTAACATTCATACCAATATCATAAGTGCGAAAGTCACTACTCAATAGTCACTATTGAAATTTGAAACAATTAAAGGTATATAAAAAGGGGTTTTTAAGAAAATTGTTAAAGAGTACTATTTGTCCATATGTACGATACCATCTTAGTAACTAGTCGCTGTGTTTGCTGTCACATCTGTAAGACGACAATATATGTATATTGTGTATCTGTATTATATGTATATATGTGAGTGTATGTATTATATGTATGTTTATTTTATATATTTTTATATGTAGATATGCGTATATATAGTTTGTATTTGTACGGTATATATTATAAAATGTTTTCCATAGTACACACCGCGTACCCATTATTCAAAGCTATGTCCTTTCTCCATCCTGCAGGCCTACCTGAACTCTTATTGCGACTCAATTGAAGATGTAAACGACGACCGCGAACCGCTTTTCGTACCATGAAGTGTGAATTGCATTGGGGTCGTGATGTTTGAAAAGGATAACGTTATAACGTTAGATAACTCTGTCTCTTTTACTCACATGTTCTTAGCACGAATTCCGAACTCTCATTCGGCAACGACTTAAAGTGACTCTTCAATATGTCATGGTATGAAAAAGCAAAACAGTTTAGTTTACGTCTTCAATTGAGTCGCAATAAGAGTTCATGGTAGGCCTGCTGGTTTTTTGAAAGAGATCGCATAACAATAATACCGCCATATTGTACATTTAAAAAAGTGTACTACGATTATGTTGTAAATTTTTGCGGTGTACAATAAAAGTATAAATAAATAAATAAATAAGATTAGTGATTGAAGATGTTGGTTAAAATATGTTGGTAATTGAAAAAAATGATATATCTTTCTAATCATCACATTTCCCAACCCGCCTAACGTTACTTAATTCCCGAGCCTTTCTCGTGTCGATTGTATTTCAGTTTTTATTGCGACGTAAGTTTCGTCACGACAGTCTGAACTTACTAAATAACGATTACGCAACCGTTATATTCCTCGGTTACTTTTAATCGGGGCCTCCGCGACAAACATAAGTTTTCTCTTAGAACAGACGAGCGAATCCTTTTCCATAGTAAAGTAGCGGCCTGTTACAATCCCACTGCTGGGAATAGGCCTCCTCTCTCCGGTTTTGGAGAGAAGGATTGGAGCTAAGACCTACCGTGCTTCTCCAATGCGGATTGGTAGGTTACACATATCTCCAGAATTCTCTAGAGATATGCAGGTTTCCTCACGATGTTTTCCTTCACCGGAAAGCGTGTGATAAACTGCAATCATCAATTAGAGACCAAAGAGTTTTAATAGAAAAACTCATTGGTGCCTGCCCGGGTTCGAACTCGTGTTCGAAAGAGTCGCACGGTCTCACCGCTGGGCTATCACACCTTTTCCATACTAATAATATAATTATAAAGGTCTATCTGTCTGTTGCTATTTCAAAGCTTGTCTTCCGTAAGATTCAGGCATAAAAAAATAAAAATTTTTTTTTCGGGAACAGGTAAAAACTCACATTGCATTACTAAAGGTACTTAAACGCTTAGTTTGGCACGTACGAAGTCGTGGCTACCTCTAGTTAATTAGTTAGAGAACTATAACAACGTAGATCGTTTGTGGGCTTCGTTATACTTTTTTATAATAAAATTCCTCAATCTATTTTGGACTTGCCTTTACACAAGTGCTGGTTCTTCTCGGTTAGAGCACCTTTCCGAACCAGTGGTAGCTTCAATTTAATTTTAATTTGACGATTTAAAAGTGCTTGTAATAGGCCAATTTGAATAAAGACTTATTTGAATTTGAATATAAAATATAATTACTGGACTGCTTAAGTGAGTCCAGTAAATCCTAAAATTTGTTGATTTAAAATGTGTTATGTAGTAGATACTCTAGTACATATATATTTTTACTTTTACTATACTTTTTCACTGTATACGTATTAGTTATAACTGAAAACTAATTTTGGTATGAGTATTAATTAATAAATAAATAAATATAAGACGGACGACTTATGGGTGACGGACAACTGGTAGATATACTAGATATATAATTTATTTACAAACTTAAATACAAATACACACCCAGGCTCGAAGAACCAACAAATTGTACGTAGGAAATGTTGGTCCTTGGCGGGAATCGAACCCGCGACCCGCGGAGATCAAGGCAGGGTCACTGCCCACTGCGCCAACGGGCCAGTCAAAGTCAATTAATAATAACTTACTATATTTATGTTCAATTTGTACTGTTTGTTTCTCAAATACAAATAAAATAAATTAAAAAATATATAAAAGGGGAATAACGATTGTTGAGATTGTTTTTTATACGTGCGGTAAGTAATCTTATATGCATGTATAAGGTATGAGAATGGTTGCTACACTTTTAGCATTACTTAGATTTGCTTAACAAACGCGGATAATAGCTAAATAATTCTATCATTATTTTTGTAGTATGGAACTCCGCCAAATTTTGCGCCTACTAGAAAAGGAGGCTTTATTTTGTTATAAACGTATACTTTGCTATATACGTTAAATTAAAAAAGGGGGCTTTAATTTGCGAATGTGCATATTAGAAAAATAATTATATTGCATATGCCGCGATTTTTTTAAAATTGTTTATAGACGAACACTTGACTGTAATCATGCCTGATGGTAAGCAATGATACAGTCTAAGGTGGTACGCGCATGGCTAGAAGATGCCTATTCACTTTAGCCTTAAAAATACGCCTATTATAATCATTGGGAAAGACTGATGCCGGGAGAGAATTCCATTTCCAGAGATTAAAGACTAAAGTCATGTCAAATGTCATATTAATTCACATAATTATCTGTGATGTTTCTACATTAGCATGACTGATTATGACATGCTAAATGTAGAAATTATCCTCTTTCACCCTGATACGTGTAGAAATCGAGACATTCTCAATCGTAGTTTCGTCGTAGAAGGAACTTATGAGATATCAAAAAATCTCCTCTACTTCGAAAGTCTTATTATTCTACAATAATTTTGAACTAAAATACCACTGAAATAGACGTCACGACGACATATGCTAATGGTGCATTAATGAAATTCAAATTTATTACAACAACCGCACGATCCTAACTACGGCAGGGATGAAAAACTTAACTAGTGAAAGGCCTGTCTAGGTAAAGACGTCTAACTCACATTGTCAACGGCTCTCGAAAGTACAGCAGTAAGCGGGCCCGTGTCATGTTGATTTAAGGCCGGCCGAACGTACTCTACTTTACACAAAATATTTTAACATTTTACAAAAGTGGTAAGTAGTAATAAGTTACTAGTTTGGGTATAAGATTCTTTAATAAAATTCCGCAATCTACTTTAAGTTTACCATTACAGCAGTTAAGGACACTATTTAAAAAAGGCTAATACAGAAAGACTACTATACTATTGAGGATAACTTGGACGAAAAGAATGCGTGGATATAACTACTCTTCGACCCTGTACAAGACATTAATAACTATATGTACCTAGTAATAAGAATTATTATTTAAAAAGAGCAACCTTCGAGTTTCTTGCTGATTCTTCTCGGTAGGAACAGCTTTCCGAACCAACAGTAGATGTCGACGATTCAAAAGCACTTGTTTACAAGTTTACTTGAATAAAGAATATTTTGAATTACAGCTTTAGCAGCCATTGTATAAAATATATTGTATAAAAATGTAGAAATGGCTTTTACATACACTATTTTGACGCCTATTTGCTAACACATCGCGCATTACTCGCGTTTATTTATTTATCGTTGCAATTTTCACAGTAAATGAAGATACCCAATTGGACCGAAATGATCGGCTGCATTAGTTGAAAACTGTGTCCCAGCTACCTACGCTCACCTCCAGTACGATACATTTATTACACTAAAACATTTGTCTGTAGTGTGTGTGTGTGTGTGTGTTTGTGTGTGTGTGTGTGTGTGCGTGTGTGTGTGTGTGTGTGTGAGAGAGAGCATGTATGTTTAAATAAAAAATATGTGAGCATTAAAAATAAGAGAACATGGGTACATGTGAGAGTATGTGTGTGAAAGAGAGTGTGTATGAGTTGATAGAAGTCTTTATTTATATCTTCGTTTATATTATAAAATTAGTATAAGTTTTTTCTTTCTATTAATATAAAATATTTATCTTTTTTGTATCTGACTTTGTATGGTAATGTTGTACTTCACCTTAAAAAGTGGTTTTATATAGAAATTACCTAATGATTTATATTAGTATTTCTAAATGCTATTGGCTTGTCTGCAATATCTACTAACCATATCTCATCACCAAAAACCAATTAACCAAAAACCAATTAAATTATATTTATATCTCTATTTCAACCCAACATCACTTAAATAAAATTTTACCCATATAAAAATGTCTACAAAAATATGCAGACTAAATTTATTGTCGTTTTCGTCTAGACAAAATTGCTTATCCTTCTAGACTCATATATTTGTCTAACAGCTTGCAATGAGGCAAATACACGTACAGCAAAAATTCAACAGTTTTTTTGCAAAAGATGACGTCAGGCAGAGCGGCCGGTCGTAAAATACATAGCCAGGTCATATGACAACATGTTTTAACATGTTCTGCCGACCCCACTTAGAGTGGGATAAGAGCAGGAGGATGATGAGGATGGTGACGTTACTTTCCGCGTTCAACATATTGTAGTGTTCGCTTGACAGGTATATTTAAACTTTACATAACTGAAGTAAACAGCGCCAACCAGACTGGAACTAGGCGAGTGTATAAATTTAATTATACATAATCTAACTACTTTTTTGCCGAGTCCCACATAACTGCGCGTAATAAACGAAGTCAAATTGCACAGTCATAATGATACATTATAATGGTATCACGCTCTCGCGAATCTTAGAATGGAGCGCCAAATTAAATTATCTTAGCTTAGTGATCGAGAATCTCAAACTAATATATACCTACAACGTACTATTTTATATAAGTAACATATTTAAAATCGATCTGTATATCGCACGCTTAATATTAAAGTGAGCGAATTGAAAATCAAATCAAAATAATCTTTATTCAAGGAAGCTCTTTTGAGCACTTTTGAATCGTTAAGGATCAATTAATGAGACTACAACTGGTTCGAAATGTAGATCTAACCTAGAAGAAACCAGAAAGAAACTCGGCGGTCAATCTTTTAAATATTATCAATTTTACATAATTAAACCGAAGTCTTGTATGGAAAGGATTTTAAAATCCAGGCATTTTTATCTTTCAAATAATCTTCAATTTTGTAATATGCTTTACATATGAGCATATCTATTTCACTTAATTTAAACCTTACTTTAAACTGGTCCAGGATGGATTGCGGAATTTTATTGTAAAAGCGAATACCGAGACCAAAGAATGAGTTGAAAGTAAACTAAAGCTTACGTAGCGCCTACAAAACTCGTGGGTGTTGAAGAAACCCATAACTTGGAAGAATTAGAAAACATTAGCTCGAAGCTTAACATCACGCTGTCATAGATGGCATTGAAATAAAGATGGATTATTAATTCTAATTCTAATTTTGGATTCAGCCACTTTAATACTAAGCGTGCGATACGTCATGTTTTCATCATTTTTACAAACTCCGGCTACATATCGGCAATTTCGAAATAGCGGACATGTAAGTACTATGTTTTGTTAAAGAAGGTTCAGAAGTGGGTATTAATGAATCCTCAAGCTATAATTCAACTTGTACTTTCTTGCTCGCAATTAATACAATAAGCTAAAACACACGTCACATCACACAAGATGGCTCGTTGTTATTTTCCGTTGCTATGGAAACCTCTCTTTGTTGTTAGGCGTTGCGCCGAGAACGCCATCGGATTCGACGGAATCTGTGTTCGTAGGACGCTCGGTGACAGCGTACTCTATAATCGCTTTCAGCAGGCCTACCATGGACTCTTATTGCGACTCAATTGAAGACGTAAACTAAATTGTTTTACTTTTTCATACAATGACGTCTTAAAGACGCCCACTTTAAGTCTTTGCCTAATGTGCGTTCGGAATACGTCCTAAAAACATTTGAGTAAAAGAGACAGAGTTATCTATAGTTCATATAACGTTATCCTTTTCAAATATTACTACCTCAATGCAATCCACACTTGATGGTACGAAAAGAAAGGGGTTCAGTTTAGGTATTAACTTTGAATTGAATCGTTATCTAAAAGTTCACGGTAGGCCTGCTGGCGTCGCGACGAGTTCCTTATTCATCGGCTGCACTCGTAATACTCACGATAGTAGCGACCTCTTGTAACTACCCTTTACTGTATAATATAAAATATTAGTCCGTAGGAATCGAAACGAGCCTTATCCACTTAGCTATGTCTATTCGCATTTTACCAGCGTTTATAAGTACCAAGCAAAGGTGACACGCAAAGTAAGCATTACGGTAAGATGTTGCGTAAAGACCGCCAGAAGGCATGCAACATCGGGATAATTTAAAACTACAGCCTTCTATAAGCAATAGATGTTTCATTTTTATTTCAGTTTTTGATTGATCCAATGTCCTATTTCTGCGTAAGGGACAAATCAAAATTATCTTTATTCAAATAACATTCAAGCACTCAAATCGTTAGGGATCAATATGATTAATGAAGCTACAACTGGTTCGGAATGTTGCTCTTACGGAGAAGAACCAGCAAGAAACTGAGCGGTCAATCTATTAAACGTTTTGAATTTACATAATGTAATAAAGCTGTAGATCTGTACAAAGCTGGAATAATTTTCAAGTTCAAGCATTTTTATAATTTATATAATCTTAAATTACATATATGCTCATTACTTACGTTTAATTGAAACCGTTGTGTACAACAATTTTTGTATGTTTGAGGAATTTTATTACAGAAGCGACAGTGAAACCCTAAATTGCTGAACCAATTGTAATGCAAATTTGGATATCATTGACTTCAATGTTGAAGTTATTAATTAATGTTGACTTCAACGTGAATTAATAACTTGCAACTTTACAGAAGTCATAGAGATCCCGACCCCACTTAGAGCAGGAGGATGATGATCTTCCTGCCCTTATCTCACTCTAAGTGGGTTCGGCACAACATGTTATAAACATGTCACATGATTCGGCTACGTATTTTACGATCGGCCGCCTGCCTGACGTCAAGTTACCTTAAGTTGACGTCAGGCAAGTTACCTTACCCTCGATAAGAAAGAGGGTGGTCTATTCTACTCAACCGGATACCACACGGTGGGTCAACTACCCTAGTCGCCTTTTACGACAACTCGGTAAGAAATAAGGGTGGTCTGTTCTCCTCAGCCGGTTACCACATGGCATATCCATACTGATATGATAGTTTTTATTCTTCATTATTTCACGACCGCACGAGAACAACAGACTGATGTGAGTAAAAATTATTAAGGAATTAAGACAATGAAAGGCTTCGGTGACATAGATAACATAACTTAAAACTCTAATCGTTTAATTTTACCAAAAAAAATTTAATACAATCGTAAATTAGCAGCAAATTTTTATACCTCACGGTAAGCCAGCCACTTCAATCTCTAGACCGCACAAGAGTCCTTGTGGCGACCGTAAGTTTTAGTAAGGAAGTTGAAAGTACGGACGCAGAACGTGCTCAACCATGTGACGATCCTAATTATAAATAGTGTTAGTTATATCTAAAAATTACATTTCATATTTGGATAATAGATCTATACTACTCCAAAACTTAGTCTCAAAAGCTTCCAGTTCCAACCCATTGTTATTCTTAAATACGTAGAAATTATCAAAAATTCAAGCCTTCTGACGTTTCCATGCTAATATTATAAACGCGATAATTAGGTTGTCTGTCTGTTACACTTTTACGGCTTAACCGCAAAACTACTATGAGTAAAACTGAAGTATGATACCGGTATAAATTTTCTTTCGGGTTTAGGAAAAATCAATAAATTACATAATTGAGGGTATTCAAACGAAAAATCGACGCAAACGAAGTAGCGGATTTTCCAGTTCCTTATAAACCACGCTAACATATAGGATAGGATAAAAATTCCCATATAAATAATTGACGTTATGTTATCATTTAAGCGTTGACGCGAGCGTTGTCTCAGGTAGAGGTAGTTAATGAGTAAGATTTTGATGCGTTCATAGTTCATAATGTTCTAAGCGCCGTATGGTATCCGGCAGAATAAAATAGACCACCCTCCTTCCTTACCGAGGTGTCGTAAGAGGCGACTAAGGTATGTGCCGTGTGGTATTCTGCTGCATAGAATAGACCGTTTTCATTTTTTACCGAGGTGTCGTAAAAGGCGACTAAAGTAAGTTCGTAAAATACATAGCCAAATCATGTGACAACATATTTGTAACATGTTGTGCTGACCTCACTTAGAGTGTGATAGGAGCAGGAGAATGATGATGATGAGTTCATAATGTTCTAAATCCTACTAATATTATAAATGCGAAAGTTTGTGAGTATGGATGGATGTTTGTTACTTTTTCACGAAAAAACTATCAGACGGATTTGGATGAAACTTTACAGTTATAAAGGTTTTCCATCGGAATAACATATAGGCTACAATTTGTAATAATTTTATGTAATATGACGATACATGTCAATAAAGTCGGAAAAAATCTGGCCTCTGTGAGCTATCTCGGCGTACGCTGCCTAAACTATCAGAGTTACCCAAAGATGATGTACCGTAGTATTGTTTGTCTTTAATGGTTCTTAATAAAAGTCCGCGACAGCATATATCTATCTTTTATGTGGAAGCCACTATGACCAAAATTGTGAATCATAAACTTAATTAAATTAGATACTGTGGCAGACAAAATTCCTAGCGAGCGAAGCCGCGGGAAAAAACTAGTAATTTATAAAATTAGGCGTTACTTTGCGTAGACCCATACTACAATGATATTCTAATCTTTTTTATCTTTTTTAGTCTTAAGGCGACTGTGGATGATTGAGATGTGTTACGTCAGAATCGTTCCAATCGTTTGTTACGGCCCACGCTGACGTGAACATATTAATTTTTGCCAACTACTCAATGGGCCGTTAACACTTTGAAGTTTTTGCCAACATAAAATCAGCATCATGGATGATTTGCGATTCGCAAAGTACACGATTAAGTCATTACGTGATTATCATCTATTGTTCACTATTAGGCTGATTATTCAATTAACGTTCAGAAACATATTGCAACTCGCGCATAATAGTTTGGTTTTTCGCGAATTAAACGCTTTCGATTTCGCATTTTATATGATTCACGAAAAACGAGTCACAGATAACATTATGTAAGAAAACGCCTATTATCACATAACTCTTAATTTTATCGTATGCTCAAGCAATCCAAGCTATGATAGCCCAGCAGTAAGACCGCGACTCTTCAAGAGTTCAAACCCGGGCAAGCACCAATGAGATTTTCTGTCAAAACTTATGTGTCTAAATGATAATTTCAATTAATCACACGCTTTTCGATGAAGGAAAACATCTAGAGGAAACCTGGATTCTCTAGAGAATTCTGGGAATATGTATTACCAACCAATCCGAATTGGAGCAGCGTGGTGAGTGTTAGCTCCAACCCTTGTATTCAAAAGCGGAGAAGAGTGGCCTACCCAGCAGTGGATAGAGTATTAGACCGGTACTTTTAAAATTTAATAATACGAATTTTTAATGGTGTCGTAGTCGATAATAAGTCTGGACTTACCTTAATGAATTCCATCAAAATCTATACGCGAGTAACGTGGACGTTTAGGCTTTAGAATCTGTTATCTATTGGGACCGCAGTAATTAGGGTCGGCTTCACTAAATGAGACATTACGTTAGAGTAAACGCGACGTGTCGTAAATGAGATTAAGCCGTTTCAGATGTGTTCGTTGGTCCCGATTTCGTATCGCGCTATCGAATTTGATGTCAATGGAATTGAGCCTTTTTTGTTTCTCGCCTGGTTTTTGTATCATTTTTATTAAAAAATAACTATATGGGACACGGCCGTCCAACTGTAAATTAACCTAATACTTGTGTTATGGATGACAGACAACTATTGTATATAAACATATATAGTTTTGAATAAATAATTAAATACACCCAGACTCATAAAACCAACAAATTGTTTTTAGAAAATGTTGGCTCTTGACGGGAATAGAACCCACGACCTCTAGAGGAGAAGACAGGTCATTGCCACTTGCGCCAATATTGCAGTCCGATGACGAACTGAGCAACCGGAAACAGCTTGTATGTAACCTATACATTCCATGTTTAGCTCAGTTGTTTGTCAAAATTTCGTTCAAAACCGTGAAACACACACATACTTTCGCCCTTATATTAGTAGGAGAAATCAAATACCATCCTATCATCATATAGAAATGTTAGGTACAAATAATATAAGCAATTGAGCACTAAAAAGGAGAGCAATAACAGAGCACGCAAAATACGGACAACTTAAGCACCAAGTGGCCACTAGTAAAACTAATGACAAATGACTGCCAATTACGTTCATAGCTACTTCACCTCACATACTAGCGGCTTTTAGCAGGCTAGCATTAGCATAACGAGCCACCAATACACTGTCAGATGCAAAATGAACCTTATGTGTAAGTAATAGTGACGATAATTGGATGCGATTCGAAATGCAGGTATTGAAATGCGGCGCCCACGATTATATAATAATCGATCATAACCGGTAAACCCAGGGTTGTCACTGCCGTTTATATGACGTTTCACGAAAAAGGTAACGCTGAATGTTCTATTCTAGAATTATTACGTGTATATAGTCAATTAAATTCACATGAAAACTGCAAAAGTTTACACTAGACAAATTATGTAATACTAGAAAAAATTGTATAGAGGTTGCTGTTGTATCTAGTGAATAGTGTAATAGAATATTTAGACTAATGTAAAAAAAAAAAATACTTATAATTAATTATTCACTATTTAGTCAAAGTTATGTATGGAATACTTTCCATACCACCAGGGATACGTTGTATACGCGGTAACAAGTTAGTATTTTCGTGAAACAACACAAATTAAATAATTCTATGAAGATAAAAAAATACCCGTATAAAAGAATAAAACGTAACAAAATCCTAATCAAGGACGACAGTGAAGGGTATGCAAATTGCAAATTTAATTAGGTGTCGTAGCGCCGGTTAAAACGCGTTCACCTCCTATTAAAACCTGTGCAAGTACATAAATCGATAAACTTGCTCAATCATTATTGAATAATTGTTTCTAATTAAAATGTAAGTCACCATAGAGCAAATAATATCAATAAATAGTCTTTGAAATAAATAGACACTCCTAGCCAATCTTATTGTTGATGAACTAACTTGGGTGACCACATTTTTCCGCGATTTGATACCAACTAAATCTGGCCACACTTTTGGTCAAATAGTGTTTCGCGAGAAGAGATCCATCAATGCGCCTGACCCTTGGAACGTTCAGAAATTAGCCTAATAGTTACAAGGTAAATTAAGGCCACCTACAACTCCGATCTCTCATGAGCGTGTATTGATTGCGTGCTGGCGTGTTTGTGTGCGTGCGTGTGTGTGACTGAGCGTGTGTGTGTGACTGTGTTTTGTGTGTGTGAATGTGTGAGGGTATGTATTTTTCAGCAATTTAATGGATCCGTAAGCCTGATATAACATACGCTTCTTTGTTCCAGACAAGCAAATCTCTTTACTTCTATTATACCTTTAAGTGGGCCATCTCACTATTTCTAAAATCTTTTACAACGTGGATAAACCTACGTCGCCCATCTATTTAAAGATAACAAACAGTTTACTCGAAACGTCACACATTGTCATTCCCGCCTAATCGGGACCTGTCAACAAAGCCCTAACCTCAAACGGTGTCAAATAGTATCTAAACAGGAAAAAGTATTATCTGTGGCCCACATAGCGGAGCGCTATGGGAAAACGACAGAGAACTTTCCATGTTACGTGATCATAGAATCGCTCAACGTCGCCTACTTGTGTCAAAATAAATCACCGCACATTTAACACCGCAAATTACAATTGTTACAGTTTCACGCTCCATGTTGCACAAGCGATGGTGTTCGTTTGTCAATGTCGTAAGGATCTGATGCTGTTATGTGACCGACTATTTGTATCCCATTGCTGGACGAAACACTTCGTATCCCTACAGTGAAGAGCCTAATCCGCCTTTACTTTTAAAATGAGGACATGCTTGAGGTGATACTATATAACACGTGCACTAAAGAACTTATTTTTCGCTCTCGTTTCTATAAATAAATATAAATATATGGGACAATTCATTCGGCACGGACATCCGTCTCGTAAAAAAGAGACTTTATACTTTATGGGTGACATACATATGCTTATATAATTAAGCCGTGTGGTATCCGGCTGAGTAGAATAAACCACCCTCATTTCTTACCGAGATGTTGTAAAAGGCGACTAAGGTAAGATGACCCATCGTGTGGTATCCGGTTATGACGACCATGGCATCTATAATTATTTTTGAACATAAATTTTATTATCTGTGACTATTAAAATTAAACACAAAGCAATGTAAATAAAGCGACGCGTCATCCGCGCACGTGTGTAAACAGCTCGCGTCTCGCAGTTAACTGGAATTCATACATTTTCATAGCGAGAGAAAGAAAAAACCCCGAGTATTACATTCAAGCCGGTGTAAACACGTATAAAAAGTACACCACTAACCCCGTGTAAAAGTAAAACATGTGGAAACAATAGGCGAGCGGCTGGGGAATGTAAACAAAACTATGCGTTCACTTATGAGTATTAACAACAAGAGTATTGCAACATCTAGGCAATAATTACTACCTTAAAATGTTCTAGATCTTCAATATTTCAATAAATTTTTAATAATATTTCTTATCAAAACATAACATTTTGTTTTTGGTTGTCAAAAAGTTTTGGGGCGATTATGCTTCAAATATACTTGGGGTAGATAGAGATCGAGCAAAGCATAAGTTTCAAATTCATTAAAAAACCAAATTTTAATTCATTTAATTTAATTTAATTATTTAATATTTTTTATATTAATAGCTATTCTTTTTTAAATTTTTTAACAATAAATTTTGAGCTCATTAATTTCAACAAACCGTTTTCTTTAATTAAAAGAAAGTGATAAGGAATAATATGGATAATGTTAATCTCACAAAACAGCAAATCTAATAATCAGAAGAGATCAAGATAGTGGTTTATGTCGCAAAATATAGAAGGATTTTTCTAATTATTATTTTCACCCAAGCAATTTAATAAAATTATTGAATGTCTTTGTATTATATCAAGACCACAAAAAAAATAAATGTTTCTTAATAAATTTATAAATATTAAAATAGAGCACGCTAAATGGGACTTATATATAGAGGTAAAGAATTCATAATTCATATCAAAGGACATGACAAATATACTCATGTACACTTATACGAGATTCCAGATTGTTATTATAATTGTAAAAAAAACAGCTCTGGGATCTTTTCATTTGAAATGCATTTGTGTGTCTAAAATAGTCAAGGATCTACCGCACTCTTAGATTTATAGCGATGTATAAATGTAAATAGGAAACAAACAATATTATGTAGTATTCAGCATCATAATTATTTATATATTGTAATGTGTTTCCAAGTTTACTATTTCAATGTCAGTGAAAGTGGTCGCGGTCGGACGGTACGGCCACGCAATTACTTATACATAATACGTAAGTACATTAGCATGATGCTATCATTACGTTAGATGTGTGTGTTTTATATCCAACAACTGGGACCGTTGATAAATAGCCCCCAACGTATTGGAATATCAATCTAGTATCAAAAGATGCAATATTATGCCGTGTGGTATCCGGCTGATTAAAATAGACCACCCTCTTTCTTACCGAGGGGTCGTAAAATACGACTACAGTAAGTTGACGCCAGGCAGGCGGCCGGTCGTAAAATATGTAGCCAAATCATGTGACAACATGTTTGTGACATGTTGTGCCGACCCCACTTAGAGTGGGATAAGGGCAGGAGGATGATGATGATGATCAAAAGATGCAATATTGTTATGAACCAGATGGATCCAAAGGTGTTACCAATCTCGTAATTTCAAATTCAAATTTCAAAATATTCTTCATTCAAGCGTACTATTTTCAGTACTTTTGAATCTTCAAATGTTTTCAAAGAAGCTACCATTGATTCAGAAGTATGCTCCAACCGAGAGGAACAAGCAAGAAACTCGGCGGATTATCGTTAAAAAAAATACGATTTGGTGGATGGTTACAAGTTAATATTTCAGCTTGGGGCGTAGCTGACGGCAGTCAAGATATAAGATATTATTATAGAGCATCTCTATTAGACCTCAAAGCGAAGAGATCGGGTTGCAGGGTACGCCAGTTTAAAGCGCACAAAAATTTGGAATCTTATTATTTTATAATGAGTTCGGAACATAGAGGTTTGTGATATCGAAGACTGAAAGTAGTAACAGCCTATCAGCCTATGACTCACTATTCCTCACCTGGATAAAAGCCCCCTCTCTTATTTTTGAGACATGAGTTTAAGATTAGAATCCATACGCTATTCCACTGTGAATCGGTAAGTAAAAAAACGAACCAGGAGGATTCTTCAGCGATATGCAGATACTATCCTATGCTAAACTGGTGGAAATAGGTACTTTAAAAACTATTCACGCCACAGTCAGTACAACAGTATCAGTATCGGTTCTTCGAATTCACAGCCTCCTGCAACCTTTTTCAGCTTGTCATTATAATTATTATTTCGGTGCGTGATAACTATTCCAACAATTATGATCCAAATGCATACGCGTGCTACATGCATGAAGTCAAATGAGAATTTAATACAAAATCCAAAAAGCATACCCAAACATAAACCCAAATTTCAACACAACCATATTCAAGATTCAAGATGTATAAAATTCAAAATAACATCTATATGATTAACGACAACATCAAACCGTCAAATTGCCTTAATAACATCATCCGATACCCAAAAATCTATTACAGAAAATTGGCAGCCGTTAATCTCGTAACCGTCAGTCATTTTCACATCAAAACACGCCGGAGCCTTGACATTCACCTCTTCGTTGTTTATGGCGAATTTCCGGTCGGCGCGAAAGCCGTGACGTCACCCTTCACCCACAGATAGGGTTGCCACGCCTATAAATATAATAACTTGAGGCGTTGACAGTATTTAATATCTCGGACAGTAATGCTGATCCGTTACAAAAGCAACAGTTCTCTGAAACAGATTATGGTACCTTCATTATAATTAAACAATTCGAAAGCCTATTAGAGTAAAGAAAGCTAGAATGATATTTACCATTACTACTTGTTTATGATAGTTTTACCCGTGGGTATATTTTTCCAAGCCATTCATGTCTTAAGATTGTTAATTCCTATTGAACTTTCGCGGGTTTAAGCCCTGTGCAGGAATTTCCTAAACAAGTTAGGGGCCTATCATTATTTTATTGCGAACAACCAACAAGACTTAAAACTATAAAATAATCTAAAAACTATTTAATTAAATGTACACATAATTATAGATAACCACGGCATTCAGTTTAATTGTTGGTAACAGCTGTAGCAAGGACCAACTTATCGATACCCAGAGATATGGAATTCATCAAAACTGAAGAGACAATAAACATTTTTTTTAGTTACTATTAACGATATATATCACTTATAAAGACCCCACTTCCTAATTCGAGCAAGCCTTACAAAAAATATGCGATGCTACCCTATTTACAAATGAATAAATAAATGAATAATAATGAAATTTAGCGTGACCTCTTTTAGATGGAAAACAAGTCAAATTAAAAAAAGGTTAGAACGAAATTTCATGTCCTTACTGTTAACCGTTGAGGAGTTCCCTAGTGTGGAGTCAATCCTGGCATAAGCAGCATCAGGTCATGCCTATCATAAACATGCATTGTCATCGAGACTGGGCCAGTATTAAAATTTCAGCTCAATCGGATACCGAGAAGTGGGTCAAATTTAACTTCCAAGACCTTAAATAAATAGCTTTTAAAAGTACCAACCCTACTAGTCAATTGACAGCCGATTTCGTTCGAAGTCGAGTTTAGGCGGTCCACGGCGAGCCGCTGCGGGCGAAAGTTGTTTTTGTGTGCATTGAATGTTACCTTTGAGAGGTTTTTATTATAAATTGTTTCGTTAGAACGTTGGCAGACATATTTGTTACAGCCTTAAACAAATATTATCCATTAAAGGTAACTTTTACCTTGTTTTAATAGAGATTAGTAAATTCTCAGCATGAGTCGCGCTATTGCATTTATTAACTTAAGGACGATTTGTTTAACTAAATAAGAATACGTTGTACGTTTAAAGTGACCAAATTCAAAAAAGTTATTTTGTGGGAAATTGCAATAAAGCGTTAGTGTTAAAGAGATCTATTATAACATAGAAGAGAAAGCAAACACTTTTTTATTAGTTCATAGCCTGATATCATAGATGACATTGATATAAGGATAACAATGTGTCTAAATCAATCAAGCCTAATTTTTAATTCGGTCAGTTTAATATTAAGTTTACGACGTATTTTTTTGTCAGAAGATACGGTACGGAAACACCATCATAACGCTTATAGATACAGCTTAATTAGGATGCGGATAGGTAAATTAAATATATGGGACACTTACACACACGGTCCTCCGTCCTCAAAGCATGCAAAGTGACATAATACTTGTGATATGGATGACAGATCACTGGTATATACTACATATATAATTTTAAATACATACTTAAATACAAATATACACCCAGGTTTGAAGAACCAACAAATTGTATATAGAAAGTGTTGGTCTTCGGCGGGAATCGAACCCGCGACCCGCGAAGCTGAAAGCAGGGTCACTACACACTGCGTCAACAGGCCAGCCAAAAAAGGTTACTCATATCACCAGAATTCTGTAGAGATGAGCAGGTTTCCGCACGATGATTTCCTTCACTGAAAAGCGTTTAATAAATTGCAATTCTAAATTACATATGTAAGTCTGTCTTGACAGAAAAACTCATTGGACACGTGACCATCTCGAATAATTAACCATTTTTAAGGCCAAGGATATAACCTGAAGCTGTCAGACACTGGATCGCACAGACTCTGCCTAGAGGCAGACGAAACACCCATGCATATCCTATGTGACTGCCCCGCGCTGACTAGCATTCGATACTCTCTCCTAGAGTCGCATAATTTGCGCCCAGCGGAAGTGAAAGCACTCGCCGCCAAGAAGATCCTTGAATTCTTCAAGGACAGCGGCATTGGTGGCGAATTGTAAGCAGTAGCGATCACAATAGATCAGTAATGGTCAAAGTGATACTGGGCCCTCAGGCTCTGCACAGCCGCTACTCTTAGAAGAAGAAGAAGAAGACCGAGGAAACTATGAAAGTCACGAATCCGGCTGCATAGAATAGATCATTTCTTTCGGACGTGTCGTAAAATGCGACTAAGGTAAGTTGACGTCAGGCAGACGTCCGGTCGTAAAATACGTAGCCAAATTATGTGACAACATGTTTCTAACATGTTGTGCCGACCCTACTCAGAGTGGGAGTAGGGCGAGAGAATAATGATGTTAGTTGAAATATTTGTTTGGAAATTTAAGGTTTTGTCCAAAAATTAAAATTGTTGGGACGTCAGTAGAAAATTTGGTGACAGCATATATCCCACTGCCCAGAATTATATCAGATATCAACACCGAGCTATCACTGCTTCTCATGAAATTTATATTGGAGGCCCATTATAATATCTATATGCGGTTTTTTGAAACTGCCATATCGCTTGCGTAGTTACGGTAAGTTATCGGCTAGAGCAAGTTCACGATCACAACTTTCGACAAAGAAATAGCCAATAACAAGTTTTGTATACAGTGACTTGTGACCCGCAACGAGATAATGGCTTTAAATTAACGATTTTGTATGTTAAGGTGAACACAAATGCAAGTAATAGACGCAATAACTTGACTATTGATGATAAGGTATCTTTTTCAAATTGGATTTAATGAAAATATTTTGAAATAGAACACACATTCACCAGGCCTACCATGAACTCTTATTGCGACTCAATTGAAGACGTGAACGACGACCGCGAACCGCTATCTATTCGTACCATGAAGTGTGAATTGCCTTGGGGTCGTAATGTTTGAAAAGGATAACGTTATATGAACAGCTTATGAATCCCACTGTCTCTATGGACATACCAGTACAAAGTTGCACCGACAAGTTTTATATAAACAAGGAAAAGCGCCAGTGGCCCTTGCGTCGACTTCTGTTGTGTAAACGCATTTGCCAACAGTAATTGCAATAATCGCACAAATCAACATTGGCAACAATAACATATTACCATCACTTACCTAGGAAGGCCGTAATGGTGTTATAAATTACCTTAAGATATACGCCAACCATTTCTCTTCTCGCACTTCAATATCTATACTTATTATAAAACAAAATCCCAAGAAGCTGTCTGTCTGTATGTAATCGATTGTCTCAAAATCTACTGAACGGATTTTTGTACGGTTTTCACCAAAAGATAGTGCAATACTTCCGGATGGTTTAGATAAATAGTACATATCGGAATTATGTAAATTGTGTTGGAGAGATCCCGCAGTTTTTAAAAAACTTGCTTGCTGGGAGCTTTAGTCGCGTGCGCTGCGTAAACCAGCAGAGATATGCTAAAGTAATGTAGTAGAGAATTGTAGATCTATAAAAATGCTACAAAAAAGTCCGCGACAGCATGTCTCTATCTCTCACGGCTAATCACAATAACCACTTTTATGTTCAAAATTTGAGAAAAGTTTGGTAAATCACTGAAATCCACGCGGACACCGCGGTTGTTGGCACCGGTAAGTATTTCATTTAAGCTTTTTAAGAAATACGTGAAAATTCTGAACTTATATATATTTACGTAACAGTAAGACTATTTATTGAATTTGGCTTTACTTTGGATTACATAGAACCAAAGTAATGATAATAATATTTTGCTATAGTCTGTAAGTAAATAAAATCTACGTAATATTAAATGTAGCGTTCTATCCGTTCGAATACCTTATACGTTGTGAATTCTTGAAAAGTATGCACTGTAGAGCATACGCATAGTACTATCGGTTATTTAACAATACACCGTTATATACAATATACAAACCACTAAAAGAACAGTATAATAAATAGCACGCAATAACTACCACAATCATCAACTACCAAAATAATAAAAAGAAAACAAAGGTAAGTGTAAGTGGCTATTGAAATTTTAAGTCTTAAAACCACCACTACCACACCACACTAGCTCCTCACATATTCACTACCACATTGTCAATAAACGTTTCGCAAAGCTACTAACGCATAATCTACAGATAGACTAATTGACAAAATCGCGAGGTAACACAGAAAAAAGTAGCGTAAGCATCTATTGAAAACGTAAGTCTAAAACCACCACTACAACACTACACTAGTGTAGTGTGGTAGTGGTGCACCTCACATATACTCTAACACAATATCAACAAACGTTTGGAAACGTCTGGAAATAGACTCGACGACAAAATCAAGATCGAAGACGCAAGATCACTTAATACAGAAAACAAAGGTAGCGGTAAGTGTCTATTGAAAATGTAAATGATATTCGAGTCGCGTCATCAATATGTTATCGGTCGGTGGTTTACTTAAACAATTCAAGACAAGTAGAAGGTGGTATGGCAGTTAAATGAACATTAAAGCAACAATACTTAATAGCTGCTTCTGTTCTAACTTCTCGTAAATCACAGTATGTGGGCAGGTGGGTCGGCGCCGGCGCATACTCTACATGGGATAGGCCGGCTCGATATTGATTCTTCGATATTGATTCTTATTAACACGGCAACAAGAATTACGTATTTTGGTAATCTAGCAGTTTATTTTTCTTAAATCCAAATTGATCGAACGAAAAATGACGGTTAAGTGTTTTTACAACTTGTCCAAACTGCTGTTTCCGTCTTTATAATGTGTAGAATAGTTTAACGTTGTTACTAACTAATCTTAAATCGTAAATTATCAATTAAAATATTATTTCAATACAATGCCGAAATATTTTTTGACTGGCCCGTTGGCGCAGTGGGTAGTGACGATGCCTTCAGCTCCGCGGGTCGCAGGTTCGATTCCCGCCGAGGGCCAACATTTTCCATAAACAATTTGTTGATTCTTCGACCCAACGTGTGAACCCTTCGTGTGTATTTGTATTTAGGTATGTATTTAAAATTATATGTGTAGTATAATACCAGTTGTCCGTCACCCATATCACAAGTATTAATTACTTACTTTGGGGATGGACGACCGTGTGTGTAAGTGTCCCATATATTTACCTATTTTGTTAGTTATTGAATTAATTCCAACAATTATATCAATATCCTGGGCCCATAACCATTAGAGTTACCAGTTACGTATAATAAAATATTGTAGAATTTCTTGCTGTTTTATCAATACTAGTTTTTAATTCAATAACTCTAACATATTTATTTAAAAAATAATACTTATAACTGAAAGCTCACGCAAAAATCAACTGAAAAGTTTAGGATTGCGGAGAGGAATGGGGAGAGCAATGCTATCATCACTCTGCGTGACCGAAAACGGAACAATTGGATAAGAGCTAACCAAAGTTAGTGTTGTCATGGATTCTTGCCGATTTTACATTTCCTTCAAAACGATGCTTATATTGGTTTCCAATTTTTTTCTAATCTATTTATGGATCATGTTGAGTTTACATTCAGTTCATTTGCTAAGCATGCCTCAGGGAAATGATCAACAGGATGCGTTTGTATAGACAAATCACTCGTACTAACTTTAACCGTCTTTGGTGGTCCTTTGTAAGGAAGTTAGAGCGATAGCTGCAAAGTATAATTAGAATATCTTAACAATCCTTTTTAAATATTATTTTTATTAATATATAACCAAGAACAATATTTTAAGTTTATATTTAGTCAATTTGTTTCTGTGAGAAATATCAAATATTCAGTAATCCTTGCAATCCTCTAATATCTAAAAAAAATAAATACGTAAGTTGTTTCAATTTAGACTTTCGTGAGTAGCATTCATAATTTATGTATAGAAACCGTTTAGATTGAAGTCTTATATCGGGTTAGCCCGACTAGTCTCAAGCACATCGGCTACTTGTTCACGAGCTCAAAATTTTCAGAACTTAACTGTGACGTAATAAAACGTGAGAAGAGCCAGTTTATATTATATTGCTAATATAACATTAAATTATAAAATACGACAAAACTTGATATTATTAATCCTACATAATTTGCCACCGATTCTATACTTTGTAGTAAAAATATAGCTGAAAGTAAACCAATGCTAAGGTCAAGCAAATAAGCAACTTGATGAGTAATGTAAATATTAATCAGCACTTTTTTTAATTACTAAAATATTTATCAAAACAAAGCAAAAGCGCTTAGTAACGATTATATCATGTAAGAAGTGATGATTCAGTGAAGACCGCTTACCTAGAAGATACTTGTTCATTATTGCTTAAAAGACCACATTATAATTACCGGTAAACATAAATTTCGAATTCTATGCTCGCTAGAGAAATGACGTATAGTACCCGGCAATAAATAATGCACATCGAGGCTTAGAGAGAGAAAATCGGCTAGTTCTACTTCATAGAGCATTGTCTCTGCCACACAGACTGACGATCCGTGTGAAACGTCACAAACAACTTAGTGACTGTGACAGCGCTCTACGAAACCGAACTGGTCGGCTGTTTCGTTCTAAACATCGATGTCCATTATTCAATGCCGGGTACTATAACTTCGGACGCCTTAGATTTTTTATGGCACAAGCCCTTATAAATGAATGTTTGTCTGTGTGTCCTTTATAAATTCCGAAACAGCCGGACCGATTTTAATGAAATTTTCAGACAATCTAGAATGATAGAGGGGATGATCCTGAAAGGTTTAGTCGGGGCATTTCTTAAAATAGTTGAGTTATGTTTCGAGAGGAATTCGAAACCAGACTGAGACACAACAACGCGTAGCCGTACCGCTAGTCACCAATAAAACGATACTTTGTAACGGCTCTCAATAACGAATGATGTAGAAGACAATATCAGGGCCATAAGATTTCTTCCGGCACGTACGTTCCGCCAAAGATAGTAAACTTTACTTTGTCGTATAACAAAGGTTTCAGATTAAATAGAGTCCAGATAGAACCGTGTAGATAATGTTGACTACGATAAACGAAAAAAATATAGCAAAACTTTCCTATTCAACCTAACAAAACTGTTCCTAAAAAAAGGGTTTAAAACAAGAACACAGAGATGACAGAGTTCCGACCATAGGTTTCACGGGTTTAATCTTCGTAACGGGCCTCTGAGTTTTCGTTAAAATTTTACGTGCTTTATGCATTTAACAAGTTCCAAGGAGTAAAGAGGCCTTGGCTAAGCACCAGGATATGATAGAAGTGTGAATTATCTTTTTGGTCTTTGTCCACTAAGCTTGGATATGATTGCGATTTGAGAATCATATTCGCACCATGATATGATCAAAGGTGACTACGGTGATCGTGCTGCTATTGCGTACACAAACAAATGAAGGCCTTAGATGGGTATGCAATGTATAGGATATAAGGACTACATTTGTTTTTATAACCACCAATCATTTAGTCGAGTAATCGCTGAATTAATTTATGTAATTAGCAAATAGCAAAAAATGCTATCGGCTATTATATTATTCAGCTATCACTGCACAAAGTTATTGTCATTACAAACAAACGTAATTCTTAAATCATTTTCAATACGTTCTTTATTTCTAATTCGGTAATACATTCACTTGGAATATCGTAAAATTGCCACATAATCTCGATACATATGATATAATGATAACATTTTTTGTAATATTATTTTACTATTTTATGGAATTCCATAATTTTGTATAGCAATAGCAGTTATCTAAAATACAATAGCAGATGATGCTATATGATGAGTGAATCATATCATGATCACTGAGTGATTGGTGATTCTGTCCATCCCTATTGTCCACAAGTGAAATATTAATAGTTAGACTTTATTTTTTTATCTATGCATAGATAGTATGCATGTTTGGAACGGTAAGCGAACAAACTTAACTACTCTACAATTTTAATACAGGCATAATTGCACAACAAAACAATTCTATTTGTGTAACGGTATCTTGTTAATAAAATTAATGTCCGCGAGTGATAAAAAATACGTAAATAAATATCTTTATAAAACAACAGACTGACATTTTGATAACGCGTGGTAGAACGATAATTTAACGTTTCATTCTATGTTCGAATATATTATCGCGACCATTATTTTTAATCAATTTGGTAATTTAATTGGTTAACTTTTAACTTCATATATAAAAACTTGTTTTCTATTATATATATGATAAGTAATTTTTCAATGCGATTTGTATACTTTATTAGACTAAACTTTGTAGAATCTAATCTTATATCTTTAAATGAGCTAATCTGGTATATATATAATTTGAATTTCAGAAACGCCGATATTTATGAAATTCAGTATGTAGGGGTTGATAAATCGATCTAGCTAGGCATTATTTTAACAAATGCCAAATATGCATTCAATGCCTGAAAATAGGAACTGCTAAAATATAAATTTTTTATTATATAAGTTATTATATTTTTTATTATATAATTTTTTAATATATAAGTTTTTATAGCTCAGTGGGGAACGAGCGGACAAAGGATGTGAAAACGTTTCAGATCGAGTCCCAGGTTGGTATGCCCTTTCTTTCATTTTTTAATTTTTTCATATATTAATACACTAAAGTAATGAGTAGAGAATTGTAGATCTACAAAAGTACTACAAAAAAGTCCGCGAGAGCATGTCTCTATTTCTTAGGTTAACTCACAACAACTACTTTTATATTCAAAATTCTCAGACACACTCATTTCCACGCGGGCGTAGCCACTGGCATAGCTAGTTTATAATATTTGTATGGATGTGTTTAATTGATACCTACAATTTATTATACACTTATAACAGCAAAGAAAAAACCGTCATACCTTAATAGCGTTTCTGAGATATGTGCAACCTAAAAACCTTCATCGGTGACTGGTAAGATAAAAATTTCCCTCAGCGGTATGATATTAACAAGCTGAACTTTTACTTTTAACAGGCTCTTGCGAGTCGTTAAAATATTTTTTCATTAATAAAAGCAATACCGGTTATCGAAGCGATAATTGTCACTTGGGAAAAGACTATTTAGACGATAGCTACCGATACGTATGGAACAGTGATAATTAGGTTGCGTAGTTAGAACACAACAAAGATGTATTTAGAAAATCTAAATTTAAATGCACGTAATAATAGATGAAGTAAGTAAAAAAAATAATCGGAGTCGAACCTAATTTTTAGTATAACGAACTGGCGACCGTAGTTTGAAGGTTCAGTCCCTGCAATTCGTTATTACTGGAGGAGCAAGAAATGCTATATTCATACACACACATACTCAACACATAAATTTCTCCATAGAGTAGAGATAATTCATACAAGAGACATTTGACCAGCAGTGGATATACTGTCGAGGCGAATATGGTCCAAAAGGCTAAAGTAGGGCACCTTTTTCTTCTTCTTCTTCTTCTTCTAGGAGTAGCGGCTCTGCAGGGCCTGAGGGCCCAGTATCACTTTGACCATTACTGATCTATTGTGATCGCCACTGCTTACAATTTGCCACCAATACCGGTGTCCTTGAAGAATTCAAGGATCTTCTTGGCGGCGAGTGCCATCACTTCAGTAGGGCGTAAAATATGTGTGATATACTGTCGAGGCGAATATGGTCCAAAAGGCTAAAGTAGGGCACCTTTATCTTAACTTCACTTTCATCTCTCCGATTCATCTGAATCAAACGAAAATAACACAAAACACGACAACGTATCTCTTGTATTTATCGTTGCGAGTGAAAGTGGTGTAACGGAATCCGTTAATTAAACGATAATGTTACGTTTTATGATTCGCAGAATTGCAACATCTCCATTCCGATGAATAAACATCGGACGTGCAATTGATTTGGTTTTATATGACACGACATAAGCGTCACAGACCGAGACTTTACTCACACAATTTAATGACGTCAAAGGTAGATGAAAGTAAAGTGAGCTTTTAACTTTTCTTTATCAATTCGCTTAGAAATATATTCTGATAAACGATGGTTGAATTAAATTATTTTTTTTCGCAAATATGGGTTTACGAAATTTGATCGACAATTAACCGCACTCTCGTTCCTCTTAAATGATATATTTCTGTAATAGCATTTTGCCACGTAAGAGAACCTATACAAGTGATAGGATATACCGGGGCGCGCCGGTATAATTGTGGAGTCATTTATCACGCCGTGACGCGCATTAATTGCTGCACGTTTAATCAACCGAATCAACTGGCCAATCAACGAGTCATAATCGCGCTCGGCTCGGTTCCATTTGAATGGAAACATAGACGTGTGTTATGTGGTAAAATTGACATTGAAAAAAAACTTTGAGTGAACTGAGAACCGGCTTCAGAAAAGTCACAGGGAGGGAGGTGCTTAATCTAAGCGGTACAAGAGATCCCTTAAAAAACCTTATGTCCAGAATTGGTTGTCTATCAGAAAAAAAAGAGTACTCGGAAAATATGATAAAAGCAAATTAAACCTGCCAGAATACATATAACTTAGAACACGACAAAGTTGAAATAACTTAATGGTGGAAATTTATATTCAACATTATCAAATGATGACGCTATCTGACTAAGTCTATCAGTATATGAAGAAACTGTTACTTACCCGGCGTGTTAATAAAACTATTATAGTGGTAGTTACCTGAAACAGAAAAAGATAAATTATTACAAATACAATGCTAGCGTTAATTAATCATTCAGCAAAGTATGAGAAATTTAATTAGATTTACCAAGTTCATATCAGCAATGAATATGCAACGAATGTTAAGTCCTAACTTTTATTAACAGCATTCAAACATTGTGAGAAATAGCTGAATATGAGGCTACAATATATGGTTATAAAAAAATTAATCTATTAATAAATATCCCAGTTCTATTGAAAAGATATCGAAATAACATGCGCTTAGTGGAAATTGCTAACAGGACCTATAGACATAAATGAAAAAGAAGACGAAGAAGAATTTAACAAAAATAATAATATAAGAATCATCATATATATTTACTGAATAACGCTAAATAAAAAGTACACACGTATCCCCAATACTAAAACTAAGAACATAATAGATGAAGAAACAAGACACGACCCTACCGAATCAACTAGCCCAATGACAATTGTATCTGCGTACAAAATGACTGCGATGTTGACCTGACGACCAATCACGGCTAATAAACTCAAATTAACATTTGATCAAACAGATGAACGGACTGCCAATGTGACACTATAACTAGGCCAGGTCAATCATTGTAATACGGTCGCCTTTTTATTGGGAATAAATCTTGAACAACAAAGAGGTCAATAGAACTATTTCAATTGGAGAAAGGCTATTTGTTTTAAGGGATATTGGTAAAATTCAGAAAGATGACATTGAAAACTTCATTTTAAAATTATCTCTTTAATATCATAAAGCCTAGGAAGCTAAAAGTATCATACTTTAATCATGGTAAATTTTAAATGAAATACCAAAAAAATTGACAAATCTTTTTTTTCTTCAACCGATGGACGTCTACTGCTGCACATAGGTTTCCTTAAGGGATCTCCACACCACACGATCCTGCGCCGCTTGGATCCAGCGACTCCCCGCGACCTTTTTGAGGTTGTCTGTCCACCTCGTTGGGGTCTTCCAACGCTGCGTTTACCGGTGCGGGGTCGCCATTCCAGCACCTTAGGACCCCAACGCCTATTAGTTCTACGTACTATATGCACCGCCCATTGCCACTTCAGCTTCGCGACCCGATGAGCTATGTCGGTTACTCTGGTTCTTCTACGGATCTCCTCATTCCTGATTTGATCACGTAGAGATACACCAAGCGTAGCTCGCTGAGTGACTCTGGGCTTTCTTATGAGGCCCATAGTCAGCGACCACGTGTAAAATCTACTAAATGACAAATCACTGGATCTCACTTCCACAATAATCTTTCAACTTACATCAATTAAAAACGCCATTTTGTTGTTACCTATTTAAGGCAGTTATTTAACAATGAGAAGACAGAAAACATAATTTATCGTCATTGTAGCGTTTCGTAATATATTTGATATGAATTCTCAAGGGTACAGCAACAAAGTGGGCCGCAGAATCGATTCCAATTCGATTCGGTACAATATCGATCTTGCGCAATGTAGGTTAATCGTAGTGAAGGACTTATCGAATGCTTTGATAGAAGAAAATAAGTACATATAATACAAAATATGGTCGCTAAAACCAATGATCTTTCATGAAATTCATAAGAAAATAAATGAAATGAATGAAACGGACACCTAGTATTCAACCTTTAAACATGCGTAACAAGTAAATGGTAAGTAAAGAAAATAAGGAATTATTAAATCCCTAATTACATTCCAACTTAAGAAACGTACCAACTCCGGACATCTACAAAATTAATGAAGATGCAGGGCAGATTATGAATAGGAAACCGAGAATTGTATGTGAGGTGAATTAGATTGCACCTGAACAGAATAACATCGTAACTCTTGACAAGTATTGCGCCGAGTGATTGATGGCGACTACAGACATGAAGAGAATACGCATTGGTCTGCCAGTTTATAGTTTTGCACAAAAAAATATAAAGACTAAATTTTCTACAGAAATCATTCATCCAATGCACATTCACCGTGACTAAATAAACTACTGTGGAACTATTTGAATACGTATTAAATTTAATGGGAAAGGTCATCGAAAATATTGCGAGTCATGGGATTTAAAAAAATAACCCTCTGTAATTTTAAATTTATTCAATTATTTGGTTACGGATCAACAAAAAATTTGTATGGAGATTAGATTTTGAGACCAAACTCAGAATAGCGGAATTTTCAAACATTGCCATATTTGACTAACATCCTTCTGCGTGTATCCCTGAATGAAAATAAAACTTCATATACCCTTTCAAATGGATTTTCAAAATGGAGTGCAAAGTGAATTTGATAAGATTATCTTGCGGATTACTTTCCGCTATTTCAATTTTTTTTTTGGTATTGTATCTACTTTGGATGGGGGGAGAGCATTCAATTTATATTTAATTATTTTATAACTATCGGGTGATTAAAAGTACAGTGATAAATAAAGAATTGATTAGAACACGCTTGGCGACCTTGAATGTCATTGTATTAGAAATTAAAAATCCAATATATTCACGAACAATTAAATAGTACACTTTATCGAATCAATTTATCTTTGATAGGCGCACAATGTCCTAAACCGCAACATTTCATAATATTGATTGTATCAATTTAATTAGGACATGGGTTTTTAATTATACCAATAGCACCGTTTATTCACGAGATAACCGGTCCATTTGTTATAGGGCTTTTTGTTTAGACCTTGACACTCACTGGCGCGATCATATCTTGATCGCCGCTTTTGACACAAACGATTAATTTGAATGTTGCTAAAATAAAGATAGTATGACGCCAATGTTCATTATTAGCTGTAGTACTTATATTTTTGAACACAATGTATTACATAACATTCGCTAGCATTGCTTAGTACTTTTATATCAAAACTTAACACGCTAATCAGTAACGCGATGCAATCAACTGGTATCGTCATCTTTTCGTAGTAATAAGGAACCACAGCACATTAATTTAAGCATTAACAATTAAATTATTAAGAATTTAATAATAAATAATATTCAGAATTAATTGCATAAAATCTTTTTTTAACTATTTCTAATGCAAGATACAAGTTAGTTAATATTTTAGAGGTGTGCTAAAGCTTTTGGTGGATTTTAGGAAACTAAATCTATCCGTTTATCATATAAATATCTATCCTTTTTTCCGTATATCATATAACCGTTATCTTGAGAGCACGCAACATCACGGTATTCGAAATATGACACCTACTTAAATAAAGTGGGAATTTTTTTAATACACTTACTTGAAATAAATGTAACCAACAGTGTAACTATTCAGATCTAGATTTAGATGTTTTCCAAATTATAAAAAAAAGGAAATTCCCGCAGCCCTCGGGCGCGTTTCCCGTCTGTCTGGTCCAATACTTCGGTTTCCGTTAAAAAATATTTTAGTCTCTTTTTGAATGGAATTGTTAGGACATTTTTCCAGTCTGCTCCCTAGACTGTTAACGATACTTACTACGTAACCTGCACTGACTAACCAACTAAGTTCGAACGATCAATGGGAACATTTATAACAGGCTGCACTAATAAAAAATATATAAAAATTAGTCTGATACAGAGAGCCTACTATAATGTTGAAGATTACATCGACGATTAGAATGCGTAGATATATGTAGCAATGACAAAATGTAACCAATTGTAAAGATATTTTTTATATACATTTTTTTATTAAAGAGCTCCGCGGAGTTTTATGCTGGCTCTTCTCGGTAGTAACAGCTTTACGAACCAGCAGTAGAGTTTACGATTCACAAGCACATGTTTACAAGTATACTTGAATAAATAATATTTTGAATTTGAATTAATATTTTCGACAAACAGCAGCGTAGTGAAGCTTATTTTCTGAACTAACACATTACATTAATAAATCCCGTTGTTCCTTCGGGATATAAGGGAAAAAATAATATAGTACACAATTAACTAAATCGCGGTTACACCAATCTATACATATCAAACAGTGCCTAAAAGGAGGGATTAATTTTCTCAAAATCTACTAAACGGGTTTTTACTAAAAGGTTCAAATTTTCAAAAATACATTTTAATTCAATTCAAAAAACTTTATTTGTGACCTTAACTTATACATACAGAAAAAATAAAAAACAATACAGAGCAATATAATTAACGAATTAATAAAACAAAAAAAAACGCAAGATATTGAAAGTAAGAAACAATATACCTACTAAGAAAATTCAAGATACATTTCTTGAGCCAGGCTTAGGTTAGGTTACTTAACTAGAACAATTGTAATTAGAGCAGCCTGTTAAAATTTAGCCGTTCCAAAGAACTTTAACAGGTTATGATGGGGCTTTCACTGGAAGATGCAAAAGATAGAAGAGCAATATATAGGCTACTTTTTAGTTTCGAATTCCCGCGGGTCCGGATTTTACGCGGCGTAAACTATATCACATATATTATCATATATAAGCTGTGATAGCCTAGCGGTGAGACCGTGCGACTCTCTAGAGACGACATAGGTTCAAACCCGGGCAGGCACCAATGGGTTTTTCTATTAAAACTTATGTGTCTAATTGATAATTGCAATTTATCACACGCTTTTCGGTGAAGGAAAACATCGTGAGGAAACCTGCATATCTCTAGAGAATTCTAGGGATATGTGTAACCTACCAATCCGCATTGGAGCAGCGTGGTAGGTCTTAGCTCCAATCCTTCTCTCCAAAAACGGAGAGAGGAGGCCTTAGCCCAGCAGTGGGCATAGTAACAGGCTGTTACTTTACTTTTTTTTTTTTAAACTATATCACACCGACTTCCACGCTGGCGAAGGCGTATGCCCAGTTAGTAAATTATTAAGTAGAACGACCGCAACGAATTTTATTAATAAAATTAGCTACTACGGTTAGCAGTGAAAGGAAATGTCTCGCGGACGGTGTTACAATATAATTACGATCGATGTTTTAATATCGAGCACTGCTAGTGGTGGAGTCGAAAGGTGGTCGTGACCACCGCGTCACACGTCCGCGTGATGACCACGTCCTTGTTATAGCGAAGGTAACAAATGGCATGTCTTTGTGTTGCATGTTGCAATCATAACAAACATAATAATTTAATTGAAGTTGTATTGAGTAATCAAGTATTTAAGTGATAATGTAATTGTCCCTTTTAAGGTAGGGTATTTAAATATCTCAATCGACATAGGAGATTGCGTTATAATTTATTTTAAATATGGGTTATAATAATTAAAACATAATTTCAATCCCTTAGATATGGATAGACTAATAACAGCTTTGTTAGAAAACTAACAAAGCTGTTGTGTGGTATCCGGCTGAATAGAGCAGACCAGCGTCATTTCTGACGAGGTGTCGTAAAAGGCGACTAAGGAAAAGTGACGTCAGGCTAATCAAGTAAAAACGGGGTGCCAATGTCGGTCGGCCTCCTCCTGGCGCACCCTGGGCAGGTCCTTGGAATGTTGCGGATTACATTCCTTGGGCTTGGCGAACGGACTGGCGAAGCCTATAAACCCGGCAACGGGAGCGGGGGCCTTCGAGCTGCGAGGAAGACAACCTCTATAAAAAATTACCCGGTGGGTTGGGGCTCCTACCTTCCACCTGACACGGGTGCTTTAGTTTTAGTTTGGGGGGTGTCTGGGGACGGTGGCCCGGCGTGAGTGTCCGGCTGGTGGCCCGATGCGAGCGTTCGGTGAGTGTCGCGAATGCGGTGCTGAGGTGTAGGCGCTGCCTTTGCTTGCGGACTGACTATCCTACTTGGACGGTCCAGCAGTCGGAGTTCGTGACACAGGTGGAGAGCGCTCTCCTTGTCGACCGTGCGATCGCGGGCAGCGATGGCCTGTTTCTGCTCTAACTGGCGGAGGGAGGCGGCGGAGCAGTTCTAGGACCTCGTGTTCTGGACCAATCTGCTGCTGGCGTGTCCAGCCTAAGCCCATCGTCTGCCACCCTGACAGGGGACCTTTCGGGCGCTTCGAACGGGGTTTATCGGACGCCTGACTTATAGGTCCCCGAGGCGGTCGGTGCATCTGGTGCTCCCGATGCACCGGTTAGGGAGGGGAGCTTCTCTTTTGAGGGGTCCCTACCCAGAGGAGGTGATTCTGGGTTCAGAGTTGCTGCTGGTGGGAATGGGGTCAAATAAGGTACTCTGCCCCCGCCATTGGTAGCGTGGTGAAGCATACATGTCGTTTTAGTCGGTGCGAGTCCGTACATAACCACCGCCTGTCCCCGTCGGTTGTAATTTCGCAATTATATTATATTAGAATGGAAGTATGGTTTACGTCAAGTAAGTAAACTCGAATCCTAGGTATGACTAACGAGCGTCTCGACGCCTGCGCAGTTGGAATTGGGTCGGGGAACGCACTCGAACGCACGCGCACGCGTTGGCGCCGACAGGCATTCGTGCACAAATGCAACCAAAAGTTTACATACATAAATAAATTATTTGGTAGTAAAGTAATTTTAAGCTGTGATAGACCGTGCGACTCTTTAGATGGGATCACGTGTTCAAACCCCCGGCAGACAACAATGATTTTTTTTGTTTTAACCTATGTGTCTAATGATATTCCGAATATATCGCACGCTTTTCGGTGAAGGAACACATATTGAGGAAACCTATATAAAGTAACGGCCTGTTACTGCTGGGCATACGACTCCTCTCTCCGTTTGTTGGAGAGAAGGATTGGAGCTAAGACCTACCACGCTGCTCCAATGCGGATCAGTAGGTTGCACTTCGTAAAAATCGTAAAAAGTCATATAAAAGGTCTGAGAATTGGGTACTATCTATTTTCATACACTAAGTAATGAGGGTTGTACTCACCACTCATAACATTTTATTTTTGAACATAAGAAAAAAAAAATTTTTTTTTTTTATAATGTACTCTAGAAATTCCTTACAAATAATTTATATGGCATAAGAACGTTTGCCCGGTCAGCTAGTAATCCCTATAAATCCAGTACTAGGTGCAAGCGAGTTTATTTACAAAAACCCTGAATATATTTATATTAAAACATCTCTTATAAGTTTCTTATTAAATAAGCCATTTATTTAAGAAATCACAATGTATCGTTAAAGTCAGGACGTATTATTCCGTTTTACCATAAATGGTGTCTTTATAAAAATAAATCCACAGTAATTGCCTGCGACAATGTCGAGCATGGATCACAAAAAAGGCATCGGACAGACAAACGTACAAACAACAAAGACAATATTATAGGGGCCATAAAGATATATAAGGCTGCGAAGATAACGAGCTTCAAAAGCTGAGAACCAGGTAGAGTTGTTTCCGCAATTACACGGGCGTCGCTCGCGTGATTCCGCAATGAGCGAGAGGTTAACCTACGGGTCGTAAGTTCGAATCAACAACGTTTTGTTATGGTCGAGTGCCCAGTTTACTAGCCTGTCGAGGCTTTACTTCACACTCATGGTGGCACGGTGACTAATTACAGTTATTCCAGACTGCCTTCCACTACACTTCGCGTTAAGCCATGGACCGGCTCTTAGGACTAGGTTCTACTTACCGAATTTCTCAACCACGACGATGATTCTGCGCTAGAGCATCCCACGCGGTGACTTTTAAAAGTCAATTCGAAAAATAATAATAGAATCACAAGTAATTATAATTCTATTATATCTAACTGCCATATGTATGTTGTAAGGAAGCGAACGCGGTTGAATAGATTACACTAATTAAACTCGTGTTAGAAGTGTCTAATCTAAAGCTTAAATTAGCAATGTAAATGCAACGTATTTTAGCGCTAAACAACTGAAAAACTTGATGGAAGACGCGTGGGGAAATAGCGGATCGCATTCACAGTTCCAACTTCTCAACGACGAACGATTAACTACTGCTTCCGTTTGAAGTCGGATTTAAACCAAACGACCAAGTTATAGCTAGAACAAGAGCATTCTTTCCTGGTATTTTAGTTGAATAGATAGAACGCTGTTATGTTTTTACATTCCTCTATGGAAGGAAAAGACAGTGAATAGATGCTTTCGAAATGTGGTTCTGGAGGCGAATGCTCCGAATACCCTGAAAAGCCAAACGCGCGAATGTATCTATCTATACTCTAAACCGGATTATCCAGCACCTATCTCCAATGCATGCGCTCGTATTTCGGCCACATAATGCTAAGAGGAGATGGCAACCTTAAAATGCTGGTCATTGTTGACAATACAGAATGCAAACGACCACGAGGCTGTTCGCGAAAGTGAAAGAAGTCACCTCCTCATCCAAATTCTATCAGGTGGCTCACCACCTGTTGTGGTGGTGGTTACTTTAAACCGGAACAGATGCAGGCAGATCGTACGAAAGAAGGGCTCAGGTGACCACGATCCTCAATAATGAGGGACCGATTGAAGAAGAAGTTTATACACCAAAATATCAACGAGCAAGAATGAGAACTAAGAACTAGAATTCTTGTATGAGATCAACCGAACAACTGCTTTGAAGAAACCGCTCCAGGCAGCGATCGCATCCGAACACGCACGAACGCTCTAGTCATCTGTTCACACACTCTAGTATCATTTACATCGAGCGAGCGAGAAGTCTTAGAATATTACCTAAGATGTTTGCGAACGCAAAAAGAATATTCCATGTATGTTTATAGTAACCGAATTTCATAGAGTGGGGATAGAATGATCATTCGCTCGTCTGATTTAAATCAGCCTTAAGGCAATCGAAGAAACGTGGAATGTTTGATGTTAATATGACATTATCAATTAGGTATTATGCAATTAAATTTTTAATCTAGACGTTCTACTTTTCAGTTGAAGCGATTCGCGGAATGCGGATTACGAAATAAACAACTATTTCCAAATCAAACGTTACAAATGCAAAAGTGGTTTGTCTACTGTTCATGCACATATGGAAAAATTTACCCATGTGATTCGTTATATATTGATAGCTAATAGCTGGAGAATACTAGAGGATATTATTAAACTGACACTGAAGTCTAGGTAAAATAACGTACTTTGAATAACATTAAAAAAAATGTTTGCGGAAAAAATCTTGTTAAGAACTATTTTTTTTCATAAATGACGCACCTAGTTCACTGTGAATATAAAACAAAGAATATATTGCAGAAAAGAAAAAAGAATTATGATAAACAAAAAAAATGATTTCACATGACAAACTCTGCTGAAAGCACTTTCTATAAATAATAAAGCCCTCCAATGTGGAAGCGATATTTGCCTACCTTTGAAAATATAACTGATTATTCCTCTTTAGGTTCCATATCAAAAACAATCTATACATGATCCAACTTGTTCTCACTGGTGCTGACATCACTTATTTATATTTTACAATCTGCGAATAAGTAACCAACTCACGTTTATGTTCTTTAATCATAAAATTCTTAATGTCGTGAGTGATGGTGTACGTTAAAAAAGAATTAAACTTTTTGTGATTTCCTCATGATATCATCGTATCAACCTGATGCTACAATGATAGAGTTGCCATTTATTCCGATATATCTGGATTGTTATTATTATTGAGCTCTATATACTGACACTGCTGGGCTAAGGCCTCCTCTCTCCGTTTTGGAGAGAAGGATACTGACAAAACACTAAAAGAGTTCCGATTGACACTTCGCAATGCAATTCAAGACAGGCTGGAATATCCGATAGGAGGATGGAACTAGGGATAATTTATAGAATTATGCGTTACTTTGTGGAGATCGATAATACAAAAGTAATAATTAAATTATTATTTTATAATCCGCGATTAAGTAAATAGATGCTAAATGCTATAGAGTGGACTATCCGTTTTCATACCTGATACATGTGTACTGTGATAGCAGAGATGGAGGTTTGTGCATTTGTTTGTACGAATCCTGCATGTATTGGGTATGTAAAAATGGATAGTCCACTATACATTTAGCACTATATATTTTTTCTATTTACTATATCGCGGATCTATCATCCGCGATACAGTAAATAGAAAAAATTACTGTATCGCGGATTATGGCAAAATAATTTTATTATTACTTTTGTGTTATGGATCTCCGCAAAGTAACGCTTGATTCTATAAATTTTTTGAATATCAATTTATTTACAAAAATTTCAAATTACAAATATATTTATTTTATTATATATTTTTATTCGTACACAGACCATCGAAAAGCATCCCGATAACAACCTATCTTGATATGGTTATCAAGAAGCAATTAGTAAATCATTATAATTAAGGGGATGTCCAGACTAAACGAAAAGCTTTTATAATGTTCATTGCAACAACCGTTGTGACGTTGTATGTAAATCAGTGTTATCTGTAATGACAGTTGTTATTACGTCGATTGACAGTCCGGGGCGTACTGACAGTAAATTGTGTGACAGTTATAGATAAACAAATTAAATTCAATTAATTGTAAAAAATATACACATACACTAGTGAAATGTGATTTTAACTGTAAGTTTAATCACTATGGTATTCTTTTCAAGTAATACCTTAAGCAAACTAAATGTTGTCTGTAAGAGATCACTTACAAGTAATACAAAGTAAATATTAATTTATTTTGTAGTCTATGTACCTACTACAATTTTTGATTTCATGTGGTGTCTTTAATTGTCTGCGATATTTTATATTTATAATAGCGCTAATTAATTCTTATGACAGCTGTCTTTGATGACGCCAACTTACCTAAGTTGCAACTTAACTTAGTCTATTCTACTCAGCCGGACACCACAGGGCATTAATAAAACAAAATATTTATTAAAATTTATATTATTTTTTTATATCAACAATAAGAAAGAAGAATTTTTTATTACCACTATGAAGACGCATTCTTTTAATCGCAGTTATAAAGTAGGTATGAATAACGATTACGGATACATAACTAAGAAACCGTTGAATAGCCTTATTCTAGAAAACCATATACCCAAGTTCAAGTCGATCAGTACCAAATCAGGGTCGACATCCAACCGATGGACATGCGTGATACAGGTGGCGTTTCATGCTTTATTGAGCGATACAGAATAGATGGATACCGTAAGGGACCCGATTACGTCGCGAATAAATCGCGTGCGGAACGAGAGAACGTTTAACGGTAACCCACCGAAATCAGGCGTAAGACCGGCGATATGTCAATTAAGACCCGATCGACCGACGACGTTTTAGAAAGGATAGCGCGTCAATTACAAAGAAATGACTAATGTAAGGTTGATTAAATTACATACATAGCAACAGGCGCAGGGTTGCCAGTCTGTCAGCTTCCTAAGAATATTTATAAGCGACCAATATGAAAGTAATAATAAAATTTAGAAAAAAATATATATAGTGCTAAATCTATAGTGGACTATCCGTTTTTTTATACCCGATACATGAAGGAATCTTAAAAAAATATGCACAAACCTCTACAACCGCCACCATTATACACAAACACTACACACGTTCACTATCACAAACTTAACAATCGTTTCGCCCCGCAACCGAAGTATCATCAGGACTCTTTGACAAACTCACTCACGGTTATATAGTAATCGGTTCAACCCCAACATTTATTTTATTTTGCCTCCAAACACGTATAACAGGCTTGAGCTTGAAACATTTATCTGACCATTTATGAGGGTGCCATTCTTATGTTTAACGATTTCAAGTTGTTCTAGAATGTTTGATCATAAGCTTTTGTCACAGGTGTGCAGGATTTCAAAACGATGGACATTAGGAACTTTATGACCCCTTTCTAACAAATATTTGGTGAAATGTTTTTTGTAAACCCCATCAGTGCCCAAGCTAAGTAACTTAATACTTATGTTATAGGTGACGGACAACTGGTAATTAATTAAATCTTTAATAAATAAATACACCCGACTCAAAAATCCAACAGTTTTATAATGTTGTACCTTTGCTAGAATCGAAACGTAAAACAATTGTCTGAGTTTTGTTTACGTATGTACTAAATCATAAAGTTATTCTACTTAGAGAAGGAAAGCCAGCCTTAAATCTGCCTTATTACAAGAAAGAGACAGAAAATGAGAGTTTATCTATCGGTCTCTTTTTTTGTGTGTTATAAGACAAAGATTAAGAATATGAGTTTCACATTCCCTCTTATTATTTATTCAAATCCAAATTCAAAATATTCTTTATTCAAGTAAACTTGTAAACAAGTGCTCTTGAATCGTCAACTCTAACGCAATGTTGGTTCAGCTGTTCCTACCGAGAAGAGCCAGCAAGAAACACGGTGATTGCTATTTCTTATTTTTACACTCTCACTTATATTCCTGCCTATACGTTCGCTACTCAAGTATAATAAACTCCAAGTATTACTAAAATACGACCCAACCATTTTATAACGTAAAAAATGTATAAAATAATATAAGGAAATGTGACAATACTAAAAAAATATAGCTGGCATTGTAACATAATGTCATTTGGACAGTATTTTAATAGTAAAATTTTATTAATACTATTTTGTATCAAAACACGGCGTGACATACAAAAAAACAGCTGTATGTAGTGTAGTAGACGATTCAAATCGACTAGGCCTTTGAATTAAATCTGACTACACAATAACAGACTGATAAATTTTCCGGGTAAAGGTGACATCTCACTTTATTAACATGAATTAACTGTAAACAGTCGTCATGAGGAAATACTGTTACAATGTTACCATATATAGAATCCTGAATGTTGGAATTTAAATCTACAGAGCGAATCGAAAGATCCCTTCATCGAGTTGAAGTGATAGCATTAATGAGGTTGTTGGGGAGTAAGGAAAATGTGTATCCAAGTCTTATCGACATTAGCAATAACTAAAAAAAAGAAATTCTCTCATCAGATTCATACCAGTATAAATGCTAACAATAGCATTAGTACTGTAGGATCGGTGCTAGAATCATCGTCAAATCAATCAAATTTTATTCCGTTCTATCGAATCTTTTATGATTGCGGATATGTAAAAAAAAATCTCTTTTATATATAGAAAAAGTGTTGATTGTGTTTTCCTATGTGTCAACATCTGCGTAAAAATCCATAACCTTTATAAATATAAGTGATTTCTATGCATTCCATACTAAAGTTTTTGCAGCAGGCCTACCATGAACTGTTATTACGACTCAATTGAAGACGTAAACTAAATTATTCTTGCTTTTTCACTCCATGACGTCTTAAAGATGCACACTTTAAGTCGTTGCCAAATGAACGTTCGGAATGCGTCCTAAAAACAATTGAGTAAAAGAGACAGAGTTATCTATAGTTCATATAACGTTATCCTTTTCAAACATTACGACCCCAATGCAACCCACTTCATGGTACGAAAAGAGAGCTGTTGAGTTTAGGTACTGACTTTGAATTGAATCGTTTTCTAAAAGTTCATGATAGGCCTACTGTAGGCATGTAGATAACTCTGTCTCTCTTACTCAAATGTTTTAGGACGCATTCCGAACGGTCATTCCGCAACGATTTAAAGTGTGCGTCTTTAAGACGTCATGGTATGAAAAAGCAAAACAATTTAGTTTACGTCTTCAATTAAGTCGCAATAAGAGTTCACGGTAGGCCTGCTGGACAAGAAAAGTTCAGATTAATTCACAATGAAGTATAGTCGAGTTAAAAAGTTATATTATAATTTTACTATGGTCGCCAAAGTAAACACGACCAAACTCGTGACAACAGATACGTCATAGATGTTACCGAGATTTCAAAATTAAATCTACGTCATATATCAACTAATAGTAGCCCCATTTAAGAACGATGGTATGTCTGCGAGTAATCTTAATGAGGTATGAGCTATGAGCACTCCAAACTGTCACAAGAGACACGTCATAGATGTTACCGTGATTTCATAATAACATCTACGAGATATATCGTCATGTCACAGTAGCCCCTGTTAGGCCCTACGTTCGGTATGTCTGCGAGTAACCTTAATGAGGAACCAACTATAATTAAACACGACACACAGTTGCCGTACCAGTTTTTTAACTAAACATGGCACGTAGCGATCCAGGACTGGTTGTGTTTGGAAAATAACAGCTGTTTTAATTTAATCGTTAAAACCTTGACCGTTTAAATAACAATAGCGATAGTACTAATCATAAAATGATCAAACATGAAGAAAATGCACTCATTCCACCCAAAATAAATTTTGTTACCAAATTATAAGAATAATTTTACGTCGAAGCATAAATAACGATGTATTTCAAGTTTTGCGTTGAAAAGAAAATTTACAAATAAATATTTTAATTTATTTGTCATAAACAGGGCTAGCCGCGCATTGTTCTCCTAATATTTAAGCGCGCGTTAGATTGCATTTTGCAATAACTTTTAAAATATTCATTTAAATTGGTGTTAAGTAAAATTTTGAGTATGAATTGGTTTAGCTAACTAAAGTATTTCGGTAACGGTCGATAAGGATTAATACTGCATTAATAACTGTCCAAATTACAATGACCATTGTCCTTTTTTCGTAAAAGTCGCAATGGGCTTAAGCTATACTTACAAGAAAGAATGCCATCGCAAACTTTATTATGTACCACGGGGAAAACCCTAGCATACATTGTTTTCGATAAAAGTTCCCAGACTGTGACTTTGTCCGAAATTGTAAACATCGTTATATTTTAACTAAAATTTACACAAAACTTATACAAATTATACACTAAACCCTACCCCATACGTCATGCTACCTATAGATAAGAACCGTATAAAAATGCGATCAGCAGTTTTTGAGTTTATCGCGAACAAACATACGCTACGGGGTACTTTGTTTTATAATATTTTAAAAACATGAGCGACGCGGGAACGTCGAGCGGGAATTTCCCTTTGTGTCAATTAGAACCAACACAGTGTCACGTGGGTCATAAGAAATTTTTGCCCGTCATAGTTACAGCTGCATGATAGTCAGTTATATCTTTATTTTCTGCATCGAAGCAATTTCACGCTGACATTGAACAAAAGATATTGACAGATGGCATTCCAAAGATACGTGCAAGTTATGAATCATTTTAGTGACATTTATTTATACAGTTAAGAATTTTATTACAAAGAAATTACTATTTTATCATTTTAGTCCGCTAATGATTCTAAGTGGACAAACTTTAAAGAGCTTTAAGTTTGACGCCATTCATAAATTTTAAAGACTTAAATAGTCAATAAAAAAAAAGTTGTTTGAATGATCTAAAAACTATAAAGTATTGACAAATACATGTTTCATTTATGATTTAGATCTAATTAACAAAAAATGTAAATAATAGTATTTATTATTTTCAAATAATAATTATAATTTTTTATTAACAAATTCTTATTACTGAAATTTTAAGTTTATCTATACTTATTATAAAACAAAGTCCCTAAAAGCCGTCTGTCTGTATATAATAGATTTTCTGAAAATCTACTGAACGGATTGTTGTACGGTTTTCACCAAAAGATCCGGATGATTTAGGTAAATAGTACAAGTAGTTTAGGTAAGTAGTAAATCGGTATAATGTAAATTGTGTAGAAGACATCGAGCAGTTGTTAAAAAACTTGCTCGCTTTAGTCGCTTGCGCTGCATAAACCAGCAGAGTTACGTTAAAGTGATGTACTACAGAATTATAGATCTATAAAAATAACACACAAAGTCCGCGATAGCATGTTTCTATCTCTTATGGTTAACTCACAATAACTACTTTTAAGTTCAAAATTACAATTTGTTTTTTTTTTGTGACAACTGATTTCGACGCAGGCGAAGCCGCTGGCACCGCTTGTTATTTAATAAATAATAAATATTTTTAGTTAAATTTATTAAATAATAATTATAATTACACAAATAAATTGATATTTTATACATTTAATTTCTGTGTGAACTTCAATCATGCCAAATTTTATACTCCTCAGTGCGGGCTATTTACTTCAGTCAGTCAAAGGGATTGGTAAGCGTCTTTCCGACACTTGGAAGCGTATGAAGTATCATTATTCTTCATAATGCAAATTGCGTTCCCCTTATCCGTACGAATTCGGCTATTCGCATTGATGGATGTGTTATTAAAATTCAATTTTCCCTTTAAAAGAACATAAACGCCCCAAAGCGCTCTTCGACATGTATAATAATCTTCCGCTATGATTATTTAAGTTAATTTAAAACGCGCTGATTGATTGTCATGTCCATAAACGAAACAATGGGTCTTTTAAATTACTATGCCGGTATTGCGAAGTGTTGTGAATATAATTCTATCGGAACTGCGAATGTATTTGTTTACACGACCATAATAGGATCCAATTATAATATCAATACTTATCATATAAACATTTTGGGTATAAGATTCTATAATAAAATTCCACAATCTACATTAACTTTACCTTTACAGCAGTTTAAAAGTACTATTAAAAAAAGGCTAATTCAGAACGCCTATTATACTATTGAGGATTACCTGGAAGATAAGAATGCGTGGATATAGCTTCTCTTCAACCCTGTAAAAGACATTTATAACTATATGTAACTAGTGATAAGAATTATTGTTGGAAAAGAGCAACCGCCGAGTTTCTTGCTGGTTCTTCTTGGTAGGAACAGCTTTCCGAACCAGCAGTAGATGTTGACGATTCAAAAGCACTTGTTTACAAATTTACTTGAATAAAGAATATTTTGAATTTGAATATCTTATTAGTTACATATAAAAAACGAATGTCCCTCTGTATGTCCGTTTCAGAGTCCAAAGTAGCTGCACCGATTTTAATTAAATTTTCAGAGTCTTCTTTAGATTGACCCAGCAGATAATTCTGTAAAGTTTGGTGACGGTAAGAATTTTTAAGCCTATTTTTGTCAATGACAGTTTTATTTCGTAGGGAGGTTGAGGCACAACGCTCGGCCGGACCGCATGCGCTACACAGGCTTTACTACATTAGTTCTACACACATTCACTACCACAATCTGAACAATGGTTTAACACCGTACTAGAAACATCAGCAGAAGGTAGACTTCACGTGTCTTTTATCCCCATTCTCCTGCCCTATTCCCGGCACTATATCTATACCTATAATGTGTCAGAACTACATGTTTTAAATAACTAGCCAAAATAACTACCAAAAATAACTAGCCAAAATAAGTAACAACACGTTACTTATTTTGGCTAGTTATTTTACAACCGGCCACCTGCCTGACGTCAACTTACCTTTTACGACACCTCGATAATATATGATAGTGGTCTATTCTATAATTCATATAATTAGGCGTTACTTTGCGGAGATCCATAATACAAAAGTAATAATAAAATTATTTTGCCATAATCCGCAATACTACTGTATCACTGTAATAGAAAATTTTGCATGTGGTTTTACGAATCCTGCATGTACCGGGAATGAAAAAACGGATAGTCCACTATACATTTAACACTATATATATTTTCTATTTACTGTATCGCGAATTATAGCAAAATAATTTTATTATTACATTTGTGGTCTATTCTACTCAGCCAGATACCACAATTTAATGTCAATAATAAGTAATACACATTGAATGCAATATTCAAACTTAAGCTTTTATGAAGAAAATCAAAATACTTATACTAAATCGTTCATTTTGTAAAAGATCTTTAGTAATTAGTTTGGACAAAATATTTATGTAATGTTTCAAACAAATTAGATTTGTTATACTAAGAGCTCAACGACTAATGATTTTTAATTAGAAAAAAATAGAAATTCTTCATCAAACAAAGGTAAGGCTGTATGGACAAAATACGCCATAGATGTAACATCTACGTGATTTTTTTAGGTAAATAATTTTGCGTAATATTTTGGTAAAAAGTTTAAAGGCTGAAGTGTGATTAAGGCTTCTTATTATCTCAGTATTAAAAGAAGCTAGTAGAACTTTAAAAATATATAGTGCCGACTGTCTAAGTCTATAACATCGTCTCGTATTGGAAGTTAGCTGTGCATTGGCAGTTGGAAAAGCAACAATACAGTTATTTAGTCTCTCTCGTATCTCTCAGCATCTATTCGTTAAGCGAGATTAGGCCGTTAATTAGTGCTTGGATCGAATCTATAAATAGTTACATGCTAAGTTAGTCGTTGTAGTAATTCACTAGCTGCGCCCCGCGGCTTCGCATTTGAAACACAGAATATGTACAACAATTTGATGAAAATCTATGAGTTTTCTCTGGGACCAAAGATATTTATCGGTATAAAAAATAGTCTAATTGCTTATTTAAATATGATCTACTCGTCGCTAAATTGAGGTCAAATCCATTCATCCGTTGGCACGTTAAAACAGCACAAAACCACGATAGCACACACACACACACACACGCGCGCGTGCGCGCGCACGCACACTCGCACACACGCACGCACGCACGCACGCACAACGCATTCACGCATACTCACAATATAAAAACGATTTGTAGATCACTATTTATGAAAAACCTACTCAAAGGTAACGCAAATTATTTTCGCATATAATTATTCAAGACCATTGAATTTAGACAATTACAAAATCACAGTGTGCAAAATATAATAGATATTACACTGGTGCAATAATAACAATAATTTAAACGTTTAACGGTTCACATCTTATTACCGTTACGCGGGAGATATCAAATTGTCTATCAAAATAAACCCCGTATTCTTAAACACAATCGCCGTCGTCTAGTAATTGTAAAGGCTAAGGCATGGGAGCTAGATAAATAAAGGCTGCAGCACCTTAACGTTTTTTTGTCGTCAGCGTTATATATAAACTCAAGCATATACTCATGACAATCAAGAAATCTCATTCATCAAGGAACGCACAGATATCAAGAGAACAGTATAAAAAGTAATAATAAAATTATTTTGCTATAATCCGCGATACAGTAAATAGAAAATATATATAGTGTTTAATGTATAGTGGATTATCAGTATTTTCATACCCGATACGTGCAGGATTCGTAAAAGCACATGCACAAACCTCCACCACTTCCACCAAAATACACAAGCACTACACAGTTTCACTATCACAAACTCAACAATCGTTTCGCCCCGCAACCGAGGCATCATCAGGAGATAGACTCCACGACAAAATCGCAAAGCGAAGCGTTATGCAAACAAGCATTGTTATATAGTAATCGGTTCATCCCCACCTTTACCTCTGAACACGTGCAACAAGCTTGAACTTGAAACATTTATCTGCTCGTTAATGAGGGTGCCATTGTTATGCTTAATGATTTCTAATTGTTCCAAAATATTCAATTTTAAGCTTTTTTCTTTTCTCGCTTAAAAAAAGCTTAAAATTGAATATTTTGGAACAATTAGAAATCATTAAGCATAACAATGGCACCCTCATTAACGAGCAGATAAATGTTTCAAGTTCAAGCTTGTTGCACGTGTTCAGAGGTAAAGGTGGGGATGAACCGATTACTATATAACAATGCTTGTTTGCATAACGCTTCGCTTTGCGATTTTGTCGTGGAGTCTATCTCCTGATGATGCCTCGGTTGCGGGGCGAAACGATTGTTGAGTTTGTGATAGTGAAACTGTGTAGTGCTTGTGTATTTTGGTGGAAGTGGTGGAGGTTTGTGCATGTGCTTTTACGAATCCTGCACGTATCGGGTATGAAAATACTGATAATCCACTATACATTAAACACTATATATATTTTCTATTTACTGTATCGCGGATTATAGCAAAATAATTTTATTATTACTTTTGTATTATGGATCTCCGCAAAGTAACGCCTAATTCTATAAATTAGAACAGTATAAGATAAAATACGTTTAAAAAAAACATAAATACACTCGCAACAGATCTTGATATTTTGTAGATTATTTATAATTTTGGAATATAATTATAAACTGAACATATTTGTATTTTGTATCAAAGCAGTATAAAAATTCATTAAAAAGTATCACATACTTTTTGACGGCCTTCTTCATGAATGTGCCAGGAAGATAGTCGTCGAAAAAAAGACGTTGAAAACGCGATATCAGCCCCCAACTGGCGACCACAAACGCTCTTACAAAGAGTGTAGCGAACAGATACTACAGAGAAATAGTAAATTCGTTTGAAATGGATCAAAGGTATCACAAGTGCATACAAGAAGTACGCATTGCGAAAATTTGAATCTTCTCTATCCAATTGCAAGGAATTATCCGTACACGCATAGTAGAAACGCTTGTCTGAGAGCAGCTTTAGACAAGTTCGCAACGGGACACGTTTATTTTCTTAACAATGCGCAACCAAAATAGGAAAACCACGCTCGTCAATTGCAAATCGCCACCTGTCGTTGACCTCTAGCAGTCAAGACTAACGGGCACCCCATCAAGTCGTAAATCCATTTACACTTGACCCCTGTGGTGCTTATTTTTAACTAGCGCCTGGAAGAAGGCGAAGTTCCTTGAAAAATGGTGATTAGGTATCCCTAGCTCTTTGAATAAAGGTCGCGAGGTCGAGAGCACTACAGCGGATAGTTTTCGCATTGGTGGCTGTAATCGACACGAGCTAGTGGGAAATGTGTGCCGAATAACCGTTTGAACAAACATTGGCAATTGGTCGTCAAATTGAAGGCGCTGAATACGAGTTCAATCTTTATCTCGGATCTATGTTCGTGGGGCGACTGGTATATTTGCATTGTGCCGCTTGTACGTAATTGGCTCAGTCCCAATTACTGAACGAAACCAAACTGAATACTGACAACCAGTAAATCAACTTTACAATCTTCACTATTTGGTATAAGGTTTACACATAGCTGAATAATACCTTATATGTTTGCAAAGCATATTATTATTGTATGCCGCCTCCTATAGGTATAAGAAATGCTTAAATTATTGAATAAACGAAATAAGTAATTAATCAGAAAAAGTAGGTAACCAGAGTAATTGTCTCCACGCTAGGTCTAGCCAGTTTCGAGGAGGTCAGCCCGTCCAAAAAGCGTCCTAAATGACCCTGACGATCAAACGACGATCGCAAACACAGATACTAGTAATACACACACACAGCGTCTTGTCCGGTGAAGACGAGGTCCCAGTTTTTAGACGTCGTTCGGTCGTGGCTTCTCACCACCCTTCCAACATCGCAATGACTAATCAAAGTCATACCATCAGCCCCCTACTACGCGTCGCCCTAAGCCGTAGTCCGGCCTCACAGGAGGCACCCTTAGGACGACGTTCCCCGACGCTAGTAGAGCTTCTGCGCTCTACTCTCTGCAATCTATGGCTAACAGCATACAGTCAGTTGGAAAAAAAAGAGGTCAGCTAAATTAGTTTCCGGACTAAATTAAATATGCGCTGTTATCCAAATACTCTAGCTTTAAAGAAAACATAGAATCGAATATTCAAGAAAACTATTTGAAATACATATATCATACATACCGCACGCGATCTATAGACATATCACGCCAGACGTTGAATTTATTATAAAGATACAAGAGTTACAACTTATTTATATTAATAAATTAGAAAGACTGTAATTTAAGAATGCGTTCAGATTCTTCGTATGAAAGATTGTGGAGCAACGATAAATTATTAAATAATTTATAGAATTAGGCGTTCCTTTGCGGAGATCCATAATATAAAAGTAATTGTAGTGTGATGGGAGCCTTACATTTTAGTATGGACTACTTACGTGTAAACTAGTATAAGATCCAGTATTTAGCCTATTATAAGAGAGTATTAAAAAACACTTCAAAGCATACGGTTTTTTTTGCTTTCGTAACCTACTCCGCACCTTACATACCCTGTCAGGATTATTTTAATTGACTTCGATTGATTTACGGTAATGATTTTGGCAGGAGCTGTGATAGCCTAGCGGTGAGACCGTGCGACTCTTTCCAGGGGAATACGAGTTCAAACCCGGGCAGACACCAATGAGTTTTTCTATTAAAACTCATGTGTCTAATTGATAATTGCAATTTATCACACGCTTTTCGGTAAACGAAAACATCTTGAGGAAACCTGCATATCTCTAGAGAATTCTGGAGATATGTGTAACCTACCAAACCGCATTGGAGCAGTGTGGTAGGTCTTAGCTCCAATCCTTCTCTCCAGAAACGGAGAGAGGAGGCCTATTCCCAGCAGTGGGATTGTAACAGGCCGCTTCTTTAATGATTTTGATTAAGTAGTTTTTGATAAATTTATTTTATATAAAAGGGTGTATTTGGTATTCAACGCAACGACCAAATCAATACAATACAAACGGAAGTACTGCTGAATAGTAACAGGATCAATTAATAAGGCAAGGATGGACACCCACCTGCTCGGCGCGGCAACATGAGAGTCGCCGACGACAATATTATGATAAATGACATACAGATCCACAAATGCGATTATTTAATACGGGCGCGGATCTCGTTACTACGTTCTAGCATTGAAATATACCTCTTAAAAAGCATTTGTGGTACTACTATGTATTTGTCATTGAACGACAGAAGTCGCAAAGATTACTTTGAGTAGATTGCAAACCAAAATTATTGTTATTCAAATAAGGGTTAAGGACGATTCAAAAATCGTCAAAGATTTATTAGATTAATAAAGCTGCTTAAAATAAAAGTATTAGTAATTGTATTAAAAAATATTAATATAAAGTATTAAAAAAAATTATGATTTATAGAAGCTGGCGTTACTTTGCGGAATTCCATATTACAGATACTATTAAAGAATTACCTTGCTTATAATCCGCACGGGTTAAGCGAATGCATGCAAAGCCAATGTGTATGAAGCAGGCAAAATTCACCACATGCATCGACATCAAAATCGTAATTACGATTTTGTCGAGGAGCCTATCCTCCTGATGATGCTTCGGTTTCGGGGCGAAACGATCTTCTAGATTTTGGTGGTGTTTGTGTGTAGTGCTCGTGTGCATTGTTGCTGGTAGAGGCGTTTTGGGATGCACGTGGTGAATTATCCTGCATGTGTGAGGTACGTGAATTTTGTCTGCTTCATACACATTGGTATTGCATGCATTCGCTTAACCCGTGCGGATTATAGCAAGGTAGTTCTGTTATAGTATCTGTTTTTTTAATGATTACAAGTTTGCGTTTTATCTCACTCAATGGTAAGTGAAGGTATTGGAACAAACTTGGAAGGAGCTCAGAACTTTAAACATCATTGTACCGTAACAACAACGTACATCCTTCAGCAATTCGGTTTTGACGGTCCAGTGGTAACTAATCATGTACAGAGCCCATTTTACCAGACTTGAAACAATACTTAGATAATATAATTTATACAATTGGGCGTTACTTCGCGGGGTTCTATTAACCAAAAAATAATTAATATTTTTCTATAATTCGCAATTACAGGAAATGTATGTAATGCGAAAATTTTACAAATAACTTTGCAATTTTTTGTTTGTTGATAATACATTTTATGAATTATGCATGCATTAGGGGTTTGATAACGAGTATACAGTACTTTTAGCATTAAATTGCTTATCTCCACTCGCGTAGCATAGCAAAATAATTATTTTTTGTTTTTTAAAAATATAATACTGAAAATCGAAACCGGGACTTCTATTAAAAAGGGGTTCCTTTTTGTCGTCAAAATTACAATAACATGATTTATAGAATTAGGCGTAACTCTGCGGAGATCCATAATACAAAAGTAATAATAAAAATTATTCTGCTATAATCTGCGATACAGTAAACAGAAATTAAACTAATCGCTTTGCGATTTTGTCTACCTCCTGGCAGGACGGGGCGAAACGATTGTTGAGTTTGTGATAGTGAACGTGTGTAGTGCTTGTGTATTGTCGTGGCAGTGGTGGAGGTTTGTGCATGTATTTTTACGAATCCTGCATGTATCGGGTATGAAAAAACGGAGAGTCCACTATACATTTAACAATATATATATATATTCTATTTACTGTATCGCGGATTATAGCAAAATAATTTTTATTATTACTTTTGTACAAAAATATGATTAATCGGCTACTAATAATGGCGACGGTACGTGACCGTTCGATATGAAATTTATAATTCGTACAAGATAAATAATGGTAATAACAGGTTAACAATATGGAAGCCAAAAATGGTCAAAAACGATTTCATCGATCTCGGCGAAACGTTAACAGTGACAAAGTGGCCTATTGGAACTGGATAAAGACACAAAGGACCCGAATGAAATCTCCGAAGGTCACTCTTAATTCTCATATAAATTCCGTGTGGAATGGCATTAAATTATATTAAATATTCACGATTAACAGTTTCATATTTAACGATAGAGTTATTTTACTATATTAAAAAATATATATATATTATTTTTTTATTGACGATTTGGTAAAATATTTTTATTGACGATTATAATGAAATAAATATGCCATTTGCTTATAGTGCCCGGCAATAAATAATGCACATCGAGAACTTCGAACGAAACAGCCGGCCAATTCGGTTTCGTAGAGCGCTGTCATTGTCAGTATGTGACGTTTCGCACGGGTTCGTCAGTCTGTACGACAGAGACAATGCTCTATGAAGCAGAATCTAGCCGATTTATCTCTGAGCCTCGATGTGCATTATTTATTGCCGAGCACTATATGTACTGTGAGTCTCATGGAGTTAGGGAGTAGAGTAAGGTATCATCCATAGGTGAGAATTTCGCAGCAAATAATGAGAGAGAAGACATATACTCATCTCTGTCTAATAATCTGTCTAATAATATAAAAAAGAGAGACAGATGATTCATTCACGGCACATTTAAGGCTGGCTCCCTTACTCTAGTATTATAACTTTATAGAAGGATGTCGGTAAGTAACGCTTTTTTTAGTCTCTGAAAGTGGCCCCTCCCTCCGCTATTCAATGCATCGGGAGCACCAGACGACGTATCATCATGCAGTAATTCTTATTTCTATACCTTATGATAACGGTTCACTTTTAACAGCTTTAAACGATATTTTTGACATTCCAACATCTATAGTATGCCGACTGCCACATAAAACACAGTCGAAATTAAAGTAAAAGCAAAAAACTGATTCTCAGCTAAGTCAGATAAATTTTACAGAAAGTTCTTTTTCACAGGCATAAAAATCATAGTTCCGAGTTCAATTTCCGTAGCGTTGCAAAATTTTACTATAATTCGTATATTTTATAAACGTCCGAGTAATCTAAAATTCATCAGCAAACATCAATGAAAATAGGTTAACGGATATGTTACACTGTCTGTTTAATAAATAAATTCCCTTATTCGATTGAATCCCCAGCTGTTTCATAATTAACTTTGACCTGTGACATCGAGCCATGCATCAAATTGAATGCTTAATCCAACGATCGCTTACATTAAAACATCCTGACTCTTATCACTCGGATATACCGTCTAAATTCGGCTGTTTCGTGATAAATGGATAACGTTACTACGACCTTCCGGAAAGATTACGAAAAAACGACGCCAAGAATGCCCTTAATCTTTAATTGTCCTAAATAAAAAAATAGTTTAAAGGAAATTTCATATACGGCATGTTCGTTTTGTTTGTGATACTTTAAATCGAGGCTTTTGAAAATGTGTTGACTGTCTTATTCATGTAAATTGCGTTAATCAATTAAATGTTACTATCCCAACGCTGGCAAAAGGCCACCTGCCTTCTTTTTGGAGCTTGAAAATTTTGCATTGAACATTTTGGATTCATACGAATTGGTACATTACGCATAAATCAATAAATTTTCTAACTTCAGGACATCAGATTATATCCAAAAAAGTTGATCAGCTATATTATACAAATATTTTACAAGTCGGCAAACTTAGCGAAATACTTAAGCAAGTAAGTTAATTACTTAGGCAAGTAGCCAAAGAGTCAAATATGAACATTACAACAAAATAAAAAAAAATTGGGAGCTAAATCTGCTTGTTTAGTAAACGTCTATTATATGTACATATACTAGTAGTACACTTAATAAAACTTTTTACTCGAAATTAAACTCAATGTTCGTGAGACATTTTCTAGAACAATATTAAATTTTAATTATCTAGGTATCTTTTAACTTAAACAAAAAATTATACATGTTCTCGATTTCTAGAAGAATTTCAATTTATCAAAATAAGATGTATTTTATTTCTCACAATGATTTTTTTTATTTGAAAATATTATTGCGCCTTCCGTAGATATTTCTGTCAGAGCCGCACTTCAGGAGCCAAAGAGCCACATGCGGCTCCGGAGCCGTACTTTGCTGACCACTGTTATAGGTGAACAAGGAATGGCGTCGAAGCGCTCTACCAAACCTCCAACTAACTACCACGAACGTTCTGCCAAGAATGTAGCGCCCAAGAAGAACAGATCTTAAAGGTGTATATATTAGAAGCACGTATGGCTCTTCTTGAGGGGTTCAGTCACGAGATAATTTCCTCATCCTCTGCTTGGCATGGGCCTTCTCTGTTTTTGGACAAAAGATTTGGAGATAAGACCAACCATGTTGCTTCAAAGCTGATTAGTAGGTCACATATATACCCAAACTTCTTTAGAGATATGCATGTTTCCTCACGAGTTTATCTTCACCAAAAAGCGTGTGGTAAATTGCAATTATCAATTAGACACAAGTTTTAACAGAAAAACTCATGGGGTGAACCCAGGATCCTCTCGAGAAATTCGCGAGGTCTATTCGCTGGGCTATCACAGCTTTCCCTATGCCCTATATCTTACAATCGAAAAATTAGAAGTTATTATGTGTGGACTTCAAGTAACATAGAAAATAGCCTATCGGCAAACCAAAATTTGACCTATGCGAATTAATGACACTATCATTTTGCATTAATAATATTGTAATGGACAATTAATTTATTGATCCTACTTCAATCATATAGTTAACATATTTTACTTTAAGTATAGAACGTGGCAGCGGTAAAAAATGTGCGAACGGTTTCAAGTAAGCCGTAGCTCATTACGGACATCAACGCAGGAGGTCTTCTCAGGCCAAATATAAGTGTTTGTGGAGTGAAGGCGAAAAAACGGATCTAAGTACACAACTTGCCACCCACATGGCGTTAGTTTTGACTCATTCCACACAATTTGTGCTGCGCGTCGTGTGAATGATCACTGAATGTACGCGGAAGCGTTCAAAATGGCGGAATTTATTACGCGTCTTATATGAAACCTTCGATTGAACACTCGATGAAAAGGTTTTACGAGCTTGTACACTCAGTGGGACCTCCCACTGCTGAACATTTCTCATTTGATTAAAGTTTGCATTGATGAGCGTTATTTTATAGTTGTTTGATATTATGATTCAACGCATGTTTTGCTCTACAATTTGTTAGTCGTTTTAGTAGAAATTAATTGCTACATCGCTTTAATTGTTGTTACGTTCTTGTTACCTTTTTATAATTTTTCAGTGCAGTTTCAAACCTTTTCTTCTACTTTTCAGCGATGGACATCCACCAGCCAGATATAAGCCTCAGTGATCTCAATAAAACACGATCTTGTACCGCTAGGATCTGAGGCTCCCCATGACCTTTCTGAGGCCGTCTCCTCCTACGGGGTGGACAGACGCTGCGTTTTCCGGTTCGGGTCGCCATTTCAACACTTCAAGACCTCGTTATTATAGGTTCTCCGCTCACTTAGGCCCATCGCCACTTCATCTTCGCGACACATTGTGCTGTCGGTGACTTTGTCTCTTCTACGGAACTCCACATTTCTGATTTAATTACGTAGAGATACTTCGAGAATTGCTCGATCTATCGCTAGAGTGATTCTAAGTTTGGCTATGGGCTCAATAGTTCCAAAACATAAAGCTTTATTTTTCTTCCTCTTCATGACAAAAACTAACAATAAGCTGGCATAGATGACATATTTAAATAATTTTATTATAAAAAATACACACGTATATAGTTGCGAATTATGGAATATGAGATACGGGATGCAATCTACAAATACAATAGTACTAAAGCGACGATTGCTATATTGATCACATTATCTGAGAAATCTGTTTCAGTTTAAAGCAAGCTAATCCTGCAGTTGGCACATAGTTTAACGGTCAAATGCAAAATCCTATTGAATCATGAACTCGGTTTCCCCGAAAATATTACATATCCCAAGCCAAGCCAAGCCAAGTTTCAATCGCAAGATTATTAAAAAAAAAAGTACTAGATTTAGTTTAAGATGTAATAATTTTAAGTCAACATTAAGTTGTTTATAGATCTTTTGTCTGAAAAAATATTTAGGTAAATACGAGTACTACTTTATATAATTTATAAGCTGTGATAGCCCAGCGGTGAGACAGTGCGACTCTTACGAGGGGAACACGAGTTCAAACCCCGGCAGGCACCAATGAGTTTTTCTATTAAATCATGTGTCTAATTGATAATTGCAATTTATCACACGCTTTTCGGTGAAGGAAAACATCGTGAGGAAACCTGCATATCTCTAGAGAATTCTGGAGATATATGTAACCTACCAATCCACTTTGGAGCAGCGTGGTAGGTCTTAGCTCCAACCCCTCTCTCCAGAGAGGAGGCCTATTCCTAGCAGTGGGATTGTAACAGACCGCTACTTTTTACTACTTTATTGTTTCCATAGTCACACGTAAAAAATGATCTGCTAAATCTAGTATTGACTATAACAGCTAGTCAAACCACTCCGTAAGCATATAGATTACCTCATTTGCCGATAAAGTAGACACAAATCAAATATATATATTGACAGGAAAATGTTGATTTTAAGAATAAATTTACAATTATGTCAGTAGATTTCAAGTGTCATATGCAAATCTGTAATGAAGGCTTGCGGATCTGGAAGTGTGGAAATCCATTTAAGGTAAGCCTTTGGGCTTAAATTTTATTAATTTTATAATGATTGCGCACATTCGCAAAAATAATTATTACTAAAATACTCACTTACATTTTGCCATTCCGCAATGTGATTTCGAAAGTTTTGGGAACCTTTTAAATAAAGCAGAAAGTACCTTTTACCTCTGATTGAATTGTTTAAAGTTCTTCGAATTTAGACAGAAGACATTTTATTCTCCATTGCATGGATTAATAATCTTATGAAACAGATCTTACTGGAATATAAGTGTTGCAGATTTAAGAATTCGTAGCTATATTTTTTTGACTTTTTCTTATATACACAAGCATATTAAACCGTAATCCTGTTAATTCGCTAGCAACAGATTAATTTTTTTTACAAACATTTCATAATATTTAAAAGCACTAATTTTAATCCCGTGTATAAAGAAAACATCAGAAACGAAGTTTAAAATAATACTTCGTTAACTCTATTAGATATACATAATAGTGATAAATATTATATTACGCTTATGTTATTTTCGGAAAACAAATAATATAAAACAGCTAAAGAACAAAAAGAATTCCAATTATAAAATATATATATTCTTTTAAACAGACCTAATGGTAAAGAAAAAAACGGATTTAAACATCTCTTATCATTCATATATATGAATAAGTAATAACATTTATTTTCTACTATGACGCAAAACTAAAATTTAAAACTCGAAAAATTTTAAGGGAACATCAACATAAAATTTCCGAGGGTACGCAAAGTTTAAATTCAAAACTCGAAGAATGTCAGTCATGTACTATAAGCTCTACATTCAACGGCGTGACAGAGCGCTACAACGTTCCGTTACACACGTTATGTGTTATAATAGAAAACATCGCGGACGTGGAAACGATGAGTGATTTATTGATCGAGAATCGAGTGGGCGCCGCCCACGTGCCTTCTTGCCGCTGTACTGTGAGTATTTACTTATTCCCTTTTTGTTTATTAATTAGCTATCTGACGGCTCCGACACGGCTACCTTATATTACTGATGGGAAGAGCGGAATCAGATGGAAAAAGTGACAGAAAATAAATTAGAGAAAGAGCAAATGCATTTCGAACAATAAACTCGACATAACCTAAGTGGTTAAAACAGTAACGACGGTATCCATAGAAAACCTAGTGATATCTATACTTATCTATCTATACTTATTATAAAATAAAGTCCCAAAGAACTGTCTGTCTGTATGTAATCGATTTTCTCAAGATCTACGGAACGGTTTTCACCAAAAGATAGAGAAATACTTCCGAATGGTTTAGGTAAATAGTACATATCGGGATTATGTAAATTGTGTTGAAGCGATCGAGCAGTTGTTAAAAAACTTGCTTGGGAGCTTTAGTCACGTGCGCTACGTAAACCAGCGGTACGCTAAAGTAATGTAGTAGAGAATGCTAGATCTATAAAAATACTACAAAAAAGTCCGCGATAGAATGTTTCTATTTCTTACGGTTAACTCACAATAACTACTTTAATGTTAAAAATTTCAATTTGATTTTTTTTTGTGACAACTGATTTTCGACGCGGGCGAAACCGCTGGCACAACTAGTATAATTAGCTGTTACTTTGCAGAAATCCCTTATACAAAAGTATTAATAAAATTATTTTTCACAAAACACTAGTTTTTTTATAGCGTGATATCATAGATGGCATTGATTGGCATTGAATAGTGTAAAATAGTCCATTTATCGAGGAAGGCTGTAGACTATATAACATCACGCTAAGATGAATAGGAGAAGAGCAGCAATAAACAATATTGCGACAACGGCAAAATTTAAAGCTTTCAAAGCGCTGAGTAAACGGTGAAATTTATTTAAAAATCATGTATTACAAAATTGTTCCCCTCTAAAAGTTCTAAATAAAAGTCCGCGACAGCATATGTCTAGCTTTTAAGGTTGACCCACTTTAACCATAATTAATATAAGTATTACGGTTTACTCAAATAATAAGACTGCAGTCCACGCGGACGAAGTTGCGTTTAAAAGTTTAGTTGCATATAAATACGGATTGGATACGAAAGACTTTTCTCATTGTACCGTAACTGTTGCCATTTCATCTCAATAAAATCAGTATTATTGTAATTGTGAGGTGACAATAATGTTCGACGAATGTTCTGGCGACAAAACTGGACCAGTGTAAATATATTTAGTATTAACAACGCAGATCGCGTTAACGAAGGTAACGGTTGATTCGATTTTTTTAAAACTCGTTTTTCAACATGTTCATTGCAGCAAATTGTTTCCATACATACAATTATTTATATTATATATACAATTATTTCTTAATGTGTTTTAACTACGAACATTTCGCTAATTAACTACCAATTAAATAATTTTGGATTTATGCAAAAATATAAAAATGAAACCATCCCTCTAATTATGATTTAAAACCAGAGTTTTAGTGGTTAAAGTATACGATGGACATAGATTCTTCCGTGGAGACAGTTTCCGTTATAGAATTCAACATCATTATCATTATATTTCACGTATTTTGACAGATGATAAATTATTAAAATTAAAACATTAAAATTCCCTAAAATTATGGCTAGAGGCAAAGCTTTAACTTTGACCCTAACGCGTTAAAGTACCTAAAACACAATGTTACGTCGAGCCTTACTGGAGGCACCCTTAGGAGGACGTTCACCGACGATAGCAGAGCTCCTGCCTTCTACTTTCCGCATTTCGCAATCTCGACGATGCTTCTGTACTTGCCCGAGGCTGTAAAAGCCCATAGGGCTAACAGCATATAGTCAGTTCGAAAAAAAAGTTACGTCTATGGTGTAAGTGCTTGGTTCCTTAGTACTCAATACTCAAAACTATTATAACCTTGCTATATGTTCGTATAGCCTTATTATTTATTTCTGTTTAGAAATAAAAGGAAAGCAATTTTCTTTTTTATAACAACATTTATTCATTATAATTGGTCTCATATACATGACGGTAATTAACTGATAATGGGTAGAGTTATTTTAATACTCGTTCCAACTATACATAATACCATCATAAAGATATGAGATAAAGAGAAACATTTCTCCAACACATCCATCGAAGTGAGTTCATCGATATTTCGATTTAGGAATGTAGATAATGACTGTAACATAAGAATGTCGGCAAATATAACAGCTCCGTCAATAAGCGTGTATTGTCAGTAAAATGATATAAGCACATAATAACGTATTGCAATACGGGCGACCTTGTGACAAAATAACACTTAAACAAAGAGCGATCGCAGACAAATGACACGACAGTCGGGCACACCGCAACGCGCACGCTGTGCAAACGCATTCCGGATTCGATGTGCGCACGCACGCACACTAACGGCGGCCCGTACCGTATCATCTTATATCTTATAAATACTTGGGTTTATATATTGATAGACATTTTAATTGGAAATATCAAGTAGGGATAGTATGTAATAAGCTAAGATCAGTGTTAAGTAAATTTTACCATTTAAAGAGAGTACTAAATAAACACACTATGCTTGTAGTATACTATGCACTAGCAGATTCTGTCCTTAGCTATGGACTAAGTATATATGGGAGACCTTTCAATACTTATATTAATGAAATTAAATGGATACAATTAAGAATAATTAAAAATTTAATTAATAAATAAAAGCAAAAAAATTAAGTGTAAAGGAAACTATCTAAAGCTATTTAGAGAGGTTAAAATATTACCAGTAGATATTAAATTAAAATACATGTTAGTGAGAGAGAATTATTATTCAGAAAAAAAAATTATTCAACCGGTGACATATAAACAACCTATAAGAAAAGTAAGAAAATATAAATTAGCTTTACCAAGGGTGAAAAATTATTATGGTAAAAGATTAAATGGTTACTTAGTGCCTAAATTATATAATGAGCTGGAATATTTAAGGTCTTTAGATTGGGGAAAGCAAATCAGTAAAGAAGTTCTTTAAAGTAGACTAAAAGAATTATTTCATAGATATGCTTTCAGTAATAGTAGTAATAATAAATAATAATACCACTTTGTAATGTATAAGAGAAAATAGTGTTAAGCGCATGTTTTTTGTATTTTTTTTTGTCATTAGATAGCTGAGCGTGTATGTATGTACTCGCCAACAAACTATTATATAGTTTGGCGAAATTATTAATGTTAACAAAAATGTAAACCTGAGTTAAACAATAAAATTAAAAAAAAAAAAAAATCTAGGGTTAGCAACATTTCCTTTTTTTCTAATTTGCTATATCCTATGACGTCTAACGAATTTTAGCAACAACTTCTTTTTTTTCCCAACGTTCCTTAGGAGGAACGGTCTCGAAATTATCACCTTCGTTTTCTTGCCCTTATCCTACTCCAATTGGGGTCGGCACTACATGTTTTAAGCACGTTGTTACTTATTTGGCTAGTTATATTATAACCGGCCGCCTGCCTGTACTGTCCACTTACCTTAATCACCATTTACGACACTTCGGTAAGAAATGACGGTGGTCTATTCACTCAGCCGGATACGGATATGAAGACATATTGTGCCGACCGCACTTAAGAGTGGGATAGGGGGAAAAGAATGATCATGATGATGATGATGATGAGAACTAAGTCTATAAAATCATTTGTTTAGACCCTTTTTCTCAAATAAATTTGGTATGAGGCTTTAAAATTAAGTTTTGATTTTTTTTTATTGGTTCAATCCGGAAATGTAGATGGTAATCTATTAGTTATTTTGCTTCAGATTTAGAAGTTTCCAACGATATATCTTCTAAGTACTACTATAGCGTAGTATATTTCTACTACAATTCATAAAGACAATGTTTAATAGTTCATCGATCAATTGCCATATGTATTAATCAAATCAAATCAAATCAAAATAATCTTTATTCAAATAAACCATTTCAGGCACTTTTGAATCGTCAAGCATCAATATGATTAATGAAGCTACAACTGGTTCGGAATGTTGCTCTTACCGAGAAGAACCAGCAAGAAACTCGGCGGTCAATCTTTTAAATATTTTCAATTATACATTATTAAACCGCTGTCTTGTATGAAGCTGAAAGGATTTTCAAATCCAGGCTTTCTTATCAACCAAATAATCTTCAATTTTGTAATATGCTTTACGTATAAGCATATTTTTTACACTTGATTGGAATCTTTCTGTACACTGGTCTAGAATGGATTGAGGAATTTTATTATAGAAGCGAATAGCGAGACCAACAAATGAGTTGCTAACTCTGCTGAGTCGCGACGCAGGTATCGCAAGCTGTTTGTGACCTCTCGTATGTCTATGATATACATCAAATTTTGTTTTATACGTACTTATATTTTTCCGTACAAATAGAATATTACTATATATATATTGTGATGCTACAGTCAGTATGCCTATTTCTTGGAACTTTTCGCGAAGGGACTCACGTTGCTTCATATTATAGATAGCCCGTATGGCTCTTTTTTGGGCAACAAAAATCTTTTCTATATCTATATCTTATCTAATCTATATCTTTTCTATATAATGTTAAACTTGTTGCACCAATATATAACTGTAATGTTGGCAACCCTAAACAACACGTTCGCACTGGCACAAATGAATATTCACATTATTAACAACGAAAACCCGCTGATGGACCTCTCATTCGTATTCGAAACTATATGTACTTGAAGCAAATTCAATTAGCAATATGGACGTGATGCCAACGGAAGCTTGATTGTTTACACTTGAATGAGCAAATGACAATAACCCTTCAATATGGCAACAATAGCAGCGTGGCGCTATTACGAAATATATTCTAATCTATACATACGTAAATTGTGTATTTTAAAATTAATATTCTTTATCTTACAAAATCGATTATGCAACCAACGAAAGCAATTTTATCGATCGATTCGATATGCATCGGAACAAAAACAGATTAAATCAAAAATAAGTATTACATAGTATACAGTACGAAAGTCATAAAGTTCGTGCACAGTACACCTATCTGCCGCAATACATAAAAATTAAAATATAATTTTGATAGAAATAGTTAATGTGACATAGTAAGTAAACTAAGACATCGTTATTCTCCTTGAGTTCTTAGAATAGGGAAGTCAAAGCATAGCAGGCCTGAAAGTGATAGTGACACAATAAAAAAGAGAGACAGATAGATTACCCACATTTTAGGCTGGCTTTTCTACGCTAACTTAACTACTCTATTCTAGATTAAAAATTGATTGCTATTTAGAAAACGTGCCAATAATATTTCTACAGCAACGTACAACTAGGATGAACTATAACAGTTATTAGATAAAGTACTTTAAATAACATTCAGGATACGCTTTCAAATTAGTTTTGGAGTAATCTTTTACTAACAAAACAACGTATAGACAAAAAATAATATTACTTTTGTATGCCTAAATAATAATAAAGTAAATATAGTTAAAAGTAAATACGAACATGCGAAAAGAGTTCGTAATATGTCATAAAGTTCAAATTGCAAGGGGAATTACGAATGTGTAAAAAGAGTTCGTACACTATATGTCATAGAGTTCAAATTCGCTTAACGCTAACTCTTTGGAACATTCACTTTAATTACGAATCGTGTTCGCTATCCCACCCCAAGACTCGCGAACGTTCGCGAACATTGTCGTCATCGGTTCATTCGATATATAAGTCGACGTATCGTGCGCCTAGATGTTTAGTTTGCGAATAGTGATCAAGAGCAAATGACGAAGCGAAAATAAAACTGCTAGTACAGTAGTATATACATCGGCTTTCGGCTTGGACAACGGACTGCATAGAGAGTAAGTACGGTTTGTAGTGAAAAGTTTAATATAGTGTTTTTAACGAGTCATCAGTAACTAAATATTCATCGATTCGACAAGCTTTTAATAGCCTATTTCGATAAAGACTATACGGAACCAACTTGTGAACCACGTAATATAGATTTCATCTTATTCGCTTCGCAATGGAAATGATACATAGCGTAATAAAAATTCCAATCCAGCGATTTCAGCCGAAACGCATCAATTGGTGGTAGAAACGGCGAAAAGAGAAATCTGTAGCATTATAGGTTACCAGAATGCAAACAAAAAGGCATTGTTACGGTAGGATTGAGTGATTTAGTGCGGGTTCGCGATCATTTTGTTCTCAGTCCGTTCGTGTAATGGCCGTGACCTCTTCACCAGGAGATATCCAAGTGACCGGCCGCGCGGCCAATCGCTTTCTTCTGACCCGCTTTCGGCAAACAATACTTCGGCAACGCTCCGCTCGCTTTGACGCGAGAAAGTGTTCGATATGAAAACATCGTTGGTTTAGGCAAATATCGGCAATAAAAACCAATGGACGAACCAATAGAGAAATTAGATTATGAAAGCAGATACCATTCTGTAATACAAAAGCAATGATCGAATCGTTTTTTTACAATCCGCCTTTGTGTTTCTTTATGCGGGTTATAGCAAAAACGACTACTTCCATAAATAACCATTTTGTAAGAAAAACTTATACTGTTATATAATGTTAAAAGAAATTATATAAATTTCAATTCAAAGTAAATGACTAAATTTAATTTTTGTTTTCAAGGACAATTTACAATTTCACCGACTTGGATGAATTTTCTAAATATACACCTGTATATTTCGATAAATCTATCGAAAAAAATTGTCAAGAAAAAATAATTTGAAATGTTATTGGTTTCCTCTGGAATATGCCTTTTTAGTACATATTAATATGGATGTAATTCCATGTATTATTCTAGGTTTTGTTACAACTGTTAAAAATTTTGCCAAATTTCGTACAAATACATTAAAAATCAGCGTTGGGAAGCACCTAAACTTAAGCTGAGTGATGTTCTAAGTCGTGATGTCACATTTCTGAACATTCTTCTACTTGCTATTCTGTTGTTTTTTTAACTTTCTAATGTGATGTTATTAATTAAAGGTTTTTGATTTGATTTACAATTACAAACAAAAACAACTAAAGCTATGTCATGAAAAACGTTCGCCTTTACATTATAAGGTAATTTTTTATCATTGGAAGCCTCTAGTAAGGTAAATGTTTATCATTGGAAACCTCCAGTAAGTAAATGTTTATCATTGGAAACCTCCAGTAAGGTAAATGTTTATCATTGGAAGCCTCTAGTAAGGTAAATGTTTATCAATGGAGGCCTCTAGTAAGTAATTTATAGAATTAGGCGTTACTTTGCGGAGATCCATAATACAAAAGTAATAATAAAATTATTTTGCTATAATCCGCGATATAGTAAATAGAAAAAATATATAATTCTAAATGTATAGTGGACTATACGTTTTTTCATACCCGTTACATGCAGGATTCGTAAAAACATATGCACAAACCTCCACCACTTCCACCACAATACACAAGCACTACACAGGTTCACTATCACAAACTCAACAATCGTTTCGCCCCGCAACCGAAGCATCATCAGGAGATAGACTCCACGACAAAATCGCAAAGCTTTGCGATTTTGTCGTGGAGTCTATCTCCTGATGATGCTTGAGTAAGGTAAATGTTTATCATTACCCTTTTTTTTCACCGCTATAGAGATGAGTCTTGCAATATAGGCAATAGTTAAGCAAATAAGATTCAGAAATTGAACTTAACCCCTCCATGATGAAGTATTTCCAGCTGGCACTTATTCCCATTTAATACAAACATTCTACACAGAGGGGATATAACATAAATGACTGGCAAATCCGACAAGGGAAAAGAAACAGCTGTCATGGCTCTTAGTGTTTCAACATTTGACAATGCGTTGGTGCATTACGTGCGTAGAATTATTATACTAGAATAGGGAACCAGCCAAAAATTTGATAATAAAGAGACAGCAAAGTAGGGAGATCTATCTGTCTCTCTTTTTTATGTTTGATTAGACAAAGATGAAGCATATAGGATCATAACTCTATGATTACGTGGGGTCATAAATGGATTGTGATTTTCGTTTAGTTTTCAATTAGTAACAATAGTTTGGTTCTCTAACGCGAGTTGCAAGTTGCAATTACTGGCTTGAAGCGTGATTCAATTCTTATAAAACTAATTTTGTGATAACAATCCTAAAAAAAAATTAACATAAAGGCTTCTACTCTCCTTAGATCGGTGGTATCACTTAACACTACTTCGATGCAGATTGGCAAATTACACATATTAAAGGTATTACAATTCCAATTCAAAATATACTTCATTCAAGTAAGCTTTCAAACAATTGATCTTGATTCTTTATTCAAGTATACTTGTATACAAGTGCTTTTGAATCGTCAACTCTACTGCTGGTACGGAAAGCTGTTCCTACCGAGAAGAGCCAGCAAGAAACTCGGCGGTTGCTCTTTTCAAAACATATTACTTATTACTATTTACATTTAGTCATTACTATCTTGTACTTGGTCGGACAGTAGCTATATCCACTTATTATCATTTAAGTAATCCTATACAGTATAGGAGGCTTCTATCAGTCTCTTTTTAAGTGTTTTTGAACAGCCGTAATGGCAAAGCTAAAATTTATTGCGGAATTTTATTATAGAATCTTACACCCAAGCCTAACAAGCCTTATACTGGAATTTTATTATAGGTATACGGAACCCACAAACGATTTATTTATTATTAAGATTATGTCGTGTCATTTACTTATATTCCCATAAGATAAATGATTTATAGAAGCAGGCGTTACTTTGCGGAATTCCATATTATAAGCAATATAACAGAACTAACTACTTTGCTATAATCCGCACGGGTTAAGTGAAGCAAAGCCAATGTGTATGAAGCAGGCAAAATCTACGCACCTTATACATGCAGGACAAGCCACCACATGCACCCCAAGGCGCAATTCACCAGCAACAACGCACACAAAAGCAACACACACACCCACCACCACAATCCAAGCCAAGTCACCACCAAGCATCATCAGGAGGATAGGCTCCACGACAAAAATCGTAATGCGGTTTCGGGACGAAACGATCGTCGAGATTGTGGTGGTGGGTGTGTGTGTTGCTTTTGTGTGCGTTGTTGCTGGTGAATTGCGCCTTGGGGTGCATGTGGTGGCTTGTCCTGCATGTATAAGGTGCGTAGATTTTGCCTGCTTCATACACATTGGCTTTGCATGCATTCACTTAACCCGTGCGGATTATAGCAAAGTAGTTAGTTCTGTTATATTGCTTGTCCCATAAGATACACAATTTCGTCAATAAGGTTTCTTTCACAGGGAGCGCATGATTGTAAATTAAATTTAAATTGACCAAATAAGTGATCGCACATAACATTTACTGCAATTAAATCGTGTTTATTTATTTTTTGTTATTGATAAGGTTATCTAAAATACTGAAACTAATTGAGGATGTAAAAGATCCTAAACACTGACGAAACAATGAAGCTCATAAATCACTGCTTCCTCCAAGCAATAGTCGCATCCTACAGAAACTTTGCGGCGGCAATCTTGCGCTATCTAAATTGATGGTTTCCGGCGCACATTTGAGCAGTGAGCCTATCTAATACCACGCAGCTGTCTGCGTACGCGACACACTTCATTTGGCGCTGCGCGTGCGCCCATAGAAAGTGACGCTGTGTCAAACGCTCGCCCAAAATCGAAACGCTAAGCGAGAAAGGGACGACTGTAAGCACCGCACAGAAATGAGCGAGACAAGAGATCTGATATTTCATCTAGGATTCTAGGCGATCGAAATTTATATCACCCGTTACTAGGTTACAGTTACATGTTCGCATCTCAATCGATGTACGATTCAATGTCATCAACATCTATTTATTAGGAACGCGATTAATACATAAAATATAATTTAAATTTAAAAAAAACATAGCACAATACAGAATATGCACTACGCTAATGGTAAACTATCCACAGGACGCTTAGTATCATTTCGCGTTAAGAATGTGTACTTGTAAATTCAAAAAACACCAAATAAATGTATGCAGCGTTCTTTTTCTATTTTACCTTTTACGTTAGACAAATCATTAGACAGATAAAATGTAATATTTCATCATTTTAGTGAAGGATTAGATGTAAGTAATATTTCATTAATATTTTATTATATTGAAGGAAAAAATTGGTGGCTGATTATTCTATAAATCTTATTTGTCTAAATGATATTATTTATCAAGCGGTTTCTAATGAAGCAAAATATTGCTAGGAAACTAGCATCTTTGGAGAATATAGTTGAGTCCACTAGGCTTATATTCTTCTCGTCAAAAAGAAAAGTTTTGAAGCCTCTGCTCAACAGTAAGACAGAAGTAGCAGGCCGCTTTATACATTTATCGATTGGCCGCTATTGCGTTTAGGATGGTACGCAATGAAACCGAAGATGTTCAATGATATGACGTGACAAATGTATATCTTATTGACTACATTGTATTGCTAATACTATATGCTGTGATAGCTCAATGATGAGACCGTGCGATTCTCTAGAGACGAACATGGGTTAGAACCTGGGCAGACACCAATGAGTTTTTCTATTAAAACTTATGTGTCTAATTGATATTTACAATTTACCACATGCTTTTCGGTGAAGGAAAACATTGTAAGGAAACCTGCATATCTCTAGAGAATTCTAGGGATATGTGTAACCTACCAATGCGCATTGGAGCAGCGTGGTAGGTTTTAGCTCCAATCATTCTCTCCAATAAACGGAGAGAGGAGGCCCCTTCCCAGCAGTGGGATATTAACAGGCCGTTACTTTTTACTTTTACATGCTAATGATTAAGCTAGAGTATAAGAGAGAGTAATAACAAAGAAAAATACCTTAGCTACTTTGACTGGCCCGTTGACGCAGTGGGTGACCCTGCCTTCAGCTCCGTGGGTCGCGAGTTTGATTCCCGCCGAGAGCCAACAATTTCTATAAACAATTTGTTGGTTCTTCTAGCCTGGTGTATTTAAGTATGTATTTAAAATTATATATGTATTATATCTACCAGTTGTCCGCGACCCATAACACAAGTATTAAGTTACTTTGGAGTCGGACGACCGTGTGTGTAAGTGTCCCATATATTTATTTATTATTATACTACGAATTTCTACGAGGGGAGCGAAATACAGGAAATATCATTCGTAATAATCACGTACATTATATTTCCTATATGCCTATTTCGCATAACATTTTTATTTATCCATATCTCACGTACTAGTTATTTAACACTATACAACATGTGAGCTATGGTTTTTCTTATAATAGAATATATAATTGTTTAGTGTGCCTTTTTAATTGCCTATGCAAGTGTATTTTTGTATTTTTTGTTGATTCGGACTCAGGAATATCCAAATGTATTGTTTTGTTTCTTGAGCTGTGAATTGTTTATAGCAGTAATAGTACTATAGTTCTATTAAATAGCGGAGACTGATATATTGAAACAAATCTCGTTCTGAACGCAGACTCATACGGCTATTAGAGGTCCCATCGTGCCGATGATGTGTGTATCATCTGTTGATAGATCTGAGCCGACTCTCATGAAGTCCTCCTTCATGATCAATACAGTGTATTTGTTTTTATTGTTAACTTTTTTTTATAAAAACACCTTTTGTTGGCACCATGTTAGATTTAGATACGCAACACTGGCCTCTGTAACTCAGTTATATCTTAATATTCAATCATTAATATTTGCCCATAATATAATCAGGGCAAGTATTGAATCGAACGTAATTTCCGGTCGCGTAATCATTTGAATACCGCTATATCGGGAACGAAATGAATATTCCACTAATCAAGTATCCAGGAAATTAGAACCGGCGATGGCGAATATAAACGACCTTTGCTATCCTGCATTCTGCCATAGAATACGAATTGAGCGTGTACCAAATAAACAAAGCAACAGAGTTTTGCTTAGCGGTTGACGCTAAAGTTTTGTTTTACCTAATGATGCATAATACTCAAATTAATGCGAAATATTCTTGCGCTTTTACATGTACTTTTGAATCGTCAAGTTTATTACTAATTTGGAAAATTGCTCTTGCAGAGAAGAGCCAGAAAAAAACTCGGCGACGATCAAAATATAATTGTTTAATTTAAACTATCGTAATTGTAGTTAATGTATAGAAACCGGCTATCCTCATGCGTTATTCTATCGGGTTAGCCTGATAAGTTTCGAACCCAACCCTTATTCATGCGCTGTTTATGAATGGAAACTCATGAAAGTTTATAAATAAAAGCCACGGATGGACTCGAAAACTCGGGCTAACCTGATAGAATAAGAAGTGAATATACCGTTTTCTAGGCATAAATAATAAAATATAAATGTTAGTAATAGTTTCATTTCGTTGTTGGTATCCGGCTGAGTAGAATAGACCACCCTCATTTCTTAACGAGGTGTCGTAAAAGGCGACTAAAGTAAATTGACGTCAGGCAGGCGGCCGGTCCTAAAATACCTAGCCAAATCATGTTACAACATGTTTAATACATGTTGTGCCGACCCCACTTAAAGTGGGATAGGGCAGGAGAATGAAGATGGTGAGTTTCATTTCGTTGTACTTTTTTTGTATAGATCGGATTCCTGCATAGTAGAATAGGTTTTCTGCATAGTAACTCTTAAGTAGAAGATGTGCAAGAACTAAAGTAAGGCTACATAACACAACTAAATAAATACTATTAAACGAATTCAAAGAAAAGGGTGAGAACTGTGAGGTACCCTCACTTAAATATTTATCATTTAGTTGTACCCATCACTGCGATCTCCGCAACTTCAGTCCTAAAATAAACTCAATTATATACTATGTTTTTTTTGCTCCCAACGAAAATACTGGAATTTTGTTATCGTATATATTGATTCGGTATATAAGCTTAAACTCTATCAAGTTTCATTAATATCTTTCCAGCTGATTAGCAGTGTTAACAGACAGACAGAAAGACAGTCTTTCGCATTTATAATATGAGTTTGGAAAATATAAAATATGGAAATAAACGCACATTAATTAATAACGCGTTGATTGATCGAACTAAAACTTGCCGTATCGTTTTACAATCGTTAATCAAATCTAAGACCGACAAGGGAGACGCCTCATTGACTCCGACGACAAAAAACCGTCACCGGTGACGACACCCGGCCTGTAGGGGAAGACACATAGCCTTTTACACTATACATAACCTCTATGACACAAAACTGTTCAGGAAGGACATTGAACTTTACGCCAAAGAATCAAACACACCTAAGAACACATACCTATGCTAATACCGAGTTAGTCATCGAGAAAAATGTAAAAAAGTTTATAACATCACCGCACAAAACGTCGATGAGTAAGCACTAGATGCGATATTTAACAGGTACAAAACTTTACCGATTATTATAACACGATTGATGAATGCAAAATAGGCGTATACACGGCCCTGGCTACATTACATGTATAAATTTCGTATCAAACTCAAACTCAAACTCAAAATATTCTTTATTCAAGTTGACTGTTTACAGTACTTTTGAATTGTCAAATGTTTTCAAGAAGCTACCAATGATTCGGAAGTTTGCTCCTACCGAGAAGAACCAGCAAGAAACTCGGCGGCCATTTTTTTTAAATATTTTTGATTTGATTGAAACAATTTGATTGATGGTTACAAATTAGTTGTATAAAAGTAAAAGCCTGTTACTATCCCACTGCTTGGCATAGGCCTACTTTCTCCTTTTCTGGAGAGAAGGGTTGGAACTGAGACCTACCACGCTGCTCTAATGTAGATTGATAGGTTACACATATCCCAGTATTCTCTTGAGATACGCAGGTTTCCTCACGATGTTTTCCTTCACAAGTAAGCGTGTGATAAATCGCAATTAAAAATTAAGACACATAAGTTTTAATTGAAAAACTAATTGGTGCCTGCCCGGGGTTTGACATCGTGACCCTTTCGATAGAGTCGCACAGTTCCACTTCACAGCACAAATTTTTTATAAGTAAAGGAACAAACCAATACTATCCTATAGGGAAAAGGAAAAACGTCCTATCTCCTTGAAGAGAAGAACAGCGAAGTTACCACCAACTTACCATGAGGCTCCTTTACGAATTGCCAGATTGCATTTATCTGCAAAAGTCTTATAAAGATATTTATATTAAGTATAAATTAATCTTTTACACTTGAAAAGCGTCGAGGTACACGCGACTTTGTTCGCGTTTGAGTTCTCTCTATTATGAACTGTCTTTTAATCTGTTCCCGAAAGAACATTTTTTGTGTTTTATATATTATCCCAGTGCATAAGCTATGATTGTGCCAAATTTCATTAATATTAATCCAGCCGATTAGCCGTTAAACCGTAACAGATAAGATAAACAGACTTTCCCATTTATAATATTAGTATGGATATCAGAAATGATATATCTCAACAAGACAATAGCACCATAAATATCATAAAATATATTTATCCATGGGAAGTTCGTAAAAGCAAAAACAGAACAGAAGAGCATGGGTTTTGCTCATACAGAAAGAATTAAGAACCAATCATCATCATCATTCTCTAACCCTTATCCCACTCTAAGTGGGGTCGGCAGAATATGTCTTCGTCTTCCATTCGATTCTATCTGGTGCCTCGCCTTTTATATGCATTTCATTCTTCGCACGATCCAATCCATTTTTTTTCGGTCTCCCTTTAGTCATACATTCATCCATCCAAAGAATAAATTACCAGTACTAATTTCAAATGTATTAAAAATTTAATGGCTCAGCTGAATTATACATCCTGTATATAGGATTGGAATACATAAAAATAATTGTTTACTGCATATCACATCATCGATTAAAGAATACTTTTGTGATATATATCCATCATCATCACGATCTGAACAAAGAACACAACGATGTATCGGATATTAATGAACAGATCTGGACAATCATTTGCAAAAAAATTGAGGCGTGTATCGGTCGTGTAAACTGTTTTTTATTGATACAAAGCTGATCCACGATACATTCTAGTTATGTTCTTAAGAACAATAGCCGCAGAGAAAGGCCAAATTAAGGTCATGGTTGTGGATGCCCATTAAATATTCATAAGTGCATTCGCATATTGTACATTAAAGACTACGCCTCATTGTTTGGTCCAAATATAATCGGACACTACCTTACAATAACGTGTTTAAATATCGTCTTTATTGAAAAATAAAAAAAAAGCTAAACATTATTCTAATGAAGGGAGTGCATTTATTAATAATACGTTATGGACATGGTTTATCAAAATAATGTCTTATATATAATTGTAGTGTATTTGGGTTAAGAAGTCTGATCCTTACCTTGTATATTTACACACACACACACACACACACACACACACACACACACACACACACACACACACACGAATATACATAATCATATTACTAATGCACAAAGGAAACCTTACACTGTCTCAAACGCCCCACGTCACTAGCAGCAACACCGTAGGCGGGAGAGGACGTATAATGACATACTATTAGTGTGTGATTGAGCCTGTGCTAAATTCATTCACCACAATGTATATGTAATATATACATAATAATAATTTCATAATAAAAACGTTTGAAATTGTGTAACGTTTTTGTTTATACGTTCTGAACAACATTGACAGTAGATATTTACATTTTGAAATCGCAACTAATGTTTATTTGACATATGCCGGGATCAAACAAGAAATTGCTTTTTGGATGTAACATTTCCGCAACTTGTGCGTGGTGACGACATACAGTTTGTAAAATTATAGTCGAATAAAAACATGTCACCAAATTTATTCAATAGTCAAAACAATTTTGTTATTTACTACTAACATACCAAGCCTGCTTGATCGGAGTTAAATTAACGATATCAGTTGTTAAAAAACTATCACAATAGTTAAAAAATGGTCCGATCGCCACCAAACTACAGGATTACCCGAGATCAATCTAAAATTGTCTGGAAATTTCGATAAAATCGCAGTCTTGCCGTTTTCAAGTCTATAAGGAATAAGAAAGAATACATACTTTCTCTTTTATGTATATTTATTACTCCTAATTGAATTTGATGAAGCTGTGATAGCCCAGCTGTGAGACCGAGCGACTTTGCAAGAGTTTAAACCCCGGACCTAATTAATATTAGCAATTTATCATACGCTTTTCGGTGAAGCAAAACATCATGAAGAAACCTGCAATTATTTAAGGAATTCTGGGGATGTTTTTTTTTTATATAAATGACATTACATATCACAGACTTTATATCCGTGCCGTTTTTTAGTTAATTTTTATGTCTCTTTTAATTTACTGATACTTATAAACGAAACTTACTCTACTACATCAATGTAATACAATAAATATTTTTAAATTTAATTATTTTTAATTATTACTACTTTTTTATAATATTGTTAATAATGTTATGTTTTTTTGGTATTTTTTTTTAATTTTATTTATTTATTTTGTATTTTTTTTCCAATACTTTTATTCGTACACGTTACTACAACTATTTGGGGATACGTTAATCTGCATTGTGCAACGTGGGTTTCACCAAAAAGGAGTTTTTTATGCCCGACAGTGGGATAGTGACAAGATAGTGTTATTTTACTTTACTTCTACTAGCTCGATCGATTTCGATTTCGTTGACGTCAGTTACAGTAGCCGTGTCACTTTCTAGCACTTTGATAATATCAATACCAAAATTAAAATCGATTTGTGTTCGACTGAAGCGTGATACAAGAACAAACGCTTTCCCATTCACAACATTAGCATGAATTTGCGTTTCTTATCAACAAGAGTACGTTTCGTCAATTTCCATCTCTCCACTTGAACCACAGCTAGCCGTGGGCGGGACGCATCTAAAGCTCAATTGTGCATGGTGTATGTTAATGTATTGTTGTTACAGTTGACCATCCTCCAGCCTGAGGCACGATTGATTATACAGACAAGCAAATATATTAATATTAGATATACATATTTGCGTACTATTATTCAGTAATAGTATTACCCAAAGTTGCTGAATGCTTAGCTCCAAACACTCTCTGAAGGAGGATTCTTCCTGCTTTAAGGCTTTAATCAGGAGTGAGATAATATCAGAAAACTACTTCTTTATTAAATTTGTAATGCAATAATAAATACACTTTATTATTTCTGTTTTCTTGGCATTTAAGTTTTACTTCCTATAGCTTTAAAATCTCAAAAAATCAATGCACATCTTTTTTAGTAAATCAGTTAAAAAGTATTAGATGTGATACAGAAAAGACAATTTTTCATAAGTTAATATGTTCATAATACATATATACTTTAATAGCATAATTAAAGTACTAATCAAATCAACAATCCTGTTGTTGTGTATTGGGTTTCTTTTTTCTGAGTAAAGGACTATTGCATATATCAATATTTGGCTTAACTTAATGAGAGTTTAATTGTATCTCTCAATTCCAGACTAATGTGAAAGTTGTTATCACGTGTAATTAAAATACAACTTATTTTTAATTTTCGATATATATTGTATTTTTTTTAATCATCATTCACGAAAAAATCATTAAAAGTAAAACATAGCATATAAGCATAAGATTATCTATTATGAGCAACTACAGACACTCCCAATGAATAAACGACTATATCTATACTTATTATTAAATAAAGTCCCCAAAGCCTGTCTGTATGTAATCAATTTTCTCAAAATCTACTGAACGGATTTTAATACGGTTTTTACTAAAAGGTAGTGCAATTCCTCCGAAAGGTTTAGGTTAATAGCACATAACCGTTTCATGTAAATTGAGTTGAAGAGGACGTTTTACAACAATTTTTATTGGGTATAGTAACAAACCAGTGTCGATTGTAATTTAGAGGGGCGAATAGGTATGAAAAGCGGTGTAGGGTATCAGAGAGCCAGGCTCATGCCGAGACTCGAGCGACTATAACATGCTAAACACTGAAGTTCACTTTGGCGAAACCGCACGTATTTGTAGTATATTATAAACGATTATTTTATTTTTCCATTTTTCTTCCAATGTTACAGTGAATCAGTAATGTAGTAAATCAGTCAGAAGTCTCGCAAACACGTTACATAACTTATGTATGGGCAGACATATGCGAGTTGTATTTCTTTAGATTGAGCCATCCGGAAAGGCAGTAGATTTACAGTGTAGATAGAGGGGCGCCCTTCCGCTGGGCTGATAAATAGCCTCTCTAATTATATTTACGCAGCGCCAGCCGTATTGCTATAAATCTATCCCAAGGGACGTCTATAAGTGCTAGAACAATGCGTTAATTTATATACTGATAATATTATACAACGTATTTTATATAACGTTACTAGTACCATCGGCTTTATTCGCATCGACTTTATTCTTTACCCTTAATTACATACTTTATTATCTTATCCTTGGCCCGAAAGAAAAACGGGAATTTTCTAGTTATATATGTTACTTCAGTCTATAGACTTTAATAATGCCAAATTTCATCAATATTTGTCCGGCTAATAAGCCGTTAAAACGTAACAGAAATACTTTTACATTAACAATATTCATATGAGTGTTAATCCTCAATTAATCTACGGCCTTTTTTATATTGGAATCATTTTTATAGACGCAGACTAGACGCTTTTTTCCAGAAGTGGGATAATAAACATGGGAGTTGTCACTCTACTTTTACTGTCTGTGAAGTGTAACTGACAGTTTTTTGAATATATGACAACAAATCTTGGCTTTGCGCTATGTAATCAGCTGCACTGAGTTCAAAGACTTCTAGTTTTGGACAATGTGTGTTAACGTGCATCAATCATCGCGTGTATACGGTCCGTGAGGGTTACGTGAAACACAAAACGAGTTAAATATAGTCGAATGTTTAAATACTCAGGATGCACGTGCCGCGCGATGTCCTAGGTCCTGACGGTAGATGGAAATAAACCGGAAGCGCACAATTAGAGCTAAGCGAGATGGGTGCGATCGAAGTCATTGAACTCTGCTCAAGGTTAGGAAAGGGAATCGACATCAAACGGAGCGACAACTAGTGTTGCCAATTATAATAACACTTCTCCCGGGACAATTTTTCTTTTACATTTAATGTAGAGTAAAGTACAAAAAAATATACCAAAGATACTTAATATAACACTAAAACAGTTTTTTTTATATAAATTAAGTGCTATGACGCTACAAAAATCTGCATTAATCTACTAATAAAAATGTACTATGCAAAATTAAGTACAATTTTAGAATTTCATTCAACAATCATTTAAATTTTGGGATGTTACCATGAGTTTCTTTCCAAAATTTGCTCTTAATTGTTTTGTCATTTATTCATTATTCTCAAATAATGCTGCTTTAATTTAAACAATAAACCATATATAATATATATTTGGTTTATGTGACAAATATCTATTGCCACTCGCACTAAATCACCCTGTATCGCGAGTATCGAAACCACCATGACGTCACCAAGCCACGAGTGGACAAATAAAAATATTATAATAATATATATATGATAATATAATAAATATATTATTTATTTTATCAGCTGTGATAGCTAGCGGTGAGACCGTGCGACTCTCTAGAGACGACATAGGTTCAAACCCCGGGCAGGCACCAATGAGTTTTTCTATTAAAACTTATGTGTCTAATTGAAAATTGCAATTTATCACACGCTTTTCGGTGAAGGAAAACATCGTGAGGAAACCTGCATATCTCTAGAGTATTCTGTTGATATGTGTAACCTACCAATCCGCATTGGAGCAGCGTGGTAGGTCTTACCTCCAATCCTTCTCTCCAATAACGGAGAGAGGAGGCCTTAGCCCAGTAGTGGGCATAGTAACAGGCTGTTACTTTACTTTTCTTTACTTTATTTATTTTATATTATTTTATATATTTGTGATAGCCCAGCGGTGAGACCGTGCGACCCTTTCGAGGGAAACACGAGTTCAAACCTGGACAGGCACCAATGAGTTTTTCTATTAAAACTCATGTGTGTAATTGATAATTACAATTTATCACACGCTTTCGGTTAAGGAAAACATCGTGAGGAAACCTGCATATCTCTAGAGAATTCTGGAGCTGTGTGTAACCTACCGCATTGGAGCAGCGTGGTAGGTCTTAACTCCAACCTTTTCCTCCAGAAACGGAAAGAGGAGGCCTATTCCCAGCAGTGGGATTGGAACAGGCCGCTACTTTATTTTTTTTATATCATTTATACTTATGTTAATATCGACCGACGGATTACTGTTATTGTAATGTAAAAATATGGATGCGTAAATTCGCAATCCGGGACGCTCCCGAGATGAGTGATGACATGGCGAACATTAAAGAGCGAACCGCATCCATCAAGTGAGCAAACAATGAAATCGAGACACGTCAATATTAGCTTCGCGAGGCCCCTCTCCTTGGCATACCAACGACATGCTTATTGGATTTGCGAGGCGAGATAACGTTACGATGATAAAGATATACAAGTACCGATAAGAATGAGCGGTACATATGTTCAACCTATTTTTAATGGATGAAATTAAATTTAAGCTGGCCGCACATCGGCTATAATCACGTGGGCAATTGGATGTATTAAACGATTTCGTATTGGTTTAACACGTGAACAGAAATAGCGGGTGCATCTAAAGGGAGTTGATTCGCTACTATATAGCGGCGTGTCTGAAGTTTTATTAGCAAATTTACTGAGAGAAAACAAATAGTTTCTTGAAAAGAGCGTAATTTAACGGTTAAAAGGAGGTTTCCAATTTAATTGTTATTAGATGAATAATTGATTGTGAATACCTTATATAAACAACAGTTTATACATAGTTCAAAGTTTGACTGGCCCGTTGGGATAGGTGACATTGACCCTTCAGCTCTGCGGGTCGCGGGTTCGATTACCACAAACATTAAATACAAATTATTGGTTTTTCGAATCTGGGTATATTTAAAATAATATATGGATATATCGAATCTAGGTGTATTTAGATTATATTAACCAGTTGTCTGTCACCCATAACACAAGTATTAATTAACTTTGAGGACAGATGAACGTGTATGTAATTGTCCCATATATTTATTTATTTATCATAACATGACAATATATTAATATCCAATAGGGCGCGGAGTCATGCGGTACAACTAGTAAGTTATATTTTATTTCTGCAAAAGATAATTGCGAACTCCGCACAATTACATTAAATCTATTAAAAACACGAATTTACCGAACTGTTGACTGAAGAAAGCTTATGAAACGTGTTTTATTATCGCAACTAGGAAGATTAAAGCATACAACGTACTCGCAGAATAACAATTAGAATAAAATCCATTACCATATGATTACTGTGTCAACGAATGTAGGTGACCGAATTTCACCGACTCTTGGAAAACACCGGCGTTACATCATTTATGACATCAAACGAATGTGAGTCACGGCTTTGAAATATTTAAAACACCTACCACGAGAAGACTGACCATCGTCCTCCTGCTCTTATCCCACTCTAAGTGGGGTCGGCACATCATGTTACAAACATGTTGTCACATGATTTCGCTACGTATTTTACGACCGGCCGCCTGCCAGACGTCATCTTACCTTAGTCGTATATTACGAACCCTCAGTAAGAAAGAAAGAGGGTGGTCTATTCTATTCAACCGGATACCACACGATGGGTCAGCTTACCTTAGCCGCCTTTTACAACATCTCGGTAAGAAATGAAGTTGGTTTATAGGTGGCGGAGAAGACTGACCATACGATTAAATAATGTTTTTAAGAATACCTCTCGAACGTGTTATACTGCAATCAAACTAAAACAAATATATTATTATAAATATTTGTTGTTGTTGAAAATGTTACATGAAAATACCAATTTTTGATTAATAAGTCAATTTATTTTCATTGGTTTATTAACGTAGTTTACGTCCAAATTCTTAAGTCTGCATTTATTATCGCAATTATTAGTATTATTTTTGATGTTTCGTTTAAACCCGCAGTTAAACGCGCAGATTAGTCAATTGGTCAAAAAGTTTTTCCCACTTTAATTCCGACCTTGTTGAACTTCTAGGAAAAAAACGATAATATAGGTGTTGTAAAAGACGACTAAAGTAAGTTTGTACCCACCGAGTGGTATTCGGTTGACTAGATAAGACCACCCACTATCTTACCGAGGTGTCGTAAAATACGACTAAGGTAAGTTGACCCACCATGTGGTATCCGGTTGAGTAGAATAGACCACCCTCTTTCTTACCGAGGTGTTGTAAAAGGCGACTAAGGTAAGTTGACCCACCGTGTGGTATCCGGTTGAATAGAATAGACCACCCTCTTTCTTATTGATGGGTCGTAAAATAAGACAGGTAAGTTGACGTCAGGCAGGCGGACAGTCGTAAAATACGTAGCCGAATCGTGTGACAACATGTTTGTAACATGTTGTGCCGACCCCCACTTAGAATGGGATAAGGGTAGAATGATGATAAATGCTATGAATTTAATTTTTTTTTATCAGAATTTACACACAAACGATTTGCGGTTTCAGTACGTTAATAAATATATAAATAAATTATTAAATACCAACATTAGGCAGTTATAGTGGTCAAGCATAAATCTATAATATAAAAATGAATCGCTGAATGTGTTGATAATCGAAAATCTCGAGAGCAGCTGAATCGATTTCGCTTATTTCTTTTTGTTATAATATTCTTTTTAAGTAAGAGGATGGTAGCCGGTCGTAAAATATGTAGCCAAATCATATGACAACATGTTGTGGGGTTGGCACACTTAGAGTAGGATAATGGCAAGGGGAAGATGATGACGTTGTCTAATATTGTGTGAAAATTAAAACATTGAATGATGAAACAAAATTATTATTTACACGTAATATCGTAGGCGATAACTCAACACGTTAAAACGATAGATAAAATCTTGTGCAGCCCGCACTTTGTCTATTTGCCGACTCAAAAAAAAAGATGTCAGAACAGAGATAATATATTTAAAATGATTTGCATAACGAATCAAAATTAATTAATGTTTGATCATTAACATGCTATTAATTATTAAAATTTTACTGCGTAGATCGTTATTTCGTAACTTTAATTTCGTAGTGTTCGACTAGGAAGCGTGGATGGAGTACTAAAATGGGTTCTGTAGGTCTACCATGAACTTTTAGATAACGAATCAATACAACGTCAGTACCTAAACCGAACCGCTTTCTTTTCGTACCATGAAGTGTGTTTGTAGAGGGCATATTCAGCTAGCCTCGATCCAGCCATCATCGTCTATGATATACTACAACCCGGGAATTGTCGGTTTCGTACACGCATGAAAGGGTGGGTTAGTGATACGTATGATCGTATGATAAAAAGGATAATGATGTAAACACTTGCCGATTATAGATCACCCGATCAACGATCATCGCCGATGGTAAAGTGCATGCAAAACATAAGTGACATCGTTGCTGACATTCGAGAATTTATCCAAACATTGGACTGGGACGCATAAATATAAATGCAATATCGCCGATTTACACGTAAAACATCGCAATGAAATTCGCATTGATTCATTGTACATTCTACATTTAATAATCATATTAACTAGTGTCCGGGGTTCCTTTATAATTTAATGTAGGCAAAATATACTTAAGAGCAATTTCTCATTCGAATGGTAATTATTTCACGAGTCGTATCTATTACCGCCCATATCTGATCGCCGAAGGTCGGCTAGACTTTCGCTATAGTCCGTACCCATTTTGTGTCAATACGACAGAAAACCTAGTCGCCTACACGAACGCAACGCGAATACATGATACAGGACCGGCGCATTACCATAGAGACAATCAAAAGTCAACACGGGAACCACGTTGACATTGGCCCGGCGGTTACGTAAGGTTTTGTAATTGTACCGGGAGCCCGCATTCCGACGTTTAGTTCGTCGAAACGATTGTTCTCGATTCGACAATCGCCCACTTGTTCTCGAGCTAGAACTCGCTGCCCGCCTTTCATTGCAGGTGATCGTTCACCCAACGTATGCCCTTGGAGGCGAAGGGTACGACAGTTGGCGATTCCGATATGTCTGTGATATCCTTTATAGCCAGAACGCCCTCAATACGATCACTCAAGTAAATGGCAATGAATTGTTACTGTTGACCAGACCACTCGTTTTGTTTTACACTAAAACTAAATGCATCGAAATACTGCAACTACGTTGACATAATAATATATGATAACTTTTTGGTACTAAACCGGAATGAAGCTATTTAATACAGTGCTGCTGGAAAAGTCTTCCTCTCATTTTTGAAGATTTTTTTTTGGGTTTAGACCAATCATAGTAGTGCTATGTCGTTAGTTAACACTTAAAAAGAAGAGTCAATTAGGTCAATTTGAAATAAGAGTATAGAAAACTATCTATTGACCTAATTTTGACATGAATTTGAGATTTCAGTTACAAGGATACACTTATTTGAAGTAAAAAAGACTTTTCTGCTATGTCTCAATATAAAAATTACAACGGTCACTGCGAGTGTAAAAAAAAACAATAATATCCATGGGTAACGTTAAATACCAGCTAGACGCGTTGGCCTCGCTCGTATTGCTACATACGTGTCGAGTTTCGTTCCGCAAACTCAAGATAACTGCAGGCCAACATCCATTGCATAGTCGCAAGCTGACTTTGAAACCTAGCTTAGCCTTATTGTGCCCTATTCTGGCCATTATATTTAAATAGGAAACCGGAGGCCGCATGTAGGACCTAAACCGACGTGGAAGTTACCTCGCGCCAACGCGATTAGTCATATGGATGGGTATACCGAGGCGTTCATCGCAGCTAAATGTGGCGTTCTAATAATCGACATTTTCAAAAATAGACGCGTGACAAACGAAACCGAAAGTGCTCCGTGATGCAACGGTCCCGAATTTAGCTGGTGCGGGCTTAGGTGCATCGGCCTAAAGGAACGCTGGGGCCGGCGCCGCGGCTGCCAAACCGCTGACATTTGGCACTAATGACACGAACAAGATATTAGCGCGGATAGCCGCCGTGGAATCCGACTCAGGTATTCGGGCCGCGTGTCTGATCAATATGCTCTCTCGGCATAATTCCACACTCGCGGACAGTTCGCTCATTAATCTAACCCAGATTTGACAGGCTCTACCAGTTTTTAGACTCGGTTGCCGTCCGACCTCGGCAATCCATAGAGGGCGAACTAGCAGTACATAGGTCGGAATAATGTATCTCAAGACACATTTCGTAATAATTTTCCAGGTAAGGTATACGATTATCATCAGATATTAGAAAGAAACTGACTAACGTGTTAGAGTTTACTCGTTGAAAATGGAAATAAAATAAATTAATATCGACACCGTCCGCTCCAGAACGTTATATTGTGCTAATTTTGTATCACATTTAAAATTATCTCATACATAAACACCCGCTATTCACTCGTTGTAGGTACCGGCCATATTCCTACTAGTTCTGATACCATTTGAGGTTATTAGTCATGAGATTTACGCAGCGTTTTAATTCAAGTACTAAAGTGGTATTTTTTTATTATTCTCAACTCATATTAATTACAACGAAACATCCACACTGATATTATAAATGCGACAGTCTGTCTCTCAGAGACGCTGTCACAATTAATCTGCTGGACCAATATTGCGCGTTCAAACAATCAAACAAACAAAAAAACTCTTCAGCTTTATATATTAAGTATAGATTTAAAAAATCACGTTTTTTACGGGTACAGAGAAAAAGAAATTGAATTAATAAAGGTACTTGAACGTCGTAGTTGGCACGAACGAAGTTACAGGTAACCGAAACCACTAGTTTTAAGTAATAGTATTGAAATTTTAATAGGCAATACGTAAAATGGGAAACGTAAACAAAGAGTTAATTAACTCGTCAAATAGTTTAGTTAAGATATAGAAAGATGGACCTCGACTGCAGAGGGTGGTCAAATCCAAAGGTATCAACGCTGGTCGGAGGTCCGGTCGCATTCCGTCGACGCTTGAAAGTGAAACCACAATCACTATCAGCTGTAGAAAGTCACCGATTACATCGCACCAACGGCGAGCAGAGACCGTTATCAGGTCCGGGGGACAAGCTGTCCTGAGCGATAACACCGTGTTAACAAATCAATCACGTTCTATAAAGTGAGTTTACTTAAAACAATTTATAGAATAAGGCGTTACTTCGCGTGGATCCATAATAGAAATCCAAAATAAATTCATCATCATTCTCCTGCCCTTATCCAACTCTAAATAGGGTCCGCACAACATGTTACAAACATGTTGTCATTTAATTTGGCTACGTATTTGACGACCGGCCGCCTGCCTGACGTCAACTTCCCTAAGTCGCCTTTTACGACACCTCGGTAAGAAATGAGGGTGGTCTATTCTATGCCGCCGGATACCACACGGCAAAGAAATTCATAATAAATTCTTTTTCTATCATCAGGAAAAAGTAAATAGAAAATATATATAATGCTAAATGAAGGGTGGACTATCCGTTACCATACTGGGTGTATTTAAGTATGTGAATGTTAAAAAATATATTAAGTTATAGTACCCGCCAATAAATAATGCACATCGGGGCTTAGAGAGAGAAATCGGCTAGATTCTGCTTCATAGAGCATCGTCTCTGTCGCACAGACTGACGAACCCGTGTGTGACAGTGACAGCGGTCTACGAAACCGAACTGTCCGGCTGTTTCGTTCTAAACATCGACGTGCATTATTTAATATCGGGTACTATACTTGATACGGAAGACCGTGTGTGTAATTACCATTACCATTTAACATATCACCAATTATGCATATATTTATTTATATTATATAATAGGCTAATAAAATTTCTATTTTCCATTCAGGAAAACAATACTTGGGTGCATTTTAAAGCTTCTCGCATTTTAAAAAAACAGTTGCCTTTGAAAATGCTTATTTATTTACAAATATTCTTGTAGATGTTGAATACATGTTGAAACGATAAATGACGGGTAAAAGTAGCGGCCTGTTACAACCCCACTGCTGGGAATAGGCCTCCTCTCTCCATTTCAGAAGAGAAGGATTGGAGCTAAGACCTACCACGCTGCTCCAATGCGGATTGGTAGGTTACACATATCAACAGAATTCTCTATTAATTCAGATATGCAGGTTTCCTCACGATGTTTTCCTTCACCGAAAAGCGTGTGATAAATTGAAATTATCAATTAGACACATAAGTTTTAATAGAAAAACCCATTGGTGCCTGCTCGGGTTTGAACTCGTGTTCCCCTCGAAAGAGTCGCACGGTCTCACCGCTGGGCTCTCACAGCTCGATGACAAATGATGGGTAGTAATACCCAATGCCGTTAAAAAGTGATTTGGCTTAAAATTAGAGATAGAACATATTCACAGTCGATATATTATGTTGCAATATTTATTTCGTTGCTGTTAAGTAAACCAATAATGGCCCCATAAAATACTGTTACATTAAAAAACAATTACTACGCACCGATAAGATTGGACCAGTGGTTATAATTAAAAATAAAAACAGCAAAAAAAAAACAGTTAGAAGCGCGACATAAAAAAATACTATTTCACTGTGTACTGTCACAACTGTTCATTAAATGGCGTAACATTTACATCCTTTACTTTATTTAGAAAAATATTTTTTTGGCATATTCCACATTTGTTAGGAAAATCTATAACAGCGGTGGCACGCGCTAGATTTTTTCATGGGATGGCGTGTCACCGGTTCATTGTGCTAATAAAAAATTCGTGCATATTTTTAATGTAAATTTTAACGAATAACGTATTACAATCATATATTTTGCTCAAACACATCATATTCTATTACATATTATAAAAAAAAGTCCCCAAAAGCCGTTATTCTGTATATGATTGATATCGTCCTAATCTACTGATTCGATTTCAGTATAGTTGTAACTAAAATATAGTGCAAGTCTTTAGGAAGGTTAAGATTAGTAGTACATTCTCCGGAATAGGACCGATTTTAATGTGATTTTCTATGGAATATAGAGGAGCTCTGGTAGGCTTTTCCGCCATGGTTCTCTTAATGACACCATCAAAAGAGCTCTTGCCACCATCGACATTCCTGCTCTTCTCGAGCCTTCCGGGATATGTCGGGATGATGGCAAGAGACCAGACGGTCTGACGCTGGTTCCTTGGGAACGGGGACGGGCCCTAATGTGGGACGCAACATGCGTTGATACGTTAGCCTCGTCCCATATCAGGGAAACGGCGTCCAGACCTGGAGCTGCGGCGGAAATGGCCGAATCCGGCAAGCGGCGAAAGTATGCATCTCTCGTTGAGAGTTATATATTTGTGCCGTTTGCAGTTGAGACCCTAGGGCCATGGAGCCAAAGTGCAAAAAAATTTTTATCCGTTTTAACACCTCGGTTGATCGCCTCTTCGGGTGACAAGAGGGCTGGCTCCTTTTTCGCACAAAGAATCAGCTTAGCGATTCAACGCGGAAACGCTGCCAGCATTCTTGGGACCATTCCACGTGGGCATGATTTGTATAGTAGTAGCGTGTAAGTAATTTAAGATAGATATAACTTGTATATATTTGTTATAAATAAAAAAAAAAAAAAAAATATAGAGGTTGGTGTGGCTATTTTTTATCATAGTGGTTTTCAAGTATTACCATGTAAGTAAACCATTTTGGAACAGTTGGGATTCCCGCGGGAAAACTTTGTGAAACACCTGATTTCCACACAGGCAAAGCCGTGAGCACACCTAGTTAAACACAGAATAATGTTCCAGATTAGGCCCCGCATGATAGAGAGTAAAAATTTAAGCACCTATAGAGTATGGGTGTGGGCTGTGAATTCCAAAGACGGCGTGAATCTGTTAATGACAATTTGAGCTTCAACCGATTTTCCGGCTGGACTCTTTCTTTCTTTTTATTTGATCAGTCACAAAACCAATTAAAACAAAAAGTCGTTTGTCCTTTACCTTACTACTTAATATGTACTACAAATATATGTACATAAATTCGTATAGGACCCGGCATTAAATAATGCACATCGATGTTTAGAACGACGACAGCCGGCCAGTTCGGTTTCGTAGAGCGTTGTCACTGTCACTCAGTTAGTATGTGAAGTTTCACACGGGTTCGTCATTCTGTGCGACAGAGACAATGCTCTATGAAGCAGAATCTAGCCGATTTCTCTCTCTAAGCCTCTATCTCTATATGGACCTCGAATGCAAAAAGTTAATTTAAAAAAAAAAAAAATTGGTTGAAAGCTGATGCTTTTCTCCGTAAAGTAAAGTTCCGTTATCTTTGGGATTACAAAAGATGCGTTTAATAATAAATTACGAAACAATTCAAACGAAATATAATTAGCGGTTTCTAATAATTTAAAAACAATCAACTAATCGGGCAATTTTAATTATTTTCGAACATAGTCAATATTTATAACTAATAATTGAAAGCAATTACAAAAATGTATAGTTTACATTCCTAAAAGTTTTGTTACTAAGACTTTTTTATAAATAGATCAACTTCTATAAAAAAAGCTTATTTGCGGTTCTCTAACTTCTTTTTTCACGAGTTTTGACTCGTGACGCAGACCCGGTATCAAATCCATTAAATTCCAACAACAAAATTTAAATTTCTAAAACTATAAAGACATGGACTTGATACTTTTAATAGATCTAATTCGATAAATGTAAATCTAAAAAAAATAATTACGAAAATCGTTAGCAATTTAAATTGGAGTTCCAAAATTAATTTGAAATTAATACAATGCAATTTTCGCATACTTATTAATACTAGATTAGGAAACTCAGGCAGGCCTGTAAGTGATGGGGACACAAAAACATGATAGGGAAGATGAAACTCGTATACTTCCTTATACTTCTTACGCTCGTATACTTATTTGTCCAATCACACATAAAACAGACAGACAGATAGATCACCCTGATTCGTTTTCTCTTAATTATAATATGGCACATTTATCTTCCTCTACTCTATTATAACAGTTTAAAAACCCAATACTATACAATATTATTGAGGATTACATAGATGACTAAAATGCGTGGATATAGCTACTCTTCTACCCTGTACAAGATAGTAATGACCAAATGTAACAAGTTATAAGAATTATATTTGAAAAGAGCGAACAGAGTTTCTTGCTGGCTCTTCTCGGTAGGAACAGCTTTCCGAGCCAACAGTTCAAAAGCACTTGCTTACAAGTTTACTTGAATAAAGAATATTTTGAATTTGAATTTGAATAACAACTCTATGGATTTTCGATATTTAATTTTATTGTTGCGAATAATAATAATATCCAAATTCAATTTACTTAAATCATATATAAATGATGATTGAATGTTAATTATAGAGGGATAATAAAATACATTAATTAATCATTTACCATATAATGAGCGCATTGTAAACGGAGTTGCTTATAATTTGTATTACTTGGGTGAAGGCTATCTAAGCAACTGCCACTCACCTAAATGGATACCATCTAATGATTTACAAACAATTATTTCAATTATGTCAATTGCGTACGTTCTGATTACGAACTCTATTATACACGTAATATGCGTCTAACGTCCCTATTGTAGTGCAAATTAGTTAAATTATTCGCACGAGATAGTTCTGCGTTGTTTAATTTATATATACCGTTCGTCGGACGGCGGAAAAAAAATGCAATTACGATGCCTGCACGTTGCTAGTTGCGTTGAAAAAAACGGTATTCCCAGTGTCGAGTGACGTCATTGAATTGAGTTTCATTAAACATGTATATATAAAACAGTAAAAAGTAGAATTAAAAAGATGGTTGCCTTTATTTCTCAAATGTGTACGGTATCCCTTATCCATGCTAATATTATAAAGAGGAAAGATTTGTACGTTTGTATGTATGTGTGTATGTTTGTAATGTTTTCACGCGAAAACTACTGGACCGATTTTTAAAATTCTTGCACCATTGTAAAGCTACTACTTCACTGTGCAATATAGGCTACAATTTTTTTTGTGAATAGGGATCCCTACTAAATTTGTAATAAAGTGTGAAAAATTTAGACGTAAAAATCTTTCATCGCGTGCGCTGCGGAAACTATTGATGACAGAACAAAAAAAATGTTCTACAGTATTATAGAACTGATCAAAATCCACAAAAGTCATGGATACTATATTTCAAAATATTATAGTTATGCCGATATAACTACTTTTTACATTGTAAAAGTTGATAAAAGTGCCATCAATAATCAAACCATTTTATTCATATCTCCGTAATAATCTTTAACCATTAAATGATATTTTATTAAAAAATCTGTTTCAATACCTGTAAAATACTTTTATTTAAGTTCTAATTAAAACTTCCTTTGCCTTAACAAGGGCAAACTTTTAATTTATAAAAATAAATCCATAGTCCGACTTAGTAGCCTTTCCACGAGATCGGTATATACGCGACTGAAGCCGCGGGACATTGCTAGTCAAATATAAATGTTCAATCTAGTTTCTTATTAATAATCTAGCTGTGCCAGCAGCTTCGCCCGCGTGGAAATATGCGTGTCACAATTTTTTTCTAGAATTCAAATTTTAAACATAAAAGTAGTTATTGTGAGTTAACCATAAGAGATAGAGACATGCTATCGCGGAGTTTTTTGTAGTAGTTTTATAGATCTACAATTCTCTAGTACATTACTTTAGCGTATCAATCCTGGTTTACGCGGCGCACGCGACTAAAGCTCCCAGCAAGTAAGTTTATTAACAACTGCGCGATCTCTTCAACACAATTTACTTAATACCGATATGTACTATTTACTTAAACCATCCGGAAGTATTGCGCTATATTTTGGTGAAGACCGTACAAAAATCCGTTCAGTAGATTTTGAGAAAATCGATTACATACAGACTGACGGCTTTTCGGGACTTTGTTTTATAATAAGTATAGATGACAAATACTATCACTATTATAGCTCAAATTATGGAAGCGTATGTTCTATACAGTCCGGTTATAATTCACGTTTCGAATCCTATTGTATCCAATAGTTTAAAAATGTTATTCGAAACAAATTTGTATAACCCATTTTTGTAGGAAAACTAAATAATCACAAAAATAGGTCAACTCTGTTTCGAAGCGTAAACCCAGCCGCCCACTGCAGATGTTCTATGTTCTAGTTGTTTTTTTGAAGTGTTTTTTTTCATTTTATCATGGAAAGGTAAGATATGTAACTATGATTTCGTTCAACTAAAATACTGATTGTTAAGCAAAACTAATAGAAAAGGCTTTGCTTACTAAATACTAAAACTATGACCGTAATTGGCCGAAAAGGTCGCTCCTTCAAAATAATGTAGTGGTTTACTATTTTCTCAAACGGCCTCGAATAATAATGACGCATCAATGTTGTCACTGCATGATTATTATGATATTGTTTATTATCATTGCGTATTAGACATTTAAGCAGTAATGGTCTGAAATTTTTTCAGTTTTTTCTAGCTACACTTAAAATGTACAAATGTGCAAGGAGACACGATCCATAATATAAAGACACGACACTTTCCGTCACGTGGGATTGTGGTCAAGCGCAAATCTATTTATAGACTCAAACGGTGTCTAACCATGACGCTGATGTGGTTAAAATGCGTTGTGCGCGCCATGACTATAACTTCGTGGAAGAAATTGGAAATATGCAATGTGTTAAATATGATATATTACTTGCAAGGAAAAGCCTTAGATGGTCAAAAACCACAATCAAAAATTACAAGAAAGCCGTTGCATTTATTTCTTTGACGCAACGTCGCTCGGTTATAGTAGCGGCCTCTTACAATCCCACTGCTGGGAATAGGCCTCCTCTCTCTGTTTCTGAAGAGAAGGGTTGGAGCTAATACCTACCACGCTGCTCCAATGCGGATTGGTAGGTTACACATATCTCCAGAATTCTCTAGAGATATGCAGGTTTCCTCACGATGTTTTCCTTCACCGAAAAGCGTGTGATTAATTGCAATTATCAATTAGACACATGAGTTTTAATAGAAAAACTCATTGGTGCCTGCCCGGGTTTGAACTCGTATTCCACTCGTAAGAGTCGCACGGTCTCACCGCTGGGCTATCACAGCTTACGTCGCTCGGTTAAAAAACAATAAAAAAACTGTTCGATTTTCGACTCGATTAATCGTTAGATATTTGCAGGGTTAGAGAGTAACTGAAACAACCGTTGTAGGGTTAAGGTCCACGCGGACGAAGCTGCGGCCAGAAGCTCTAGCAAAATAATTAAAATTAAAAATAAAAATATTAAAATTCCATTTCACTAGAGTGGGCGCCGGGTCTAATTTAGGTCTCGGTAGAATCGGGTCGTTTGAGATTTATTATGTAAACACATTCCAGGGCGGTGAAATGTTATCTAACAGTGTGAAATTGCGTTTACTCAAACTGGGACGTGTTGGCGATTTATTGCGAATTATAAACTGCGTCATAGAGCGATCGCGTGTAGTAAATTATGCATTATCCTAATTAAATTATAAAATTTAGGTCGTTTGAATCCATTACGTTATTTTATGGCCAGAACTTTATATATCTACGGTGTATGATACGCTAGTATGTATCAAAGTGCAATTTTGAGGGGACCAGTTAAATGGGTTATAATTTAAGGCCCCTTCACTAAATTAAAAGTTTTTATAAGAAAGAAATAATACTTATGATATATATATATATATATATATATATATATATATATATATATATATATATACAGCGAATACTAAAGAAGTTTTTCTTTAGAATTCGCGTGTATGAACCTGCATAGAAATCTCTATGCCGATATGCATTGGGAGAGCACAGTAGGAGATAAAGCGTCAATACTTCTCTCAAAGAAGAGAAGCTTTTACCCAATGTGCGTGGAATAGTTAGAGATCGCTACAGTGATTTTAGGTAGAGACTTCCCATACAAAAATTTATTAATTAACCTAAGTTTCTACGTGTATGGAATACATTTATGTCGAATGAGTTTTGATTTTTATATATCGCACGCTTAGTATTAAAGTGATCTAATTCAAAATTAGGCTTAATTGAGTAAATAAATACACTGTTGTGCCTATTTCAATGCTATCTTTGAGCACTACGAACAATTAAAAAAGTCAGGGTTATTTGCACTTCCAAATTTAGCTTATTTGTAAGCGCTACGCACAAAACAACTTTTTGAATTAAGTCACTTTAATACAAAGGTATATCAATAGTACAAATTGTTTTGTTTTTCCCTATAATACATATCTTTCTAGATTTTTTTTATATAAATTAAATTTTTCATTTCTTGATATGTTTATCATAATTATTTATCTATTATTTTTACAATATTAAGTATCATCATCATCATTCTCCTGCCCTTATCCCACTCTAAGTGAGGTCGGCACAACATTTTATAAACATGTTGTCATATGATTTGGCTATTTATTTTACGACCGGCCGCCTGCTTGACGTCAACTTACCTTAGTCGCCTTTTGCGACACCTCGGTTAGAAATGAGGGTGGTCTATTCTATGCAGCCGGACACCACACGGCACATACCTTAATCGCCTCTTACGACGCCTCGGTAAGAAAGGAGGGTGGTCTATTCTATTCTGCCAGATACCACACGGCAAATATTAAGTATCATCAGTGACAAAATAATTAAAATCGTTCATTTTGATATTAACATCAACAATTCTGCAAATATCCCACTCTAAGTGGTGTCGGCACATGTTACAAACATGTTGTCACGTGATTTGGCCTGCCTGACGTCAACTTACCTTAGTCGTATTTTATGACCTCTCGGCAAGAAAGTGGGTGGTATTCTCTCTCTACTCAACCAGACACATGGTGGGTCAACTCACCTTAGTCGCCTTTTAAGATTGGATATTAACATCAATGTATGAAGGTTATTGCGTGATGTTAACAAATAATAGGGAAAGAACTCTCGTAGTAAATATTATCTACAGAGAGTCGGTTTATTAGAATTAAACAGGAGACCCTGTTTAATTCTAATAACATATAAATAACATATAATAAGTTATAATAACAGCATAAATAAAATTTGATTGTTGTTTTTCGTTATTCGATTAACTTTTTCGTTAACAATACAAATGAAAACTAAACTTTAAGATATTAGTTAAACGAAAGGCTCTTTCATTAGAGTTTGAAGAATATAACGATAAATTTACAAAACGATTTTACAATCAACAAATTGTAGTTTTGAATATAAATACGAATCAGTCATTCATGATATAATTGTCATCATCATCCTCCTGTCCTTATCCCACTCTAAGTGGGGTCGGCACAATATGCTATAAACATGTTGCCACATGATTTGGCTATGGATTTTATGACCTGCCTGACCTCATCTTACCTTAGTCGTATTTTACGACCCCTCGGTAAGAAAGAGGTTGGTCTATTCTATTCAGCCGGCTACCACACGGCAAAATTAATAATAATATTTAATTCATAATATAATTGTATCTGTAGCATTTCTCTCCAACTACAAACAGTGCAGAAGTGTAATAGATCTCTGAACCGGCTCTAAGAAATGGCAAAGCTGATAAGCGTGGGGCCATCGACAGACCCCGTGACCTTGCACCACGAGGCCCTGGAAAGATCCGCACTATTCGATCTATCATCTCACGTACCTACTCTCTCGATACACGAACCGGTATCTGTACATACTAATTAAATTGAGACACGTGTACGAATACTAGAATATCGGATACCAATTTTATCAGAGATGTTAAAAAAGGTGTTTGGCAACTTATTCAAATCTGGAAATTGTTAATGGGCAAGTTTCAGAAGCTCGATAGTAGATAAATTCGATAGTGATAATAAAATCTCACTTCAGGGTTGGCACAGGATATATTTAGGTTTAGATGGGCTTCTTTTTGCCATTTTAGTATTAAAGTATGATGCGTCGCAACATTTTCATATAAAACTGTCTAAATAAGGTAACGCCAAGAAAAAAACCTTAGTGATTATTATTTCTTCATCATTATTCATCCACAATATCTATATAATTCCACTATTGCTTATGCGCTCATTTCACTATTGCTTATGCTCCCATTTCACTTGTAAAAAAAAAGAATAAATAGGCATAACGACGCGCAGTCTTTGCAGCTTCGGGCCTTCCAATGAAGAAAAAAAGACAGCGAAGGTGAGGTTATATTTTTTAAACAGTAAGCGCCATGATTTCAACGTTATGATGTGTCAATAATACGACTTCAAGTATTTTCCGTGTTTCCTGAGCGTCCTTAATACAATTGCTGATTAAAATTATCATAACATTTTAGATAAACCACCATTGCGCCGTATATTAAATTGATAACCCGATAAGATACTAAGTACTTGTATGTTGATAATATGTGCAATCTAGGTTCTTATAGCGAGAACCTACCTATCTTGCAATTGTTTGCGTGTTTGAAACTTAAATTTTTCTTTATTTAAATATACTCAAATCAAATCAAATCAAAATAATCTTTATTCAAATAAACCATTTCAGGCACTTTTGAATCGTCAAGCATCAATATGATTAATTAAGCTACAACTGGTTCGGAATGTTACTCTTACCGAGAACAACCAGCAAGAAACTCGGCGGTCAATCTTTTAAATATTTTCAATTATACATTATTATATAATATAATTATATTAATATGCTTTACGTATAAGCTTATTTATTCTCTAGAGCTATCACTTCTTACAATATTATTGAAAAGATATAAATTGTAGTGCAACACCAAGAAATAAATCCTTATTTCAAAGCCATTTACAACATCACGCTTTGAACTATAAATTCAAAAAAATTGAATAATTAGTGTTTTCTTGTTCTTCCGAGTTATGGAACTCTTCAACACTCACGAGTTTTGTAGGCTACGCTTTATTGAAATTTGCCACAACCCAACTTTTTTAAATTAGGTCACTTTAATACTAAGCGTGTGATATATACTCGAATTATTCACTTCAGAGTATATTTTTAGTAATTTAATTTTTGTACATATGAATATAAATAATTATAAAAGGATTGGCGATGTATATAATAGACAAAGTAGAAACCGACATAAACTTGCGGTTCCTGCTTTGCGCCTTGCAAAAGTTCGTAATTCGTTTTTGGGTTTGGGTATAAGATTCTATAATAAAATTCCACAATCTACTTTAACTTTACCATTACAGAAGTTTAAAAAAACTATTAAAAAAAGGCTAATTCAGAAAGCCTATTTTACTGATTTATAGAAGCAGGCGTTACTTTGCGGAATTCCATATTACAAGCAATACAACAGAACTAACTACCTTGCTATAATCCGCACGGGTTAAGTGAATGCATGCAAAGCCAATGTGTATGAAGCAGGCAAAATCTACGCACCTTATACATGCAGGACCAGTCACCACATGCACCCCAAGGCGCAATTCACCAGCAACAACGCACACAAAAGCAGCACACACACCCACCACCACAATCTCGACGATCGTTTCGCCCCGAAACCGAAGCATCATCAGGAGGATAGGCTCCACGACAAAAATCGTACTGCGCCGCACTACCCATACAAGCAGTCTTAAATAGTTAACCCCCACCAATACCCTCCCCTCCGAACACATGTAGCAAAACGGAATTAGATACATTTACTTGCTCGTTAATTAAGTGACCATTGTTATTTTTTATTATCTCAAGGTGCTCTAACGTATTGAGACGGAGTCCCTTATCACAAGTGTGTAGAATATGAAATGAATGGTCATTAGGCACTTTATGACCGCTTTCTAGCAAATGTTTTGCAAAATTAGAATTTTGTGGTTTATTATTCCTAAACGCAGCCATATGTTCCCGGAATCGAACCGCAAAACTTCGGCCAGTCTGACCCACATATGTACCGTTGCACTCAGGACAATCTATTTTATATGTCCTGAGTGCAACGGTACATATGTGGGTCAGACTGGCCGAAGTTTTGCGGTTCGATTCCGGGAACATATGGCTGCGTTTAGGAATAATAAACCACAAAATTCTAATTTTGCAAAACATTTGCTAGAAAGCGGTCATAAAGTGCCTAATGACCATTCATTTCATATTCTACACACTTGTGATAAGGGACTCCGTCTCAATACGTTAGAGCACCTTGAGATAATAAAAAATAACAATGGTCACTTAATTAACGAGCAAGTAAATGTATCTAATTCCGTTTTGCTACATGTGTTCGGAGGGGAGGGTATTGGTGGGGGTTAACTATTTAAGACTGCTTGTATGGGTAGTGCGGCGCAGTACGATTTTTGTCGTGGAGCCTATCCTCCTGATGATGCTTCGGTTTCGGGGCGAAACGATCGTCGAGATTGTGGTGGTGGGTGTGTGTGCTGCTTTTGTGTGCGTTGTTGCTGGTGAATTGCGCCTTGGGGTGCATGTGGTGACTGGTCCTGCATGTATAAGGTGCGTAGATTTTGCCTGCTTCATACACATTGGCTTTGCATGCATTCACTTAACCCGTGCGGATTATAGCAAGGTAGTTAGTCCTATTTTACTATTGAAGACTACCTAGACGATAAGAATGCGTGGATATAGCTTCTCTTCAGCTCTGTACAAGACATTAATAACTATATGTAACTTGTGATAAGATTTATATTTTAAAAACAGCAACCGCCTAGTTTCTTGCTGGCTCTTCTCGGTACGAACAGCTTTCCGAACCAGCGGTAGATGTTGACGATTCAAAAGCACTTGTTTACAAGTTTACTTGAATAAAGAATATTTTGAATTTGAAGTTGAATATTCAATATATATGTTACAAGCACAGAAATTGGATTCATCATCATCATCATTCTCCTGTCCTTATCTCACTCTAAGTGGGGTGGGCAGAAAATGTTTAAAACATGTTTCTTGACATGGCCAGGTATTTTACAACCGGCTGCCTGCCTGAAGTCGACTTACCTTAGTCTCCTTTTACCACACCTCGGTAAGAAATGACGATGGTCTATTTATTCTACCTAGCCGGATACCACACGGCACAGAATTTAGATTATAGTTTCTGATTAGCACAAAATTAAAAAATTAAACCATCACTTCCACAGTTAAATCAATCTTATCGTTCACAACTACCTTGCGAGCGGATAATATTACAATTTAATATTATTATTTCGTACCAGATACATTTAGAGTCGATTATTCGATACAATCGAGTAACAACTCTATTTCTAGATTTATCGCCGCGTTTCACTTTCCTTCTCGAATCTATAGGCAACAGCGTCATTTAATTATTAGTTACAAGATAAATAAGACTTCAAATATCTGTATAAATGCAGATGAGATATTTTATCCCTAAAAATAATTAGGCTAGATTAATTGGAATTGATTTTTTAAAATATGTAGTTGATTGTAAAAAATCAAAAACTTCATGATTAATATTTAAACGACAGAATTATCAAAAGATCGACTCGACGTCAAAATTCAAATAAATAAATATAACCTTTGCTATTGTTTCGATTAGAATAGTTAAATAAATAGCATATTTGCTTTGTGCTATGTTACCCGATAAACATAACATCAAAAGAGTTTGTTGAGTTTGTGATAGTGAACGTGTGTAGTGCTTGTGTATTGTGGTGGAAGTGGTGGACTTTTGTGCATGTGTTTTTACGAATCCTGCACGTATCGGGTATGAAAATACGGTTAGTCCACTATACATTTAACACTATATATATTTTCTATTTACTGTATCGCGGATTATAGCAAAATAATTTTATTATTACTTTTGTAACATCAAAAGACTCATTTTATATAAAAAAAAATTATAACAGTGACTTAATATGTTGTTACAACATGTTTCGAATACGACCTCCTACATATAGTTGATCAATAATATATAAAAAAAATTGTCGCCGTCAATGTTATTGAATTGTTTGACTTTTGGAAATTTGCGTTTTATTTAATGAAAAAGTCTAAAGGAAAAATATCGTTGTTATAATGGTATATCATTACTTCCAAGGAACAAAAAACGTTTTCATATCAGCCAATCGTTACTTGACTGCAAAGACTGGAAAAGTTATTCGACATGTCCCAACGACAAATTCACGAAATAACCTATTGCCGGCACACTTTCGCGTTCTGTATGCCCCGCGCCTGATATTGCAATAAAGTTACTTTAAAAAAATTTAACTAATACCAAAGTTATGTTATTAATAACAAGAAATAGCTAAAAAGTCTTTTAAAATAATGAGAATATAAAATCACTTAGAAATCTTATAACAAACATTTGACCTAAATTTATTATGTCAATGGAATTATGTTAACAAATATTTGATATATGGCAATGACACTCTTGTTAATCAACAAAGTCTGTATGATCAAATAAATTACTTTATCATCATCATCACCCTCCTGCCCTTATCCCACTCTAAGTAGGGTCGGCACAACATTTTACAAACATGTTGTCACATGATTCGGCTACATATTTTACGGCATGATTCGGCTATATATTATTATTTTATCTCTTAAATTTACAAAATGCTGACTAGTTCTCTCTGACAAGTTCATCAATGTCAAGTTTAATGATGGTGATCGCAATTAAAACTAAATATAATTTACCTTAATTTGTGCATTGATAAAAAATTACTCCACCAAATCATAATTAATTAATATAATGATGACAATGGCAATAAATAAGTAATAAATAGTCCCTGCCAAGGTAATGGGTATAAAAATACAGAAAACAATAGCAAAAAATATACCTTTTGATACAATTAAACAGTTGTTGAATGCAGTAAGTTCATTGAACTTGGTTTTTTTGATGAATAGATTGTGATATTTATAAATTATCAATGATTAACTAAAATACACAGGGTTGCTTTTTACAGACTGTATAATAATTCCAACCAAGACAATAGTAATAGTAAAAAAGTAATAATAAAATTATTTTGCTATAATCAGCGATACAGTAGTAGTAGAATTCCTTTAAGTTAGTAGTAGAAGAATTTGGGTAGTAAAACCATTACTTTCAACGTAGAATATCCCAACCTTATTAAATAGGTGTACTTTTGTACCTCATACTACTGATTTAAGAATCAGTAGTATGAGGTACAAAAATGCAACTTTGTAGAATTAAAAAAATTAATAATAATACAATGATCATATTTAAGTGTTGTTAATCTAGGTAGAATTCTCTATAATTAAATGATTTTCAATATATATTAAGAGACATTAATTTAGAACTGTATATAAAATGTATTTTTTGGATAGCTCTACATAAAAAATTTGGTAACATAATTAATTTTTAAAAAAAGTGCTGAAAATAGTTGCTCATTCAATTCTTTTATTATTTCCACAATAACCTATTAAAGGAAGAACCAAAATTATTTTCCTATAGTTATGTAGTATTTATATCATAAAACACAATACAAAACTTTTTTTAATTACCTGTTAAATAATAATTATATATTTATTTGATATTAAAAAAAAAAACTAAATATATAGTACAAATAAGGTATATAGAAGTCTATATCAGTATAGACTATAGGTTATTATAGATAGTATATAGAATTTAAACATTTTATATTTGATTTATTTAAAAAAATACAATACTTGAAAAGTATCAGGTGAATATTATATATATCTTATCTTCTACTATCTACATGCTCAGCTATCATCACTCATCTTTATCAGGAATGCTGAGATAAATATTATAGACTAGCTATTTCACAACACAACTGTAAATTATTTTCCTAACAATGAAAAATATATATTGTCACAAACTTGCATGTATTCTATAATAAAGTTATGACACACACATTGCTACAGAACAGATAGTGTCTTTACAACTTTGGCCATGAATTATTATTTTAATACTAAGTAATGTTTTAACTGTGTTTAGTATTTCAGGCAGATTAGATATCTATTTATTGTATATGATTTAATTTCATTAATGACTTAAAGAACAATTTTAACATACGATTTTATAAAACAAAAATCTTGATGTTTAATGTAACGTACATAATTGACACCATAACGGATTGTTTTAAAAAAAAAAGGCATGTGACAAAATTGTGAACATAAACTGACCTTGCAAAGGGTGTCTGTTCGACGTGGTAGACGTCTGTGATCGGCTCGGTGCGCATGATGCTGCAAAGGCGCTCCTCAGAGAGCTCCAGGAGTCCATCACTCGCCGTTTTGAAGTCAGCCTTGCTCAAAGCACTCAAAACACTCATTTTCAATGCGTTGCGACTAATGACCGACTCGGAACGAAAAATGCTCCAAAGTGTCACAAAACGAAACACAGTAGTACTTAATTCCAACGAATACACTTATACGTTATAAAAGCATCAATTAGACCATAAGAAACATTTTAAATGCCTCCGATTTCTCAAAAGGTAACTGAATGCTCTCCCTTGTCATTGCGAGAAGCGCTTAAGGTTTCGAAGGCTCGAAGTTCCACTACAATCAAGCACGATTAATAAACAAACATTTGTTTCACTTCATTTTCATAATGAAAAGTATTAAGACAAGTTGTTTATTTACACACGCATTTCGAGAAAAACTTATAACTGACAAACGCGGCAGGACAGCTGCGAATCGACGAGTCGACCGCACTTCGCCATACACGTTTCTGTTGCTAGTGCTCGCTGCTCGTCGCGGACTCGGCTCTAGACGACCGATACTATTCAAATTCCGCTTCTGGCGAATGTCACTATTCCGTTGTTTCAAGTTCGAAAGTTGCACGCCGTACGTCACTTAGGGTCATTGTTTACAAGAATGAAACTAGATGGCACTGAGCTATTGTCAAATTTATGCAATTAAAAAATGTTTAAGATTTCGATGCTAATTTAATTCTAACTGTTTTTTTAATATAAAAATATTTTTTATTTTAATTCCTATTTTGATGGCGACATCTACTAGCGCACTAGTAATTAACCGCTTAAATTTTGATAACTGTCAAAGCAATTATACTCGACTACTTGTCTCATTCCTTCGAAACCAGAAACTCTAGATAGCGTAATTTTTAGTTGTCATCATAGACAAATAATACAATATAATTTACAGACTAGCTAGGATAGCACATAAAGGTAAAATTCATACATGACATACCTCTGATTTTTTTATGTGCTCAATTTTTGATATGTAATATTTATAAGTTAAATGTTACATAATCTACAGATATTTAATCAAACTTCTTTTTATAATAATGTTAATATACATATAAATCTACGGATAAGGGCAACTTAAAACATTTTTGAATAATTTATTGTGTCATTAACACCTTACAATGCAAGGATGTTCGCATATAGAGTGCGTTTTTCATACTTGTTTTATTGAGTAAATAAAAATGATTATGTTGTACCTATGCTATGTTAATATAATGTAAGGATGTTTGCATATAGACATTAATGTATCCGTGAGTGAAAGTGTAATATATATGCTCATGGTCTTAAATCATAGATTATGATAGATATTAGATGTCTCAAATGTCAAGTACTTGCTATTAGTCTATGCTTGCTATAACATGTAACATAATAAGAGGCCTTTGATTTTGGGAAATTATATATTGCTTTTGTTTGTGATGTCAATATGTTAGTCTATGGTTTCTATAAATATTTTTAATTATTATTAATAGAATAAATTTGGACTCTGGTTTTACATGTACTAACACACTAACTAGTTATATATATTAATTATTAATGTATTATAAATATATCAAACATATATTTGTGTTTGTCATGCAGGTTAACTAATCTCACCGAACAATCTCTTCAAAAAGTTGCTATCAAAAAATATTTTAACTCATTCATGTTGTTTTTTCCACTACGCTGACATTGGCGGAATTACTGCTAACATCGAAAGCAGTAAAAGTGCCATAAACCAAAGAAGAAGAAGAAGAGAGGCCTTGTTCTATTGCTATCAGAAAGGGTATAGTATAAGTATTGCATGGATTCCTGGTCACTCTGGTATTCAATTTATTATTTATTTATTGTTGATAATAAGTTAAAAGTGTAATTAGTTTTGTTTGTATATTCTTAGTTTTATTTTGTTTCATAATTATGTTTTTGTACTATTTTAGGTAGTTTGCTAATTTGGTGCATAGTCATCGAGCCAAATTCTAAATTCCATTTCTTGTGTGTTTTCCACTTAACGTGACATTGGCTGGGTGATTTGCGCCTTATTTGTGCTGTACAGGCCATAAAGAAAGATAATAATAATAATAACATGTAACATATATGGCTACTATTATTATAAATTTTTTGAACCCAAAAGGTGGACATCGATTCTGGATATTTTATACCAAAAATAGCATACTTTATTTATATAATAATATTTTAGACCATATTTATTTCTTATTTCAGTTTCAGGTTCTGAAAGAAAACTGGATATATTATGTTTCTAATGTACAGTCAACGATTGCAAATTGAACATTCAACTGATATGTATAGAAAATCTAATAAGCGTGGATGAAATTACTGGACTTTAGCAAAAAAAATATTTTAAAGAAAACGTTACAGGAATGAATCCCCTTACTAAACAATTATAAAAACTCCATGGAACTAAAATAATTATTATACTTATATGAGAAAAAGTGTGAAAAAAAGTTGTTTTATTTGTACAAATTTCTTAATTGAAAGAAATAAATCTATACTAGTATAATCCATGCATATAACTATGTATTCAACACTGCTTTAAACCATAAGTTACTTTAAAGTCTTGTTTTTTTATAGACAAATGATGTCACTTGCAATTATCCCGCAGAATAGAATAGACCACCCTCTTCTTACAGAGGTGTCGTAAGAGGCGACTAAGGTATGTGCTGTGTGGAATCCAGCTGCATAGAATAGACCACCCTCATTTCTTACTGAGGTGTCGTAAGAGGCGACTAAGGTATGTGCTGTGTGGTATCCAGCTGCATAGAATAGACCACCCTCATTTCTTACTGAGGTGTCGTAAAATGCGACTAAGGTAAGTTGATGTCAGACAGGCGGCCGGTCGTAAAATACGTAGCCAAATCATGTGACAACATGTTGTGCAGCCCCCACTTAGACTGGGATAAGGGCAGGAGAATGTGATGTCACATTAGTGTTCTAGTTTAAGGAATATGATAACTATTATACTTCAAAAAGTAATAGTTGCATTAGAATGTGTGAATGTGTCTTTATTGTAAAAACAGTGCTGGTTAATATATAAGGTACTTTTTAATTCAACTGAACTGATTTTTGTAATAGAAAATTAATTATTTACAAAGATTTATTTTTGCTCCAAAAAATATTCAAAAGTCTTTTGAAACTAGCTGTTCCAGGTTCATTGATTTTCTTGAAACAATCTTCTTGCTGCAATCGTGACAGCCATTCCGCACAGCGGGGAAATCTGTAAGAAGTATTCATTAATCAGTAATAGTCAAGGCCTGGTACTCAATTTTTTTATGCTTTTTTATTAATATGAAAGTACAGTACAGTACTAGGTACAGTTACCAAATTCACTGCCAAAGATAGTTTAGTTATTATATAACTGAAAAGTTTCTGTTATTTTTCTGTTTAAATTTAAAGGTACAGTCTTGATGTATTTGTTTGTGTGTGTGTTTTTTGTGTACAAACAGATTTTAAAGCATATATGAAAAAAATACCCTTCCATAATGGGTATGGTTACAGGTCACCATAAATAACGTTTATGGATTATAAGCACTTAATTTCATTATTACTATACTTATTTTACAATGAACAACTTTTGTTATATTTATATACATTTATCCACCCATCAAACTTTTATGTAAAGTTTTAATACATAATCCATGATTTAGCAAATAAATGTAACAACTGTATCACTTACCTTTGTAAAAAGTTATGATAGATATTTTTCTGTCATAATCAGAGTTTGTTCAGACAATTTAAATGCAAATTCAAATTATTCTTTTGTTTTAGTTAACTTGTAAACAAATGCTTATGAGTCGTCCACACTACTGCCGGTTCTACTGATAAGAGCAAGGAAGAAACTCGGTGGTCCCTTTTCAAATATAATTCTTATAGCTGGTTACATTTGGTCATTACTATTATGTACACAGTAGAGGAGTAGGTAGGTAGGTTTTTATCATATATATAATCTTCAACAGTATAGCAGGCTTTTTGTATTAAATATATTTTTGTATTATATTATATAGTACTAAATGGAGGAAGCAAAATGCTGTTATATCTAATACTTGCAACATTAATAACCCCATGTACCACATACACAATACACATTACAAAGATTTATATAGAAACAGATACAGAAGATTTGGATTATAGTAAAACAAAGTCATTACTTTTGCTATATGGTATTCCACAAAGAAATTCCTTGTCATTATAATAATTCTTAAATAATAGACAGTTTACTGTGATAGTTAAGATGTGATCGCTCAGTGATGAGACCGTGCGACTCTCTAGAGACAATCATCGGTTCAAACCCCGGGCAGGAACCAATGAGTTTTTCTATTAAAACTTTTGTGCCTAATTGTTAATTGCAATTTATCACGCTCTTCGGTGAAGGATAATATCATGAGGAAACCTGCATATCTCTAGAGAAATCTAAGGATTTTTGTAACCCACCAATCCGCATTGGAGCAGCGTGGTAGGTCTTAGCTCCAACCCTTCCCTCCAGAAACGGAGAGAGGAGGCCTATTCCCAGCAGTGGAATTGTAACAGGCTGCTACTTTTTTTTTTTAGACAGTTTACTGTGATAGTTAAGATGTGATCGCTCAGTGATGAGACCGTGCGACTCTAGAGACAATCCTCGGTTCAAACCCCGGGCAGGAACCAATGAGTTTTTCTATTAAACCTTTTGTGCCTAATTGTAATTGCAATTTATCACACGCTCTTCGGTGAAGGATAATATCATGAGCGAACCTGCATATCTCTAGAGAAATCTAAGGATTTTTGTAACCTACCAATCCGCATTGGAGCAGCGTGGTAGGTCTTAGCTCCAATCCTTCTCTCCAAGAACAGAGAGAGGAGGGCCTATCTGGGCATAGGCCAGATAGTAGCAGGATAGTAGCAGGCCGTCTGTTTTGAATAAATTGACGCGCGCGACGCGACGCGACCGGCCGGATCAACGACCTTTATGCATCCGATTGCTACGAGAGCGGCCGACAGTTAGTAATGTTTCGAATACGATAAAGACAGGACGCGTGCGCCTGTATACGGCTTTATTGTATAAAGCACACGTGTAATTATGCGTTTCGGGTGTGGTTCTCAGATTAAATGACGCGTTTAATCAGTGAAGCGTTTGAGAAGACGTCCGTGGTTTTAGTGCGCGTTGGGGTTACTGTTCCCCGATATAGGGACGATTCAATAACGTGTGACCTTACGAAGGTTGTGTGCACACCGGGTGTTATTTGTGTTATTTAACCGATATAGTGAAGTGTATACTCCGGGAGAAACAGACATTACGTGTCCGTGGAAGACTGCAGAGGCGAACCAACGGGTTCGGGAATCGGCCAAGTACATACAAGCACACACACACACGTACACATATACACGCAGTGATTCATGAGGCCGGACGGCATACAGCTGACGGCCGCATAAGGTAGGTTGAGACGCCGAGACGACGGGCCCAGGTCTCGGAGGTTGTTTCATCCGCCCGCACGTTTGTGCGGAACACCGTCACTTTTACAGTTACCTGTCCTTGTTAAGCTCGTGTATCGCTTGCAAAGCGCTGACGGTGGACCCGAGCGATATATCAGCAATGGTGAAGCGTTCGCCAGCTACATACAAATACTGGTCCAAGTATGCCTCAACAGCGGAATAGGCTTCGTCGATATCGGCTATATGCCTGGGCGTCGGGCCCGGCAGGCCTTCCAACAGGGTAGGTAGCTGTAATAAACATTTTTAAATTCAAAATATTATTTACTAGTTTTGCCCGCGGCTTCGCTCGCAAGGAATTTGGTCCGCCACAGTATCGGATTTATATATGTATAAAGTAAAGTAAAGTAAAGTAACAGCCTGTTACTACGCCCACTGCTGGGCTAAGGCCTCCTCTCTCCGTTTTTGGAGAGAAGGATTGGAGCTAAGACCTACCACGCTGCTCCAATGCGGATTGGTAGGTTACACATATCCCTAGATTCTCTAGAGATATGCAGGTTTCCTCACGATGTTTTCCTTCACCGAAAAGCGTGTGATAAATTGCAATTATCAATTAGACACATAAGTTTTTAATAGAAAAACTCATTGGTGCCTGCCCGGGTTTGAACCCGTGTTTCTCTCGAAAGAGTCGCACGGTTTCACCGCTAGGCTATCACAGCTTCAATATAGCTATTATATATGTATAATAAGTATATATTTAAAACTATATATGTAGTATATTTACCAGTTGTCCGTCACCCATAACACAAGTATTAAGTCACTTTGGGGATGGACGACCGTGTGTGTAAATGTCCCATATATTTATATTTATATATTTATTTTATTTAATTAAATTTATGGTTCACAGTTTTGGTCATAGTGGCTTCCACATGAAAGATACATATCGACTGTGAACTGGCAAATTGTCCTATCTTATTTTTGTCAACTTATCAGTACGAAGAAAAAACGTGATTATTAATACATTCGCAATAATTTTAAAGAAATAAAAAACAGTTGGCTTTAAATATGTTTATTTATTTACAAAATTTCTAGTAGATAATACATGTTGATACGGTAAATGATGGGCAGTAGTACCCAATGCCGTTAAAAAGTGTTTTGGCTTAAAATTGAGATAGGACATATTGCCGGTTCACAGTCGATATATGCTTTCGCGGACTTTTATTTAGAAGTATTAAAAACAAACAATCCTACTGTACATGTACTACTGTACATCTTTGTGTAACTCCAATATTTTAGGCAGCGTACGCCAAGATAGCTCTGAGGCCAGATTTTTTCCGTCTTTTTTGACTATCGTTATATTACATAAAATCATTACAAATTGTAGCCTATATGTTATTCTAATGTATAACCTGTATAACTGTTATGTTTCATCCAAATCCGTCCAATAGTTTTTTCGTGAAAGAGTAACAAACATCCATCCATACTCACAAAATTTCGCATTTATAAACTTTTACTCGTTCTGAAAGGCGGTCTTACAATTAGATAAAGCATACTTGTTTCATCTTCCCATTATTTATTTAAAAATTTATTTCTCATATAAGTAAATAAATTGGACACTTGTACACACGGTCGTCCGTCCCCAAATTAAGTAGCTTAATACCTCTGTTATTGTGAGGAACAACTGGTAAATATAACATATATAATTTTAAATACATACTCATATACAAATATACACCCAGCCTCGAAGAACCAACAAATTGTTTATAGTATACTAGTTTTTGCCCGCGGCTTCGCTCGCATGGAATTTGATTTGCCACGGTAACTAAATTAAATTAAATTTATGATTCACAATTTTGGGTATAGTGGCTTTCATATAAAAGGTAGATCTATGCTGTCGCGGACTTTTTTTTAGAACTATTCAAGATAATCAATACTACGGTATATCATCTTTGTGTAACCCCAATGGTTTAGGCAGCGTACGCCGAGATAGCTCTCAGAGGCCAGATTTTTTCCGACTTTATTGAAATGTATCGTTATATCACATAAAATCATTACAAATAGCCTATATGTTATTCTAATGTATAACCTATATAACTGTAAAGTTTCATCCAAATCCGTCCAATAGTTTTTTCGTGAAAGAGTAACAAACATCCATCCATACTCACAAACTTTCGCATTTATAATATTAGTAAGAAGTAAGATGGCCCTGGGCGGGAATCGAACCCACGACCCGCAGATCTGTAGGCAGGATCACTACCCACTGCGCCAACAGGCTACGCGAAATACGCTAAACCAGAAGAGATACGCTAAAGTAATGTACTAGAGAATTGAAGACCTATAAAGATACTACAAAAAAGTCCGCGATAGCGTGTCTCTAGTCTGTCATGCACAGCTAGTATAATAATTCTCTAACCGCAACAACTTTGAGCCTGTTGAACACGACACCGGCGTCGAAAAACAAGCACTGATCCACTATCGCTCGCTGTTGTGGGTCACTTGGGTACAACTTCTCCTGTTGGTCACCGCCGTACTTGCTTAGAAGATACTTCATTATTGCGTGGCTGTCAAATTCAAATTCAAAATATTCTTTATTCAAGTAAACTTGTAAACAAGTGCTTTTGTATCGTCGACTCTATTGCTGGTTCGGAAAGCCGTCCTACCGAGAAGAGCCAGCAAGAAACTCGGTGGAGCTCTTTTAAAAAAGAAGATTCTTAATACTAATTACATTTTGTCATAGCTATCCTGCACAAGGTCAAAGAGCAGCTATATCCACGCATTCTTATCATCAATGTAAGCCTCAACGGTATAATAGGCTTTCTGTATCAGCCTCTTTTTAACAGTATTTTTAAATTGCTGTAATGGCAAAGTTAAAATTGACTATGGAATTTTATTATAGAATATTGCTGTGAACAATATCTATACTGAATAATAACACAAACTTGCTAAAAGCTGCCCGTTCATACGTGATCTATTTTGTCAAAATCTACAAAACGGATTTTTGTACGATTTTTAATAAAATACAGAAGATTTTTTTTTCCTATTTTAAGTGGATCTCTGACTTGATTTTCTCTCTCTCTCTCTTCTCCACTGGAGAGAAACGCCGATCCTGTGACCAAACTCGGTACTGCCTACCATGATCTCTTATTGCGACTCAATTGAAGACGCAAACGACGACCGCGAACCCCTTTCTTTTCGTGCCATGAAGTGTGAATTGCATTGGGGTCGTAATGTTTGAAAAGGATAACGTTATATGAACTATAGATAACTCTCTTTAACTCACATGTTCTTAGGACGAATTACGCTCATTCGGCAACGACTTAATGTGTGCGTTTTTAAGACGTCATCGTATGAAAAAGCAAAACAATTTCTTTTATAGAATTAGGCGTTACTTTGCAGAGATCCAATATACAAAAGTAATAATAAAATTATTTTGCTATAATCCGCGATACAGTAAATAGAAAATATATATAGTGTTTAATGTATAGTGGACTATCAGTATTTTCATACCCGATACGTGCAGGATTCGTAAAAACACATGCACCAACCTCCACCACTTCCACCACAATACACAAGCACTACACAGGTTCACTATCACAAACTCAACAATCGTTTCGCCCCGCAACCGAAGCATCATCAGGAGATAGACTCCACGACATCTCTATTTATATTTTCTATATATATTTTATATATAGAAAATATATATAAAATATTACATACTATATAAATTTTCTATTTAGTGTATCGCGGATTATAGCAAAATAATTTTATTATTACTATTACAAAACAATTTCGTTTACGTCTCCAATTGAGTTGCGATAAGAGCTCATGGTAGGCTTGCAGGTTACAGGTGAGGGCTTCCTCTATTTGATACGTCCACCGCTTTCGAAAGGTTTAGGTTAATAGTAAAACCACTAAAATAATGTCCTAGAGTGTAGGGACATAATATTAATAAGACTACCTATGAAATTCGCCGGCTAAGTAGGAAATGTAAGCTAGACGCAATCAGACGCAGTTAAAAGCAACCCGCATTTTTATTCTGATACCAACAAAGGCCGGACTTAAAGTAATACTTAAATAGAGATTATCTAATCATACACCAAACATCCCAAAGTTGTGACCTTGTCGTGATTTCTGTTGAATAGACACAAATACCACAATAAGTCCGCGATACCATGTCTATATCTGTTATGGTTAACAATATAGATACTTTTATAATATTAAATATAACCTTATTTTCGTAACGGTTTCCTTATGTTGAGTAATCCTTATCCGAATAAATGCGTTCATTAGCTTCGCCATTTCTTTGGATGTTATAAAACAAAGTCCTCGTTGATTGTCTGTTTGTATGTGATCGTTTTTCTCAAAATTTACTGAACGGTTTTTGCTAAAAGTGTAATAATTCTTGAGGGGATTTTGATGGGACTTTCACTGGAAGATAGAGGAGGTTGTGGAGCAACATATGGACTAGGTTTTTATTTTTTTTTAGTAATGGTTAACTGAACTGGCGGCGCGCTTGTTTAACAAACAGGAGAAACAATAACGTTATTTTGTCTCTCTCGCACCTGTTTAGTTGTACCGTACTTAGTTTTAGGTCAAGGTTAGAATGACGTGATAGGATACGGTCATTGATCTCTATAAATCGTTTTCTTTTTAAAAAGTAAAATAAATCATGTATCTAAAATACTTGACTGAATTAACTGATATTTTTATGTAAGGTGCTAAGGTGTGTAAAAATAAAATAAAATTAATGTCTTATGGTTGGTACCACCCTGTATATAGCCAATTACTAAATATGAAGCAACTCATTGTATAATAAACTTAAGAATTTAAAAACTAACCTTTCAGAAACAATAAAATCTCCATCTTGCAAAACCGGAATAGTCCCCATAGGGTTTATCTGGAAATATAATAAATAAAATTCAAAACTTAAATAAACGTGAACGTTATATTCATTTAAAAAAATGTAATTTCCCTTATTTTAGATATTAAAAATTAATCAACATAAAAATTTAATGCATATTTAGTCGTAAAAAAAATATAAATATAAATGTTATCAATTAATTAATTAGCCGGGTGGTATCCGGCAGAATAGAATAGACCACCCTCATTTCTTACCGAGGTGTCCTAAAAGGCGACTAAGGTAAGTTGACGTCAGGCAGGCGGCCGGTCGTAAAACACGTATCCAAATCATATGACAACATGTTTGTAATATGTTGTGCCGACCCCACTTAGAGTGGGATAAGGGCAGGAGAATGATGATGTTATCAATTAATTAATTCTTTTGTCACAGTGTTAATTACCATACTCCTCCGAAACGGCTTGACAGATTTTTATGACATTTTATATGCATATTTAGAAGGCCTGAGGAATCGGCTACTATCTATTTTTTCCCCAAGTGATAAGGGTTGTCCACCGCTAACATTTTTTTCACTATAATGTACAATAGAAATTCTTCGAAATAATTTATATGGCAAAAAGTTTGCCCGGTTAGCTATTAAATATAAAAATAAATTATGAACTACCGCCTTTAGGTACATGTCAAGCATTAATTTTAATATAAATTAAAATACAGAACCTAGTTAAGGACAAAATTTAATTATTAATTAAAAAGTAAAGTAAAGTAACAGCCTGTTACTATGCCCACAGCTGGGCTAAGGCCTCCTCTCTCCGTTTTTTGTAGAGAAGGATTGGAGCTAAGACCTACCACGCTGCTCCAATGCGGATTGGTAGGTTACACATATCCCTAGATTCTCTAGAGATATGCAGGTTTCCTCACGATGTTTTCCTTCACCGAAAAGCGTGTGATAAATTGCAATTATCAATTAGACACATAAGTTTTTAATAGAAAAACTCATTGGTGGCAGCCCGGGGTTTGAACCTGTGTCGTCTCTAGAGAGTCGCACGGTCTCACCGCTAGGCTATCACAGCTTTATATTTAAATTATTAATTATTTATTATTAATTAATAATTATAAATTTTTTTTCATATTTATTTTTAAAAATAACTTTTTTACTAATTTTCAATTTTAAAACAGAGTCCAAAAATATGTGGTCACATCGTGTTTACTATAAACTTAGCGTTAAGATATTGAAACTATATGAAATTAAAATAAGACAACAAAAATAACTATTACATTTAGACAGAGACTATTTTAAAGTTTGCTTTAAATTTTTTTGAATTGTTATCAAATACGTCCAGAGAAGAATTGTTAGTAACAGTATCTTTGTAAAAATGACAAATTTGAATAATTGGGTTCTTAATAGATATATTATTGTACAGAACAGGGTACTTGAAGGGATTATTGTGCGGTCTACGTGAGTTAATGCCTTTATTACGAAGAAGCTAGTGTACAGTGAATTCTTTTTCAAATCAAATCAAATCAAATCAAAATATTCTTTATTCAAGTAAACTTGTAAACAAATGCTTTTGAATCGTCAACTTTACTGCTGGTTCGGAAAGCTGTTCCTGCCGAGAAGAGCCAGCAAGAAACTCGGCGGTTGCTCTTTTTTAAAATATAAATCTTAGAACTAGTTACATTTATTTATTACTGTCTTGTACAGGGTAGAAGTGCATCTATATCCACACATCCTTATCATCTAAATAATCTTCAACAGTATAGTAGGCTTTCTGTATCAGCCTCTTTTTAACAGTGTTTTTAAACTACTGTAATGGCATGACCAAAATTGATTTCGGAATTTTATTATAGAATCTTATACCCAAACCCACAAACGATTTACGTACTTTTGCTAGGCGCAAAGCAGGAGTCGCAAGCTTATGTCGGTTCCTACTTTGTCTATTATATACATCACCTATCGTTTTATAATTCTTTATATTTTACCCAAAGGTAATATGTAGTATTAATTCTTGTACCCCACACGACACAATAAAAACATGCAATAACGAAAAGTTAAGAAAGAATTCTATTTTATTCTAGTAATGCATACTTTTTTGAACGCAGGACCCTTATGTTCCAGTTTGAGCAATTCCGGCTCATTGTAATCGAACTTTAGACCCAGCAAGTCGCCTAGCATCATAACTGCACACGACGGCGGGCTGGCATCCCTTTTATATAAAAGTAGTCGGGATACTGAAAATAGTAGCTGTTGTATATGAAAAAATATTGCATATTATTTATATTTAAAACTGTCTGTTTCGAGTTCCCTCATAAAAAGAACTGAACAATTAAAAAAATATTCCGATCGCCACCAAACCTAACAGGATTATCTGCTGGGTCATTCTAAAGATTGTCTGAATAGTTTCATTCAAATCGGTCATGCGGTTTTGGAGTCTATAAAGCGCATACAGACAGACATTCATTTTTATATATAAGAAATGCGATAGCACCGAAAAATTTTTATACTTTACGTTATATTTCACTAAATAGTTATATACTGCAAACATAACTGAATAGTTGTTAAAATTCAAACAATTAGTAAATAGTCGTTATATTTAAAACATTACTCAATAGTTGTTATAATTCAAACATTTCTAAATAGTCGTTATATTTAAAACATTACTCAATAGTTGTTATAATTCAAACAATTATTAAATAGTCGTTATATTTAAAACATTACTGGGTAGTTTTTATAATCCAATCAATTACTAAATATTTGTTATATTTAAAATATTAGAGAATAGTTGTTATACTGCAAACAAGTCGTTTTATTTAAAACATTACTGAATACTTGTTATACTGTAAACAACTCTTTATATTTAAAACATTACTGAACAGTTGTTATGCTGCATACAAGTTTTTTTATTTAAAACGTTACTGAATAGTTGTTATTCTGGAAACAGTCATGAACTATCGTAATGTGTTGTAAATTTATTTCATCATGTCATTCGATATATTGATGAGAGATAACAGGAAGGAACGAAAATCGTGTGACTAAAAGAGTGTTAGATATGTGGATGGTATGTGAATACAAGTAGGCTTAAAAACAGATGGCGGTATTAAATGAATTATAGTATAAGTGATATGGCATATAAAAGGAGTATAGCAAGAGTTGACGAATGATAGAGAACAAAAGAAAAAAAATGTTGCACCGACCTTGCTTAGAGTGGGATAAGGGCAGGAGAATGATGCCGATGTCTCTAATGTTTAGAAATCGGAATAATTCTTTTAACTAAACATGCAGTAATTAAAACATATAGTTACCTTGTTTAGCCATATTTTAGAATAATGAGGCTGAAAAAGTAGGAGAACAATCATCATAAATAAAAATATTGATAACTGAATAATTTCTTGTTAATTTTTAAATTAACTTAACATAACAAATCTTTGTACAAATTTATTAATTATATATTTTTTATATCTATATTTATAAATGCAAAAGTCTGTATGTCTGTTACGTTTTCCCTATGAATCCGCTGTAGCAATACTTATGAAATTTGGTACATTTGAAGCTTATCTATCAAGTTAAGCATATAGTATACTAGAATTCCAATTTTCCCCCAGGAATGGGAACATTATTAGTATAATTCCTAATGACCCTGGCTCCACTTTCCCAATTAATTCTCTCTACTTCGAACGATCAAATAATCACTCAAACAATTCATTCAAACAACAGTCAAACAAATTATCACTTTTTAGACAGCCAAAGGAGTTATCTCTAGGTCCAACCATATTGAGGTAATTTGAAAATTTCCAAACAATTTTCAATCTTTTATCGCATCGAATAACTGAACCACGTTTAACGTAAACAGACATCATTCGTTCTGCAAGTAGTGTTAGATGGCGCTGTTCCGCAATTCGCACTTTGGACTATTACAGAACGATTAGGTACCTATTTATATTTATGCTCTCAAATTTACGTAATCTTGACATAATTTGACATAATACTTAATACACCATATAAATTATTATGTTTAATCTATTTTATTAATTTAATGTACTAAGCTTCACAATTTATAGTATTGAAACATGTTTTATTTAAATAACTCGAAATATTTCTGATTATAACAAAAACATTACTTCCTACTGGCAGATTTGATTATTTACACAAATTCTATGATTCCACAGAAGTTGACGAGGTTTTAAAAGCTTAATTTCACTTTGTGTAGATTTTATATCGTATAATACATCGAGTCAAATTTAACACGCGCACTGCTGGTTTAATTATGTTTCGATGTGACTATTATCGCACCTATGCTATTTTGTCTGAACTGTTTTTAAACATGTTAACGATAAAAGACGTGTGATTAAATCTGATATGATAAAATCATAAACATTTCCTTACGCAAAACTCCGAATTATCGCAAAAAAATTTAGATTACATTTAAAATTTATATTGATTTCAATCGGTCAATACGCAAATAGCTAACTTGTATGGTAACTTATTTAAGAGAGGAGATAAATATTTAAAAACCTATAAAATGATTGAAAAAGGATTTTTTTTATAGTTTTTAAAATTATAATATTTATGGAGGTCTCATAACTCGCCTCATAAATGAGGCGGACTCATAACTATGATTCACATTTCCTTTTGAATAAATATATGGGACAATTACACAAACTGTCATCCAACCCCAAAGTAACCTGATACTGTTATGGATGACAGACAACTGGTAAATATATACATAATTCATACATACATGATACCCCTTGTCTACATACATAACAGTCTACATATTTTCTATATATTGCACTTTAAAGGGTTTTTAAAACTTTATACAGTATAATGGTAGACCAGTCTACCATTATACTGTATTAAGTTTTCCTGCATTAAGGATTCCATTTAAGGCAACAGTTTTAGTGTATTCAACACATATAATACAGTGCCCTAGACTTAAACAAAATATGTAAACACATATGAGTTCATGTTTGAAATAATAAAGTATAATAAATAAATAAGTGCACAAGTAACTGGACTGATTGTTCTTATTATTATTAACTGTTGTAAGAATTTAGTATCCATGACACTAAATTCTTACTACAGTTTGCTGAATGTTTATGTGGAAATTACAGATTGCATTAAATATATTAAAAAAAAATGTTTGAAATAAACAAGCAACATATAAATAATAAACATTTATTTTATATACTTACAAACAGATATTGAGAATTTAAATATTAGTGATACAGAAAATAATTATGAATTCGCTGGGAGGAATTCATTTGCAAAGTCAATTATTTTCCGAACATCCTCTTCTGATAACCGCTCTTCACTTTCTTGTACTATCTGAAATAAACATGTTATTGTTATAAAAAAACAACTTTTAAATATAGTTGCTTTGGTTTCATGATTACATGTGATTTAAATGAAGTGATACTATCGGAACAATAGTGAAAGCTTTGTTTAATTATGGGTAAATGAGTAGAATACTTTTGCAAAAGCACATTTAGATTTGTTCATACCTAAATACAATATAGATGATGACTACAAATCTATTTTAAGGGAAGAGTTCCCATTATAAATATTCGTACCAATTGAATCTCAAGTTCAGTCCTTGGTGGTGTGTTTACCATCATCAACTTTTCGGACTTGGTCAATTTAAAAACTTTCAGCGCTTCTAGAAACTTCTTAATAGAGTCTGCACTTTGATTTTTACACTCTGTGTCTTGCAAGTAATGTACTGTCTGTAACAAGTTGAAAATATAAAATATATACAGTGTTATTATCATTGTCTTCAATTAATGGAATATATTTAAACAGAATTTCTGACACAATAATGAAATTACTTTGTTTAAAAGCCATATATTCTGGGTTTGATTTGTGATCTATTCATCCAGGAGCTTTAGACGTAATTACCATTTAATGTTACTCCTCTCATAGAATGGTAACTAGGATTCTGGTTCATCTTCACACCCATATTAAATAAATAAATAATAATAAATAAATATATGGGACATTTACACACACAGTTGTCCATCCCCAAAGTAAGTAACTTAATACTTGTGTTATGGGTGATGGACAACTGGTAGATATACTACATATATAAGTTTAAATACAAATACACACCCAGGCTCGAAGAAGCAACAATTTGTTTATAGAAAATATTGGCCCTCGGCAGGAATCGAACTCGCGAGCTGAAGGCAGGATCACTACCCACAGCGCCAACCATTAACATCATAAATGTGCAAGTCTATTTGTCTAGTTAAATGTATATTAAGTGTATGTAATTATTGATATAGAAGATGTTAAAGGGATCAAGAGAAGCATAGACCATTTTTTTTTATTAAATAAAATATATGAATATAATAATAAAACTAGCAATGTAGCATAAAAATATTTACCTCATATGTGACAGTTGCTAATGATGCCTCACGTTTATGCTTTTTCTGTGTGTTATCTTTTAACTGCTGTAAAATTTGCATCACCTCATAGTTACACAAAAATGCAGCATTTGCTTTGATCCTGTAAATCATAAATCTGTTGAGAAGATGACAATTTAATTTGTGTACATGATAAAAATACTCAATGTACTGTTCGGAATTTTAACTGGTCAAAAGTTATAGAATTATTTTGCTATAATCCACATTTTTTACGCATAGAACAAACACATATTACAGAAAAATCTCATAGTATAACTATCATAACTCTTGTACTATATAATTTTGCCTACTTCTATAAATTAGGTTAAGTGTCAGTCATATACTGGATGGTAAGTGATTGAGCCGGTTGTATAATACTTGGAGCACAATAGCTTAAAACTTATACTATTAAAAAATATACATTACCTTTTTGATCTTATATATTTAATTTGAACCCAACATAAATTATTTCTCCAATTATGATAATAATAAATACATTTAAACAAAACAAGAAATAAAAAAATTGTCAACGGAAGAAGCCCAACAATGATTATATGATAAAAAATTCATATGAAAGGTTCTTGTTTGGAATATTGTTTAATACATAACAATGCATTTTTCATTATATATTAAACAGTTGAAAACGATGTTATAATTAGATTATAATAATTAGAAAACAAAGTAAAACTGTAAGGATTAAAAAAAATCATAAACACCGAATTATCATGACATTTACTTTAAGTGAGAAAAGTTGTTTAGTGAAGCAAGTAATAAACCTAATAATCACTAATACCTTTACTCAAACTTAATCAAACTCAGTTGAATTTTATAATTTTTATCTACATTGCGATGAAACTGTATTAGAAATTTTCTCACGTTTCCATAGTTAGCACTCCTAAAAGTTAAAACTGCCAATCAAATAAAAGTTTTCAATTTATTCCACAAATACCAAAATACTTTACTTTATCTTTTTTAATGGGCTGTAGTGCAAATTAGATACAAATCACCCTGCCACTTGCCAGTTTCGCGTAAAATTGCAAACACACGAGTAATGGAATTTAGAATTTGCCTCGAACTTCAAAGATAAATATAAACAGAGCAGACAGAGACAAGTTAAATTTTTGTTTTTTATTTAACACAGAGTCACAAACTACTTATAGGAATAAGAGGCAGACTACTTATCATAGACCTACTATCTTAGTACTCTATGCTACTTACTAAAATATATGGTTCAATAATACTATAGTAAATATTTACACACACACACTGGGTCTTTGTGTGTATGTAAAATGCTTTAAAATATTTTTTGCATAACCATCTAGAACTATTTAAGAATTTATTGTATAAAGTTTAAATTTATTTTTATATGGTGTAATTATTATATACTAAAAAAGCCATAATTATGTTTATTGTATTGAAAAAAATTATTGTTAAGGCCTTTGGTACCGTAAATATACTTGAACGTGCTATGGGTCAAAATACATTTTTTTCTGGTATCAGGAAACTAAATGTGCCAATAAATGCGTATTATAATCATTATATTAATTTACTTTTGCCTAAAAATAAGATTTTAGCAACATATGTCTGGATTGATGGCAGTGGAATCAATTTACGTTCTAAAGATCGTGTTCTTAAGAGACAACCTTGCGATCTTACCATGGTCCCAAAGTGGTCATTTGATGGAAGTTCTACAGGTCAAGCAAACACTCAAGACTCAGATACGATATTGATACCTTGTGCTATTTATAAAGATCCATTTCGCAAAAATCCACATGTCATTGTCCTCTGTGAAACGTTTTATGGAGATGGGACACCAACAGCAACTAATCATAGAGCTAATTGTGCCAAAGTTTTAAGTAAAATTTCAGATCAAGATCCATGGTTTGGTATAGAACAAGAATTTACAATCTTTGACATAGATATGTGGCCTTTGGGCTGGCCAAAATGTAGAGGTTTTCCTTCGACCAAATCTAAATTTTCATATTGTGGTAACGGAGAACACATTGCTGGAAGAGATTTGGTTGAATGTCACGCCAGAGCTTGTCTTTATTCTGGTATGGATTACGGCGGGTCTAATGCAGAAGTTATGAAAAGCTCTTGGGAATATCAGGTTGGAACTACCTTAGGAATAAAAGCTGCAGACGATTTATGGATTGGACGATATTTTTTAAACAGGATAGCTGAGCACTTTAATACCATTATTAGTTATCATCCAAAACCTATGGGTCCACATCAACCGGGAATTGGCTGTCACCATAATTTTAGTATTAAAAAAATGAGAAACGATGGTGGAATAGCTGAAATAGAACGAGTCAGCAAAATTCTTTGTGATATGCATGTAAAATGTATGAAAAATTATGGCCTGGAGGACGGAGAAGAAAATAAAAAAAGGCTTACGGGAGAATTTGAAACAGCCTCTTTTGATACATGTAAATGGGCAGTAGCAGACAGAGGAGCGTCGGTAAGGATTCAAAGAAGTGTAATGTTAAAGGGAAAAGGTTTCCTGGAAGATCGAAGACCAGCTGGAGATTGTGATCCATACAGAGTTTGTACTATAATAGCAGAAACTTGCCTTTGATGCAAGATGCAAGTTCTATTAATTTGACTGGTTACTGATAATTGGCTGGCTGGGAAAACTTATTTCATAAAACTGTTTGGAATATTTTATTTTACAGAAACGTCATTAAATTTTAAAATAAGTATGTCCTAAGAATAAAATTTAACAGTACGTTACATATACATTGTACATTTTGTTATTAAAAAATTTATAGTATAGTTTAGATCCCACAAATTTAAAGGCAAAAAGAAGATTTAAAATGGAAAGCTTTTTCAAGTGCTATTTAGTTTTGCAAAAACATACTAGTGTTTTTTCTATGACAAAAAGGTATATGCTGAAACAATCAATTAACCATATTATGAGTAAAAAAGTTATGGATAGGTACATGAGACTTCCTATGCCTTGTAATAAGGTATTAGCGACATACTGTTGGATCGACGGTTCAGGAATTAATATGAGATGTAAGGATAGAATTTTAAACTGTACTCCTTACAGCGCGGATGTAGCACCCGGATGGGCTTTCGATGGAAGTTCATGTGGTCAGGCTGCAACTGATAACTCTGACACGAGCTTGAAACCATGTGCAGTTTACAGAGACCCATTTAGGTTAGAACCCCATGTGATAGTCCTTTGCGAAGTTTATATGGGCGACGGTTCACCAGCTCCTACCAATCATAGGAAATTTTGCAATGATTTATGCGAAGCCCATAGATCTGAGGAACCCTGGTTTGGTTTAGAACAAGAATATACGATGTTAGATGTCGATGGTTGGGGGTTGGGGTGGCCTAAAGGAGGTGGTTTTCCTGCAGTAAATTATGAGTTTTCCTACTGTGGTATAGGAGCTAAATACATAGCAGGAAGAGATATCAGTGAAGCTCACTCAAAATGCTGTTTGTACGCAGGATGTGATTTTGAGGGTACCAATGCCGAAGTAATGTACGCTTGTTGGGAATGGCAGATTGGAACAACTGTAGGTATAAAGGCTCCAGATGATTTATGGATGTCACGATATCTTATGTCTCGAGTAGCCGAGGACTATGGTGTAGTTATTACATATCATCCAAAACCAATGGGTATGAAGCACCCTGGCGTTGGTATGCATCATAACTTTAGCACGAAAAGAATGCGTTCAGATGGCGGTTACAAGTTCATTGAAGAATGTATAAAAAAATTAGAAAAAAATCATATGAAACACATGGTTAAATATGGTGCTGATGAGCAAACTAATCGAATGCGACTCTCTGGTAAGTTTGAAACAGCGCCGTTTGATAAGTTTTCCTGGGGAATAGCAAATAGGAAGGCATCTATTCGTCTACAAAGAAATATAAAGGAAAAAGGCAAAGGCTTTATGGAGGACCGCAGACCCGCTGGTGACTGTGACCCCTATCTTGTATGTGGATTATTAATGGATACATGTTTAGGTTCAGGTGGCGGCGGTAGAGGTGGCAAATGCAAATAGTTCTAATTTAGCAGGCTCACAAAGAATTTTTTTTGTTTTTAATTTTAAATTTTGAGGTTAAGTGACCTTGCATTCTATATGAAGATTAACGTATTCTTGCTATTTTTATTGTAACTTAATGTTCTATATAAATAAATATTGTCAAAATATACTTCTTTATTCTTAATTAATATTTTTATTTGGAATTTGAAAAACACTGAGTTTCTTGTTTTGTCTATTTCACTGCAACGAAGCATCATGCTCGACGGGAACATCGATAATTAATTTTATAATAAACTTTTGTTTATTTCAATGATTAATTATGACTAGTTATTATTACTTTATTGTCCAGTGATATTAAAAATATATAGTCTTATTTTGTTTGTAATTGCTTAGCTCTATCTTGATAGACTATCGAGTATTTTTAAGTATACCTTGATAGAACTGATCAATACTTGTTGTACGTGTATGTAGTAGGCGTACCTAAATTACCAAATTATATATATATATTGTTAATCTTTATTCTCCGTAAATTTTTCAAATTTTAATTATACAATCTTTCTATGTATTTTTTCTATATAATTTTTGGGTAAAATTACTATTTTCCATTTATATTCGAATTTAATAATTACTGTTATATTGTGAAGACCAAAAGTGAAAATGTTAGTAGTTTTATAATAATTTTATTTTCTACTTAATAATTCCAACCAACAGGCAGTTTAGAACAACTCCATTGCCTTAATATTTTTTAATAAATTACATCTAGAATAATCTTGACTATGCCTGCCATAGACATTAAAAAGTTATGAGAGTAGCCAAGCTGCCATTTTCATTCTCTTTTCTCTATTCTTGCCGTCATATGGCGTTTTAGTGTCACGTTCGTTAAGCCGCCATATTAAATGAAATCAATAAAATAAGGCAAAATGTCGCCCTACTAAAATAATCCATTAACATCTAGTTTTTGTGTAATTAAAACATCAAGAGGATCACAATGGAGAATTCCTACGGTGTGGGAATAGTGAACAGATACGCTCTTTTCTTGGACGATGAGTCCGATCCTCTTGATGCGTTAAAAGCTCGAGAGCAAGCAAAAGAGCTCAAAAAAAAGACCAAAGACGCCGAAAAGGAAAACAAGGGTAAACCTGAAGTCAAACCTAAAAGCGGCAGTGTCGTCACGAGGAAGGGAATTAAGGAAACTCAAAATGTGAAGACTCAGGATATTAAAATTGGCGATCAACAAAAGAACAAAGGCCCGCCTCGAACGTCCGACCGTAATGCGGAAAGACCGCCACCGCGTCGTCGCGAGGAACGTCCACAAAATGGAGCCGTGGAAGGCAAAGAAGGCGCCAGGCCCCCCCGCCGCGAATTCGGTGACCGAAGGCCGAACTTCGAGCGGCGCAATTTTAATGACAACCCTGAAGGCGGTGAGCGTAGAGGTCCTAGGCCTCCTCGCGAACCACGTGAGGGTCAGCGCGGACCCAGACCGGGTTATGACGGTCGAGGAAAGAGAGAGTTCGATAGGAGGTCGGGCTCGGACAAAACAGGTGTCAAACCTGTAGACAAACGTGAAGGGGCTGGTCCCCACAACTGGGGAACGATCAAAGACGATGTAGACGAGCTGAACAAAACAGGATCCGAAGGTGACGTAGCTGAAGAGAACCCTGCCGACACCGCCGCAGCCGGCGACGGACAGCAGCCGGAACCGGAGCGCGCGCCTCCCACCGAGGAGGAGCCCCGGGAACTCACGCTGGACGAGTATAAAGCGCTGCGCAACGCTCAGCGCACCGCTCCCCAATACAATCTCCGCAAGGCCGGTGAGGGTGAAGACCTGAGCCAGTGGAAGAATCTGGTGATGTTGGAAAAGAAGAAAGAGGGCGAGAACGACGAGGATACCGATGAGGAATACGATATCGCTGATTATCCGCAACGCGTGGGACGACAGAAGCGAGTGTTTGGAATCGAATTCACTTTCAACGATACGGCGCGGCGCGGTGGCACCGGCGGCCGCGGGCGAGGACGCGGTCGCGGCGGTCGCGGCCGTGGAGTGCCACGCGAGGTGGAGGCTCCGCCCGAGGAGCGACCGCTACCCCGCAGCCAGGTAGCTCCGCCCAAGGTGGACGACAGCAAGGATTTCCCCTCTCTCAGCTAGACTCTCCGAGTCTGTTCTTCTCCCCTTTCGAAAGTACGATAGAGATACAAATACAAATTGTATGTACCGTTATTTTTGAAGTAAATATACAAAATATTTACAGAGATGTGTATTATATTGCATTTGGGTTTAGTCACTGTTGCATTATTTGGTCTCAAATTAGGTGAAGTGCAGTTTTTATAAATTTGATCAGCATTTCGACACTGGTGAGCTCTCGAGTCTTGCTTATATGTAAGGGAGGGGAAGGACTCTGGATATACCTTTGCATACACATAGTGACAGTAATGCATATATGAATCTATCATAACAGTAGCTTGAATTGTAATCGCATCGGCTTACTTTTTATTTTAATGAGTTTTAATATCTGATAAGTTTTCAAAGTTGTGGACTGTGACACATTAAATTAACTCTGTCACAACTTAGTTTAGAGTATTTGTGAAAAATAACTTGTTGCATTTTGTGTCACAGTTTGTGTCGACAGATGCTGACTACACTGTAAATAGTTTTATAAATGTTTAAAAGATAAGGTCTTTTAATAACAAGGTTGATTTTTGTTGTTACACAAACTTCTTGAAAAATAAACATTTTGTATGTGTGAATTTTTGCTTCTTTGTTATTATTTTATATTTCTGTTGCTGTATTTATTTTTTGTCATCAGGACTTCTATTCTGAGATCAATCTCTATAACTTCCTCCCCCTTGCAGTATAACTTTTATGCAAAATAATAATTTTTTTATTGAAATTTTAGCTACATATGGAAATAAGATTCCATAAAATATATTTGTTTTGTTAACTTTGGCTTGCATTTATTCGAAAATATGATATTTTTACATAACTGATAGTAGAACTTATAGGGAATGGAAGAAAACATCAAAGCACAGTGTTATGTAAGTAATATTGTATATTGACACATTTATCACTTTCACACAAAACAATTTACTTAAAATTTCCTAAAAATAAAACAATATTCAATAGTAGTTAAATACCCAACATAATAGAGCTATATTACTTACAAAATAAACACAAACTTACATTTGAGTGTAATCTACATAAACACAATAAATAATGTATTCACATTGGAGTACTATTTGTTACACTTGCTTTCAATATGTGACCATTCTGATAGAAGTTTACAATAATTTTGAGCATGAAATATTTTGAATTTCCATTTTTTATTTTATATAAATTAACTGAGGAACATCAAATATTAGGTAAATCACAACATGTCATAGGTAATTATGTCAATTATTATATTAATTACATAAATAGGTAAGTGTAACTACAGGGATGAACAAGCAATATTATTATTTCATTTGCATTTTATTATAAGCATATATTTATTTATATTAGCTGACTAGGGAGTGCTGTTCGTAAAATTACTAGCTTCTGTTATAACCAATAAAGAGTTAAGAAGTGATCACTTGCATGTGTTTAAATAATTTGAATTACTGGTCTTAACAAAACAAAATGACAACTGATCGGTTAATGTAAATCCGAAGGTTAATAGAATTATAAATTAGTGATATAAAAGCGTATTAACTAAACTTGGGATTTCAGACCCGGTTCACAGCCACAATATACTTCACTTACAATAAAAAAGCCTTTACAAAGTACACACCTCGATAGATAAGTGGCCAACTTTTTTGTTAGGTCCAACACATCTAAATTGCTACATACACATAGGTACTTATAACATCGTTCAATATACAATCGATTTGACTATTATTTACAACGACAACGCGAGTCCAAAAATTTACAGCCGCTAATGGGATTACAATCAAACCTTAACAGTAAACGTACAAGTGATTGATATTTTGGAAGCGGTTTTTTATAAACATTCTAACATCGAACTTTACATATTCACTCAATGCCAAAGGTATTAGTTTCTTCAACTGCTAGCAGTAATTTTTCATGTAGAAGTTGATGGGTGGGATAAGGGGGTAAGTCCAGTCTGTTGAAGCAGGTGTGTGCTCGTGGTAAGGACTCTATGCGACCCCAGCGTTCGATGCAGAATCTACGCGGACCCGTCGAGCCTCTGAGAGCTGAGAAACCTTCGTAGGGGATCGATGATGTACCCGTCACGAATTGAACGAGACGTAGGCGCTGTTCGTTTGTGAATCTGTAACAAAAATACAATTTTTGACTTTTTTGACTGGCCCGTTGGCGCTGTGGGTAGTGACCCTGCCTTCAGCTCCGCGGGTCGCGGGTTCGATTCCCGCCGAGGGCCAACATTTTCTATAAACAAATTGTTGGTTCTTCGAGCCTGGGTGTATATTTGTATTTAAGTATGTATTTAAACTTATATATGTAGTATATCTACCAGTTGTCCGTCACCCATAACACAAGTATTAAGTTACTTTGGAGACTGACGACCGTGTGTGTAAATGTCCCATATATTTATTTATTATTTAATTTATTGAAATGATTTATAGAATTAGGCGTCACTTTCCAGAGATCCATAATAAAAAGTAATAATTAAATTAGTTGCTATAATCCGCGATAAAGTATATGGGAAATATATATAGTAAAGTAACAGCATGTTACTATGCCCACTGCTGGGCTAAGGCCTCCTCTCTCCGTTTTTGGAGAGAAGGATTGGAGCTAAGACCTACCACGCTGCTCCAATGCGGATTGGTAGGTTACACATATCCCTAGAATTCTCTAGAGATATGCAGGTTTCCTCACGATGTTTTCCTTCACCGAAAAGCGTGTGATAAATTGCAATTATCAATTAGACATATAAGTTTTTAATAGAAAAACTCATTGGTGCCTGACCGAGGTTTGAACCTGTGTCGTCTCTAGAGAGTCGCACGGTGTCACCGCTAGGCTATCACAGCTTAGGGGAAATATATATATATAATGCTAAATGTAGAGTGGACTATTCGTTTTTTTTTCATACCCGATGCAGGATTCGTGCATATGTACAAATCAAAACTGCGATTTTGTCGTTGAGTCTATCTGATGATTCGGTTCGGGTGTTATAGTGAATGTGTAGTGCTTGTGTATTGTGGTGGTTTGTGCAAAATAATTTTATTATTACTTTTGTACGATTTAATTTATTTCTCGCTACTAAAGTATTAATATAGTCTTGATAGAAATGGGTACGGATTTATTGTCTTATTATTATTAAGAAACAGCGACTTTGCTTCAACTAAGTATTAAAGTACTGGGAAAAGCGGGAATTTTGATATAAAGGTATATAAGGTGCAATTGAAGCTATATTTCATCAATATTGCACCAGCATGAATTATATTTGTTCGGATGGATTCGAAACTAGTCGGGCTAATCCGATAAAGTTAGACGTGAGCATAGCCGGTTATTAATTATATTTGTGATAAAATAATAAAATATCAAAGGTATTCTGAGATGTGTATAATTTGCCGATCTGCCTTAGACCAGTGAAGGCTTTAAGCTGTATCTCTACAATGAGACTGCATTCTAGCTATTTATAGCTATGCCGTAAAGAGGTTTGAAATTCTGCTTGTTTAAAATAATAAGGTTAAATTTAATATTTGTTATATTTAGCCTGTTAAGGCCGGGCCAAATTATTGTGATCGATTTAGAAATGGTAAGTACATACAAAGTAACTGCGATAAATTTAAACGAATATAGCGAACGTTATTTATCTTATCGCCTTGGCCAATGACCACATCCTTTTCTGTTATCTTATCCTTTAACCAAAGGAACAAACTTAAAACTTTTTATTCAATACATTATTTGACACCTTTTTACATGATTTTATACCATCTTCGAGTAAACATAAAATCTGAGATCGCCAGGGTAAAGCAACATTATAAGGGATTGTGAACTCCAAAAATCTTATCCTTCAAACTTATGCTATTAATCGATATTATTATCATTTGCATATATCACGGACAATATCTAGATCCCTACATATCTTGTAGGAATTTTCTGGATTAAGTGTAAACTGCCAACCGTCCGTCAGTTCTCCTGGCCACGATGATTATCCAGCCGTAAGATAATTATTAAATTTATTATTAATTATTAGCCGCAGTTTGGTATCCGGCAGAGTAGAATAGATCACTCTCATTTCTTACCGAGGTGTCGTAAAAGGCGACTAAGGTAAGTTGACCGACCGTGTGGTATCCAACCGGATACCACGCGGTGGGTCTACTCAACCGAGTAGAATAGACCACCCTCTTTTTTACCGAGGGGTCGTAAAATACGACTAAGGTGATTTGGCGTCAGGCAGGCGGCCGGTCGTAAAATACGTAGCTAAATCTATTGACAACATGTTTGTAACATGTGCCGACCCCATTTATAGTGGCATAAGGGCAGGATCATAATGAATAACCTAATTATTAAATGGAAAGTGATCAAGTTAGTGTTGTCAGGAAATCGAGATACCATCTACACGGGCGAAGTAACCTCCGATATATCATATATCGACCTCGTTTTAACGCCTATCATCCTATCCATAAAGATTACCTATAAAATCCCAATAAATGAATGACTGATCGCTGAAACGCCGAAATTACCCTAAAAATCCTCTAGTGCGATTGGTTTTACATCGAGAGCTTTATCGATTCCTGTTCCGACTCTTGCGAGAGGGTCACGAGTTCAAACCTCGGGCAGGCACCAATGAGTTTTATATTAATTTTATGTATCTTATTGATAATTGAAATTTATCACATCGTGAGCAAACCTTCATATCTGTAAAATTCTAGAGATATGTGTAACCTACCAATCCGCATTGGAGCAGCGTGTTTAAGTTCCAAACTTTCTCTTTGAATACGGAGAGTGGAGTCCTATTTATTCCCAGCAGTGGATAGTAAGAGGCCGGTACTTTTAATTTTTTTTTACTTAAATTATAAATGTGAAATGTCATGTTTTGTTTATCTGCATTACAAGTCCAAAAGGAGAAACAGATCTTTGTTATTTTTGAGGAGATAGCTGAAGGCTAGAGTTGACTTCTGATAGTAAATTTTGTGCAGACTACGGTAGTGGAAATTAGTTTTCAAGTCATAGAATGCTTTTACATCAAATATGATATCTATCTATACTTATTATAAAACAAAGTCCCAAAAAGCTGTCTGTCTGTATGTAATGGATTTTCTCAAAATCTACTAAACGGATTTTTGTACGGTCTTCACCAAAATATAGTGCAATACTTCCGGATGGTTTAGGTAAATAGTACAAATAGTATTATGTAAATTGTGTTGAAAAGATCGCGCAGTTGTAAAAAACTTGCTTTTTGGGAGCTTTAGCCGCGTGCGCTGCGTAAGACAGCAGAGATACGCTAAAGTAATGTACTAAAGAATTGTAGATCTATAAAAATACTAAAAAAAAGTCCACCACACGATTTCGCTATCTCTTATGGTTAAGTCACAATTTAAAATTTGAATTCTAGAACAAAATTGTGACACGTTAATTTCCACGCGGGCGAAGCCGCTGGCACAACTAGTATTAAAAACCTTTAAAATAAAAAAAAACATTTAATAACGTATATTGGAAATATTTTCAGGTCGTGGAAAGGAATGTCGTGTTATTAATTAATGTTTGTGCAAGGGTTATCGGCTTTTCTCTTGATAAGAACATTGTTACAAATGTCTCGACATACTGTTCATAATTTCGAAACTATAACGAACAAATATTTCATTTTTTTCACTGATAATTAGTGCTGTAATATAATGAAAGACGCTTGAGACATAGATGATATTCTATTACATGATAATTTATAATATAAGGCGTTACTTTCCGTAGATTCATAATACAAAAGTAATAATAAAATTATTTTGCTATAATACCGCGATAAGCAAAATAGAAAAAATATATAACGCAAAATGTATCTAACGGATTGTAAGGTATTCAATATTGCGTTTTGTTTTTACTTTAAAATATTCTATATTTAGTAAAAATCAATTATTTCTGTGTAACAAAACTTAGTAAATTAATATAAATAGTTTAGAATTATCAAAAGTAATAATAAAATTATTTTGCTATAATCCGCGATACAGTAAATATAAAATGTATATAGTGCTAAATGTATAGTGGACTATCCGTTTTTTCATACTCGATACATGTAGGATTCGTAAAAAACATATGCACAAACCTCCACCACAATACACATGCACTACACACGTTCACTATCACAAATTCAACAATCGTTTCGCCCCGCAACCGAAGCATCATCAGGAGATAGACTCCACGACAAAATCAAAAGCAAAGCAACACGCGCATTATAGCAAAATAACTTTATGATGACTTTTATATTATGGATATCAGCAAAAGCCTAACTCACACGAAAAACCCCTGGACGTTTTCAGTAAATAGAAACAAGAGAAATAAGAACATACAGGAGTGCAAGTTCCGATCATCAAAAGTGATCAAAAAGTGAGTGAAGTGATGAAGTGATTTTGATTTTGAGTACCCCGCGCACGCGCGTAAAAAATACGTCGCGTTAAAACTCCGCAATAGGCGTAGTAAGAAGTCTCATATGGTATATTCAGCTTAACGCCCTACGCCCTAACGCCTAAAATGGATTAATTCGCAATAAAAATACGTCGCGTTAGAACTCCGCAATAGGCGTATTAAGAAGTTTCGTATGGTATATTCAGCTTAACGCCCTACGCCCTATGGCTTAAAATGGATCACTGCGCGATAAAAATACGTCGCGTTAAAATTCCTCAATAGGCGTATTAAGAAGTTTCGTATGGTATATTCAGCTTAACGCCCTACGCCCTAACAACTAAAATGGATCACTGCGCGATAATAATACGTCGCGTTAGAACTCTGCAATAGGCGTATTAAGAAGTTTCGTATGGTATATTCAGCTTAACGCCCTACGCCCTAACGCCTAAAATGGATCACTGCGCGATAATAATACGTCGCGTTAGAACTCTGCAATAGGCGTATTAAGAAGTTTCGTATGGTATATTCAGCTTAACGCCCTACGCCCTAACGCCTAAAATGGATCACTGCGCGATAATAATACGTCGCGTTAGAACTCTGCAATAGGCGTATTAAGAAGTTTCGTATGGTATATTCAGCTTAACGCCCTACGCCCTAACGCCTAAAATGGATCACTGCGCGATAAAAATACGTCGCGTTAAAACTCCGCAATAGGCGTATTAAGAAGTTTCGTGTGGTATATTCAGCTTAACGCCCTACGCCCTAACGCCTAAAATGGACCACTGCGCGATAAAAATACGTCGCGTTAAAACTCCGCAATAGGCGTATTAAGAAGTTTCGTGTGGTATATTCAGCTTAACGCCCTGCGCCCTAACGCCTAAAATGGAACACTGCGCGATAAAAATACGTCGCGTTTTAAATGCGCTTTTGTGTCAACAGATACCTGGATACCCATTTGTTTCATTTCGACGTTAATTTTACGCATCAGTCGGACGGGCGTAAAAAATACGTCGCGATAAATTCCGCAATAGGCGTAGTAAGAAGTTTCGTATCGTATATTCAGTTTAACGCCCTACGCCCTAACGCCTAAAATGGAACACTGCGCGATAAAAATACGTCGCGTTTTAAATCCGATGTCATGTGTTCAGATACCTGGATACCCATTTGTTTCATTACGACGTAATTTTTACGCATAGGTCTGACGGGCGTAAAAAATACGTCGCGCATTAATTCCGCAATAGGCGTAGTAAGAAGTTCGTATCGTATATTCAGCTTAACGCCCTACGCCCTAACGCCTAAAATAGAACACTGCGCGATAAAAATACGTCGCGTTTTAAATGCGCTGTCGTGTGAATACCTGGATACCCATTTGTTTCATTTCGACGTATTTTTAAAACGCAACAGCATCAAATGTGACGATTTAAAAGCACATGTTTACAAGTTTAATTGAATAAAGAATAATTTGTATTGAATGCACTGGTTACCTGTCAATAGCTTGCCAGAAGCACAGTATGACGGGGTGCGTGTCGTGGTATCCGCCTCGGTACTCGGTGTTGTTCCGCCAGTCGGCCACGTCCAGCTCGGGCGCGCCCGCTATCACCAGCTCCAGTTCTCGGGCGTCGAAGGCCGCCACCAGCCGAGGGTCTACCACCTGGTGAAGAACGGATTTTATTAAGTTTTAATATTAGATAATAAATCTGCCAGATATGGTGTAGTGTGTTGGTGTAGTGTAACGGTGTAGTGCGGTGGTGTACTGTGACGGTATATTGTGGTGGTGTAGTGTGATGGTGTAGTGTGGTGGTGTAGTTTGGTGGTGTAGTGTGGCGGTGTTTCGTGGTGGTGTAGTGTGATGGTGTAGTGTGGTGGTGAACTGTGGCGGTGTAGTGTGGCGGTGTAGTGTGATGGTGTAGTGTGGCGGTATAGTGTGGTAGTGTAGTGTGATGGTGTAGTGTAGTGGTGTAGTGTGGTGGTGTAGTGTGGCGGTGTAGTGTGGTGGTGTAGTGTGGCGGTGTAGTGTTGTGGTCTAGTGTGATGGTGTAGTGTGGTGGTGTAGTAGTGGTGCTATCGCTGACCTCGTGGAAGCCCCTGACGAGCCACTCGCTCTGCTCGGCCACGCCGCGGCCCACCCGCCAGCGCACCAGCCGCTCCAGGTACTCCTTCTTGTTCCGCTCGGTGACCGGCACGTCGCGCCCGCCCGCCTTCAGCTCGCGCTCCAGCACGCGCCCGTCCGCGAGCCGCTCGGACACCGCGAACGTCAGCTCCAGCGAGGACACGCAGCGCGCCGACTGGAACACGGACACGCACATCTTTAACACGGACCTTCATGCGAATAACTATCTTACCGAAAATATACGGTTTTTTTTCAAACAGACTGTATTATAGTTAGCTCTAACTGCTTTTGCAACGTCACTTTCGCAGAAGCTCTACTAGCGTCGAGGAACGTTGTCCTAAGGGTGCCTCTTGAGAGCCCGGACTACGTCTTAGGGCGACGGGCAAGTGAGGGCTGATGGTATGACAATGGTTAGTCATTACGACGTCGGAAGGGTGGCGAGAAGCCACGATAAACCGACGTCAGAAAGCTGAGACCTCGACGTCGTTGGCGAAGACGCTGTGTGAAAGATACACCGTGCGAAAAGTTTCCTATATGATCCTGACCACCAAATAACGATCGCAAACACATACATATAGGGTGATATCGATATTTTACGTTTTTAAAATATAAACAAGATTTTAGATATGTGAAAATACGGGTCACATCGCGAAAAAATCGAGTTATCTTTTTAAGAGGTACGACGTTTAAAATCTACTAAAATTTATAGAGAATAACAACCGTACCCTATTACGATACACGAAACGAAAAGTAACCTTGACCCAACAACTAAATAGTCTGGTGCAACTGTATAAACGGACGTAGAGCGTAGATATAGTTTTAGAATAGCGAACAAAAACAAACTCTAAAGCGATCTCGGCTACATTACTGAACAAAGGACCTTCTCTGTGATTGTAAGTACCTACTGAAATTAAAGTGTCTGAACGAGCGACCAGATTCGTTCAAAATGCAAAACCCACGAGCCCTGTAAAGTAAACAAAGTGAGTAGTTATAAATGATCTTACCTGTAACCATCTAAGTGAGGCGGCGAATTGCGCGTCCAACGCATCAACGTCTTCTAGAGCGGGAGGCAAGCGCAACAAGGCGCGGTATAGCGCCCGCGTGAACCATGCCTCCAACAAGTATCCATGGACCAAAGCCAAGCCCAGCACACGACCAGAAAATCGGAACCTGATAACAAATACATCAATACATTGAAACACTCAATTTTACTCATAGATTTTACTAGTGCGTTTAACACTGTTGATCATATTTTGATTGGAATTATTTTTTATTTCTATTCTATAATTATTTCTAAATTTTATATTACATACATTTTCTTTTACAAGCACAGCGATGAGACCTTGCGCCTTTTTCGAGAGTCACGGGTGCCCAATGAGTTTTTCTGTTAAAACTTGTGTTTTATTGATATTTGCAATTTATCAATCGTTTTTCATTGAAGAAAAACATCGTGAGGAAACCTACATATCTCTAGAGAATTCTGAAGATATGTATAACCTACCGTTTCGCATTGGAGCAGCGGGTCTCAGGTCTAAACCTTTTCTCCAAAAATGGAGTGTAGAGCTCTACGCAAAGCAGTAAGATAGGCATTAATTTAATTTGATTTCTTTTATCGCTAATTTTAGCCAAATAATACAATTATTACTTTTCATTTGAGTAAACTATACAAGCTTATATGTCATTTTCTTCGTGCAGATTTGGGTTTAAAAATAACATTCATATAATATACGTTGTCCCCTTTCATCGGGAAAACTGTGTGTTTAAATTTAAAAAAAAACAACAGCACGTAGACGCTTCAAAATTTGTGTGACAGCTAACACAATAGTTTATTACGAGATCGAGTTACAAGAAATTTTCAACCGTGACGGTTAGTGAGTGAACACAAAAAACAAATAGAAGCACCTGTGATTCAGTAAATGTAATAAGATATCGGGCGTAACGTGAGATCTTTGAGACGTTCATAAAAACCCTCGCCAACCTCCACGGAACCGCCGCATAACCGTGGGAGGAATATTTGAAAATTCTGCAACTTTTATTTTGAATAATTACTGTAAATAGCAGAGTAACCTGCAGGCCTACTATGAACTCTTATGCGACTCAATTGAAGACGTAAACAACGACCGGGAACCGCTTTCTTTTCGTACCATGAAGTGTGAATTACATTGGGGTCGTAATGTTTGAAAAGGATAAACGTTATATGAACTATAGATAACCCTGTCTCTTTTACTCACATGTTTTTAGGACAAATTCCGAACGCTCATTCGGCAACGACTTAAAGTGTGCGTCTTTAAGACGTCATGGTTTGAAAAAGCAAAACAATTTAGTTTACGTCTTCAATTGAGTTACAATAAGAGTACATGGTAGGCCTGCTGGTAATATCTCACTATAGAATAGAGGGGGATTTAGCGTAGAGCTAGGGTCTCCTCTAATCTTTTTGGAATTGGAAAAGGATTGGAGAAAAGATCCACGCTGCAAATTCGCTGGTCACCAAAAACCGTAGAAATTCGGCAGAGATATGTAAGCCCGATTTCCAAAAAAATGCCATATTTGCCAGTTGACTGATAAATAATAAAGATCAATAAGGTTCGTAAGTTACTCTTTCTTGGCCTCTATCCTTCATAACTTTTATATAATAGCTAAGTATCAATAAATATATATCCTGGTTCACACGAGGACAATTCTAGACGGCATTTCTTTGTATTTTTTTTTCATTTGTATATTTGTATTTGTATTTTTGTACATAAAAATATAAAGAATTATAAAACGATAGCTAATGTATATAATATAGACAAAGTAGGAATTGACATAAGCTTGCAGCTCCTGCTTTATGCCTAAGAAAATTACGTAAATCGTTTGTGGGTTTGAAAGTTCCGTAATCAATTTTGACCTTGCCATTACAGCAGTTTAAAAACACTGTTAAAAAGAGGCTGATACAGGAAGCTTACTATACTGATGAGGATTAAAATTCAAAAGGACTTGTTTACAAGTTTACTTAAATAAAGAATAATTTAAATTTGTGTATATTTAGAATACATTATCACATTACCGTTAACAGGACTGTTTTTAGAAACTCTCGACACTTACAAGAGATAACAAAGGTGTCGTAGATAATGTACTGGAGTGCACTTTGGTTGAGGCGTAAAGTTTAATCAGTGTGTTCAAGGACAAGTCTATTGTACAGTTAGATAAAGCAGGTAGAACAGGTAGATTGAAGGATTTATACAATACACACCTTTACTAGAAATTATATCAAAGTAATGATTTGAGCTGTGATAGCATAGCGGTGAGACCGTACGACTCTCTAGAGACGACATGGGTTCAAACCCCGGGCAGGCACCAATGAGTTTTTCTATTAAAACTTATGTGTCTAATTGATAATTGCAATTTATTACACGCTATTCGGTGAAGGAAACATCGTGAGGAAACCTGCAAAAGTAGTAATAAAAATTATTTCGCTATAAAACACAAAGTTTTACAAATCCTGCATGGATCGGGTATGTAAAAAACGGACAGTCCACTATACATTGAGCACTATATATCTCATCTATTTACTGTATCGCAGAATATAGCAAAATAATTTTTATAATTACTTTTGTGTTATGGATCTCCGCAAAGTAACGCCTAATTCTATAAATTATCTAGCGTCCAACTTAAATCCCTTTTCTCTAACGAAATTGTCAACGAGTTATTCATAGTAAAAGGCGGTTGGTTATTCTTCTCATACAGTTCTACTACATTATTCTAGAGTAGAGATCCATAGGCAGACTTAAAAGTGAGAGTGTCACAATAAATAATAAGAGGAAAGATGAAACTCGTATACCTATCTTTGTCTAATCACACATAAAATAAAGAGACGATATATATATATATAAATATATCTATATATATATATATATATAATGTGATCTAGATGTTTAAATTAAACACAACTGAGTTTCTATAACAATACAGAAAAGACATTTATTGTCTAAATCACAATAACAATATTATTTTTTACTATTTTGCTATTACAATTTACAAATTGGTTTATGCGGCAATGACGCGATACTTCTTCGTTTATGTCTCCTTCTATTAGACTTGTGTAGTTCGCGAACGAATCAGTTCGAAAGAATCACTCCCACAGACGAACGACGGGAATCGAGTCCCATATTTCCCGCTTCATCGTTCGTTAGTTCGTGATTAATGAGTCATTATTTGGTACAGAATCAGTAAAGGTGGCATCAACCGAACTCATGTTGTCTCGCTCACAATCGCAAGGAACTCGTATCTGCCGCTCGCTCATCGAATTGTATGCCGTGACTACTTACTGTTAGGGATGTCAAAATATAATAGATTATTTAATCAAAATAATTGTTCTTTAATAAGAAATTATTTAAACATTAAAAATCGATTTTTTTAATGAATTTTGCTAATTACGCTCATTTTATTCTTTGAATGACCCCCTTTTTCTTGTTTTTTAAGATTGGAAATGCGGTGTTGGATGAAACCAAAGTAGCCAAAAAACACATATTAATCGAATTTCGCAAACAGCGCATCTATTAATTTTTATTCGTAGTTGTCCACTTTAATTAGTCTTTACTCTAATTATTCTTTAAAAAAAGCAAATTTTTAATAAGTCAGAAAAAAAGGACTATTAAACAATAAATTATTTCCTTTCGAGTTAATAGATTTACAAATCGATTTATTTTGAAAGAAGAAATTCGATTATTTGTTAGTCGATCTAACTAGGTTTTATTATTAAAAAACATTTTATTCTTGGCTCTGAAAAACTGCTACAATATAATTAGAATATAAAGGTCCTTAAATTCGTATCTTATATATTCTTCTAAAAACAATTTGGATTATTTTATTTTACGTATGATATATATATAGAATTGATATTATGTTAAATATATAAATAAGATAAGGTTACTTGATTATTTTCCAAATTAAATAAAAAATATAAAAGGGTCCTTTTAATCACTACCTAAAAAACATATTTTATGAAAATTCATAGCTTTATGCTATTTTTAGTGCTATAATTTTAATTAAATTTACAGCCTTCAAGAATCTTGTCATAGCAAGAGCAGTATAAAACAAGCGATTTCAATATTAGGCAGATCGTTCGCCAATTATAAAACGGCTCCTGCGGTGAAGAGTCGAGAATTTATAACGACACACGAATCGCGAACGAACGAACGAAAGGAATCACCTAGTTTGTTTAGGCGCGAAGAATCAAAGGAATCATTCTCAGCTGCGAACGATTACGCCCAAGGCTAAATTTTGTAACGAATCGCGAACGAACGAACGAAAGGAATCACCTAGTTCGTTTAGGCGCGAAGAATCAAAAGAATCATTCCCAGCTGCGAACGATTACGCCCAAGGCTACCTTCTATAGACCCGACTGCGGCTCTGTGACATGAGTTGCGCGGGAATTTTAAATTTGAAAGAAAATATTTTTTCTTTACATATATATATACGCTAACTTCCCTACTCCTCTATAATAAAGCCATGATATTTCTATGCCCATAAACAACATTTCCATATAGAAAAAAACTCAATTTATGGCCCTAAATTTAATAGTAGAGATCTTGCATTCTAAAAGTGCACGCCCCTCCAATGTCTTTACTCACACACAGAAACTCATGTACAGACGAAATACACGCAAACTTGTTATTTTAATAGGTTACTCAGTTGCCGGACAGACACGAACGTAGGAGCACGCATCGATTATTGCCAAAAGTACAGTTAGCATGTCATAAAAAAAGACGATAAATATTTTTAATTTTTTATTTTTAATAATAATAAGATAATTTTTTTCTTTAATACAAAAATTTGGAGAATTTTATAAAACTATGTGGCGAAAAAAAAAACGGGCAAACTTAACATCTATCATTATTTCATCATTAAAGCCATTGTTTTAATTAAGGAACGAATTGACATGATTGATAGAAATATGTGGGAAAATACGTATCGAAATGTGAATGATATTGAGATAGAATATATGAAAAATTTTGAATTTATAATTAATGTTGAGTCTGAATCTGAAGATAGCGACGTGAGTGAATAGCGTTAAAATAGTAAATATTTTTATTGCGGTTTAATTTTTTTCTTTTTTAACTAATAAAATAAATGAACAGACTTCTGTACATTACGTTTTATTAATCATTCTAATAGTTGTATAATGAATATATGATATGATTTTTATTAAATTAAGTTGGCAAGCTAGCTCTTGATTGCGAATTCACCTGATGGATGCCGATGTAGTTTAAGTTTCTTGAAAGGGTTTGGAGATTAAACGTGTAACCATTCAGGGTTTTTACACGACATCGTACCTGAATGCTAAACCGCTTGGTGGTACGTCTTTGTTAGAAGGTTACGTCGGAAGTATCTATCTAGTCAAGACCACGGATAAATTTTAGAAATAAACTTATATGTTTTTTCTAGGATTCGAATGCTGAACTTCCCGTTAACAATCCACAGCGCTTACTATTACTCCAGGGAAACGTTAAAAACTTACTTTTTATTCTAAAGAATTTTCAACATAAATTTGATTATAAATATTATATAATATTAATTTTATTTTTATGCAAACGTTACTTGTAACCCGTGTAACCGGATTGGTTGAAATTGCTGCGCGCACACATATAAAATAGTACAGTCAATATTTTCTCTCACACATTAAAATAATGTAATTTGGTGGAGGGGCGTGCACTTTTAGAATGAAAGATCTCTACCATCGTTACTCTTTATTTATTTTCTAAAAATTTCTATAATAAAAGTACACAGGGCTATGAATAATCGTCATATAAAATATAAAACAATGAACGGAAGTCAATGCATTGTGAATGACAATTAATACGCACCATAATTGATTAAAAAAAGTACAATGACCCGTTTGTTTGAGATTGAAGGAGTGTGTTTACACTAGACGATAACGACACGATAAAATCTATATTAAATTCAATAGTATCACTCAAAAGGAGTAAGGGTTTCTTGACATGTTTTTACTACGTTCAAATTAACACAGTTTTCTTTTTTCCATGATTAAAATTAAGTTTTAAATTAATACCAACGTAATTGTCGTTTATTTATTGACTAAGTAAAAATTACGCCAACAATTTTCCATTGAGCTAGACATATCCTACTTAATGATAGGGATTAAAATTACATTTTAAAAAGAGCAATCGCCGAATTTCTTGCTGGCTCATCGGTAGGAACAGCTTTCCGAACCAGCATTTAAGTTGTTGATTCGAAAGCACTTGTTTACAAGTTCACTTGAATAAATATTTTGAATTTTGAGTTTGAATTTAAAGGAAAAATTTTAGCTTTCAAACTTTTTGCGGTTGCAGTTCATATTATGCCCAGAGCAAGACCAGCCATTGATAGATTTGTTCATTTTCTATTTTGTATTAACATCTAAGATGTTCATTTTAAATTATACGGTGTAAGGGATTGTAATTGTTTTTTTATATCTCAAAGGAATTTGGCAGCAAATATTTTATATTACATCACTATTTTGAAGAAAACTGGAATTTTCTGTAATTGTACTGTACTGCAAATTCTTAAATTATTGAGTTTATCGGAAGCAGACAGACGCGGCGGAGGACATTGTTTTTTAATATCCAATAGTAACATAAAACAATGTCTCCTGTTGTTTATTATAAATGGATAGCAGTTGAACCCATGCGCCTATAAAAAAAAAGTTTTATCAATAGGTTTAGTCACCCGGTAACTGGATGTTTTATATTATTTTCTTTTATTATCGCGCGCGTTCAAATTAACTTTTATTAGCTTTTTTTTATATTTTATTCTATAGTATGGCTAGGTAATATGAAACAAGGTGGGTGATATTTTCCTCTTTTTTTCTATACTGAGTCTCTACTGGAGTCTTTTCTGTAACAATGGTCTGCAGGCCTACCATTAACTCTTATTGCGACTTGTAGACGTAAACGACGACCGCGAACCGCTATCTATTCGTACCATGAAGTGTGAATTGCATTGGGGTCGTAATGTTTGAAAAGGATAACGTTATATGAACTATAGATATAACTATAACTCTGTCTCTTTTACTCACATGTTCTTAGAACTAATTCCGAACGCTCATTCGGCAAAGACTTAAAGTGTGTGTCTCTAAGACGTCATGTTATGAAAAGGCAAAACATATGTGTAACCTACCAATCCGCATTAGAGCAGCGTGGTAGGTCTTAGCTCCAAACCTTCTCTCCAAAAAAACGAAAAGAGAAAGCCTATGCCCAACAGTGGGATAGTAACAGACCGTTACTTTGCTTTACTTTTTTACTTTAACTTTAAATTTTTGGACCGTTAACGCCGCTTGTACCAAAAGCAGAACGTCATAAATCGTAATTTATTTTTTTATGATAAAACGTAGTGCCGTGCGACTAACAGGAAATCTACATGCGCTCAGTGTTAAGAGAAGTTCAATAGCAGTTCGACAGTTCGTAACAGTGTGTCACAAAGTTTTTCCGCGTTAATACCAACCTCGCGGAAATTTTTGCATAAAAATGCCATAACCTCATCTATCTTCCAATGAAAGTCCCATCAAAATCGGCTTAGCTCTTTCGGAGAATGTACTACTAACCTAGACCCTTCTCAAGAACTGTATTTTTTTTAGTTCGGTAGGTAGATTTTGAGAAAATCTATCATATACAGACAGACATATTTTAGGGACTTAGGTTTTATAATAGGTACTGTAAGGGGTAATTACGAGAGGTTGCTGCTATCGTGCGTATGTACCGAGTGCAGCCGATGAAAAACGAACATAGCCGCAGATGTTCTCGGCGCAACGTTCAGACTAGTGGTTGCCATGGATACAGAATAACAGGGAGCCATCTTCTGTGATATGACGCGTTTTGTATTATTGTATTAATTGCGAATAAGGAAGTACAAGTTGAATTATTGATTGAGGATTCATTAATACTCACTTCTGAACATTCTTTAACAGTACGTATAGATGGAAGCTTATTTTTAAAAAATCTAACTAATTATCAACCACGATAATGTGTATTCAAATTAAGTTCATATTTAGTACGAGTCGATTATGAGTTGTGAGGAACTATTGCGGTGAAGGAAACAGATTTAAGTACCGCGAGTTCGAACACAGCATTACGTACAAGAATATGAATACAATGGTGTCATCGATGGCTTATCATGATAACGAGATAAAAACATCACACCACGCTAGCCGGTCTGGTCCGATAAAGTTACCTTGACTGATTAACATACATTTTCGTAATATCTTTTACAACATTTAATCTATTGATAGATCTTTTGAACTAGCTGATATGATATGTGACTCAGAATATACCTTATAATATACATACCTGTACGCCTATCATGAACTTTTATAAAACGATTCAATTCAAAGTCAGTACCTAAACCCAACCGCTTTCTTTTCGTACCATGAAGTGTGGATTGCATTGGAGTCGTAATGTTGGAAAAGGATAACGTTATATGAACTATAGATAAGTATGTCTCTTTTACTCAAATGTTTTAGGACGAATTCCGAACGCTCATTCGGCAACGATTAAAGTGTGCGTCTTTAAGACGTCATGGTATGAAAAAGCAAAACAATTTAGTTTACGTAAAAATTACTAATGTACGGTAAAAATTATTCAAAATCATGTACTACCAAATTTTTCTTCTTTTAAAATTTTAAATAAAAGTCCGCGACAGCATATATCTTTTAACCATAATTAATATAAGTATTACGATTTACTCAAATAACAAGACTGCAGTCCACGCGTTTAAAAGCTAGTCTTGTATAGTTGTCCGAGTATTCATCAAGTACACACACACATAACAACTACGGACAGATTTTTGTTTTGGTCCAAGTCACAGGGTTAGAATAACTCGTACTTTCTTATTAAATGTATAATTAGATTAACCTTCGGGCTAAAATAAGATGCCATTGCTTATTTACGCTTGTTGTTATATAATTAGCAAAGTAATTCTTCAAGAAGCCTTTAATTTCCCATGATGCGGATGTTGCAATTATTTGCAGTGTCAAGCCGACGGGCGACTATTGTTATATTGATTATTCGCTATTATCGATAATGGCCGTAATTATCTCGGAACAACAATCCTTGCTGCGTAATAAATATTGTTGTAACTCAAGCGTAAAAGTGTTTTATGGTTAGTCATAATGGCTTAAATTTGGAAGTTAAAACCATAAAATGCGAGTATGGCGAGTTCAAAGGAGACAGAAATTAAAGCAATGTCCACTACTAAAGGTTTATAAAATTACACACCATAGTATACAAGTTTTATAAATAAATAAAAATTAATATATGGGAAACTAACACACACGGTCACCCGTCTCCAAAGTAACTAAATCCTTGTGTTATAGGTGACGGAAAACTGGTAAATATACTACATATATAATTTTTAAATACATACTTAAATACAAATATACACCCAGGCTCGAAGGACCAACAGATTGTTTATAGAAAGTGTTGGCCCTCGGCGGGAATCGAACTCGTGACCCGCGGAGCTGAAGGCAGGGTCACTATCCATTAAGCCAACGGGCCAGTATATAAGTAAGTCAATTACATTTTTTAAGGTGAGATAAGTTTTTCGACTTTCGTTAGAATTTTATCAATTACGCGTGAAATTATACTCATTAAATAAAAATATTAAGACGAAAGCATAGTTTTTTATATTAATTAATAACTCGTCACTCCCGCCGTGTGTGATCCGGCTGATAGAATAGGCCTTAGAATAGACCGAGGTGTCGTAAAAGGCGACTAAGGTAAGTTGACCCACCGTGTGGTATCCGGTTGAGTAGAATAGACCACCCTCTTTCTTACCGAGGTGTCGTAAAATACTACTAATGTAAGTTGACGTCTGGCAGGCCGGACAAAAGATACGTAGCATGTGACAACATGTTTGTGATATGTTGTGCCGACCCCACTTAGAGTGGGATCAAGGCAAGAGGATGATGATGAATAACTCACCACTCATGATGGTTGTCGACGAACGCCGACATCGGCGATACGTGAACCGTGTACGTGTCGTTCGCTGAGTATTCGAAAAGTCCGTAATAGGGGTTGAAGAGTTCTCTCGATAGAAGGAAGAAGAACTCCCTGCTCGGCCCTCCGTAGTCCAAGCCTTCCTCACCGTCCCACAGGACGCACAGCTTGCCCTTCTGCAGCTCCTTCTTGCTGCACGACATTATCCGTCTAAACGCGTCTTCTAGAAGATGATCGCGGCGTATGTGCAGTCTGTAATTATATAAGTTAATTATTTTAAAGAAGTTTCGATATTTGGTTTTGTTTTGTTTATTTCAATATCCATATTTCACAAATTAGTGGTTGCGACATCGTTAACGCCTACTTAAGCGTTTAAGAATTGTCAATAATGCAATATTTTACAGTTTTCTGTCCCCGATAGAAAAAATGGGAACTTTTATCCTATATTTTACCTGGTATATAAACTTTGATAGTGCCAAATTTCATCAATATTAATTAATGTACGAAGCGAGCAGATGCACAGTATGCCTCTATGAAATCAATAGTAAGTGCCAAGGGTAATAGTGTATCTAAGTGACATTTTTTATCCTATATTTTACCTGGTATATAAACTTTGATAGTGCCAAATTTCATCAATATTGATTAATGTAAGAAGCGACCAGTTGCACAGAATGCCTCTATGAAATCAATAGTAAGTGCCAAGGGTAATAGTGTATCTAAGTGAAATTTCTTATATTAATATAGACTGGCTTATTGGATTCTTCTTGAAAACGATGATATGGAGGCAGTATTAGAATTAATGTCATCAAATTCCAAAGAGACTGACTTGGACGAAATACTGAACGCGTGGCAATCCTACCCGTAACAATGAATGTAAAAAATAATAAAATTATTTTGCTATAAACCGCGATAAAATAAATAGGAAATATATATAATGCTAAATGTAGAGTGAATGTAGAGTGGACTAGGAGATAGAGTCTATTTCCTGATGATGCTTCGGTTGCAGGGCGAAACGGTTCAGTTTGTGATTTTGTTTGTGCACGTGTTTTAACGAATCCTACATGTTTCGGGTATGAGAACGAATAGTGCACTCTACATTTGGTATTATATATATTTCCTATTTACTTTATCGCGGATTATAGCAAGATAATTTTACTGTTATTTTTGTATTATGGATCTCCGCAAAGTAACGCCTTATCGTATTAATTATTTAACAATGAATGTCATAAATAATATTCTATTTATCAGCAATAATATCGAGAATTTTTTTAATCCAACCCCAGTTCAAATGTTTAAAAAAATGAGTGGTCCTCATAAATTTGTAACAATATCCTGTTTACTTTTTAAGCAGGAACTTAATCCCGACTTAGTCTGTTAATAAAATTTATGCACCCTATGACGTTTGTATCCCCAATATGTTTATTTTTTATATTAATGCGCATGACCAGCAGGCCTACCATGAACTCTTATTGCGACTCAATTGAAGACGTAAACGACGACCGCGAACCGCTTTCTTTTCGTACCATGAAGTGTGAATTGCATTGGGGTCGTGTTTGAAAAGGATAACGTTATATGAACTATAGATAACTCTGTTTCTTAGGACGAATTCTGAACGCTCATTCAGCAACGACTTAAAGTGTGCGTCTTTAAGACGTCATGGTAAAATAATTTCGTTTAGGTCTTCAATTGAGTCGCAATAAGAGTTCATGGTAGGCCTGCTGTACTGCTTCGTAATTAAAGATGGTGAATGAAATAAAAAATCAACGACTCCTAGCAAAATTAAACAAGCAGTACATTGGATACGCGTTCTTAATCTTAAATTGTGATATCACTTTTATTCAGGTGTTATTATTGATTATAAACGAATATACATTTACGCTATGATAGATGAACGACAAGAGAGAGTAACCCTTATCCGGAAGGCCGCGGGTTCGAATACCGTGCAGACAATATGATTTTTGAATAAAAAAAAGTTCTTAATCGATATTAAGAAACCATAGTGCTCTTTACAGTAAAATCAAGCTTTCGAATTTTAACGTAGAATCAATCTCCTGATGATGTTTCTGGTACGGGGCAGCGTGATTGCAGAGATAGTGGTAGTGAATGTATGCAGTGCTAGTAATGTGCTTTACATATATTTTTGTAATCGCGGACTATAGCAAAATAATATTGATAGCACTCTATGCGATGTAGTATCCGGCTGAGTAGTATAAACCACCCTCATTTCTTGCCGAAATGTCGTAAAAGGCGACCAAGTTGCCCCACCGTGTGGTATACGGTTGATTAGAATAGGTCTATTCTACCCTCTTTCTTACCAAGGGGTCGTAAAATACGGCTAAGATAAGTTGACGTCAGGCAAGCGGCCGGTCGTAAAATACGTAGTTAAATCATGTGACATGTTTGTCACGTGTAGTGCCGACCCCCACATAGAGGATAAGCGCAGGAGGATGATGAATATTGATAGCACTCTATGGAACTCTGAAGTACTCCACAACACCAAACGCACCCTTAGGACGATGTTCCTTTAAGAGCGTCTGCGGTGCACTCTCTGGATTTTGCAGTCTTGGCGAAACTTCCGCAAAAAAGAGTCCCACCTGATAACGCTGTAAAAGCCATTAGAGCTAAAAGCACATTGTGAATCCAAAAAAAGGATTGCGAATCAAGGATGTGTACCGCTTACGCATGGTAGTATAAAAACTATATCAAAGTTCCGCGACTAATATTTCATATAGAGGCAGAGCCATATCATCATAATTGATTGCACTTACTTAAGTTTTCCCGGACCCTGTCCGTATCCCTTGCTCTCCAGCTTGCGGTAGAAAGCCCTGAGTTTAGCCTCGAAGTCACGCCGTTGTGGTGCGGGTGCTCTAGTGCTGCGCGCCGCGGCCGGCGATGCTACCGGCGAAGGTTCTGCCGTGGCACAGCCAGCAGCCGGGACATAACTCATTATCTCCTGCTCGAACAGGCTGGAAAAAAGATTTATGTTTTAGCGTCGAAACGTAATTGCTACTCTTCATAATCGGCGATTATAAAGGAATTATTAAGCACAGTGCGTATTGCCAGTGATAATATACGGCTCTGAAACTTAGTCGCTAACTATAGGCCGCTTAGGAAACGCAGAGTCGCTCAGCGGCCTATGGAAAGAGCTATGAATGGTTGGCTGATATGTATGATCGTATGTATTGTATGATCGTACTGACGATGTCGATGACGATGATGATGTGTCCATTTGCAAGATGTGCTTACCGATTAAAGATGATCATACGACCATCGTCGATAGTGAAGAGCAGGCAATGCAGCATGCCTGCTGGTGATGGAGCATAACCGAATTTATAAGCTTAAGTAGAGACCTGTTGTCTCTCCTTTTGAGGGAGGGTTATAGCTTTGATCGACCACGGTGCCCTTACTCTGGTCATGATGATGGTTGCGTCTAGGAATTCGGTATAGGTAAGTTTTTCTAACGTAACCTCCGCATTGGAACAGCGTTGTAGGTCTAAAATCCAACATTCCAAAAAGGAAGAGATGAGGCTAATATCAAGTGATGGGTGTAACAGATCGTTACTTTTATACCAAATGAAGTGATAGTGAGGTATTGAAATATGAGAAATAATTCACTTTCGCTCATCAGCCATAAAAATGCAGAGGCATCACTGTTTCACTTTTATATCTCCTGTACACCTCTCACATAACCTTAACCGGAATGGGCGTCCAGCGTAAACGTACATTGCCAGATCTTAATCTGCTCTTTAAGACCTGAACATAAAGGCCATAAGACCGAGGCAGGATGTTCACTGGGGTATGCTGCCCGGCGTACCGTGTTTACCAGAGCGTAGATTATTAAAATGCATGTTAAATTTTACATTGTCGGAAATTAATATTCGTTTCGAATACATTTACGTGAATCTTGAACATTTTTTTTTTCAGATCAATGAGAACACATATCTCACATGTCTGCCTGTAATACTATGTACCTTAACATTTTTTCGTTCCATCATCATTATGGATATTACCATCATCGTTTAGGTAACCTGCTCAAATCACGCAATAGTATTCTTAAAAGGTCACATTTCTCTGCCTATCAAATTTAAAATATTTTTTATTCAAGTAGACTTGTAAACAAGTGCTTTTGATTATGACGACAAATACTAATTTCTTCATATTGAAACGACAGATATTCACCCCTGAACACGATCTCTTCAAGAGTTTTCCATGTCACAAAATTTTTGTGTCACTTCGATCTAAATTTATAATGTCGTTTTTCCTTATGAAACCATTGCGCTTTTACGCGTCGGGGCGTTTTCTAGTGCGATTAAATTCATATTCAAATTTAAAATATTCTTTAAAATATTCAAGTAAACTTGTAAACAAGTACTTTTCGTCAACTTCAACTCTACTGCTGGTTCGGAAAGCTGTTCCTACCAAGAGGAACCAGCAAGAAACTCGGCGGTTGCTCTTTTCATAGAATAATTCTTATATAATAATAGAATAATCTTTTTTGCTTTTTGTTTTTATAAAAACTGTAGGATTTTTTATGCTTTATTTACGTTTTATGTATTGTTTTATTCTCGCACGTACATAGTTTAATGTGATCACTCTGTGAATAAAGCGTTTTGATTTGATTATTTTGTGCTATATTTCCGTAACGCCTAATCGATACTATTATGAAAAACACTAAATAAGTGGTTTTTGTTTTGAATAAAAACCATTGATTTTGGTAGGTATTTAGTTGTATTCCTTACTAGAAATACGTGAAAAAAACAATTTTAGATAATTTAGTCGGAACCCATTATCACACAACTGGTTGGTTGGATTGTTTGTCCCAGGGTCTTTCATTACCTACCTACACCACTGTATGTTCTCGATTAGGTTTGTTTTCCCTTCACATTATATCTATTTGGTGACACATAACTGCAATGTTATGTCCGGTAAGTACAGTACAATTATGTCCGTAGCCCAACCAATTTTGAAGGAACAATAGGCCATTGAAATCGCTGAATAGGGTAACAAAAAAGCAATGTGTCACCTAACAATTGGTTGATTGGAAAAATATCCATACTAACAACATAAATTCCAAAGCCTGCCAATCTATCTGTAACCTTTTTACAATTAATCCGTAGGACCAATATTGATGTAATTTAGTACAATTTAAGAGTCAACATATAGAATAGTAAAATCCTTCAGAAACAAGTCAAAACACTTTTAACAAATAAGTTGACGCGAGACGTAGTCTCCGACGATGACACCGACATTTTATATTTCGCTTAATCTTTTATCAATGCTTAATGTAGGGAATTCAAAGGTTATATGGGCAGATTAAAAAAATATAGCAAAATTAATTAAATTTTTCTGTAGGTTTAAAATTACTTTATATTCCTATTGTTACTTCTGCTTGATTGAAATTTATAAATATAACTTGTCGAAACCTGCATATTTCCATTGAATTCTTCGGATATATGTAACCTGCTAAACCATGCAGGGAAAGTGTTGTGGGTGAGCTAACTTAACAACAAAGGAAGTCACATTTCCTTTCATCAGTATATTTATGAGTATTTCAAAAATAGACGAATACAAAATTCGTCCAAGCCGCGGGCCAAGCTATTCCTAATAGCCCAAAAGATATAATGAATAGGGATGTCAGTCGGAGTGAAATAATCGATTCTCCAAATAAATCGATTGCCTCGAAGCGAAAGAATAACGTTTTTTCTAAAAATTTGAAATTTTGCGCTTTTTATTTTAAGAATTATTATTTTAATAAATACAGACTAATTAAAATCGACAACTACGAATACGACACTACAAAAACTATGAAATAAAAATAACAAAGTTGTCTGTGAAATTCGATAAAAATGTTTTTTGGCTACATTTGTTCCATCCAACAAAGCATCTTAAAAGACAAGAAAAAAGAGGATAATGAACATAACGGATTTTAAAAATAATAATTCATAATGTTGAACTAATCGATTATTAAAAATCGATTATTGTGATAAAATAATCGATTAATATAAAAATAGATAATATATTGACATCCCTAATAATGAACCGTTTAAAATTGTGCTCAAAAAAGAATTGTGTCCGGACAGAGACAAAGCGAGGGCTCTAAACTGGCAATCTATAATCGATTTGGGAGAGATTTAATGTCGCTCCGCCCTGTTGGTGAGCAACATAGGGTAATTAGAATAATCGGAACTGCTCTTGGAAATTATTTAATGTCTTGCTTCGTGGCCTTCATGTACCTTATTCTCTTATCGTATATCAATCAGTGATTTAAAGAAATAACGTTTAAAAAATGTATGTATGTATATTCACAAACGCTAAGATTGCCTGCAACATACAGTCGTCCGTCCCCAAAGTAACTTAATATTTGTGTTATGTGTGACAGACTACTGGTAAATATATACATTATATAATTTTAAATGCATTCTTACATACAAATATATATATACACCGCTGGCGCAGGTAGCAGTGACACTGCTTTCAGCTCTCGCAGTGGTCGCGGGTTCGATTCACGCCAAGGACAACATTTACATATTTACCAGTTGTCTGACGCCAATAACACCACTATTGACCTAATTATGTTACTGTTATGTCGTCTTCCTCAATGCTGAGGGTTGTGATCCCATCACGGATCACTTTGGTGCAAACTATTTTGCGCCAACGGGGTCTGCTGTTCGCAGCGTGAATGGCATACATCCTGTTGTCGAGATTGATGCAGATTTGATCTGCCCAGCGCATTGGACATCGCCCTGGTGATTTCTTTCCCTGGATTTTGCCGGTGACCACAATCTTTTCGCGGTTATCACCACTTTTACGGGAAATATGTCCAAAACGCCTAAGGACTCGTTGCAGGCATATGGTTAAAGCCTAGTCGAAACAATTAATTCCTAGTTGACATACTAATATAAGCGTCTAACTATAAGCGAGCACGCTGTGTACGTCTTTCGTGATTCGTATGTGTTGCGGAAACGTGAGTGTATCTGATATTTGCATCTCGTTCTAGATATCATTTGCTACTTAAAACTGGCTCCGGGCCAGAACATGTTGCGGCGAATAAACACTCACGGCAAATGGCTGTTTTGTTAACCCTATTGATTTATACAGCTGACATAAAAGCCAATAAAAAGTAACTGCCTTTTATATCCCACTGCAAGGCATAGACCTCCTCTCTCCGTTTATTTGGAGAGAAGGGTTGGGGTTAAGACCCACCACGCTAATCACACGCAAATTAGTAGGTTATACATAAACTCAAAAATCCCTACAGATTTTCAGATCGCTTTACGATTTTTTCTCTTACCGAAAGGCGTGTGATAAAATGCAAATATTGATTTATTGATTTAATATGTATTAGAATACTAATATTATAAATGCGAAAGTCGGTCTGCCTTTTACGGCATTCACGGCTAATCCGCTCGAGCAATACCGGGTTAATGATAAGATAAAAATCCCGCTACTCTTTCGGGAATAGGAAAACAATATAGCACAAATTTCAAATCAAATCAAATCAAAACCTTATATTCACAACTGTCACACTTACCCTATAAACAGTGGTATAGAAAATTATACATATGCAGAGAAATGTGACGTTTCAAAAAGGAACACCACTCAGTAAACGTTGAGGAACTCAGTAAAATTTTAGGGTATTTTAACAATAAATCGACGCACAAGAAGGTGTCATCATTAATAAAATAAAATAAGGAATAGATAAATAAAGATATTCAGTTCGCATTCAAATCAATAAACAATATATTGATGTATGAACCTTATTAATTTTTGCGTTCAGAGTAATGCAAATAATCAAGAAATGGTCTTATACAATACTATCTTATACCTGAGCAAAGACCTCCTCTCTCGTTTAAAATAGAGATTAGAAAGATTGTTCAATGGGGATTTGCTAGTTACGTATATTCCAGGAATTCTTTAGATTTTTGCAAGTTGCATATCTCTATTAGATAAATTTCAAGTCCGCTCATTTGAAACTCCTTAAGAGCAGCTAAGAGGCATTGTGGAAAGAGAGTTTCGTTCACTCGTGTGTATGAAAGCAACATACAATCTACAATTATGGTTGGGAATGACCTAAAATACTTTAATTATCATCAATATTGGTTCACAGACGGACAGCCGTGTGGTATCCGACAGAATAGAATAGACCACCCTCCTTTCTTACCGAGGTGTCGTAAGAGGCGACTAAGATAACTCGCCCCGCCGTGTGGTATCCGGCTGAGTAGAATAGACCACCCCCTTTCTTACCGAGGGGTCGTAAAATACCACTACGGTAAGCTGACGTCAGGCAGGCGGCCGGTCGTAAAATATGTAGCCAAATCATATGACAACATGTTCGTAACATGGTGTGCTGACCCCACTTAGAATTGGATAAGGGATGGAGAATAATGAGACGGACAGACCTTCTCCTTAATAATATTAGTATTTATAAAGTTCAAGTCACATTTGAAACTGTTAAATAACAGTTAACATTACAGAAAGAAAGTTTCGTTCGCGCGTGTGTATGGAGGCAAGGCCGCTCTACAACGATGGATGGGAATGACCTAAAATTACCTTAGCCCAAGCAGATATTACCCGTTCATCGTTAGACGTAGTGTGCGGCCGAAACAAAACGCACTTGTAAAGAAAATACGCGATTTCGTAAAAATATTGTGTTACTAAATCTATCTTCTATCTATAATTATAATAAAACAAAGGCCCCCAGAAGCTGAAGAAGAAGAACAGACAGAGTCTGTATGAGATCGATTTTCTCTAAATCTACTGAAAGGATTTTATAGTGTTTTTGTAAAGATAAAGCTATTCTTCCGAAGGGTTTATTTATTTATTTACTAGTTGACCCGGCAAACGTTGTTTTGCCATGTTAAACTTTGATAGGTTGATGATAGATGGCGCTTTTGAATGTCATCCTATTCCTGCAGAATCAACAGGATTTTAATAGCCTATATGTTACACCGGTGTAAAAGGAATAATTGTGCCAAATTTCGTTGATATTGTTTTAGCGGATTCGTCGTGAAAGAGTAACAAACATCCATCCATACTCACAAACTTTCGCATTTATAATATTAGTAAGAAGTAAGAAGTAAGATTTCTTTATTTTAACAAAATCCATTAATATTTTGTTAATATTAATTAACGAAATATTACTTAGTTTAACTTACAGCCAATTAGGGATTTTAATTTTGCTAACAATATTATCAAAGGACGCCAGAGAAGTGTGTGTAGATGTGTTGCATGTTTGGAGAAGTGTGTGCGCACGGTTGAGTGCATGTTTATGCTATGCGTGGAAATGCTTCAATTTGTGAATATATTTTATTAAAGTTTTACATATTCTGAATAGTATCCAGAATTTCAGAATTTTAGATTAGTATTACCTTGCCGCTTTATGTATATTGTGCTAGAGGTCGTAAAAAAAATTACCTGCTGGGAGAGTTATGCGGGCGCCGCGTAAACCATCAGTTATACACTAAAGTAATGTACTAGAGAATTGTAGATCTACAGAAATACTACAAAATATCCGCGATAGCATGTCTCTATCTCTTATGATTTAAGGTTTAGGTTAGTAGTACATTACCGTCTTATGTAAATTGTGCTGAAAAGGACGTGCTGTTGTAAAAAAAACTCGCCGGTTGGAAGCTTTTGTCAATTTTCTCAAAACCTACTGAACGGATTTTCGTACGGTCTTCACCAAAATATAGTGCAATACTTCCGGATGGATTAAGTAAATAGTACATATCCGTATTATGTAAATTGTGTTGAATATCCGTAGTAAAATAAAGGCCTATCTGACTAGAGTATATCTATACTTTTTATAAAACAAAGTCCCAAAAAGCTGTCTGTCTGTATGTAATCGATTTTCTCAAAATCTACTGAACGGATTCTTGTACGGTTTTCACCAAAAGATAGTAAAATACTTCCGGATGGTTTAAATAAATAGTACATATCGGTATTATGTAAACTGTGTTGAAGAGATCGCGCAGTTGTTAAACAACTTGCTTTCTGGGAGCTTTAGCCGCGTGCGTCGCGTAAACCAGCAGAGATACAATAAAGTAATGTACTAGAGAATTGTAAATCTATAAAAATACTACAATAAAGTCCTAGAGAGCATGTCTCTATCTTTTATGGTAAAAGCACAAAAACTACATTTATCTTCAAAATTTCAATTAAATACACTTATTTCCAGTTGAAGTGAAGCCGCAGGTATAGCTAGTTTAAAATAAACGCCAACCAATTCTTAAGCAGCTCACATTCAAACATCAATATCAAAATTACTACATTCTCTGCACAAAATCAATTCAACGATCGCCGCATTCAAACTGGACGTCACAAAAACCATTTCGTATTCAGAATAATGCCTTCACCGCAGTTATTACATAAGCATCCGGCACATCTCCTACATATAAGTATCATTGGGACGCCACCAATCTACAAAACTTAATGACTATCGGAGGCATTCCCCCGTGGGTCGGAGCACGCGTGCCGCGTCCGGGCCCAAGGCGATATTGGCCCTTCGTGTTAATCGAAAACGCTACTTATGGTATGTAATTAAAGTTTAAAATAGCTGTTATTTCGTATTTTTTATAAGCAACAGGTGTTCAACGCAGGCTGTACGCCAGTATCGGTGATAGTTTAAAAGATAACGTTTCGCCCAACACAGGGCTGACGTTATTCTGTTGGTCAAACACGAAGTAGAGATGTATAAAAGTAATGAAAGAATTATCCTCACTAATATGGATTTAGTTGCCTTTCGATCTTGCACAACAAGGAAAGGATGAAATGTAACGAGTTATAAGAATTATATTTTTGAAAGAGCAACCGCCGAGTTTCTGCCTCTTCGTGGAAGAGGCCACTTTCTAAACCAGAAGTAGAGTTGACAAAGCATTTGTTTAGAAGTTTTCTTTAATGATGAATATTTTAATTAGATTCAATTTGATTTGAATTTTATAAACGCGCAATAGTCTATCTGTTACGCTTTCACGGCTAATCCTCTGGTAGAATATTAATAAAATTTTGCAAAATTAAAACTCATACACGGGGTAACATATTTGAAAGTCATCTTTTTCTAAAGCTATAAAAAAACATATCTCATTATTGAGGGTTCTTAAATACTTAAGTGGGTGAGAAGAAAGTCGCGGGTACTATTAGTAAAGTAGCGGCCTGTTACTATCCCACAGCTGGGAATAGGCCTCCTCTCTCCGTTTCTGGAGAGAAGGGTTGGAACTAAGACCTGCCACGCTGCTCCAATGCGTATTGGTAGGTATCTCCAGCATTCTCTAGAGATATGAGGGTTTCCTCACAATGTTTTCCTTAACGAAAAAGCGTGTGATAAATTGCAATTATCAAATAGACACATGAGTTTTAATAGAAAAACTCATTGGTGCCTGCCCGGGTTTGAACTCGTATTCCCCTCGAAAGTCGAAAGCTTTGCGCGGTCTCACCGCTGAGCTATCACGGCCCTGTACTATTAGTATTCTTATATATTGTAACGAATATGCGAAAAGAGTTTATAATGCATATGTTATATATAGAGTTCAAATTGGAAGGCGGCAGTTTACAAACATGCAAGAGTTCTTAAACTGATGCCGTAGAGTTCAAATTCGCTGGACGTTAATTATGTGGAACACTCACTTTGTTTACGAATTGTGTTGTTTCCCTGATACGGACCGCCAAGATTACTAAAATCGGTTCGTCCACTATATAAGCAGTCCTATCACGCGCCTCAGCATTTTTAGTCTGCGAATAGCCGAGTTAATTGTTGGTTCTTCTCGGTAAGAGCAGCTTTTGCGAATCAGCAGTAGATGTTGACGATTCAAAAGCATTTGTTTACAAGTTTACTTGAATAAAGAATATTTTGAATTTGAATAACGATCAAGAAAGAAGTACTTATTTTGCGGTGAAAAGCTGAATTATTTTTTTTTAACGTCACCAGGTATTTTCCTCTAAGTTCACAAACCCTTGTACGTAACAATATCAAGGAGCGCTGAAGGATTCGGTTCACATAAGTATACTAGTATAATAAAATATCGATATCAAAAACGAAACACCTGCGTACCTACGTTGTAACGGATGTGCGAGCCCGTTTGTCCGCCAAATTCATGGATATTTATACCTTTGGAAGAACACTATATGTCGAGGCTTCTTAATAATGTGATAATGAATTTAATATACAATAGCATTTAATACAGGAAACAGCGTACTTAAGATTAATATCTTAGCATTACAGACAATTTATAGCCACATAATTTTATTAATAAATATAAAGTACATAGTCTGATACTAACATCTGCCAGTGAAAGCAATTCCCTCTACTAGAAGACAAGGATAATATATAATAAGAATCGTCGTCCGTTTCCAAAGTGAGTAATACATGTGTTATGACGGAAAATAGTAAATAAATACACCGGACTCAAACAACCAACCAATTGTTTAGAGAAATTATTGGCCTTCGGTGCTGAAGCCAGGTTCACTTTAACTGTACCAACGGGCCGATCATAGTCATAAAAGATTGAAACTGAAACCTAACAAGTCGCTTCAGCGAGAAAAGGAAAATTAGAAAATTAAATTGGTAAATTCCGCATAAATTCCGCAATTTTAACTTTACCATTACAGCAGTTTAAAAACACTGTTCAAAAGAGGCTGATACATTCTATACTGTTGAGGATTACTTAGGTGATAAGAATGGGTAGGTATAGCTACTCTTCTACCATGTACAAGACATTAATAATTATATTTAACTAGTAATGAGAATTATTATTTGAAAAGAGCAACCGCCGAGTTTCTTGCTGGTTCTCGGTGGGAATAGCTTTCCGAACCAGCAGTAGATGTTGACGACTCAAAAGTACATGTTTCCAAGTTTACTTGAATAAATAATATTTTGAATTTGAATTTGAACATCAAATGAAGATTTAGAGAAATTACAATTAAAAAAAAGGTCTATTTAATCGCATTGCAATTATATAATGAAATAACAATCAGTTGGAAGTAATACTAAACGACGACCTTTCTCTTATAGATAGGAAACGTTAAATTTTCGACAGTAATAAAATAGAAGCGTTGACAATACGCCGGCCTTACAATGCCGAAGCAGATACGTGTTCAATACTATGCTAAATTACTTCCTCCACAAACCATTGCTAACCAGAAAACAAAAGGCGTATTGTGTTTGGAAACTAACGAGTGCGAGCCTTGAAACCACCTGTCGAATTATCACTGAAACTAGCCAATAGCAAATATAATTTTGTAAATTACACCTCACATTGTTTCTCAAACTTCGAAATTAACAAAGAACAATTTATAGAATTAGGCGTCACGTTGTGGAGATTCATAATACAAAAGCATAGTACCCAGCATTAAATAATGCATATCGATGTTTAGAACGAAACAGCCGGCCAGTTTGGTTTCGTAGAGCGCTGTCACTGTCACTCAGTTAGTATGTGACGTTTCATACGGGTTCATCAGTCTGTACGACAGAGACAATGCTCTATGAAGCAGAATCTGGCCGATTTTCTCTCTCTAAGTCTCGATGTGCATCATTTATTGCCGCGTACTATAAAAATAAAATTACTTTGCTATAATCTGCGATAAAGTAAATAGAAAATATATATAATGCTAAATGTATAGTGTACTATCCGTTTCAATCAACAATCGTTTCGCCCCGCAACCGAAGCATCACCTGGACTACAGTTGAATTTGTGATAGTGAACGTGTGTAGCGCTTGTGTATTGTGGTGGCGGTGGTGGAGGTTTGTGCACGTGTTTTTATGAATCCTGCATTTATCGGGTATGAAAAAACGGATACATACTTTCCTATTTACTTTATTGTGGATTATAGCAAGATAATTTTATTATTACTTTTGTTTACAAAGAAAATATTCATGAAACCATGATTGGAAACGATATATAACTATCATATCAAACAAATTATTTTAAGATATAAAATTTTAATTTTTACACAGATGGAAAAACGAAATGTATTGAAAAGTCGGAAAGGACCAACCTGGTACAATAACTACTGCCGAGCAAAAAAACTAAACTCAATCCTTTAATGCAGATTGAAAAATGAAGGTAACATATCTTAAGGAATTTTCCAGATACAACATGTTTTTTGACCATGATTTTCTCAGTAAAGTGAATGATGTATGTAAACATATGAATATAAGTTTTTATAGAGAATCTCTTATCAGATAATGCTTTTGGTTGAAAACTGTTTTACATTGATATGGACCCCGCGGTAGATATGTGAATAATAATATATTAATGAAACGTTTAATGTTAGATTAATATGTAAGAACGAAATAATTACATATTAATGTAATAAAATTTAAGATGACAAAATCTAGCACGAAGGATCGCTATAATCGCTTACTTGTTTGCAATTCTAATTATGTTTAAATTTTTGTTTGATTAGCAATGCCCCTCGGTTTTATCCGAGTACATACTGATTTCGTGGTAGTGGAAAGTTTACTAAGTCACACTATAGATTTATTCTTGTAAATTGAAAGTTTGGTCCTGGGACTTATCAATAGTTAAGGCAAAGGAAATTTTCAACGGAATGTATTGATAGGTACACAAATACAATACGCTACAATTGTTGAGGCGTTATTTTCTTTATATTGATATTTTTAAATTCGTTACATCCTAAGATTGAAATGTCCGATATTAATAATTTAAAAAGTATTTTACAGATATTGAAACAGTGTTTAATAAATTATCATTTAGTGGGATAAGGATTAATACGGAGATATAAATATTATGGTTTGATTATTCTCGCCATTTTTATCAACTTTTACAATGTAGAAAAGTAGTTATATTGGCAAAACTTAGTTAGACATATGGTATCGCGGACTTTTTTGTAGATATTGACACGTTTTATAATAATGTAGAACATTTTTTTGTTCTATCATCAATAGTTTCCGCAGCGCACGCGGTGAAAGATTGTTATGACCAAATTTTTCGCACCTTATTACAATTTTATTAGGGATCTCTATTTTTTTTTTAATGTAATATAGTCTATGTTGCTCAGTAAACAAGCAGCTTTCCAATAGCGTAAGAATTTTTGAAATCGGTAGTAGTTTTTACTTGTTAACATTACAAACATACACACAAACATACAAATCTTTATTTATTACATTAGTATAGATAACAAAAGACGAAGCACAGTCGACCTGTTGTCTTATGTCCCCAATCAGTTTTAAATTAACTGGTAGTAAGGTAACAGTAGCAGCAATAATAGGAAGTGGTAGAAGTCTGGTTACTCCACCAAGCTTGAGATCACTCAATGTTTTAGATACTTCGACGATTAAAACTACAAAAGAATATTAGGTGGTTACCGGTAAACATCTTAACTAAACTTGCTCAAGGCCAGTTTAAATTTAACACCGAAATTAAATTGTATTGTAACAACTAACTATAGTAATTAGTTGAAAACTCGTTTAATTTTCGTTTAAATGTATCTCCTGAAGCATGTTTTAGTTAAATTGGATAATTAGCGATAACAAACTTGTAGCGCAGTTACATGACTTTGAAACTGCTAAATTGTATTACCTAATTATAAGTTTTCAAGGTCTAGCAACATCATTCTGTGTATTCTTTCATTTCGACGTTAGGTTGATATTAACACGATCAAATTTTATAGCTTCACTTGATTCTATCTATACTTAGGTATTATAAGAGTCCCAAAGAGCTGTCTGTCTGTATGTAATCGATTTTCTCAAAATCTACTGAACGGATTTTTTTACGGTTTTCACCAAAAGATAGTGCAATACTTCAGAATGGTATAGGTAATATCGGTATTATGTAAATTGTGTTAAAGAGATTGTGCAGTTGTTTAAAAAATTTGCTTGCTGGGAGCTTTAGCCGCGTGCGCTGCGTAAACCAGCAGAGATACGCTAGTGATAAGAATTCATGTTTGAAAAGAGCAACCGCCGAGTTTATTGCTGGTTCTTCTCGGTAGGAACAGCTTTCCGAACCAGCAGTTGACGATTCAAAAGCACTTGTTTACGAGTTTACTCGAATAAAGAATATTTTGAATTTGAATTTGAATAATATTAACCGTACATTTCGCTCTATCATGGACGTCTCGATCTGCGAGCTCACTTTTCATGTGTTTAGTGATGACATTTAACCAACGCATTTTCGGTCTCAGTTACAAGCACCAGGTCAGTCTAATAAAAAGCAATATTATAATAGCATTCATATAAATTTTGGTTCTATTTCATACGGGTTATGAACTCTGAAACCGTTAAATAATTCAAACAAGGCAATGTTCATTCAAAAGTCCTAAAAGGCATATTTAGGTCCGCTACAAATAAATACTTAATGAAGCCGTCTGAATGCAAAGCGGGGGTCAGGGTTGAGTGGTCCCATGGCACACCATTGTACCCACTTCCTGCAATTTTCGAATGTAGAACAGACAGTAATGACTCATAATTCCAAATGAGGGTGGGACAATTGTTAAATAATTAAAGGTTTTAACTTTTAATTGATGTGTGTAAAAATGCAATACAAGCACTCCTTTACAATTTCTCTGGTTTAAGTTGGTAATTAGAATGCATTATTATATGTTTTTTTTAATTATTATATGTTTTTGCAAGAATTGGGGTTACCGAACAGACGGAACGTCTAACGGTGATCACAACCGTCAAGGATAATTGCAACAACTGGAACTTCCTACCAATTAATGAAGGACAGATTTGATTATAGGGCTTTTAGTTGCATAATCATATTATATATCTTATATTATCTTATATTGTTTGAAAAGAGCAACCGCCGAGTTTCTTGATGGTTCTTCTCCGTAGGAACAGCTTTCCAAATCAGCAGTAGATGTTGACGATTGAAAAGCACTTGTTTACAAGTTTACTTGAATAAAAACTATTTTGAATTTAAATTTTGAAAATTAAAGAATTCTCGTGTCACGTGTAGTTACCATACTTTCCGAAATGGCTTGAACGATTTTTATGAAATTTTGTATACATATTCAGTAGGTCCAAGAATCGCCTACTATCTGTTATTCATAAGTGTTAAGTGTTTTCCACCGCTAATATTTTATATTTATTTTATAGACAACATTTTTTTATAATATCTACTAGAAATTCCCTAGAAATAATTTAGATGGCAAAACAACGTTTGTGGGGTCAGCTAGTTGATATACAATATCGATTAAAAATACATGTAAATGTTTCACTCCTTAAAAACGTGTGTAAACGAAAATCATATTCGTATGATAGGATTAAAAAAAAATAGAATATATACATAACTATTAAAAGTAAAAAAAAAGTAAAGGCTTCTCACTATCCCACATTTGGGCATAGGCCTTTTCTTTCCGTTTTTGGAGCTGGTTGGTTGGAGCTATGACTCGCCACGCTGCTCTAATGCGGGATAGAAGGTTACACATATCCCTAGAATTCTCTAGAAATATGCAGGTTTCCTCAAGATGTTTTCCTTTACTGAAAAGCGCGTGATAAATTCCAAATATCACAAAGACACAATAGACACATTTTAACAGGAAAATTCATTGGTTTAGGTTCTAACCCGTATCCTAAGCGTCTAATGGTCTTACCGCTGGGCTATCACAGTACAAAAAAGCAATTATATTCAAATATTTTATACATTGTGAATACAATGAGCCGGTATTATACTGCGGTATCATAATCGTTACCTAATAACTTTGACCTACAGCACATAATAGCGGTTGATATCGGACAACAATCTTATTTAATGCGTTAACAAAGAATTAAATAATAAAAAAAACAGTGTCCGTCCACGCGATCCTCATTGCACATGCAAAATGAATACAGACATATACAATGTCCATCCGGTTGTTGCGATATCATCGTAGCTTTAAGAACTAGTTTATGCTCGTGACTTCGGCTGCTTGTATAACGGACTTACTATACATTGGACGACTCGTAGTAGGAGAGAAAGAGAGATCATTTCGGATTCTTAGTATAAAAGTGACCTAATTCAAAAAAGTAAAATAAAGCGTAGCGCCTACAGAGCTCGTGACGTGATTCGTAAAAACGCATGCACAAACCTCCACCACTACCACCACAATACACAAGCACTACACACGTTCACTATCACAAACTCAATAATCGTTTCGCCCCCCAACCGAAGCATCATCAGGAGATAGACTCCACGACAAAATCGCAAAGAGCTTTGCAATCTTGCATGTATCGGGTATGAAAAAACGGATAGTCCACTATACATTTAGCACTATATATATTTTCTATGTATCGCGGATTAAAGCAAAAAATTTTTATTATTACTTTAAAACTTACGTATTTTTTATCCTTCATTTTAAGGAGTAGACCTTAGGTGGTAATTGGTAATTAGACCAGCCAGTATAATTTTACTATTGCATACAGACGATAATTTGGTAAAACCTTGGCTCTAACTTTGTTTACGGTGACGTGATAGAATGCTGTATATATAACAAAGAACAATACCAACTACAAGGTGTTTATAGCAATTGATATAAACGCCTTACCGGTGAAAGATTCGGCTATCATCGCACCGCTAGGCACAGGGAGAAGTTCCACCCTTATGTCATCGACATTGCACGAAGATGCACACAGCGCTTCTCTTCATCATTTCTGTTGCGCACAGCAAGGGAATGGAATTCTCTCCCGGCATCTATCTTTCCCAATGTCTACGATATGGGTACCTTCAAGGTAAGAGTGAATAGGCATCTTTTAGGTAAGCGCGCTGTATCTTAGACTGTATCTTTGCTTACCATCAGGCATGATTACAGTCAAGCGCTCGCCTATTTAACAATAAAAAATTAAAAAAAAGATATACGAAATAGATTCATTTAATTAAATATGGATAATGCACGTGATGAAGGTCACCTAAATCTTCCTACTGTCCACGACAATATCCATAAGGTAAACAAAGAACAATCTACCTTAGAAAGCATATTGCACGCTAATCTGGAGGATTTAAACCTCTTTATTGTTTATGCACAGGAACGCATCATCTGTCTGATTTGACAGAAGCATGTGGCCATAACAGTCTCCTACAAGAACAGCCTAGAGAGGACCGTTTTGAAAATACAAATTGCAGTCTTCTAATTTATGGAATTAGGCGTTACTTTGCGGAGATCTATAAATCGAGCGATAAATTTATCGAAATAAAAAATTATTGCAAATTTATTTGTTGCAAAAAAAAATTATTATTACTTTTGCAGTCATATAGATATCATCATCCTCCTGCCCTTATCCCATTCTAAGTGGGTTCGGCACAACATGTTATAAACATGTTGTCATATGATTTGGCTACGTATTTTACGACCGGACGTCAACTTACCTTAGTCGTATTTTACGACCCCTCGTTAAGAAAGAGGGTGGTCTATTTTAGTCAATCGGATCACACGGTGGGCCTTTTACGACACCTCGGTAAGAAATGATGGTGTTCTATCTCCGGATACCACACGGCGAAGTTTTTATTCAACTGTAGCATCAATTTAAGACGACACCGTAGCATAACTAAATCTTAACTCAAGGTTAGGTACGTGATACGAAAAATTGATTGTGGTTTAAAAAATCATATTATCCTTAACCTATCATTATTTCATATAAAGGATCCTCCCTAAGCTTTTCAATTTTGAATTTCGGTCAGGATAATTAGTGAGGGAAAATGATTTATGGTGAGCAAAAACTGACTTGAATGACGCCCGGACAAAATCGCTTTTGATAGCATATGCCTTTGTCGTTATCATCAAAATTAAATTATACTCTAAATCTTAATACACCACAACTTCTTTTGTTTACATTATATATTGGTATATGCGACAACAAAAAAAATCGTTTCTCTATATCACAAGCAGTAAAGAGTAAAGAGTAAACAGTAAAGAGTAGAATAAACCACCCTCATTTTTTAACGAGGTGTCGTAAAAGGCGACTAAGCTAAGTTGACCCACCATATGATATCCGGTTGAGTAGAATAGACCACCCTCTTTCTTACTGAAGGGTCGTAAAGTACGACTAAGGTAAGTTGACGTTAGGCAGGTTGCCGGTCGTAAAATATGTAGTTAAATCATGTGACATATTTTTAACATGTCGACCTCACTTAGAGTGGGATAAGGGCAGGAGTTTAATAATAATTTAGTTATGTAAAAAATCGTAAACAGAGGTACCTATACAGACATTCTTTAACTTTAAGCAACCATTTTTTAAGGGAAGTGAATAAAAGAAGAAGCAGAAAAGCATTTATAAGGAGAAACAACAATAAAAATAAACCCGCCGTGGCTTACAGCTGAGCAATATACCACCCTCATTTCTTACCGCGGTGTCGTAAAAGGCGACTAAGGTAAGTTGACCCATCGTGCGGTATCTGGTTGAGCGGAATGGACTACCCTCTTTCTTACCGAGGGGTCGTAAACGCGACTAAGTTAAGTTGACGTCAAGCAGGTGGCAGGTCGTAGAATACGTAGCCAAATCATGTGACAACATGTTTGTGAACAATAAAAATAAAGTAAAGTAACACCTGTTAATATTTACAGCTGCTCTCTTTAAGAGGAATATGCAGCTTAAACATACCATGCACTTCTTCTCTTTAAAAATGCGGAATAATTGGTTGTAAAAAACTTTTAGAATCTCGTGGCATAAGCCGTTTAAAAGAACAATATTTGTTCTCAATTGTAGTTTGTGTAATTTTATGGTGGTATGATTTTCAACAGTATCACTAGAAAGTTCACTTTTCGTCCCTTATCAGCACAACGATCCTTCTTTAAAATACGGGTCACCGTCCGATTGGTAAAAATGTCTTACCCACTTTTCACACTTAATGACTAATGTTAAAACAATTAACGATCGGTTCAAGGTTTCTGGGACACTTACGATAACTTGATTTCACAAATAGGCTAATATCCGTAGTAAAATAAAGGCCTCGACTAGAATAAATTGTGAAACAAAACGATATATGTAGGGGTATATATATACTATACTGGCTTCTGCTGTCGAAAATCGATGATAAAAATGCCTGGATTTGAAAATGTTTAAAAGATTGACCGCCGAGTTTCTCGCTGGTTCTTCTCGATAAGATCAACATTCCGAACTAGTTTTACCTTCATTAATGATATTGATCCTTGAAGAGTCAAAAGTGCTCGAAAGAGTTTACTTGAAAAAATATTATTTTGATTTGATTTAATGAGCCAGACAAAAACTCATGTAATAGAAATGTACAAATAAATAGCAATAGACTTCCTGTCTACCGAATAAAGTATTGTGTTATATATTTCGATTGAAATATATACATATTTATTATTAAACAAAAATACCAAAACTACGTTTCTCTAAAGCTCTCTAAGAAATTAATATAAAATTAATAAAGAATTGTGAATTATTTTATTATTTACTGGATGATCTTATACAGTTTGACGGACTAGCGTTCAAATAATTATTACATCCTTAGAAATAACTACATTAAAATCTAAAAAGAAGAAAGATGTGTCAGTTTTGGATGCAATTTTTGGAAAGCTAAGATAAAAGCAAATAAAAGGAAAAACTAAAAAGCAGAAGACACCTTTTAACTATCTTTATATGTTGTTAACATCTTTATTATTTGTACACCAAACCCAACTGAAATGTATTAACTGATGTTGATACGTTTTAGTTTGAAGCAAATGTAGCAAAACAAAAGTAACAATAAAATTATTTTGCTATAATCCGCGATACAGTAAATAGAAAATATATATAGTGCTAAATGTATAGTGGACTATCCGTCTTATCATACCCGATACGTGCAGGATTCGTAAAAACACATGCACAAACCTCCACCACTTCCACCACAATACACAAGCACTACACACGTTCACTATCACAAACTCAACTATCGTTTCGCCCCGCAACCGAAGCATCATCAGGAGATAGACTCCACGACAAAATCGCAAAGCAAATTTATTTAGCCAACCTAAACAAATGGTCTGTAATGAAATGCTCAACATTAACCGTGGTGATTTCAAAGAATAATTAGATATTGAAAATAGTAATTACACAGATAACAAGAGGTAAGTTAACGGATATGACGATAGTGGCGAGTTTGCAACTAAGCCTGGTTTGTCGTGGCAACCATATTACTTCGGGAACCTGGTGACACTAGATTGAATGTCAAGTTACACCAAGTGCTTACTGTCTAACGTAGGGTTGCTAAAACGAAGCTTCCTTTAAACGACTGTCAATTATCATATGGTAATTTTTTTTCCATATACAATACAATAAACAGAAAGCAGATGAGACTGTCTCTCTTTTTTGTTTGATCAAACATAGATAAAGTATACGAGTAACATCTTCTCTCTCGTTATATATTGTGTCACTATCACTTACAGGCCTGCCTTTTTTTTACACGAGGAAACCCTTCATGGGTACTGCTTTCCGTGGGGGTGAAAGCAGTTATGCCGGACTCCTACTGGCTAAAACCTCATTGTGTTCCACCTTGCAGCTTGAGGACGAGGGTACAGGAATACTGAACGCATCACTTCTACACCCTCGTCAGCAGCGTACTCCTGCTAAATTTTGTTGAGCCTGGATAGACCCCTGCACTACAACCGACGCATTGGGAACACTTTAACGCGTCGGTCAACTCAAGGTTTTTTTTTTCTCCAGTCAGAGCGTCGAATCCCCCCCTATTCGACGGGTGAGCCATAGGCCTGCCTATATAGCATGCAAGGTCTATAGACGACCTTTTTAATATATCGCCGAAAACCATTCTTATACGAAATTATTTAAGTACTAGTATGTTCCAAGTTACAAGGGAACAAAATAACGTCCCAAAGCATCTATTGCGATAACTATACCTCCTAGTCTTTCGAGAACTAGAAAACACAATGAGGGTATTTAAAACACTTTAAGTTGACTGGAACATAGACGCGAGTGCATCCCTGTTTCTAAAAGAAAGACGTTTTTTTATCCTATATGTCACTCCAATGTATAAGCTTTAATTGTACTAAATTTCATAAATATTGGTCGAGTGGATTAGCTGTGCAAGCCAGACAGACATTTCCGTATTTATAATATTAGTAAAAAAAAGTAAAGTAGCGGCCTGTTACAATCCCACTGCTGGGAATAGGCCTCCTCTCTCCATTTCTGAAGAGAAGGGTTGGAGCTAAGACCTACCACGCTGCTCCAATGCGGATAGGTAGGTTACACATATCTCCTGAATTCTCTAGAAATATGCAGGTTTTCTCACGATGTTTTCCTTTACCGAAAAGCGTGTGATAAATTGCAATTATTAATTAGACACATGACTTTTAATAGAAAAACTCATTGGTGCCTGCCCGGGTCTCACCGCTGGGCTATCACAGCTCATAATATTAGTATGAGTATTTAATATATATTAGGCTACTCACTTATATGTTTATCACACAAATTTCATCTATGTATGCAACGATTTAAATTTCAATACATGAATATAAAATTTAAATACATATATACGTATGTATGGTATAAAGTTTTTTTTTAATTAGTGTCGAGATGTCAAGTTAGCTCAGCTAACGATGTCACTCATGGCGTGAAAAGTTTCCCAAATTTCCACACAGTGGCACCCCTTACTTTTGCAACAATCCCGTCAACCTTGGGGAGTCTGGATGTACCAGTTAGTCTGCCATAACAATGCGACTAAAGAAGAGCAATACCTTTTTAATAGATCTTTTAATTATATTACAGGTAAGTCTTTTTATACCACACTCTTTAATGTTGAATGTCTTTAACGATTGTTTCTCAACGTCAACATATTAAGTTCATACTACTTCCCTACTAATATCATAAACGCATAAATTTTTGAGTATATGTGTACTTGTTTGCACCGTTATAGGGGTTTTTAATTCATCGATCAGATTTGTAGTCATAAACCTGAAAATCACCTAGGGTACCTCATATTTTTACCTCAAAAATCCATGGTCTTAAAAAAAAAAACTATTTGAAAAACTGGGTAATCTATAAGTAACGACCATAAACATTGCATCACGGGTGCATCCACGGGGTGCAGCTAGTGTTCTAATTAAGGGGCCTATGGTATAGGGTACTTATATATAGACTATATAATATATATATATATATATATATATATATAACTATATAAACTAGCTATGCCAGCGGCTTCGCCCGCGTGGAAAACATCGTGTCACAATTTTTTTCCAGAATTCAAATTTTAAACATAAAAATAGTTATTGTTAATTAAACATAAGAGATAGCGAGATGGTTTTTTGTAGTATTTTATAGATCTACAATTCTCTAGTACATTACTTTAGCGTATCTCTGCTGGTTTACGCAGCGCACGGGACTAAAGCTCCTAGCAAGTAAGTTTTTTAACAACTGCACGATCTCTTCAATTCAATTTACATAATGCCTATATGTAATATATACCCAAATCATCCGGAAGTATTACACTGTCTTTTGGTGAAAATCGTACAAAAACCCGTTCAGTAGATTTGAGAAAATCGATTATATACGGAAAGACAGCTTTTTGGGACTATGTTTTATAATAAGTATAGATTATAAAGCACCTCTTTATAATATTAAAATTCTAATATATGATTTTTTTTTCTGATACTAGACCTTTAATAGCGCGTGTTTTAGTATTTCTTTTATTTTTTACACTTCTTATGTCTGTATTAAAAAAAAATAGTACAGGTCATTAGCATATTAATTTTCGTTTCATCGCGGATACGTATAAACAATTTTACACGAATTAAAACATTACTATTTCTCATAATAGTATGCTAGATTTTATTCGGAGTGATAAAATGAAATGCCGTAACGTATGTAGCGTAAAAAACTGGTCCATAAAAAACAATGAGCATAGGAAACAACAGTTCTTCACACACGGTTTAATCCGTAACACGATGTTTGTCCAAACCTAATGGTTGATGGTAACGCGTAAAGTTAAAAAAAGTATTATCGCTTGAGTATGCTCAATTAAGCCGTATTAGTTAAAGAATAGAGAATAAATTCGAAAAACTGATAAAGGAGACTTTGTTTATCGATATAAGATCACTTCGATCTTTGCTCGAGAGACAGCTGTAAAACTTCTTTTGTATATGATACATAAAAAAAAAATACTTGAACTTGCTTATTGACGTATAATCGTTATTTATCCTTTCATATAACCTATTAAAAAGATTGCTATAACTTCCTTCGTAATCTATAAATGAAATATAAAAACTTCCTAGTCCTCCACAATAGCAACATAAACACAATAGAAACACCATAATCAACATTATGTAGAACTTAGAGCGTGATTTCTTCTTCATTCTTCTCAAATTAAGAACTTCAGAAGAATAAGTAGACTTTAGATACATTTATACAAGCGTATACAAGCGTGGTAAGCTTGGGGCCTAAGGGCCATCTTATTACTTGAACAGTTTCTAAAATTGTGAGGTAAAGCTCACCCCTGTAAAATTTAGAAAAACAGCGGAGTGAGGAATATAAACCTAAGAAAGAAACACAATAGTTTTTGTGTGAGAATTTGCGGGATATACACGTACATTAAATTATTATTTTTCAGTTTGATAAACATCCGCAAAACTGCCTATGATAACTTGCTTCGAATAACATTGCTTCACGTATTTTTTCGCGTCTTTTTATATACAGTTCTCAAAACTCCACAATCCAGTCTTACTACTGTCATCATCATCCTGCCCTTATCCCACTCTAAGTGGGGTCGGTACAACATGTTACAAACATGTTGTCGTATTCTACGACCTGCCACCTGCTTGAAGTCAACTTACCTTAGTCGTATTTTACGATCCCTCGGTACGGAAGACGGTGGTCTATTTTACTCGACCGGATACCACAAGGTGAAGAATTGAGGGCGGTCTATTCTACTCAGCCCAATACCACACGGCGGGTCGACTTACCTTAGTCGCCCTTTACGACACCTCGGTAAGAAATGAGGGTGTTTTATTCTACTCAGCCGGGTACTATAAGGCTAAATACAAAATTAATATTAAAAATTATTTTGCTATAATCCGCGATACAGTAAATAAAAAATTATATCTAGTGCTAAATGTGTAGTGGACTATCCGTTTTTTTTTATTCCCGTTACATGCAGGATTCGTAAAAACACATGCACAAACCTCCACCACTGCTACCACAATACACAAGCACTACAAACGTTCACTATCACAAACTCAACAATCGTTTCGCCCCGCAACCGAAGCATCATCAGGAGATAGACTCCACGACAAAATCGCAAAGCAAGGCTAAATTTTTACTTTTTTTTCGAACTGACTGTATGCTGTTAGCCCTAACGGCTTTTACAGCGTCACCGGGGGGACGCAGTAGCATCGCCGAGGTTACTAAATGCAGAGAGTAGAAGCTCTCCTAGCGTCGGGGAACGTCGTTTTAAGGGTGCCTCCTGTGAGGCCGGACCACGGCTTAGGGCGACGCGTAGTGGAGGGCTGATGTATGACTTTGATTAGTCATTGCGACGTCGGAAGGGACTAAATTGTTACTACAGTCTCTTACACTATTCGAAAACGCCCGTTCCCATATCGAACGAATAGATTACCATTACACTTTACGAGGTTTTGATTGGACCGCGACTAACTATTTGAGGGCACGAAAGGCACAGGTATAATACGATTTACGATAAACCATCTGTCGTATCGGCGATAAATAAAAACATACAGGGGTTGTAAATCACGCTTTCATAAACATTTAGTTTGTTTAGCCGTTAATGGAATACATTTTAAGCCTAATTGTTACGGCACGTGTTGTGATAATGGATATGATTGCTTTATAACACCATAATATTGTTCCAGCTTATAAACGGCCATTAGTTTTTTAAGTGATCGCTTAAATCGTTACTTTTTTTAGGTGTAACAACGGGATAAAAGTTTAAGTGATCAACGAATCTAGCCGAATCAATGACATCCGTTGCACCATTAGGTACTTACTAAGCTAAATATTACATTTACGTAATAATAAAATTATTTTGCTATAATCCGCGATACAGTAAATGGAAATTTATATAGTGCTAAATATATAGTGGACTATCCGTTTTCTCATACCCGTTACATGCAGGATTCGTAAAAACACATGCGACAAAATGGCAAAGCTTTGCGATTTTGTCGTGGAGTCTATCTCCTGATGATGCTTCGGTTGCGAGGCGAAAGATCGTTGAGTTTGTGATAGTGATCGTGTGTTGTGCTTGTGTATTGTGGTGGCAGTGGTGGAGGTTTGTGCATGTGTTTTTACGAACCCTGCGTGTAACGGGTATGAGAAAACGGATAGTTCACTATACATTTAGCACTATATATATTTTCTATTTACTGTATCGCGGATTATAGCAAAATAATTTTATTATTACTTTTGTATTATGGATCTCCGCAAAGTAACGCCTAATTCTATAAATTAGTTGAGATATATTTACCTTAGTGTTTAATGCTATGCACAAGAAAAAAAAACGCATTATCTGAATATTCTATACCGTTTTTACAACATTTTTAGAGAACTGTCGCTAATGAGACCTTTCTTTATTTTCACAAAGATAACAGTTTTTAACGGGCAAACAATAAATTCTCCATAATTCTAACACTTTTTTTGTATACAAATTTGTTATTGTTACATTAGCGAGCATTGTCAATACAACTGCGTTTTATGGAGTGACCTTGGATAGAAAACTCCAATGATGCATACATAACCATCGTAGGGAAAGTTATTTGAACGGCTTACGCTATCCGAAAGATAGACAGTCGTTAAAACAGCAATACGTATTTATTTTGCTTCATTCCATAGCATTATGTCGTATTGTATATTGTTATGAGGTAGGTAACTGCCGAGTTTCTTGCTGGCTCCTCTCTGTAGGAACAGCTTCCGGAACCAGCCGTATAATCGACGATTCAAAAGCACATGTATACAATTTTACTTGAATCAAGAATATTTTGAATTTGAATATACAGATCCGTTCATCCATACTTACATAAAAAAATTAGAAAGCATTGTCTGTTTCAGTAATAGTTCACATGATCAATATCGATGATATTTAGTACAGTACCCGGCAATAAATAATGCACATCGATGTTTACAACGAAACAGCCGGTCAGTTCGGTTTCGTAGAGCGCTGTCTCTGTCACACACGGGTTCGTCAGTCTGTGCGACAGAGACAATGCTCTATGAAGCAGAATCTAGCCGCTTTCTCTCTTTATGCCTAGATGTGCATTATTTATTGCCGGGTACTATAC